>JAWNKX010000206.1:0-711671 GCA_035041755.1 Cacoxenus indagator
ACTTCGTTGTTTTTAAGTTTTTTTTAAATGTAGTTTTGTTGTATTGTGTTTTTCAGAGCTTTGTTTAGTACGTTAATTTGTTCTACGTCCTGTACGTATAATGGAGGGTGGTTTGTGAATTTTTGTAGATGGTCGAGGTTGATTTGGCGCATTAGAATTTGCTTCTATATCACTGCCATCTTCAGCCGTTTCGTCTTGTGGTAGGAGTTCGAACTAATTTGTATTTGGTGCTCAGCCAGTACTTTTGCTGTGTTGTTTGTGTTTTCGTTCATGTTTGAGTTTTTTTCCTACTTTTTTTTGCTATTGCTATTATGTTCGGAAGTGTTGTTGGGAGAGAGCTTACGACGTTTGCGTTTTATTTTTGACTCCTTTGGGTTTTGATTGGTTGAAGTTTGTACTTGCGTGTGAAGTCTTTTCTCTGATCAGTGTTGTTGCCGAAGAGAGGGAGCAAATTGGCATTGTAGTGAAGTGAATAAAAATTTTGTTAAGCGATGTTCTGGCCGATATTTCCGCTGTAGACTTGCGGAGGAGTATCTTCCCTATTAAATTTCTCCAGGTCATCAATAAATGAGGAGTGAGACCCATTTCCTGGGCATGCTGTAGACACTGTGTAAGTTTGGATACCTTTTTAAGTGTCCGTTTTTATTTGGATGTTGTTTTGACGGTATAGTATACTTTTCTGTTGTGGTGGAGTAGTATTTTGGGAATTAAATGGAGTTACGCAGACTCGATGAAATCATGAATATTAGGTTTGCCAGTTTCTATCAGCATGTATTTTATTGGAGACGTAGCAAACGTACGTAAGCTGAGTCTGACAGAAGTATGATATGGTGTTTCGATTAGTTTAATGTTGATTTTAGCTGTATTACGATATATACAAAGACCGTATTCTATCTTAGATAGTATTAAAACTCTAGTTACATTTATTAAAGTATTCGTGTGTACAAAGTCGTGATTTGATGTTAGATATATTAGGATGTTAAGTCTGGCAACCAGATTCTGTCTAATATAAGTACAGTGTACCTTAAAGTTAAATTTAGAATCGAACAATAAACCTTATATGCTTAAACTACTTGTTTTGGGAATAATAACATTGTTATAATTGAGACTTATATATCTACAACATGTCTTTCTACAAATATGAAAGGATTTACATTTTTCTAAAGGGATTGAGGCACCGGATTCTATTGACCACATTGTTAAATCTGATATGATGTAGTTTAAATTGGATTTTACCGAGTCTAAGTTCTTAATTTTAGTATATATGACTACATTATCTGCATAGATATGATTGTATTTTGAAATCAGAGAGTGCAATTGAACAATAGTGTTCAAAGGGGAAAAGGCGTCATGACTGCTGTGCGCTTTTCTAAAGCCGAACTGGTTAGGTGTTATTAGATTTCTACGCGATGCGAACCACATGAGTTTTCTGGAGATAATTTTTTTGAGTAATTTCCCTAGACAAGACAGCAATGAAATCGGTGTATAACTTTTTACCTGAGTGTTGGGCTTTTCGGTTTATGAATTGGCATGACAATCGCCAGTTTCCAGTTCTGTTGATAGATACCCTTGTCAATTATCAAATTATAGAGGCCGATGAGCCTTTTATTAAACTTTCAGGTAATTGTTTGATGATAGTAAGTAAGGTGCTTAGTAAGAGGTGAAGGGTTATTGTTAATGTAAGAAGAATTTAGGGTTTGTTGTTTAAGATAGGTGAAAGATGTATGAAAGTTGGAACCTTGTGAATATTTGGAGCAAGAATGGGCAAACTCATTAGCAATATCTTTGTGATCATATATAAACCTGTTATTTAAAATAAAAACTTTGATTGAAGTAGTGGTATGTGATCTATTACATTTTTTATGGTGACCATATTTTTCTGGATTGGGTAAATGGGTTTTTAGATTCGGTTATCTTTGGAATGACTTCCTTTTCTCTTCCCTACAGTGTTTTCTAAATACTGCTGCCGTTATTTTATAAGAGATCATGTTTTCCATATTTCTATTTCGTTTATATTATGCCCATACCTTTCGTTTTTCTGCGCAGAGTACACTTAAGTTATGATTCCACCAGGGTACTGTCCTCCCTGCTCGACAGTTACTTGTCTGCTCAATGTTTAAATGTGCTGCCGAGCGGATCATTTTCATTAGGACAGAACATTCTTTGTTGATATTATTGTATGCACGTGAAGATGAGGAGCTCTGGTTAAGAATAGCTTTGGCCAGTTGGCTTTGGCTATTAGAAACCTGCTGCGCGGAGCTTTGTAGGTGGTGTAACCTGTGTCTATGGATATATTTATAAGGAAATGACCACTTCCATAAAGATTACCTAAAGTGTTGGCCATCAAGAGAGGTTGAATCGAGGAAAAGCAAAGTGCGAGATCGATATTTGTGAAAGATTGGTGGGTGAAAAAGTTTGTAAGGCGACTATCATTAAGAATAGCAATATTCTCTGTGATGAAGACGTCCTCTAAGATATTCCCCCGGGTGTGATTTGATCCCCACAAGGGACTCCAATCATTAAAACCGCCTAAAATAACTATGGGTGTCGAAAATGATTTAATTATATTCTTTATTTCAGTGTCAGTAAATGATTGGGAGGGGGGAATATACACATTGAGGATGGTAAACTTTCGCCCAATATTTATTTCAACAGCTAGAATTGCAATGTTGAATAAAAACGACTAGGAATGAATAGGAATGTCTTTATGCTCAATTCCTATTCTAATCAATACCGCAACACCCAGCTTATTGGAGAGGATATGTGAGAAGTTGAGAAAATATTTATTATAGTTATTTGCTATTGTAGGTGAGTGATTATATTTGATGTGTGTTTTTTGTAAGCATATGATTATGGGGTTATATTGAATAGTGTGTTAATGTTCCACTGTAGCAGGACCAACATAATTAAAGGAAGATGAGTAGAAGTAGGAGAATAGTTGGCGAGAGTGATTGATCTACAAGCACAAATGCTTCTGATTTGTACTTTTTGTGGTAAAGAGAATAATTAAATATGTGAAGTGTTTTGCAATTGTGGTAAATGCGAAGTTCTATGGATGGTAATATTTCAAGTTTATTTTTATTCAAAAGAAGAGAAAGACTATTATAATATTTGTAAGCATAATAATTCAAGTTACACTCAGTTGGGTTGAGCATCACAATTAGAATACCGAAAAGAGTTTATTAATTTGCGGTATTTTGACTAGTCTTTCTTTTCTAATGTTAGCCCGGTATCCGCCCCCACCTCGCAAACCATGCGATCCTTCGATGAGACCAGTCATTGTGATGGTGACTGAACGCGAGGCGGGGGAGAAGATTTGGCGGTTTTAAAAGTCATTGTCATTGTCGATCTCTATGTCAGAGAACATAGCGTTGATTTGTTTCTGCGAATTGGTTTGTTCAAGTTCGAAGTTGTAAGTGCTGTTATTTGCAGCGTTTGTTGATTCCGTTACCGTTAGATTGGTGTGTGTTTGTTGTTTTTTTTTTGTATGTTTGTTCTGAAGTATATTTTGTTGCATTATCGTTTAGTGAGGTAGTGGGGATATCATCGTTGTTTGTGTTTTTGATGAGTTGTAGTATATTGTTTGTGGAAAAAGTTATTTTTATATTATGTGTGCTGTGGTTTGCATATGGATTTAAAGTTTTGTGGAAGAGATGTTATGGGAGGTATAGTTTCCGAGTAAGTTTGAGTTTTAGGTAGTGGTTGTGAAGCGTTTAAAGGGTTAGTGGGGATGTCATCGTTGTTTGCGTTTGGTTTGAAAGGGGAGTCCGTGGAGGTGGTTTTAAAAGACGCAGTTTCATATTACGTTTGTGTTTTAGGGAGACGTGCAGAAGGTTTTTGATAGAATTTTGCTTTTTCTTCATATAATGAGCAATTTCTTTTATCTGTATTTTTAGTATTTTTCGCGATTCTTTGTATTTGGGGCAGTCTTTGTTGATAGCTGAATGCTCTCCTGCACAATTTGCACACAGAGTACGTGAGCACGCAATTGGATCGTGCGGCGGAAAGTTGCCGTTTCCGCATGTGGGTTCCTTTTCGCAAAACTTTGCAGTGTGTCCAATTAATTGGCAATTCTTGCATCGCATCGGGTTGGGGAAATATTCCCTTACGCGGACTAAGTTGCAAATTGTACTAATTTTACTTGGAAAGTTATATAAGTCAAAAGTGAGCTGAACCAATACAGTTTTAACCGATTTGCCGTGCAAACTTGTATATGCCTACTACACTTTGTGGTTTAAGTTCTTCGAGAAACATTGTTAAGATAGGGGGCTTAGACAGTGCCCTTGCATGAGTTTTATTTTAATCTTGCAGATGCCGATCAGTTCTTTGGCTGCAATAAAATTTTCAGCAATTGATGGATTTTCAACAAATATTAATAGGTTTTCATTCATTATTAATAATAAGCTTAATTGCTCTGTGTACTGCGAAAGAGGAATAGCTTGAGAGAGACTTTTCAGTGTCTTCCGTGGATATGACAATGTATTTAGGGTTTGGAAATTTTGCTGTTTGTAATTGCGGGAAGGCTTCTGCTAAAGGCATAGGCTTTTTCCTTTTTCAATCGGGGCTATTGCTAACGGCTTCAAAGCGATTGGCCCTATGTTTTTCTGCCTCGGTGGCATGATGTGATTCTCTAGTTTTGAGGTTTTTTCGTGTGTGAAAGAATACGTGACGAGAAAAAAAGACAAAAAAGGGGGGACTACAACAACCGCGCGGGTGTTTTGCACTGCTATACGAAAAAGAAAAGCAGAGTTCACTGAGTACAACCGTACGATATGAGCGTTAGTCGACGACTGCGTAAATTATTTAAAGCATAGAGCATGGCTAATCCCTATATTTTATGCATTGTGCGTCAAACATTTATTCTTATATTTATTTGTCATAGTCTGTTGGAGCCAGGCCCCTTGAACTTAGTACTTAGGAAATTCAAACCATTATAAACATAGCGCGTTCAGCGCATGATTTCTGTAAACTTGGCTGCACCTTAATCCCACTCAAACACTCCACTCACCTTTTCTAGTCTCTATCCTGTCTGTCTCTCCGCCATATTCCGTCGCTAAGTCCCGCAGTCGGACTCAAACTTTGTAATAAAATTTCTTGTTAAGTCACTTGCCTTCAGCACATTAAAGAAGTCGGTTTACAAAATTCTCAAGCTCTTCTTCTTCTTAGAACTAAAAAACACATAGCTGTTGAAAAAGCTCGGCAGCTCAACTTCTGGTGGCCCCGACGTGATACGCGCATTTTACAGAAATAAACATTCGTATATTTGTGCGGTATGCAAAATGTCTTATATATACATATATATATATACATATATATATATAGTCAAGGCCTCGATCTGCGCTTCCTATATATATAATGATTTGCAAAACTCTGACGCGACGTACCAATATATACAGTCAAAGCCTTGATCCACTATATCGTGCGCTTTCTGTATATAATTGCAACCAGTTACGCGTCGCTACAAAATATATAGACTCAATGCCTCAATCAGCTATATATTTTTTTTATTTTATTTCCCCTTGAAATGTACCTGTCAACATAATTTGGACTCTTAAAACTACGTTTTCACATAGAGGGGTGACAGTAAAGCTTAACTGGTTACTCCATATAAGCGGAGATAAAATACAGGTGGCTTTAGAATAATGTTTGTTGTGATAGTTATTGAGTAGTTCTAACGCTAAATATATACATATAAACGCTTGCTTATACTATAAACTATATACTTATAGGTCTCCAATAAAATACGTGATAGATAGAAACTGGCCTACCTAACATTCATTATTTCTTCGAGTCTGCGAAACTCCGGTTAATTCCCAAACTACTACTCTGCCACAACAGAAAAGTATACGATATCGTCAAAACCACATCCAAATACAAACGGACATTTAAACGGGTATCCACAGTTAAACATTGTCTATAGCATGCCCAGGAAATAGGTCTCATTCAAGAGCTATATTATATAAAACAAAACTCCTCCGCAAGTCTATAGCTCCTACTTCAATGAAATATACAATCGGCCAGAACATCGCTTAACAAAATTTTTATTCACTGATGGCTTAAAAAACGATATTATTCATTTGCTGTCATCGATACTTAGAATAATACAATATCGCCTAGAGTACTCCACAATTTCTTCTCTATTTGCACTGCAGAGGCCTGCGCAATCCATCAAGCAGTACGGTTCGCTACAAATCTGTCGACGATGGTCATTATCTTTACAGACAGTAAAAGTACTATTAGTTCTGTCAGAAATGCCAATAACAATAACATAATTATCTCAGCTATCCGAGACGACCTCATTGAAAACAACTATATTAAGCTAATGTGGATTCCTGGGTATGCGATCATCACTGGCAACGAACAAGCAGATGCTCGCTCTAAACTCACTCATATAGATGCGCTACATACTATTGACATTATTCAAAAGGCTGATATCCATAACCTGATACTCTGCTATACTCGACAAAAACAACGGGTATCATGGGATGCCATAAATTACCATTATAAGCATCTAAATCCCAACGCCATACCCCCAAAATACCTACTACTTGCTAGTTGCTTTCCGGCTCCCATAATAATCTGCCAAGAGAAATCAAATATACAACATCTCCTTTTGAAATGTCAGCAAGGTCGCCGACATCATTCTCAAACACACTTGATGAAATTCCTCGAAAACACCATCCTAAATAACATCAACCTCATCTATAACTTGTCCAAATCCAACAAATTTTTAAAATATATATCATATAATATAATATGATATAATATATTATAACCTTAATTAGTCAAAAAGCTTATAATTTTACTAACTATTACTGACTACTAACTACTTTTAACTACTACTAATTACTACCTACCAATGCTAACTATTACTGAGTACTAACTTCTACTAACTACTACTAACTACTATTAACTACTACTAACTACTACTGCTACTAACTACTACTAACTATTAGTGAGTACTATCTACTAACTATTACTGACTACTAACTACTAACTATTATTGACTACTTAGTATTACTGAGTACCAACTACTAATTATTATTGACTACTAACTACTACTAACTACTGCTAACGACTAACTAACTATTACTAACTACTGCTAACGACTAACTAACTATTACTAACTACTACTAACTATTACTGATTACTAACTACTAACTATTATCGAATACTAACTACTAACTATTACTGACTACTAACTACTTTTAACTACTACTAACTACTACTAACTACCACTAACTACCACTAACTACCACTAACTACCACTAACTACTATTAACTACTGCTAACTACTACTAACTACTACTGACTACTAACTACTAATTATTACTGACTACAAACTACTAACTATTACTGACTACAAACTACTACTAAGTACTACTAAATACTACTAACTACTACTAACTACTGCTAACTACAACTAACTAATACTAACTACTACTACTAAACACTACTACTACTAACTACTACTACTCTTACTACTACTACTTCTACTACGAAGTACTACTACTACTACTACTACTACTATTACTACTACTTCTAACTACTACTGACTACTACTAACTACTACTAACTATTACTAACTTATACTAACTACTACTACTACTAATTACTATTACTACTACTGCTAACTACTACTACCTACTGCTGGGGAACAGCAGCACACACAAGTGTGAGATTTGATGATATTAACAGTATGAAAATACCTATCAACAAGGAAGCTTTATACTATTTTTGTTAGGTATAAAGGAGTGCATATGGATTAGTCCATTATGCCATACTGTATCAAATGCAGCTTCAATGTCAAGGGTAACCATACCAATAGACATTTTATTTTGGAGGTTATCCTTAACAAATCTCTTTAGTTTAAGAAGTGGGTGAATCAAGCTAAGTTGTGCTCTGAATCCATATTGGCCACTAGGCAAGATATGATTTGCATCCAAGTGAGAAGTAAGCTTGACTTTTATAATTTTTTCAACAATTTTGGATAAGTCACTTAGCAAACTAATTGAGCGATAGCTATTTGGTGAGTGAAGCGGTTTTCCCGGTTTATGAATGGGGATGATTTTAGCCACTTTCCACGAGTAAGGAAAATAACCTAAGCTGAGGCATGCGTTGAATATTCGAGTAACATGTTCAACTTGGAATGTTTGGAATGCAGTCTACACCTGGCGATTTATTTATTTGAAGCGATTGTATAACACAGACTACATCAGAATTTGTAATTAATGGAAATCTCAAGTTCTGCCCACGTGTAGAATTGATCACACTTATGGAGACATTGACTAAAGATATTGTAAATTTGTGCTTTTCCCCGAAAACTTTACTTAATATGATGGCTTTTTGTTCTTAACTCGTGTATGATTCGTTAAAGTACTTTAAACAAGGAATGAACTGGGATTTGTTCTTAATTATTTTGGTTATTTTCCAAAAAGGCTTCGAATGTTTGTCTAGTTTAGCAAGTTTAGTGTTCCAGCAGTTGTTGTTGTGTATAAGTAATTCAGAACTAGTAAGACGGTTAAAATGTGCTCGCACTATGGGGATTGGCAATCGTGTTCTGTACCATTGCCGTCGCGTCATATTACGAATCTTGAACAGCTCAAGAACATGATTTGGGAGTTGGGTGCTGAAGTACTTTATCGGGTCCTTAGGAACAGCCTTCTCGATAGCTTCATTTATTTTAGTTTTGAGTTTATCAATAATTTCGGCAACTTGGTCTTTGGTTGGATGCAAGTTTATATCCAGAGTTTCATGAAAATTATTGCTAAAAAGCTTCCAGTTTGCCTTAGCAAAATTTAAAAATGTTTTATTTCTTAGGTGGACGTTAGAAGTGACATTTACTCATACGGGTAGATGATCAGATAAGTCATTACAGGTGAGTGGAGTAGATATCATGTTTGGTGAGTTAGAAAGGAAAATATCCAGAGTAGGGGGTTTCACTTTATTGGAGGATGCGATATATATGGGATATATCATTGGGATATATAACAACAAAATTTTCAGTTAAGGATAGCTCGTATAGAGCTCGTTAGCTCTTAAGCAGTTCCATCGCCTGTTTCGACAGTTTAGATCGCCTGTAATTAGATAACGGCCATTGGTTCTGGCCAATACAGTTAAGTCTGATTTGAACATGGCTTTTTGGTGAGAGCTATGCCTTTATAAACTACAATTTTTGAGGCAGCAATCATTGTTACCAGGAAAGTTCACGGAAAATAACTTAAGTGGATTTTTATTGTCAAGAGAAACCTCAATTCCAATATTTTCAACTAAGGGGGTGTCTGCATTGGAAATATGTCTGTGTTTAAGTTTGTTGTTTACAACAATTGCTAATCCACTTCCTCTGACTATAGAGCGGTAATTTCTATAAACGAAGTAACTGGGAGATGCAAAGATATCGCGGTGCCTTAACTAGGTTTCGCTAACTAAACTAATATATACGTTCTGTTCGTTCAAGAAGTTGAAGAACTCAACCTTTTTGTTTCGAATGGTACGAGCATTCCATGCCATAATATTAAGAGGATTTGCTATATTATTTGTTAGTGTAGACATACTTTTTAGCTAGCGACTTCTGTAGCACAGTTACTTAGTTTTGTTAGAAGTTCCATCGTTGGATTATTAATTTCATCCATTGTAAAAAGATTAGGTGAGCTTGTTGTTTTTGGATAGTCATGTGCAGGCGTATCCTTACCAACAAGAGCATGTCTGTAGCTTAGGCCAGCTGCTTGGCTTTGAGCGTTGTAGTTGAGAGAATGTGAACTATCGTTGTTGTTGTTGTAGAGGCTGTCGTTGTTATGGTTGCTGTGACTGCTGTTATTGTAACCGTGAAAGAGACGTTGTTAGTGGCTAGGCTTTGTCGTAGCGTAGAGCTTGGAATGTTCTCTCCATAGGCGCCGTTACAACAGCGACTTGATCCATGTCCAAATAGCTGGAAGTTATAGCATTGGATCAGTTTATTTGGTAGTTTAGATTAGTATTCCGAAAGTACTCTAGTGTGGTTTAAACAATAATAGTCTTTTTTTAAGTTACTGCCGGGTTATTGACTTGTTTTCGAGATAGACTACTTAGAGCAGTATTTCGTGACCACCTCTAGTTTTTATGTACTGTTTTTACATCTATACATTTCAAACCTGAGTTATTCAGCAATTTTTGGGCTCATCGTTAGGAATTTTTTCCAAACCAGAGAGTACCGCTTTGTATGGTTTGGTGCTTTTAGTTTCGTACGAGTAAAACTAGCAATTTTGTTTTTTAGTTCATTGCAGGTAACGTGATAGGGTGTCGTGCTGTTCAGGAATATTTTTATTCCAATAGATATCGTTTTAATGAGATAGTCATTAATGTTTAGACTTTTTAAAAGTTCATTGACAAATTTAGAGCCCTTTTTTAGGACAGTAATAGAAGCAATAAGTCCTTGTTGTTGCTTTTTTCAACCGGTTCATCATCGGAAGAAAGAAGTTCACATAATTATTTTTTATTTCACCAGTATTCTTTTTGACAGCTTTGGCGACTTTATTCACTCCAGCAGTTTTCTTTAGGCAAGGCATTTTTTAATGTAATGGCAGCGAAGCATTACAACAAGCAGCCCGTGAATTCCTTATTGATATGTTATTATTATTCTCTTTATTGGAATAACGAAGAGCGACAATGGTGTTGTTGTGAGATTGTGCTCTAGACAAACGAAATTAATAAAACGCAAAGAATATTAACCCAACCGATCGCAATGAGAGTTGCTTATACAATGAATATATATATATATATATATATATATATAATTTTTTTCTTTGTCTCAATTTATTTTTTAATAGTTTTTATTAACATACAATTTGTTTTTTATAATAATAATTCTATGCTGCAAATTATGTGGGAATAAAGCATATTCAAGGGAAAGACAGTTGAATGACCTAAGACTGACTCTCTCCCAACCACATCCGACGACAGATATAGAAACATAAGCGCCAGCGACATTTCCGACGGTAATAACGGAAGAGATTCCATTAGATCTGGTGATGTCGCTACTTGAATTCGATGCTACGGCGGCAAAATATGTGTCCTGAAGACAAGCGGTACACACGGCTTACCAACTTTTCGAAAGAGATATGAGCAGTCTTAGTCATTTTCAAGCAATAGGGGTCATTAGAAACAAAATAACGGGTAACGCGGATGAGACTTTTTCATCATTCGATACAGTTTTGAACTTTAAAGCTATTATTGCTCGATTAGACTTCACCTATGCGCATAAACGCCCGATATACCTTATCAACCAGGAAATGTCAATGCTCAGGTAGGGAAACTTGTCAGTATTGCAATTCTACGACGAGGTACAAAGGAAACTTTTAACAAACAAAACGATAATGTCGTGTGAAAGCCCTTTGGCCGTACAAATATGAGAAATATACAGGATGGACTCCTTGCGTTTATTTATTACAGGGTTAAAGAAGGCTCTGGGCAGCATTCTTTTCGTATCTCATTCATCTGACTTACCAACCGCCTTGGCCTTGGCTCAAGAGGTCGAAGCGAATGAGAAGCGGTATTGCTTCACTTCAAACTTCGCAGCACGTAGCGCAGACAGAAGAAATAATAATGGGAATTACAGCAATAATAATAAGACATTTGACGGCAACAGGCCACAGAATCAGAAAATCCCAGGACAAAAATCTCCTACTTTACGAAGCAAATGAAGAATGGTGATGGAAATAATTCCAACGAACGTCCCACCCCCATGGATGTTGATCCGTGCGAGTCGAAACTCCGTATGGAGTGGCATGGGCAATTATAAAAGACGACGCAGAACCAACAGCTGTCAAGCAAATCCCAAGTGTGCAGACAATGGCAAGCTGGCAACGATAGACAAGAAAACAACCGGCTCTCAGAATCGGAGAGAAACGCAGCACCAAAGTTGTAGAGGATCAGCAACGTTAGCCAAGGCTTCTATCGGGACCAATTATATTAATTATAGGAGGTAGAGGGAGTCGACGAAGAATATTTGAATTTTTTAGGAGTGAATCCCTGCTTCCGTGGATCAGAAGAACAATAGGTGAACCAGGGAAGGAACAAAGTTGTTAACCGTAAGGGATCAATTCATTGCAGTACTACCGAGGAATGAAAAGATTGTCGCTGACCCTAATGAATCATTTCCGTTCAACGTTAGCGAGGTTGCAACAATTCGAACCACTGACGACAAACCAGTCTACTCGAGATTGTATCCTTACCCAATGGGTGTGACCGAAGACCGAAATCAAACAACTACTTGCTGACGGCATCATAAGGCCATCAAGGTCACCGTACCACAACCTTATTTAGGTTGTTGATAAGAAGGGTATCGATGAATCGGTTAATAGAAAGAAACGTCTGGTAATACGCTTTCGGATACTCAATTCAAAGACAATTGACAAATATGGGGGACTCTCGATACTTTACGACTTTGGATTTGAAGTCAGGTTTCCACCAAATTAGGCTAGCGGATCGAGATAAAGAAAAAATGGCGTTTAGTGTAAAAAATGGCACATACGAGTTTAATTGAAAACTTACAATTTTCAACGTTCTTAGGGAACATATTGGCAGGGCATGCCACGTCTATGTTTACGACGTCATTATCTTTTCAGAAATAGGAGACCAATATGCTAGGGACATAAACGAGGTATTGAACAAATTGTGTGAGGCCAATATGCAAGTCTCAATAGAAAAATAAAAATTCTTCAAAACTGAAGTGGAGTAACTTAGATTCATCGTATTAAGACGGGGTATAAAACATATCCCGACTAGGTCCAGTCAATGAAAAACTACACTCAGCCGACAACACTGTTCGGAGTCAGGTCTATCTTAGGACTAGCCAGCTATTATAGGTGCTTTATTAGAGATTTTGCTAGTATAGAAAGGCCCCTAACACAAATCTTGAAGGGCGAAAATGGCACGGTGAGTGCTCAACAGTCGAAAAAAATAAAAATCGAACTGAACAAAGAACACCCTCAGGCATTTAACATATTGAAAGAGGTGCTGGTTTCAGAATACGGCACACTGAGATATCCGGATTTTAGTAAACCATCCGACCTAACGACGGACTCATCGGCATCCGACTTGGGGGCAGTTTCATCTCAAGATAAAAAACCAATATACATGATATCTAGGCCAATACGGGATAAGGAACTGCACTATGCAACCAATGAGAGGGAGTTATTAGCAATAGTATGGTCCCTCAAAAAGCTCTGAAACTATCTTTAAGGAGTTAAAAGCCTTAACAACTATACCGACCTTCAGCCGTTGATTTTTGCAGTCTCAGACAGAAAGCCAACCGAGAAGATAAAACGCTTGGAAATCATTTATCGATGAGCACAATGCCAAACTTCTTTACAAGCCCGGCATAGAAAATTTTGAATACCAGGCATTATCACGCCAGCATATCAACGTGATTGAAAATGACCTAAGTTCAGATCACGTACCACTCATACTGAGAAATCCCTCTACCTACACTATGGAGATCGTAGACAGACCATTAAATTGTTTCAGAAATCAAATAATAATATTTCATAATGTTCGGAAAGAAAACAAGTCACCTAATCTATTTTAGGTGTCACAAAGACACTCTCTTACAGGTTATTCGCGACGTAGTTAACACAGACGTGGTCAATGCAATTCATTGAGTACTACCAATACTGGCGCATATTCAGCATAGGCTAGTTGAAACGTCCCCGAACGGTAAATTCAGGAATGGGAAAAAAATATGTCATAGACATTCTCGACCCGAATGACCAATTAGAAATAGTCACTGTAGAGCACAATATAGTGCATCGCGCTGTGCAGGAGGACGCGAAACAAATCTTATATGAGTATTTTTTCCCGAAAATGGAATGGAAAGCCACGGAAGTTGCGAGAAATTGTAGGATATGCTCCCGAGCAAAATACGTTAGGCATCCGACAAAGCACGTAATCGACGAAACTCCAAATCCAACGTTTTGTTGAGAAATCTTTCACGTTGACATAATTTCCACAGATTCCAAGCACAGCCTAAAGTTTATCGATAAATTTTCGAAATTTGCCTTAGTTCAAGCCATAGCTTCAAGAACAATTTTTGATGTCAGACCTGAGCTGCTGCAGTTGTTAAATTTTTTTCATGGCACGAAAATAATTTTATGCGAAAATTAAAAATCTTTAAATTCGTGCAGTGTCCAGACCACGTTAAAGCAAGTTTGACATTAATATTGTGAATGCAGCGCCCCAGCATAGTGTGTCCAACGGGAAGGTGTAAAGATTTCATAGCACCCTGGGTGAAATCGCAAGGTTCGTTAAACTGTAAAAAAACTTGGACGACACAATCGAAGTAATACTGCTGGCAAACATAAAATATAACAGGTCTATTCATTCTGCAACTGGGCAGAAACTAATTGATATTTTTAGATCAAAGGAAAAAAGGCTAAGAAAAGAGGTATCTTGAAAAATTCAAGACACTCAAAAAAGGGATCTGGAGAATCATAGCAAGAATAGGCAGAATGAAAAATACAATGTAGGGGACAAGGTTATGATAAAGTCAAACTGCAGATTAGGCAATAAACTCACGCCGTTATGCGTAGAGGGAATACAGGCCGACCTTGGAACGCTCTTATCAACGGCAGGATGGTCCATAAAGATAACTTACGATGAATAGAGGAATTTTTTTTTATTCTTTCATTCCAATCTACCAATGATAATTTTTCTCATTACTATGACTACAACAACAAGTAAAATATTAACAACTAATAAAAAACAAAACGTTGATACCGGGAACCTTTACGAGAGCCTGTTAGCAAGAATTAAAATAATGATTTTGAATCTACAAATAATAATAATTTTTATAGCTGTGGCAAAATTAAATATAATAAATTCACTAATTTTAGACGAATAACGATATTAAAGAAATTATTGATTAGCACTCTACAAATACTCTTTTTTTTATTTATATATTTTTTTAAAAATACTTTATTTATTAAGCACCAAACCGGGCGCATTGTGCCTACTATTAAAAACGCATACATTAATTATTTGTCAGGTTTAGGATTACTTAAATTTAATTTCAAGGATAAGGTTAGCGTCTTCTCCGTTTAAGGCGAGTCCTGCTCCTTTCCAAGAGCTCGCGGAAGTAAAGCCTTCTGAGGCGCTGTATGGGTGTGACTTCAGCCAGGGGTCTGGTTAAGCGGTTTGAGTGTGCCAAAAGGCGGTCATTGTATCGGCTGGTTTGTCGGGTGATCTGGTCCTCCACAGCAGGTATGTCCAGGTCTCTGTGCGCAGGGTTGAGTTTTTGACGTACCAGTCGTTAGTCGCAGAGTCTTGTTTTTCAGGACTTGCACTCTTTTCTTCTGAGATTTTATCGCGATTCCCCAGATCTCTATGCCGTAGCTCCATTTATGGATAATTATTTGTACGTAGATTGTCCATTTGTTAGGGAGAGACAGTGAGCTTATTTTGTTTAACAGTCATTGTAACCTAATGATCTTGCTGCGACAAGAGTGTATTACAGAAGAGATGTGTTTGCTAAATGTGAGCTTCTGGTCAAGGGTTAGACCCAAGTATTTTACTGTGTTGGTTTGGGGGAGTATGTCGCCGCAGAGATACACAGAAGGTGGCGAACTTCTTCTCAAGGTAAAGCGGACGTTGGTGCATTTTGAGCTATTTATTTTCATATTCCATAGTCTTGCCCATGTCTCTAAATGATGGAGGTATCCTTGAATTCCGTTGGCGGCTTCATAGTCACAGTGGGAGGAGTAAAAGACACCCACATCGTCAGCGTAAGAGGCTAACAACATCATATCGCCATCTATGCCCATCTCATCAGTGTGAGAAACTGGGATATCCGCAGAAAATAAAGAGAAGAGAATGTGGTACTCCCGCCATGACCGGATGTGCGGCTGATAGCCCGCTTCGGGTCTTAACGCAAAAAGTGCATCCCTCTGGTAGAACTGGATGAGGCCAAAGTAGGGTGATGGTAGGGCGGACCTAACCTTCGCTAGAAGCCCAAGGTGCCATACTCGGTCGAATGCCTGCTCGAAGTCGATGAAAACAGCATTACAAAACTGTTTTGCGTCAAATGCCATAGGAATATGGTTTACGGCCCTGTGCAGTTGTTCAGTAGTGCTATGGCCCGCGCGGAAACCAAACTGATGTTCGGGGATGAGTCCGCGGGACTCCACCATAAACATCAACCTGGTGGCAAGCAGATGTTCCCAAACCTTCGAGATCGAAAGCAGGAGACTGATTGGCCTTTAGGAAGCGGGATCGCTTTCTGGCTTACCAGGTTTATGGATCATTGTAACAATGGCGGGCTTCCACGCAGTAGGGAAATGCTGTACTATTAGAATCGCGTTGAAGATCATCGCGAGAAAGAGGAGCGCATTCTCGGGAAGGCACTTCAAAGTTCTGTTACATATCCTGTCGTGACCGGGAGATTTGTTGGCCTTGAGGCTCTTTATTGAACTTTCAACTTCTGCCACAGTGAAAGGGATGATAGGGGGGTCCATCTGCAGCGGGGTCGATAGTTGGGTAACTAGATTATAACATATATTTAAAAAAGTAATGAAGTGTAAAAAAAAATTAGATTTAGACTAAATGCTAATTGCGCCGAAAAGGCAATGACATAGAAGGCTGATTCTTTCTTAGGGGGAGATTATGCTGGTGTAACCTCTTGAGTCTACGCCTTGTTGAGATGCGGTTGAGGGAGGACGCCAGCGGATTTGCTATAAATTTCTGTAGTGATAGCGGCAGCTGTGAGAATTAATTAACTCCATAAGATTTGGCACGGCAAGATCCCTGTGCAGCGTGGTGTTTCGGACGTACTAAGGCCCGCCCATAAATCTTCTGAGAGCCTTGCTCTGACATACAAATACTAACATTAAAACATTACAAAATATGGAAAATTTATATTTTATAATTAAATACACTATACCTAAGACAGTCTGTAGAAAGTAACCGTCTCTGGGAAAATTGTACGCTTCCCTCAATCCAACATCGTCGGCGGAGGAGTTGCAATTTGCACCGCCGTGGTTTAGAGGACTATTGCCGCCCCTCGCTTAGAAGGGGATGAGTTAACGTAGACATAGTTAGCATAAACATAGTCTGGCAATAACAGGCCGTTTCAAGAAACGTCCGGGCGGTGATCATTTTCTACAGAAATGGACTAAAGTCTTTGAGATTGTGGTATTTACAAATGAGCAGAGTATGTCGAATTTTTCCATGCAAGAGAAGGAGCGTCAGGAGCAGACAAAGTTAAACCTGGTGGTCAAACAATGGTCTCGCGGCCTTATGGGTCGTTAGTTTGTCACGGTGTACGTGTAATACTCAATTAGCAGTAACACCAGTAACACCATGAACAGCTAGAGCTAAATGCAATCATCTGCCAATTAGCCAGATGCATACTCTTAAACAATTAGTTTGGTACAATTGTTACTAACGTTATATTATTATAGAGTGGTAAAAAAACGAACAAAGAAAAGTATAGGGTGGACAAATATATATTGAAATAGAGCAGCGTATTTAAACGACAAATAATTTTTAGACACTTAAATTGTTAAAAGAGTATGATTTCGCCGGCCAGTGACTTTTTTACAATAATTTGAATTGTTTTTTTGTCTTTTTAAAGCTCTAAAGTGCAATGTGTTGTTTTTAACCCACTTTGATTTAAAGAGGATCAACTTCAATAAAATTTATGTATGTTGGATGTATGTTAGAAAGTATCCGTGGTGGTACTTTTTGGAACATTGATTTTTTTTGACCCTTCTGCTCGCTTTCCCTTGATCGCTTCGTTTTTACATAACCGTCTTCACAAGTCTGAAATGGGTATCAACACCATCTAATCATAACCATAAAAAACGCGAATTTTTATTATATTACGCAATATTACTCAAACATTGAATTTCGTTGAGTTTAGATTAGAATACTCAAAGAGCTATTAAAAATAAAATCTATAACCTGGAGAGGCTGGCGGTGAATTTGGAAATTAGAGCTGTATGTATGTACGTAACAATAGAAAATGTGGGCGAACTGCGAGAGAGCCGTTGCACTAAGTCACGTTATATACAAACCGATATGTGTGTTTTGGCACTGATCGTGCTTAAGTTTTTATTAATTATTATAATTTACCGCACTTGCAATGTCATGTCATTTGTTTGGCACCGAGATATGAACAAACTCGAATGCGAACCGATACTGCTATGTGTAGCGAAATGTACACAATAACAGAGAAGTATATCTCGCGGGGTGAAAGCCCGTTTTTTTGGCACAGAATTGTGCGCAATTGAACTTTGTATTGCACCGAATTGTGCACATGATTATACCAATGTATAATAATACGTAAAAACTGACACCAACTCGATCACGTCGGGGTCACCAAATGTTTCGAGGAGGAGTTACGTGAAGGTCCCACGTCTTCAAGAAGCAGTTTTCAAGTAAGTAAAATATATGCACATATATATATATATATTTTAAATTCTAGTTTTTATTTTTGTTCTTTATATGGTAGTTTGGTTTTGCCAAGGAATTTGTCCTTCCGTTAAAAAGAAATGCATAAAGTCATCTCTGACTTTCTTTGCCTGTATTGAGAATTTTTTTGAAAATTTATTTTGCAGAGGCGTCAACTCACTACCATTCATTTTAACATCTTCTAAAACAATTGGAAAGAGAGTGTTTTTCTTCCTCCTCAACACACGGAAACGGGAGACCAAAATTCCAAAAGTATTTTCCACTACGCGCCGAGCTCTTGAAAGGCAGTAATTAAATACTCTTTCCACATCCGTGAGCCCATGTTGTGCAAATGGCTTCAAAAATGTCGTAGTTAGTTGGAATGCATCATCTCCAACGAAGACATATGGAAGTTCGTTTCCACCAGGAGACACCTCGTTCGGATTTGGCAAATTCAATTTGTTTGTAGAATGCTTTTCCGAATGAGGTTTGCGTAGTACTCCGCCATCTGAAATTCTCCCATTCAGACGAACATCCACCATTATGAACTCATAGTTGGCGTTCACAACGGCCACCAGCTTAACGCTGAAGAATTTTTTATAGTTTTAGTACAAAGAGCCGGATCCGGGCGGTTTTATAATGGCTGCGTGTTTCCCATCCACAGCACTCAAGCAATTTGGGAAATTCCAATTCCTGTTGAAGTCTCTTCTTGAGTTTTTGGTACCTAGAAAAAATTTTTGTAATGAGTTATTTTTTATTTTAGGAAGATGAAGGACCACAATCAAAAAAACAAAAGAACTGCGCCAGCCGATGTGCTCATGCGTTTAGCAACTGACGAGTTGAAAAATAGGGAAGTGATGTCTACTTCCCAACAATTAGGGGCTGTATGGGGACAGCAGCTTGAGGAGATGAATCTCTCCCAACGTATGTTGGCCCAATCCATTATAACGGATGTGGTATACAACGGAACTATGAGCAGGTTGAACGAAAATACCTGTTAAACAAACTTAAATCCAGCAAGCAGTTCCATAGAAAGCTCCACAACTTCGTCAAGAGGAAGAAGTATTTCTATTTCATCATACGACAGAGTGCGATTAATTTCATCTTCTACACCAAGCCGTACAATGCAATATACTGGTAGTCCCGTGACTATTATCAGCGACGAAACGCTTCAAAAGGCTACTTGTAGTTCTCAATCGAGTCTTACCGCCTTTTATGAAATATTTAGTGAAGACAATTTACTGTGACATACATATCACATTACATACTTTTTTCATATTTAATTACATATTAATTACAATAATATATATATATTAGTATAATTCAACAACAAATTTGCTAATAAATAATTAAAACATATAATTATTTTTTTCCTTCATATAGTCTTTTAAACACGTAATTATTGCTTCACACGTTTCAAAAACTATTCGTGATATTGCGGTCGATGATATCGCACTGGAAAACTTAATATCCTCAAAATTATTTCCAGTTCTAAGAAATCGAAGAGTTGTGGACAACCGAATATTAGCGGGGATGGCATCACGCATATTTGTGTATCTTTTTTAATCACATTGCCAACCATGCCAAAAAGTTCTTCAAAAGTGGCTATATCCATCCGTAAAAAGTTTTTGTGGTCATTTTCCGATGACACTTTCAGCTCCTCCTATACATTTCGATGTGTGAATTGAAATTTTTTTATGTCACTCTTTCATCCACATTCTTTTTTTCAGTTTATTTTTCTTTTCGTTTTCTTTTAAGCATACAGCTACATCCGCAATAATGCTTCGTCCATCATTGTTTTCATTTTCGCTCATGTCTGCTCACTTCAAAATTTACCATGAAATGAACGATACAACTGCAGTACGGCTGCTTCCAGTACACACGTACATCTGAAAAACATCTGCCCTGGACAACAATTATGCGCGTAGGTATGCCAAACAATGGTACAGACGACTTTAATGATCTTATGCAATTATAAGTATCAATCTTGACAGTATGGTGAAAATAAATGAATTTAGTAAAAGCGTCAATCTGAACTATTACATATTCCTTTATATAATTTTTACCGCTAAGCTTCCCTGTGATATCAATATGGATAGTATGCCATGGGATATCCAGTTTCCAGTGCATAGAGCAAAATTCACGGAAATTTGAACTTGAAAAACATCTGCCCTGGGCAACAATTATGCGCGTAGGCATGCCAAACAATGATACAGACGACTTTAATGCTCTTATGCAATTATCAGTATCAATTTTAATAAAGAATTTAGTAAAAGCCTCAATCTGAACTATTACATATTGCTTTATATAATTTTTACCGCTAAGCTTTCCTGTGATATCAATATGGATGGTATGCCATGGGATATCCAGTTTAGGTATAGGGTGAAGTTCTGCCTGTATTTTACCAATTGTTTACAAATTGACGAACATATTAAGACATATTTTCGAATATAATTTATCTAAGGTCTTTTCCCAACCGAGATTCATAATAGCCTCGTGGACATGATTAACCGCAGACCATCTGAAAGGCCTAGGAATGACAGGTCAATATAATAATAAGGGTGACTTATTCCCGTTGGCGTTTATGTTGAAAAACGCCCGTTGTCGTTTTCTCCGTCGATCGACGAAATTCGGTATTCTCTAACTTGACACGACTAGAAAAACGACTGTGGAATATTCGTATTCTGTCGTCAGCATTTGAGGTGGCGACGCTGAAGCGAGTGTACTGATAATTAAGAAGTATGAAAATAACAATGCCGCAACAATTCGAAATTTTGGTTTCAGAAATGGAACAAAATCCTTAATATGCTAAGGGTTTTTGAAAGGGCATAAAAAGCTTAAATATTGAATGTTTCTGAAAACAATTAGCAGAAAAAATAAACCCGCTTGGACCTCCAGTCCGTTATGTAACAGTTGGGGCAAAGTAAGTACCTAATAAGTGATTAATAAATAATTGATGCAACTAAATTTGCAAAAAAATTAATTAAATAAAAATTAAAATAAATAAATTAATATTAGTAAAAAAGAGGCTGGTGACCAACAAATCTGAAGCCCGAGCAAGAGGAGGAGGCGCCTATAAACAAATTTCTTTGTTACCGTTGGAAGAAAAATCCAACAGAAAATAAATCCAATAGGAATTGTTCCAGAATTCAGCGAAGAAATTGAGGAGCTGACTATTGTGGAAGAGACACCTTATATAAATTGGGATAGTGGCGAAAATTTAAATAAAGCGTCTGCTTTCCCGGATACCGATAATGTCGAAATACCCCTCCGCATCAACAAGGCTCCGGTCCTCAGCGAATAACAAATCCGCCGAAAAAGAAAGGATTGCATTATTGCGAAAGCAAAATGAGGTGCTACAAGAAAACGGCAATCGCTTAGAGTCCATTAACATTTAAAAGACATTTAAAAGACATTTCTCCATACCAAAGAAAGAGGTTGGAAACTGAAAACGAACGCCTAAAACTGCCTAAAAGGAAATCACAAAAAGAAGAAAAACTGCTGAATATTGATGCAGAATTAAAAAAGAAAAAACTTGAATTGTTGGAAAAGCAATTAAGTTTGTATTATTAGTTAGTATTATTTAGTATTATTAGTATTTATTTATTTATGAATAGTATTATGTATAGTAATGTAAATGTAATGAATAGTATTAAATATAAATATTACATTGCTTGTGCTATGACTTTCAGCCTCTTTGGAAGGCGTTTACACATCAGTGTCGGGCAATGAAGTATTGTAGTATATACAAATATTATGGAGAGCAGCGCATGCATTAACAAATTGTGTAACTATTTGGTTATCATAATGCAATTCACGTGCTCTAAGCAGATTTAAGCACTCCAATTACTCGCTCTATAACATTTCGTGTCTTTATATGCACCGAATTGTAACTGCTTTCTGCTCTGTGTTCAAGAGATGATCTGCAGGGTGTCATTAAAAATGGTTCCAACAGATAACCAGCATGTCCTAAAATTTCAACTGATACACTTATTAAATTTGAAATTTCATACCAAGAATGCACGAACCACGTTCACCAGCGTCCGAATTTTCTCGTAAAAACTTTCGTACTCGGCTTGTGTTCCAAATTAATGAATCATGACCTGAGCCAGGATGTCTGGCATCTACATATCTTATTCGCATTTTATGGTAACAAATCTAAAAATGAAAAATGTGCATTCCAATTCATTTTAAAATAGTATATACTTACAATCATCGCATTTATGCTGAAGAAGCCTTTTCTGTTGTTGACAAATGAAAAACAAAAAAATGTTGACAACTTTTGCAGGGTGCAACTGTTTTAATATGGGTTCCGTCAACACAACCTATGATTTCAGGAAAACCAATCGCTTCATTGCAAGGTTTGCATTCCCTTTTTTCTTCTTCGGTCATTTCAAACTTTATCCATTTAATACAAATTATTACATTCATCGCTTCCAAAACTTCAGATAAAAATTTACTAACCATGGGTTGTGCCAATGACAAATTAAGGTCATTACCCACGCTTAGCTGATATAATCCTTGAGCAAAAAATGCAGTAATGCAGTTGCGAGTTTTATTGTCGGCGTAATTGCAGACTTTCGCACGTTGCATTTTAGTTTTGGGCGGATTTCTTCCAAAACGTATTTGAATGCACTTTTACTTAGTATGAATGTATTCACAAATCTTAAACAATAATTTTACATATGTATAAATATATGGAAATATTTTATCAAAATAACGTGTCTTACATTGCATCTGGAATTGCAAATATATTAACTCTCTGCCTTAACAGTTTCCGATGTACGGTTATGCCTATAACTTCATCATCCTCACTCGAACTTGAAAAATGCAACTCTGAACTAGCCATTTTAATTTTTATGCAGAAAAACAAAATTATTTACGACAATACGAAAAATAACAACCCAAATTAGAGCAGAGCTGCCAACTTTTTATTTGTCTTTTGTGCTAGTTTTCGACAACTTGTCATCTCGTTGCACTTAGAGAATACCGATTTACAAGTAAAACGATAGAAAGGCGACGACGACAGAGAGAAGCCTGTTAAAATATGAACGCCAACGGGAATACTGCGGAATGTCTTGGAATTTCCTTGAATTTTTAGGTTAAAAATTCCAGTTCTTAGTTCGTACGTCGCAGCCACTTCATCTTTCATTTCGCCACTTTGCAATTTAGAAACGATCGAAGATGTTTTTATTTTAGATTGGTTTGGGCGGTTAGATTTGTTACTTAGTTTAGCTGATAGAGATGTGGTTGGCTTGGGGTCGGTGATGAGGTCGCTTATGTCTTCGTAGGACATTAGATTTCGTTTCTTTGTGGCTGCGTCAATGGTCGGTGTTAGTTGTGGGTTTACGGTGCTTATTGGTTTTGGTTGTTTGAGTGTTGATGCATAGTTTTGCTGGTTGGTGTGTGTGCGGTTATATATGTCGTAGGCCGCTTTGTTATCAACCTTGTGATTTATTTTCATTGCGTTTATTTAATGTTGTTTGATATAAACTGGGTATTTTTTGTCGATGGAGGAGTGGTTCTTGTTTGTGATTTTTTTATATTGCAGTTGATGCATTCGCATTGGTTTTTGCACACTTCACTGAGGTCCCTGTTTCTTTGGTCTTTCTTTCCACACTTTATGCAGGCTTTCTCACTTTGGCATACCTTGTATATGTGTCCAAACAACAATCAGTTGTTGCACCGCATCGGCGTGGGAATGTATTGTCGAATGTTCATTTTTTCGTAGCCAATCGTGATGTACTCTAGCAGTCTGATGGAAGAGAAAGTTAGAATAAGCAAGCCCGTATCTCGTAGGTTGCCATCTCTTTTCTTCATTATTTTTCGGACTTCGCAGACATTTTGGCTCTTCTACTGACACCTCTCTTAAGTTGTTTGAGTAAATGACTCTCTTGCTGTAGTTTAGTGAACTGTGCTCAGTAACTGTAACTTCTATATAACTATGTAAATGTATTTCAGCGGTAAATTTAATTTAATAATTAATTTTGCTGTTTGGGATAGGTCTGTGGTTTTTACGAGTAGCGCTCCATTCCGTAACTTTTTGCGTGACTCCACTTCACCGCCACAGGTGTACTCTATGATCTTCTTGATGAGGAATGGTGATAGTTTAAATTCTGTTTCGTTCTCGTCATTTCGGGAAATTAACATATATTTACTGCCTGTTTGCTTGTGTAGGGTGTTGCGGCTTCGGCCTAACAGATCTATGCCGTTGCTGCGCTGGCGATCGAGTGGATCACCCATTATCGTAAAATGGTAAAACTTTTATGTTTTGCTTTGCTTGTTTACGATGACGATTGAAAAATTGAATGAGAGCTTAAGAGGGGACAGAGAGCGGTGTTTATTTGAGATGCAGCGGAGCTTTAAATGATAGTGACTGTACGCGTTGATAATCGGTTGAAGACTTTGAGCAGACTTAAATAAAACACTTGACTTTCTTAGGAAGTGGCATATTAAAATAAATAAAAACAAAACAGTACAGGTTATATACACTACTAAGACCAGATTCATACCATTAAATATAAATATTGACGGAGACGACGTAACCATTCAAAAAGAAGCCAATACTTAGGATTATATATTGACAGTAAACTAAACTGGAAATACCATATACGCGTGACGAAATTAAAACGAAAGCAAGCCAACTGTACTGGCTGCTTAATCCAAACTCAAACATTTCACTTGAAAACTAGTAGCATGTCCTATCACCTATCACAGGTGTCACAGAAAACTCTTGCTCCTCAATTCCGCCCGAACACCGATTTTAGGTGTCATAGAAAACTCTTGCGGTAGGATTTTTAAGGGTGTGACTAATGGTAAGATTTGTGTGTCCTAAGCGAAGTCTTAGGAATCTATAAATGTCGAAACGACTAGGATATTTTTTGCCGTGGAAAATAGAGTGTTGTATGGATATTTTGTTCCTATTTAAGATTCTGTAGTGGAGAGTAGTATTATGCCAAAGTGTTTGTCTGTATTCGTTACATATATTTTTAAGATGTTTTTTAAGGTCTGCTAAGTTTTTTAAATTCATAAATTAAGGGATATAGATGAGTATCTTTAGCGGTCTTATCAGCTAGTTCGTTACCTGTTATTTTGCAATGGTTTGGAACCCATATTATTGTGATTTTCGGGCTGTTGGATGAAATAATATGTCTAATCGATGATGAGTAGAAATTATGATTATTGGTATTGGCAATGGCTTTTATTGAGGATAACGAATCTGTAAATATGGCGAATTTGCCTTTTTTCTTTTGAGCGTGTTGACAAGCTGAGAGTATGGCAGATATTTCAGCTGTAAATATAGGAGAGAAGTAGGGAAGAAGGTGACTACTTATAATGTCGTCTGCAGTGGTGACACTATAAGATACCCCTGTGTTAGATATTGAGCCATCTGTGAACAAGAATTTATAGGAGGGGTTTTTGATTGTAAATAAGCGATGGCTTGTCAGCTTTGTTGGAGGTGTGGAGAGTTAGGAATTGAACGGAGTTGTTGAATGGCCAGGGAGGGGAAACTTGCTTAATTGATTTAATAGGACCAATTTGAAGGAACAGATTCTTACTTTGCTCGATTACGGTATAGAGTTGAGGGGATTTTTGGCTGTTTTTTTGATTTTATAATTTTTTTTATTATTTTAGACTGGTGAGTGTTGGGAGGTCATAATAGTTTTGAAGAGTTTAGCCGTTTCAATAGGTATTCTAGATTCTATCAGCATTAAGTTAGCTTCGTAGAGAAGGTTGCTGATTGGGGTAGTACGTAAGGCCCCAAAAGCAAGTGTGGTATAAGGTTTTAAGTTTGCATAATTAAGATGATGGCTGCTTCTTTATTTAAATTGTTACTTATTGGTTTCTCAGAGTTTACTTTATCTGTAACTTGCTCAAACAGTGGCCAGTTTGCTTTACTAGGGGGGAATTTTTGTCTGGAGGAAGAGGTATTGGGGGGGAGGGTGGTATGGAGGAGAGAAATTGGGAAGTGGTCACTCTCATATAGGAGCTGATTTGTGTGCTATTTGGAATCTAAAGAAAGGATTGGTTAGGCGAAGGACAGGTCTATGTGTGTGAATGTGTGGCGGGTGCTGAAGTGGGTAGAAGAGCCATTATTTAAAAGTGAGAGAGGAGACTGATTGAGGAAATTAAAGAGAATGTTCCTCTGGTATTGTTGCTAGGAGATCCCCAACTTTTGTGCCAGCTATTAAAATCTCCTGTTATTAGGGAAGGGTTTCTTATGTTGGTACACATATTATGTAAGTTTTGTATATTAAAAGATTTCTTCGGCGCTATGTATGCAGATATGATGTTCAATTTGATTTTTGAGTGTACAAGAAGAAAAGCTATGGCGTCAAAGTCATTGTTAAGGGGAATTTGATGGTATTGGATGGATTTGTGGATGAGTATAACGACTCCTCCATAGGGGATAGTAGAAGAGTTTTGGCGGTACAATGTGGAGTTGCAGGGGATGTTCTATTTCTAAGATCATTACAATATATAACTCCTTTAGTATAGTGGAGGGTCTTGTGTTCCGTAGCAGTTATTGGGAATTCACCAATTTTGGATGTTTGCAAAAATTTATGGCTTGAGTGTATCTTTTTATTTTAGTAAGAAGAGTGCCTGCTCTTGTTTTTTTGCACATATCCACTTCCCCTCCTCTAGGGTATTCGTTGAATTTTTTTATTAAGAAGGGTGATACATTCTCAAAACTAGTGTTGTCCGCTCACCTGACAGCGATGTATTTTCCTACCGAGTGAGCTGTGTTGTTGTGAACAGTTTGTTCACATTTGGTAATTTCATTTTGTTGGATTGATTTGTGTAACAAAATGGCGACTCCGACAAACCTGTTGGTTGCTACATTAGTAATTAGCGTGTAGTTGATGGGTATGGGGATGTTATTGTTCGTTGTGTTGAATATATGTGTTTCTTGAAGAGTTATTATTTGTAGGTATTGTTGTTTTATTATGGTTAAAAGTTCGCTGGAGTTGTTTGTATATCCTATAATGTTCCATTGGATTATTATAAGAGACATTATAGTGGAGTAAAATTAAAGTATAGTTTGGTGGGGGAAATGGTATATTTATGGTGTACTACAGTGAACGGTTGGTTGAGGTAGAGGAGGGGGTTGCCTCCCAATCTGTTGCAAAATCCCTGAATGGTGCGACAAACCGACAACCAGGCGGAGGCAAATTGGTTTGGTTGTTTTTATGTTATTATTTCATTAAATCAGAACGGTCGTAGTCTTCTATGACAGCCTGAGAGTTGAGTTTATCTTGTTTAGTGTTGGATCTTAATTGTCTGTGTTCGTTTCAGTGTATTGCGCGGAAGTATTTTTATTTTTGATTGGTTTGGGTGGTTAGATTTGTTACTTAGTTTAGCTGATAGAGATGTGGTTGGCTTGGGGTCGGTGATGAGGTCGCTTATGTCTTCGTAGGACATTAGATTTCGTTTCTTTGTGGCTGTGTTAATGGTAATTGTTAGTTGTGGGTTCTTGGCGCTTATTGGTTTTGGTTGTTTTAGTGTTGATGCATAGCTTTGCTGGTTATATATGTCGTAGGCCGCTTTGTTATCAACCTTGTGATTTATTTTTGTTGCGATTATTTCCTGTTGTTTGTTGCAGACTGGACATTTTTTGTCGATGGATGCGTGGTTGTTGTTTGTGATTTTGTTTATATGCAGTTTATGCATTCGGGTTCGTTTTTACACACTTCACTGACGTCTCTGTTTACGTGGTCTTTCTTTCCACACTTCATACAGGCTTTCTCACTTTGGGATACCTTGTACATGTGTCCAAACCACAAGCAGTTGTTGCACCGCATCGGCGTGGGAATGTATGGTCGAATGTTCGTTTTTTCGTAGCCAATCATGATGTTCTATAGCAGTGTGACGGAAGAGAAAGTTAGAATAAGCAAGCCCGTATCTCGTTGGTTGCCATCTGGTTTCTTTTTATTTTTCGGACTTCGCAGACGTTTTGGCTTTTCTTCTGACACCTCTCTTAAGTCGTTTGAGTAGATGACTCAATTGCTGTAGTTTAGTGAACGGTTCTCGGTAACGGTAACTGCTATTTCAGCGGTAAATAGCTTCATTTTCATTAATTTTGTTGTTTGGGATAGGTCTGTGGTTTTTACGAGTAGCGCTCCATTCCGTAGCTTTTTGCGTGACTCCACTTCACCGCCACAGGTGTACTCTATGATCTTCTTGATGAGGAATGGTGATAGTTTAAATTCTTTCTCGTTCTCCTAGTTTCGGGAAATTAACATGAATTTACTGCCTCTTTGCTTGTGTAGAGTGAATCTTATACACGCACTATACCTACACAACACACTCAAACTTAGTACAGTTCGCTCGCAAGGGAGACAATGTAAACCAATACAATCTCATACAAGCACCACACCTACACAACAAGGTCACTCATTGGTTGAGGCAGGTTTTTATTTCAACTTCTTGAAGACAATTTTCGGTTGTGGCAGAAAACAAAATCCATTTTTAGAGCAAGTGAATGCACATTCATTGAACAGCCAAAGAAACCCAAGTGAAATTTCTAACTACCTTCGAATTGCCATAGGTCGAATTTTTATAACTCGAATATCTCCATGACTCGAATTGAGTGCGTTTATAGCGAAAAATCAATACAATATGTCTTCCATAACTGGAATATCCCCAAATTAAACATTATGGATTATGGTGATTCGAGATTTGGAAGTTTGACTGTACGAGAAATACGCACAGTCCGCAAAGTTTGAGTTTCAGTCGCGCAAAGCAAATTTCGTCATCCTTACTTTGTGTTGTGTTCTTTCCTCTTCTTTCCTTCTGATGGGCAATGAAGAAAAAAACAAATGGTCTACACTTTGTTGTTGCGTGAGCGTAGAAAAAATAGGAATTTTTATTTCCGCACGCGCCCCACTTCACAACACAGTCCTAAAATAAATTTTCGATTGACGTACCAAATTTATCAGAGGTCAGGCCCCGAGCGCGTGTTTCGTTGGTGAGTTCAAATTGGCGTGCACTCAAAAAGTATACACATTCACGCAGGCATATCTTTGTTCTTTGTCTTCCCTTATGTTCGGAAAAAAAGCAAATAAAACAAATGTCTCACGCTTTGTTGTTGCGTGCTGGTTTGATTTCGTTTTGACATGGGACACTTGGGCATGGACAGTTTCTTGCTGTTTCTTCTGTTTGCCTGGTAGTAATAGTAGAATTAGCTGTATTAAACTTCGATTTTTTGACATACCTATCGCAAGATATGCATTTTAAATCAATTTTAGTTATCAATAATGGGCCTCATTCATTAAAAGTCCCACCGAAATCAATACAAGTAGGTTGTGGGATTTGTAATAAAAAAATCTTGTTCCTCATCCCTTAAAAAATCGGGTCAAACCAGAACATGTTCCATTTTCGCTATAATTCCTACAACAATATCAATAAATCAAAATACAATTGGGTGACGGCAATCAAAACAACCAAAACAAAGGTGATATACAGAAATTCCTTGTCCTGCTAATTCGCGCCAAGTACACAAAATTGAGGACAACAATATCAATACAATCAAAATACAAATGGGTGACAACCAAAACAAAGGTGATATACAGAAATTCCTCTTCATGCTAATTCGCGCTAAGAACAAAAAATTGAGAAAGACATAGCAAGAAGGGGAAACAGCGCCTGCTTCGATTTCGCAACAGGCACCCACCTTCTAATATTTCTGTTTGTCTAATTACTTCAGATCACTAGTTAGCATAATGAGGTTGCTACACAGCGGCCTGCGCTGGTTGTTCGATGTTAATAGCAGAAAAGTAACAATTTCTTATAGCTTCTACTTATTTGAAAAAAGCTCAAAAAGCTTTTGAGAGAAATGTAACCTCTATACGAATGAATACTTTTTGGATCGGCTGCTGTAGAAATTGCACGCACCTGCGACTCTCTACGCATTTTGGCAAATAATCATGGACAACTAAAGTGACAATGTAATAATTCCTACATCAGAAGTGGGATTACCATCGCCACGGCCACATGAATATTCTGGTGAAGTGTTAGATACACTATTGTAGTCCCAGAATAAAACGTTTCTGGAATTACTGAAGGCTTACCAAAGCATTGAGCGGCAGCGCATCACAATGGTTATCCCAGATCTGCTACGTTGGTATGACCTGGGGCGAATTTAAAGAGCTATTCATTCAGCGTTATGAAGGCATCGAGACGCCAGCCGCCATTTTGCTGAGCATTTTGAACGGACTACCAAATGCAAACGAATGCCTCTCTGCATAACGCAGCCGACTAGTCACGTCTTTGCTAATGAAATGGAATGCAATGAGTACAGAAGAAATTGCGGTTTCTTGTTGGCACACCTAACGCAGATCGTAGGTTGAGTGCAGAGTACGCTGTTTACGACGAACATAAAGACGCGAAATGCACTGCAGCAGCAACTAAAAGCGTATGCATTTGGTAAACGACGGAATCATTCGGGATCGGACCCGGACCAGATAGAAACTCCAAAAAAAAAAAGAAAACAAAAATATGAAACTCAAGCGCAAATCAAATGCCATTACTGCGGTAAACCTGGTCACAAAGCGATTGAGTGCCGAAAGAGGAATGCAGAGGAAAATAATGAATTAACGGAAAAACAAAATGTCGGCAAATCAATGACTGGTCGAGAGAGAGGAAACGTGAGTTGTTATAAGTGTGGCAACGTTGGACACATTGCATCTGCGTGTGTGAAGGGAGCAGCAACAACAACAACGAGAAGCGAGTTGACACGTGTGCGGTGCTTCAGCCTAACGACATATTCAATCAATTTGGTTAGCTAAATGCGAATACGGTGTCTGATAAATATCCGTTGCCATTGATAGCAGATCAGATAGATGGATTGCGAGGTGGAAAATATTATTCCAGTCTTGACATGGCTAGTGGATTTTACCAGATACCTATTCACCCCGGCTCTATTGATCGGACAGGGTTTGTTACTCCAGAGGGACAATACGAGTTTCTAGCTATGCCAATCGGGTTGAAAAATGCGTCGTCAGTATTTCAACGTGCCATTGTACAAGCCTTAGGTGAGTTAGCGATTGTTGCATAGTCAAAGGAAGAGGCATTTGAAAGATTATCCGTAGTGCTTTATCGGAGGCAGTCTTTTCCTTTAACATAAAGAAGTGTGTTTTTCTTTGCACTGGAATAGAGTACCTTGGATTCTTTATTAAAGATAGGGAAATTATACCGAATCCTCGAAAGATAGAAGCTCTAACCGCTTTATCTCAGCCAACCACGGCAACTCAGCTGAGACAATTCATTAGTTTAGCATCATATTTTAGACAGTTCATCCCACGTTTTTCTGAACAGATGAAACCATTCTTTCAGTTAACCTCAAAGCTTAACAAATTTGTTTGGAAAGATGAGCACGAACGATTACACCAGAATTTCATCAAGGTGCTAACAAGTGACCCCGTTCTCACTATTTACGATCCTCAACTAACAATCGAATTGCACACACATGCGAGTGTAGATGGCCATGGTGCCACGCTCATGCACACGATAAATGGTAAATGTAGAGTAGTTGAATATTTCAGCAAATGTCCGTCAGCATCGGAAGCAAAATATCACTCGTATGAGTTAGAGACACTAGCTGTGTAAAATTCTGTAAAACACTTCCGACATCATCTGCAGGGTAGAAATTTGTTGTATGTACACACTGTAACTCGTTGAAGGCACTAAAGCGGAATTAAGACCAATGGTACATCGATGGTGGGCATACCTGCAATCATTTTACTTTAGCGTAGAGTATCGAAAGGGAATTCAAATTGCTCATGTAGATTTTCTGTCGCGCAGTCCAATACCGGAAGTTTCGAAAGTCATCAGGCGGTGGATTGGTCACACACTCCAAAAGGGTGACATGTCCATAGCTAACCAAACGATGCTATGGAACCCGCTTACTCAGGATGGCAGGATACGTGGCGGTCAAAGGAGTACGTGGCGCAAAACATCTTCAAAATCTTCATCTCAAAAATGAAAAAGTTGGGGAGAGCTGAAACACATTTCCAGAAACCGCACTCGATGGCGCGTAGGCATTGTAGAGGCCCTAGGACCCACAAGGTTATATCGGACAAATTTAGTTTAGTTAGTTATAAATGCATTAAAGTCGTCTGTATCATTGTTTGGCATACCTACGCGAATAATTGTTAGCCAGGGCAGATGTTTTTCAAGTTAAAATTTCCGTGAATTTTGCTCTATGCACTGGAAACTGGATATCCCATGGCATACCATCCATATTGATATCACAGGAAAGCTTAGCGGTAAAAATTATATAAAGGAATATGTAATAGTTCAGATTGACGCTTTTACTAAATTCATTTATTTTCACCATACTGTCAAGATTGATACTTATAATTGCATAAGATCATTAAAGTCGTCTGTACCATTGTTTGGCATACCTACGCGCATAATTGTTGTCCAGGGCAGATGTTTTTCAAGTTCAAATTTCCGTGAATTTTGCTCTATGCACAAAATAGATTTACACCTTATAGCGACAGGTACCAGAAGAGCGGCCAATCGTGTAACAAAGTTTAGTCCGTTAGAGATACTGATAGGAAAAGAAGCACGACCTATGGGTTTTATACCAATACATATTGACGAAAACAATATTGATGTAATCTCTTTAAGAAATATGGCAAAAAATAATATGAAAAAAGATGCTTGCTATGATAAAATTAGGTTCAATAGAAATAAGTGTAACATTGAAAGACACAAGGTTGGCGATTATGTGTTGATCAAAAATGAGGAAAGACATCAAACGAAATTGATCCGAAATTCAGAGGTACATTTGTAGTGGCAGAAGTTCTAGATGAGATCATTAAATAGTAAAAGAACTTATAAGTATTCACACGAGTTTTTGTGCCGTATGGCTGCAGGGGGAATCCTTGCGGAATTGGACACAGTTGATGACATAGAAGGCGTTGAAAAAGACGTCATTGAAGGCGTTGAAAGTGACGTCAGTGAATGCGTTGAAAGAGACGTCAACGATGGTGTCGCAGGAGACGACAGTATGTAATATCAAAATCATTGTAACCCGACCGTAGTGTCCGTAGTGTCCATGCGTGAGCACAAATGTGGTTACGAGTTATGCCGATCAATCATTTATTGTAGAGTAATTGGCATTATGGTAAGGATCTTGGTATGGCAATGTAGTATGAGATTGTATAATTACACAGAAAAAGAAGTATAGTAAAGTTTCTTAATTTGTGGGATTTGTTGACTGGAGGCATTCGGTGGCGGTTTGTAATGCGGAATTTCTGTTACTATATTGGATTCTTTTTTTTTAAAGGTGAATAATTAATTTATTATTTGGCGCAGTGGCTTAGTGGTAGTGTGTTGGGCTACTAAGCGAGGGGCTCAGGTTCGAATCCCGAGAGGGCCAAATTACATCTTAAGGTTTTTTTCCACTGCGCCACCTCTCGCGAACGTCTGACACACATCCGAGAGTAAAACTGTCATGAATGAGCTTCTCAATTAGCCGTTTGGACTCGGCGTAAAATTGTAGATCCCTTCCATTCGTCCCAAAAATTGAAAAACCCACACAAAGCGAATGGTTGCGAGAAGCTAGGCCTTGGGTCCCATAGACCTGTCGCGCCAAAATATTATTATTATTAATTAATTTATTTGTATTATTTTTACTTTGTTTCTTAGATAAACAATAAAGTAAGAATGTAATCTTAATTAAATAGAACATAATGCCAATCCTTTTGATCTTAATCAATAAACACCCTAGGACGTGTGTCAGTCAGGCTGGCCGTGTCGTAGCGCAGTTTAATGTGCGCAGTTTATTCTGTATGTCGTATGGCAGTTAGTATACGCAGTTTATTCATGTTTATGGAAGCACAAGCAAATATGCGTAGTTATACCAATATGTTATGTATTTAGAGTAAGCGTGAATAAAGTAAATGAAATAGAGTGTTCCCTTGTTACCATTATTGAGAGAGTATATGCTAATTCTAAGAACGTGGCAAGAGAGAAAGAAGGATGTCTCTCTGCCGAGAATGGCCCGGACGTTGTTGTGCAGAAGAAACGACGTGAAACACAGTGTTTGGGCATGTGTGTAAGTGTGTCGAGAGTGCACGAGTACGACTTAAATCAATGATCGTTTTTAAAAGCAGGTGTTAGTTGAGTTTGGAGAACTGAATAGCAGACGACCTACCGGGACTCGCTGTGTTCAAGTTAAACAATGGACAACAATACCCCCTCCCCGACATATACAAATTAAGTTTTGATGTTCAATAAAACCCATATTAATTATTTTATTGAACCGATTATTTAATATCCTATTGCGTTGGCAACTGATTTTAGTGTTGAATAAAAGATTATATTTTGGCTTTATTTTATAATTTTGATTTGTTATATTTGAGCGTTATTTGTAACGCTCTACTTGAGTACCAAACGGAGACTGAACTTAGCTGCTAGCTTATGTCCAAAGCTTATATTCTAACCTTAGCATCGCATTGCGCGTTGTGGCGTAGAATGTGCTGATTTTGCAACTCGTGCAAGATATTATGTTACGGGCTGGATATTCCGCAACAATTATCCAGAATGACATCGCATCGACATCCGCCGTTTGTTTATATTTTCCGCTGATCACAGCAGAATGACTATGGCGTGATATCTTCGTTCTGATTGGTTGTTAGGCGTAGTATTAACCCCACCCCCACTTAAAGTAAGGTCGTCTTTCACCATTCTGCTGTTCTCAAAGACTGATTGGAGTGCTTGTTGTATTCGGGCTTTCTTCCTTCTCTGACGTAGCTTTAAACAGGCATAGAACAGAGCTATACTGGTGCCGATGGTAAGAACAAAAACAGCAAATCTTGTTGTAAGATTTTCTTGTACCTCGCCGATATAACGTAGGTTTTCTATGCTCAACTTCTGAAGGTACGGTAGAATCAAAATATCTGGGTGGTTTGTGATATTTATGAGTGTAGCTGTCGCCGAACTGGGCGACCTCTTCAAAATGCCTTTCTAATTCTTGTGTAGAGATCCGTTGATTCGAGTGTCACTATCAAATGTGATCAGATAGGTCCCTGTGATAAGTTCTTCATTCTCGCTTCTTGTTGTTATTCGAGCGATGTTGTCGTTGATTATAATAATGAAATCATCGATAACCATCAAAGGTTCAAAATGGCATGGTTGAGTGCAGCAGCGTGCAATGCCGCCAGCATGTAGTTGTTGGGCACACGTTAGTTCCGTCATCTCTCTACAGAATGTTGATGTAAGTGCTAAGCTGCAGTTATTTATTGCAATTATGCGGTTATTGCAATCTGCTACACTGTTGCTGTTTTGGTAAACTCTTATTTACTTACAAACTAGTTCCGGCTTAGGATAGTTAATTAAAAAAGGGTGTCGGGTCGGGGGACTGAAGAAGGTCGGGGTCAAGAACGAAGTTCCTCACGCCTTTTTACATATAAATTACAATGTTTTTTTTGTGGCCCTAAACTTACGGCAATAGCTCACTTCGTGATGTGTAACTTAAAGTTACAATTCGGAAAACTTCGCGATTGTCCATTTTTGTGATCCTTTACTTTACTTATGTAATGCTTTTTCGTTATGTTACGGTATCTACTTGTCAACTTCTACTGCACGCTAGTCAACTTCTTAAATCTCGTCATATTGTACCATGGTAATTAATGGCGTATGGTAACTATAATAAGACGCGTATGATTGAGATGCAATTTTGTCGAAGTATCTTGAAAAAAACGTCAATAGTAGTACAGTAATGTGTTGCGAATTTCACATAATGAAACGGATATTAATTCTTCGAATTTTTCTTTATTATTGAAGTTGACGTTGAAGTCTGCAGCCAATATGAGGGGAACCTTATGAAAACTCTGTTTAAGTAATTTAGAACCTCCCTCGGTATATTCGAACAATGATCGGTGAATGAATATTATAATATCCTCAATCTTTTGATTTGGTATATATAAATAGCTACAATAACTATTGCAAATCATTTCCTATTTTACAAATAACTAAACAAATATCACCAACTGATGAGTGCTCAGTACTCAAATTATTAATGTTTGACAAAAGCGTTTCCATATTTTCTGTACAAATTCGAGGCGCATCTGCAGTTCTACGATATATTGCGACTCCACCTGAACGAACATTTTGTCTTTTATAATAAGAAGTGCAATTGAAATTAGGAAGGACAATTTATTCTTCATTTCTTATCCACTTTTCGAAAAGTAATAGTAGGTTCGTATTTTAAGTAAATGGATCCAAGAAATGTAAGGTATGTCTTTTTAAACTTTGGCAGTTAAAAGTGAATAATGAAAGACCCCTTTTTTACATATCATATTCAGGATAATTATGTTCTGGTCTGCAACGTGTTTAACGATAATCTTTGAAATTATTGTAGCAATTTCTCTGTTGATCTAGCTTGCTTTCCATTATGATAAAATTTAAATTTCGTTGGATCATCTTAGGGTGTTACAATATACAAGTTTTCGTATGTGTTACTCGAGATAGAGGAACGTAAACAAGTTTTTGCAAATAATATTTGCTGTACGCGTAAACTATTTCACTTAAATTTCCACCCTGCGATGTATGTATGGTAATAGCTAGCGCAAGTCGAAATTAAAGGAAAATGGTTTCGAGTAGCACTAATTTTCTTATGTGATGCCAATGAAATATTCGCAGATCGTAGTTCAATAGGCACACCATGACTACTAACTCCACTTTGTACAGCTAATTGAACACAGTTTTTTGTTTTTCTTCCAACCAATCGTTGTTGCACCAACCAAACTCTAACTACAGTATTGTTTGTATCAAAATCTAAATGCAATAACTTTCCTGTCGTACCATTTCGTAAGCCATATTATATATGAATATTTGTTGTGATGAGAGACAACATGCCTTTTACAAAAATAATTTCGTATGGTATAACTGACTTTTTATGTAACTTTACTCTAAAATTAGCACTTTGTTCATGATTTTTAGATACTGTACCTGAATCAGTGGTTGTAGATATAATTTTGTCATCGAATTGTTGTAGAACGTAGACATGCTCATTTTGGAAAAATAGGCAAATCCCATTAGGGCACAATTTTTGATTATCGGCTTCTTACAAAAAAACATTGATTATATCAACTCGATTTCTTGTTTTTCTAAAGGTTCATCATTGCCTACTTTAGTTAATAAATTAGAAAATGCAGCATTAGCCTGTCTCTTGACTTGGTTGAGTAGATAAAATTTAAGTTTTCGCCAAAAATGGGTGTTGCTCGTTCCAGTGGTAGCTTCCGTGAATCTCCAATAAATATATTATCAATACCACCAAATTCTTCGTTATGATTATTGGTTATTTATTTTAAACGTAAGTCAATTGTCACTAAAACCTCTGAGCCTTATAACTGAGGCACATAACGTATATATTTATATAAAATATGAGAGCAAAGCCTCAGCGATATGCATGCCAATTGATATGCGAGTTCGACGTTGAGTAGGGTACACACACAAACGAGATGAAACTCGCTCTCTCTCTCTCTCTTCGCAAACGCGAACGCTTGAAATTGCGGTTGGTGTGTTACCGTTGTTGTTGTTGTTGCTGTTTGGTTTTGCGCTTTCTGCATGAGCACAACAGCAGAGCAAAACCCAATAGTAGCAAAAAATACAACAATAACGTTGTTACGGTTTTTGACTTTTCTGTCATTTGAAAAGTACAAAAACATCATCTAATAAAACTTTGATATCAGTTGTTTCTATTAAGTCATTTATTTAAATGTTCGTAGTGTGTTCATTTATTATCGTTTTTGATCATTATTATCCAAAATTGTGCCTACTTTTGCTAGAGTTATTGACAACATTAGATTCTGTAACTCGCTGTTTAGTATTCTATTTCTCGTTAGTAGTGTTTCGTATAGATGGCCTGTATCAATTTGCTTTACGCTTCCCATTATTATATTTACAGTGTCTGTTAACCTATTGATTTGATCCTGAATTTTCGTATTCATAATTACCTGTCTATTTTCTGAGTATATCAGGGACTTTTGCTCAAATGTCAATTGTTCGAAAGTCGTCAAAGACTGGCGTCCCGGTCACCAGGCGCAGAGCCTAAAAAATTGAGACTCCTCGCCTGTCTGTGGTGTATGTTTATTGTGGCCAGTAGTGTCGTCAAGTGAGTTGTGTCCGAGACCAATAGCTTCCGCCTGTGAAATTGTGGGAACTGATCTGTTAGGGCTATTCTTTCCTGTATTATTTCAGCAAACTCTGCCAGGTTTGTGCAGTGTATTATAAAAGTAAAGTCTCCTTATTGTTACGTCTCCGTCTGTGGTTGGGATGTAGTTCGCGTTTGAATAGTCAATTATTTTTAAGGTCACCGTCCGAAGAGCAAGTAGAAATATCAAAGTTCTGAGAAAGAAAAAACAAAAAAATTAAACTATCTATCTTTGTGAACCATCCGCCATTTAATTAAAACTGTGGTTCCCAAATATGCTTGCTTTTTTTTCGGTACACAGTGGGGTTAGTTTGTCGCCAAGTTTTCGGTTGCCTTTTACCATAACCTGTTCCTCTACTTCAAATACCCTATTCTGTCTCGATGCGTTATTCCGATTCAGCTGTGGTTGTTGTGCCTTTTCGAGTAAACAAATCACCCTCTCTCTTACCTCTGGGGAGTTCGCATGGAACATTTCAACTGGTTTTTTGTTTGTTACCGAGTGAACTGATCTGCTATATTCGGTAGTCGCTTGTAGAAATACTTAGACTACATCTTCTATTTTCCTTTCTTGTTTTAAGCATCTAGCAATTTCTGTGAGTGTACTGTGAAATCGCTCTATTTGACCTTTAGATGTGCTGTGGGGCATTTATAGCGTCCACATCAAATTAGTTTTTCAACATTGATGTGATTGTTTCAAAGGTAAGGGAAGGTTCATTATCGCAAAAAATTGTCTTTACCTTTGGAAAAAGGTTTATCAGTTGCAAGACGCGGCCTTTCATATCTACAATAGTCCGAGATGCACTATTGCAAACTTTGAGAATTTGTCAACACAGGTATGGAAGTACCTTTTTGCCGTATTGAAAATTTCAATGTGCATCATTTCACCTTCAAACGACGGAATGGGGGTTTTTCTTAGCTTTTGTTTCATCGGGTGCCTGTCATACTTTGCTATTGTGCAGCTTTTACAATTTGCGGCGACCTCACTTGCTAGTTTACCTATTTTCGGAAAGTAATAAACAAAAGTGTTTTATGTTTTTCTGTCTTGCTCTGGGGGCACGATTGTGCTCTGACCACATAATTTGCTTTTGTTCGCTTTTATATTCACTGGAAATTAAGTTTTTTCTCTATCGCGCTCGGCTAGTGTAATCTGGTGGTAGCCCGATTTCAGATCTACAGTCGTAAAATACTTGGCTTTTCCAAGATTCGAAAGAATCATTGAAATGCTAGGCATTGGGCACCTGTCATCTACTGTTTTCTGGTTAAGCTTACGAAAGTTTATCACTAAGCGTTTTTTCTTATTTCCTAATTCATCTGCGCCCTTTTTGTCTGCCACCCCAATAGTGTTATTGTATGGGGATTTTGACGGCTTTATTATCCCATTTCTTAATAGTTCTTTTATCCTCGGCGAAATCAGCCACATCCATGGGGTATAGATAAAATTTTTAATATATTGGGTCACTATCTTCTGTTCAAATAGTGGCGACAACAGATGTATTGTACGGTAGGAGTTCGCTTGCATCTGCAAAAACTTTCACCTTTGACGAAATCATTTCCTGGAACCTGGCATTTACTGCGGTTGGGAATTTAATATAATTTATATGTGTGAAATTCACGTTTGCACACTTTAAGAAATGTATCTTCTTTACCTATCTGTTATATTTGATTTCATTGATTTCTAAGTCTATGGTGGCGTTGACCTGTGTTAACAAGTCAAGACCAATTATACCATAAAATGTCGTGAGGTTCTGCAGTATAAAAAACACACCCTTACATTAAACAGTCCTATGTTACACTTCTTATCCACAATATTTATTTCGTGAATTGATTTCAACTGAAATGATTTTTCTGCTGGCACTATGTGCCATAACTCAGCGAGAGGTCTGATGTAATTTTTTAACGCTCCCGTGTCTATTAGGAGTTCTATTATCCCTGCAATGGTACGTTCAATGAACGGTAGCAGGCAGTGACACACTCCTAAAAAATTGCAATATTCTGCATCAGACTATTCATCTTCAATCTCCTCCGCTGCCTGCCCAGCAAGTTCTTGGTACTGTTATCCTTGTTATCCCGCTTTTCTGCTAATAAATTTCTTTCTCTTCTCTACTTCGCAATCACATTCCGATTTTTGCTTTTAGCAACATGCCAATTTGAAACAAGTTTTGAATTTACTTTTACTTTAAATGCACAGAACACATGCGATTAATAAACATTATAAACTCAACAACGATATTATAAATTTTATTATTTCAATATACAACACAATTTATTGATCTATTCCATAAAACAAAATCTTCGAAAAATTTTGCATTCAACTTAAACCGAATTTGCATATCTATGCTCGACTGGGTTTGCCACCTAAAGACGGTTTTTAAAATGACGGTAAAAAAATGAACAAATTATTTGTTCAAAAAAATTATTTTAGATTACTTTGAAAAATAATAATTTATCCATTAGGAACAGCCGTCGACTACTTTTCGTCGCGTGCAGTCAGAGTACCAAGCGATCGCTACTATACTGTTCTCAAAATTTACCGTTAATCTTTGTGTAAACAATATAGTCTACCGTCTAAAAAAAATTGTCTTATGCTTAAACTACAATAACAAAACCCATTCAGGGCTCAGGCCCTACAACAAACCATAATATATAAACCATCAGCGTCAACAAACTGTTCACAACAACACAGCTCACTCGGTAGGCAAATACATCGTTATCAGGAGAGCGGACAACACTAGTTTTGAGAATGTATCACCCTTCTTAATAAAAAAATTCAACGACTACACGTGAGGAGGGGAAGTGGATATGTGCAAAAAAAAAACAAGAGCAAGCATCCTTCTTACTAAAAAAAAAGCCACACTCAAGCTATATAACTTTACAAACATCTAAAATTGGTGAGTCCTCAATAACTGCTACGGAACACAAGACCCTCAACCATACCAAAGGAGTTATATATTCTAATGATCTTAGAAATAGACCTGAACAAGGAATACTGGAGGAGTTGAAATCTCAAAACATATTCGATATCTACAAATTTAAGAAACGGCAAGACAACTCTCTTGTTGAAACTGGTCTCATCATCCTTACCTTCCGCGGCTCACACATTACCAGAAAATGAGATGATTGGGTATGAAAATGTACATGTTCGTCCATATATCCCTCTCCCACTAAGATGTGAAGATTGCTTACGATTTGGACACCCTACATCCATTTGCAAAAGCAATAAGACATGTCCTAACTCTTCAGAAAAATCCCACACAACTGAAAATGAAACCGCTTAATAGGAAAATTATGCATCAATTGCAAACATAACCCCGATATCCAAAGCAATCACCCTCCACTAGACAGAAAGTGCCCGGCATTCATTAAACAACAAGAAATCTTAAGATTTATATGTGTAAATAATTCTGTATATAATTACTTTTAAGTAGTAGCTATATACCTGGCGATTTTAAGTATAGGAGCTGCCTAATGGGGTGTGTGTCCCTTGATCGGTAGCAGGAATAAAATTTTATATAAAAATAAAGAAAAAAAAAACTAAAAAACAAGAGATAACAGCAATAAAAGTTACAGAAAATATGGATCATAAATCTGCACTAAAGATATACAATATCCGCCACTCCTACCAGCTCACTCAATACTATAAAATAGTGACCAATCCTCCACCACAAGCGACAAGCAATACAAAGCTCACACCTGCCACTTCAACGAAGGCAGAAATCCCCACGCCTGCAGCCACTCCCACCGCTTCAACATCAGAAGTACAACCCCAAATCAGGACTCCATATGATGACATCATGGACACTGACACGGAATCTGTTTCCGATGAATGTGACAATTATTCAAAAATCCAACCTTCATCCGACCTTAAGCCAAAACCTCATATGAACTCCCTCTCATCAAAACTCAGTGCTAAATACAAAAATAAAGCTAAGAATAATAACAAACAAAATAACAAACACAGCCAACAAAAAAAACCAAAACTAGACATCTAATCCTATTTCCATTCACCTAGGCACCTGTTGGGACGGCGTTCTTCAACAATACCTAGCGCCCCTACTTGTTGATCTGATAATTGACAGGGCGGTGCTCCAAACACCCATTCGCAACTGGTTACCTACCAGATAAAACTAGTAAAATTATATATATAAACTTATTTAAACCCTTTTATTTACCCTTCTAAATGTCCTACAGTGGAACATTAATGGTTATATAAACAACTACAACCAGTTGCAGATTATACTCAAACAACACAAGCCTAAAATCATCTCTCTTCAAGAAACCCATATACACTCACTCCACAATATATACACATCCCCTGCAACTCCACATTGTACCGCCAAAACTCTTCTACTAACCCCTATGGAGGAGTCGCCATACTCATCCATAAGTCCATCCAATACCATGAAATTCCCCTTAACAATGACTTTGACGCCATAGCTTTTCTTATATACTCAAAAATCAAATTCAACACCATATCTGCATACATAGCGCCGAAGAAATCTTTTAATATACAAAACTTCCATAATATGTTTAGTAACATAAGAAACCCTTCCCTAATAACAGGAGATTTTAATAGCTGGCACAAAAGTTGGGGTTCTCCTACCAACAATACCATCCGGAACATTCTCTTTAATTTCATCAATCAATCTCCTCTGTCACTTTTAAATAATGGCTTTTCTACCCACTTCAGCACCCGCCACACATTCACACACATAGACCTCTCCTTCGCCTAACCAATCCTTTCTTTAGATTCCAAATGGCACACAGATCAACTCCTATATGAGAGTGACCACTTCCCAATTTCTCTCCTCCATCCCAACCCCCCCAATACCTCTTCATCCAGACAAAAATTCCTCCCTAGTAAAGCAAACTGGCCACTGTTTGAGCAAGTTACAGATAAAGTTAACTCTGAGAAACCAATAAGTAACAATTTAAATAAAGAAGCAGCCATCATCTTCATTGTGCAAACTTAAAACCTTATACCACACTTGCTTTTGGGGCCTTACGTACTACCCCAATCAGCAACCTTCTCTACCAAGCTAACTTAATGCCGATAGAATCACGAATACCTATTGAAACTGCTAAACTCTTCAAAACTATTATGACCTCCCAACACTCACCTGTCGAAAACATTTTAAAAAAATTATAAAATCAAAAAAACAGCCAAAAATCCCATCAACTCTATAACGTAATCGAGCAAAGTAAGAATCTGTTCCTTCAAATTGGTCCTATTAAATGAAATAAGCAAGTCTTCCCTCCCTGGTCCTTCAACAACTCCTCTCTGTACCTAACTCTCCACACCTCCAACAAAGTTGACAAGCCATCACTTATTTACAATCAAAAACTCCTAGAATTGCAACACTCCCTTAGTTCCTATAAATTCTTGTTTACAGATGGATCAAAATATAACACAGGGGTATCTTATAGTGTCACCACTGCAGACGACATTATAAGTTTTCACCTTCTTCCCTACTTCTCTCCCATATTTACAGTTAAAATATCATCCAATACTTTCAGCTTGTCATCTCGCTCAAAAGAAAAAAGGCAAATGTGCCATATTTACAGATTCGTTATCCTCAATAAAAGCCATTGCCAATACCAATAACCATAATTTCTACTCATCATCGATTAGAAATATTATTTCATCCAACAGCCCGAAAATCACAATAATATGGGTTCCCGGCCATTGCAAATTAACAGGTAACGAACTAGCTGATAAGACCGCTAAAGAGGCTCAGCTATATCCCTTAATTTATGAATTTAAAAAACTTAGCAGACCTTAAAAAACATCTTAAAAATATATGTAACGAATACAGACAAACACTTTGATATAACACTACTCTCCACTACAGAATCTTAAATAGGAACAAAATATCCATGCAACACTAATATTCTTCAAGGCAAAAAATATCTCTAGTAGCTAAACTAAGAAACAAATCTAACCACCCAAACCAATCTAAAATAAAAATACTTTCGCGCAATACACTGGAACGAACACAGACAATTAAGATCCAACACTAAACAAGTTAAATTCAACCCTCAGGCTGTCATAGAAGACTACGACAGTTCTGATTTAATGCAATAATAACATAAAAACAACCAAAACAATTTGCCTCCGCCTGGCTGACGGTGTGTCGCAACCTTCAGGGATCTTTGCAACAGTTTGGGATTCCTTATCCCCGACACACCATCAGCCACCCGGAGGCAAAACCCTCCTCTACCCCAACCCACCGTTCACTGTAGTAAATCTTAAATAAACCATTTCCCCAATCAAACTAAACTTTAATTTTACTCCACTATAATGTCTCTTAATATTATCCAATGGAACATTATAGGATATACAAACAACTCCAACGAACCTTTAACCATAATAAAACAACAATTCCTACAAATAATATCTCTTCAAGAATCACATATATTCAACACAACGAACAATAACATCCCCATACCCATCATCTATACGCTAATTACTAATGTAGTAACCAACAGGTTTGGCGGAGTCACCATTTTGTTATACAAATCAATCCAATATAATGAAATTACCAGATGTCAACAAACTGTTCACAACAAAACAGCTCACTCGGTAGGCAAATACATTGTTATCAGGAGAGCGGACAACACTACCTTTGAGAATGTATCAACCTTCTTAATAAAAAATTCAACGACTACCCGTGAGGAGGGGAAGTGGATATGTGCAAAAAAACAAGAGCAGGCACTCTTCTTACTAAAATAAAAAGCCACACTCAAGCCATAAAGCTTTGCAAACATCCAAAATTGGTGAATTCTCAATAACTGCTACGGAACACAAGACCCTCCCCTATACTAAAGGAGTTATATATTCTAATGATCTTTGAAATAGACCTGAACAAGGAATACTGGAGGAGTTGAAATCTCAAAACATATCCGATATCTATAAATTTAAGAAACGGCAAGACAACTCTCTTGTTGAAACTGGTCTCATCATCCTTACCTTCCGCGGCTCACACATTACCAGAAAATGTGATGATTGGGTATGAACATGTACATGTTCGTCCATATATCCCTCACCCTCTAAGATTTGAAGATTGCTTACGATTTGGACACCCTACATCGATTTGCAAAAGCAATAAGACATGTCCTAACTCTTCAGAAAAATCCCACACAACTGAAAATGAAACCGCTTAATAGGAACATTATGCATCAATTGCAAACATAACCCCGATATCCAAAGCAATCACTATCCACTAGACAGAAGGTGCATTCATTAAACAACATTCGCAAGTCGCGTGTTGAACTGCGAGGTCGTGCGCTTAACTCGTGTGCGCGAAACTGTGTAAATAATTAGCTTACATATATACACAAGTCCACCAAGGTGGCACAAAATTAGGTTCTTAGTGTTCAACTAATTGTAATATATTTACTGTGCCCATAAGAAGCATTCGATCAATTTTAAGTGAGGCTATATTGCCTGTCCTGGCTTAGCACATGTGCGATAAAAGCTATAACAACAACAACGTTCATGTCACTGAGTCTCACAGTAGCTCTTCATCTCCGCATCTATTAAGCTACCTAAATATGGCAGCCTCGAACATTTTTGGAAGCACTGTCAAAGTCCGCACATCTAACAATAACTGCTTCACTCTGGCTAACACTGTGAACTGCAGCCAAACAAAACGAGTAAAGCGAAAGATCAGGAAGACACTATCTGCACCCTCTGCTAAGCGTCCAAATCAACGTAGCTAAAGCTCAGGCAATGCCATATTGACGGCTCACACTGGCAATCATGGGAAACACTTTACCAATCCTTTCAGTATTCTGGCTTCTGCGACTAATGAGGACACGGATGATGCATCCGAAGCCAACAATGTGTCGGTCGGCTCCGTTGGCTCTCTTTCTTCGCTATCAAATATATCTACAGCGCGTGGGCATAAAACCAGCTCCACCAAATATAACACAGGCTCGGCTACGTCCTCTGCCGCCGCTGCCAATTCAAACGCTGCACCATCCTCTGCTGCCAACCTAAGCCTCCACCAATAACTCTACATGGAGTTAAAAGTTTCCAGTATTTGCAAAATATGCTCAATACCTTTGTCTAGCTAGTTAATATTGACACAAGAACTTCGGTGGGAGGCGTGACTCGGATCTATGCCAAGGATCGATACACCTACCGCGTGATCCAAAGTAACCTTGACAAACTTAATGTCGAATATTACACATACCAGCTGAAAGAAGAAAAACCTTACAAAATCGTTATTAAGGTCCTGCATTTCGATACACCCCCTGACCAAATCACCGACTATCTCAAGAAATTAGGTCATAAAGCTTCAAATGTGCACTGCCCCATAAACCGCTCCACCGGATTACCTATGAGTCTCTTCTTTGTTAGCATTGCTCCTGGCAGCAATAAAGCTGAGCTTAAAAACATAAGTAAACTTGATGTCCAAAGGGTAAAAATTGAGGAGGCTTGTAAAAAGCAGGTTGTGAAGCAGTGCCGTCGATGCCAAGACTTTGGCCACACTGCCAGCTATTGCAGACAAACTCCGACCTGGGTACGTTGCGGCGATGAACACAAATCGGCTGACTGCATACGGCGATAACGGATCGCGCAACGTTTGCTAACTGCGATTAGGAGCAAATTATAAAGGCTGTCCTGCATATCTAAAATATATTAAAAGAAATCAGCGTAAGGCTCCTAAATTAAAGCGTCCTCATGTAGATGATCCCTCTCCTATGTAAACCAGAATCCAGCGTTCTACTCAGTATCAGTCCACTTTTGTCCAACCTAATGGACCTACATAAGGGGAATTGGCTGCTGGCAACCGATCTAATGCGACTCATAATAAAAAGCAGCAGCAGTCGCTCAACCAATCTTCATACCTTACCCCTCAGCTAAATAACGTTACTGATATTCTCAGCTCGCTGCCCGTGTCCTTCAACTCTATCAACGAGTCGATCAAAAGTCTGTTGTCAATGCAGGAACAGATGACCCGTATGCAGTCCCAGATTCTGGAGCTACTCAGTGCGCGTCATTCCGATGACTCCACACCCAATAAGGATAATGTGTTGGAACGGCAGAAGCGTATCCAACAAGATGCGAGAACTTGAGTGTTTCGTATAGTTGCATGATATCCATGATCCATGATAGCCAGCGGACACAGCAATTTGAATATATGATGGAAAACATGTCTACGGAGAGGGATGCTGAGTTTTGCTTATGGAAAGCCACACGCAACTGCACGAGACATCATATTAGACAGTTGCCAATAAGAGATGAAAATGGAAGATGGTGCCGCTCTGTTGCCGAGGAAGCCAACTCTTTTGCCGCACATTTAGAACGTCGATTTCAGCCACAAGACCTTGTACAGCCAGAAGAGGTAGTGGAAACTGAACGATTCCTGTCCACGCCCACACAGTTGGACCCACCTTAGAGGCCATTCACAGCCGATGAAGTTAAGGCTGTCATTCGACATGTGAAACTTAATAAAGCTCCAGGTCATGATAGTGTGCGCAATCGCACAATCAAGCCGCTACCAATGAATGCTGTACTTGTTATAGTGGCGATTTTCAATGCCATAATAAGTACACAGCATTACCCCACAGCCTGGAAGTCAGCAATTGTCTACATGATCCATAAGATTGGGAAACCGGAGGATGACCCGAATCCTATCAGCCCATCAGTCTCCTGCCTTCCTTATCTAAGGTATGGGAACGACTGTTTAGTGTCAGATTAGCTGAGGTACCGTGGAGCAGCTGCACAGAACCACCGACCACATACTAAAGGCGTTTGACAGGAAAAAGTTCTGCAATGCGGTATTCCTAGATGTCGCTCAGGCATTTGATCGCGTATGGCACCAGGGGCTGCTGAAGAAAGTCAAATCTTCCCTCCCTTCGCCGTTCTTTGCTCTGATGCGATCCTACTTGGTGGATCGATCCTTCAGGGTCAAAGTGCGGGCGACGCTGTCTCGCCCTCATCCTGTGGGGGCAGGTGTTCCTCAGGGAAGTGTGGGACCTTTCCTATACTCACTATTTGCTGCTGACATGCCAATGCCTGATGATACAGCACTCGGAATATCGCCAAGGTCAGGGCTTATGGCGTCATATGCGGATGATGTTTGTGTCATGGTAAGCAACCCTTCCAGCGCTACCAGCGCTTTTGTCTTACAGAATTATTTGGACAAGCTGACCGCCTGGGCACGGAGATAGAATGTTCAACTAAAGGTGTGATGTTGGAACTTAAAACTGAAGCAAAGTACTTGGGGCTAATCCTGGACAAACCACTCACATTTCGGCGACACATACAAGTTACAGTAGCGACCTGAAGAAGTAGACCGCTTCGTCTCCTCTTGCAGAGCAAAAGAACGGTCTACAACCAAGTTGTCGCGCCGATATGGCGATACGGCATACAAATATGGGGAACGGCGTCTAGGACTCACCGTACAAAACTTTAAAGGTTTCAGAACTATGCTCTACGCATAATTACCGGCTGTCCTTGGTATGTCAGGAATAGCCGTATACACCATAATCTCAACATAGACCTAATTGAGGTCGAAAGAAATCTACACACAAGTAGATATAACAACAGTTTAAGAAATCACGCAAACAGATTGACTAGGAAACTTATCCACTCCACACCTATACATCGGCTAAAAAGACGGCATTTCAGACAACTACTGTCATATTGTTGTTAGATATAGGCGTGTAAATAACGTATAAATCCTGTATATAAATATTATTACTAGTTATATACCTAATCTTAAGATTTATATGTGTAAATAATTCTGTATATAATTACTTTTAAGTAGTAGCTATATACCTGGCGATTTTAAGTATAGGAGCTGCCTAATGGGGTGTGTGTCCCTTGATCGGTAGCAGGAATAAAATTTTATATAAAAATAAAGAAAAAAAAAACTAAAAAACAAGAGATAACAGCAATAAAAGTTACAGAAAATATGGATCATAAATCTGCACTAAAGATATACAATATCCGCCACTCCTACCAGCTCACTCAATACTATAAAATAGTGACCAATCCTCCACCACAAGCGACAAGCAATACAAAGCTCACACCTGCCACTTCAACGAAAGCAGAAATCACCACGCCTGCAGCCACTCCCACCGCTTCAACATCAGAAGTACAACCCCAAATCAGGACTCCATATGATGACATCATGGACACTGACACGGAATCTGTCTCCGATGAATGTGACAATTATTCAAAAATCCAACCTTCATCCGACCTTAAGCCAAAACCTCATATGAACTCGCTCTCATCAAAACTCAGTGCTAAATACAAAAATAAAGCTAAGAATAATAACAAACAAAATAACAAACACAGCCAACAAAAAAAACCAAAACTAGACATCTAATCCTATTTCCATTCACCTAGGCGCCTTTTGGGACGGCGTTCTTCAACAATACCTAGCGCCCCTACTTGTTGATTTGATGATTGACAGGGCGGTGCTCCAAACACCCATTCGCAACTGGTTACCTACCAGATAAAACTAGTAAAATTATATATATAAACTTATTTAAACTCTTTTATTTACCCTTCCAAATGTCCTACAGTGGAACACTAATGGGTATATAAACAACTACAACCAGTTGCAGATTATACTCAAACAATACAAGCCTAAAATCATCTCTCTTCAAGAAACCCATATACACTCACTCCACAATATATACACATCCCCTGCAACTCCACATTGTACCGCCAAAACTCTTCTACTAACCCCTATGGAGGAGTCGCCATACTCATCTATAAGTCCATCCAATATCATGAAATTCCCCTTAACAATGACTTTGACGCCATAGCTTTTCTTATATACTCAAAAATCAAATTCAACACCATATCTGCATACATAGCGCCGAAGAAATCTTTTAATATACAAAACTTCCATAATATGTTTAGTAACATAAGAAACCCTTCCCTAATAACAGGAGATTTTAATAGCTGGCACAAAAGTTGGGGTTCTCCTACCAACAATACCATCCGGAACATTCTCTTTAATTTCATCAATCAATCTCCTCTTTACTTTTAAATAATGGCTTTTCTACCCACTTCAGCACCCGCCACACATTCACACACATAGACCTCTCCTTCGCCTAACCAATCCTTTCTTTAGATTCCAAATGGCACACAGATCAACTCCTATATGAGAGTGACCACTTCTCAATTTCTCTCCTCCATCCCAACCCCCCCAATACCTCTTCATCCAGACAAAAATTCCTCCCTAGTAAAGCAAACTGGCCACTGTTTGAGCAAGTTACAGATAAAGTTAACTCTGAGAAACCAATAAGTAACAATTTAAATAAAGAAGCAGCCATCATCTTCATTGTGCAAACTTAAAACCTTATACCACACTTGCTTTTGGGGCCTTACGTACTACCCCAATCAGCAACCTTCTCTACCAAGCTAACTTAATGCCGATAGAATCACGAATACCTATTGAAACTGCTAAACTCTTCAAAACTATTATGACCTCCCAACACTCACCTGTCGAAAACATTTTAAAAAAATTATAAAATCAAAAAAACAGCCAAAAATCCCATCAACTCTATATCGTAATCGAGCAAAGTAAGAATCTGTTCCTTCAAATTGGTCCTATTAAATGAAATAAGCAAGTCTCCCCTCCCTGGTCCTTCAACAACTCCTCTCTATACCTAACTCTCCACACCTCCAACAAAGTTGACAAGCCATCACTTATTTACAATCAAAAACTCCTAGAATTGCAACACTCCCTTAGTTCCTATAAATTCTTGTTTACAGATGGATCAAAATATAACACAGGGGTATCTTATAGTGTCACCACTGCAGACGACATTATAAGTTGTCACCTTCTTCCCTACTTCTCTCCCATATTTACAGTTAAAATATCATCCAATACTTTCAGCTTGTCATCTCGCTCAAAAGAAAAAAGGCAAATGTGCCATATTTACAGATTCGTTATCCTCAATAAAAGCCATTGCCAATACCAATAACCATAATTTCTACTCATCATCGATTAGAAATATTATTTCATCCAACAGCCCGAAAATCACAATAATATGGGTTCCCGGCCATTGCAAATTAACAGGTAACGAACTAGCTGATAAGACCGCTAAAGAGGCTCAGCTATATCCCTTAATTTATGAATTTAAAAAACTTAGCAGACCTTAAAAAACATCTTAAAAATATATGTAACGAATACAGACAAACACTTTGATATAACACTACTCTCCACTACAGAATCTTAAATAGGAACAAAATATCCATGCAACACTAATATTCTTCAAGGCAAAAAATATCTCTAGTAGCTAAACTAAGAAACAAATCTAACCACCCAAACCAATCTAAAATAAAAATACTTTCGCGCAATACACTGGAACGAACACAGACAATTAAGATCCAACACTAAACAAGTTAAATTCAACCCTCAGGCTGTCATAGAAGACTACGACAGTTCTGATTTAATGCAATAATAACATAAAAACAACCAAAACAATTTGCCTCCGCCTGGCTGACGGTGTGTCGCACCCTTTAAGAATCCTTTCAACAGTTTGAGATTCCTTATCTCCGACACACCATCAGTCACCCGGAGGCAACACCCTCCTCTACCCAACCCACCGTTCACTGTAGTAAACCTTAAATAAACCATTTCCCCCACCAAACTAAATTATAATTTTACTCCACTATAATGTCTCTTAATATTATCCAATGGAACATTATAGGATATACAAACAACTCCAACGAACCTTTAACCATAATAAAACAACAATTCCTACAAATAATATCTCTTCAAGAATCACATATATTCAACACAACGAACAATAACATCCCCATACCCATCATCTACACGCTAATTACTAATGTAGTAACCAACAGGTTTGGCGGAGTCACCATTTTGTTATACAAATCAATCCAATATAATGAAATTACCAGATGTCAACAAACTGTTCACAACAAAACAGCTCACTCGGTAGGCAAATACATTGTTATCAGGAGAGCGGACAACACTACCTTTGAGAATGTATCACCCTTCTTAATAAAAAATTCAACGACTACCCGTGAGGAGGGGAAGTGGATATGTGCAAAAAAACAAGAGCAGGCACTCTTCTTACTAAAATAAAAAGCCACACTCAAGCCATAAAGCTTTGCAAACATCCAAAATTGGTGAATTCTCAATAACTGCTACGGAACACAAGACCCTCCCCTATACTAAAGGAGTTATATATTCTAATGATCTTTGAAATAGACCTGAACAAGGAATACTGGAGGAGTTGAAATCTCAAAACATATCCGATATCTATAAATTTAAGAAACGGCAAGACAACTCTCTTGTTGAAACTGGTCTCATCATCCTTACCTTCCGCGGCTCACACATTACCAGAAAATGTGATGATTGGGTATGAACATGTACATGTTCGTCCATATATCCCTCACCCTCTAAGATTTGAAGATTGCTTACGATTTGGACACCCTACATCGATTTGCAAAAGCAATAAGACATGTCCTAACTCTTCAGAAAAATCCCACACAACTGAAAATGAAACCGCTTAATAGGAACATTATGCATCAATTGCAAACATAACCCCGATATCCAAAGCAATCACTATCCACTAGACAGAAGGTGCATTCATTAAACAACATTCGCAAGTCGCGTGTTGAACTGCGAGGTCGTGCGCTTAACTCGTGTGCGCGAAACTGTGTAAATAATTAGCTTACATATATACACAAGTCCACCAAGGTGGCACAAAATTAGGTTCTTAGTGTTCAACTAATTGTAATATATTTACTGTGCCCATAAGAAGCATTCGATCAATTTTAAGTGAGGCTATATTGCCTGTCCTGGCTTAGCACATGTGCGATAAAAGCTATAACAACAACAACGTTCATGTCACTGAGTCTCACAGTAGCTCTTCATCTCCCCATCTATTAAGCTACCTAAATATGGCAGCCTCGAACATTTTTGGAAGCACTGTCAAAGTCCGCACATCTAACAATAACTGCTTCATCTCTGGCTAACACTGTGAACTGCAGCCAAACAAAACGAGTAAAGCGAAAGATCAGGAAGACACTATCTCCACCCTCTGCTAAGCGTCCAAATCAACGTAGCTACAGCTCAGGCAATGCCATATTGACGGCTCACACTGGCAATCATGGGAAACACTCTACCAATCCTTTCAGTATTCTGGCTTCTGCGACTAATGAGGACACGGATGATGCATCCGAAGCCAACAATGTGTCGGTCGGCTCCGTTGGCTCTCTTTCTTCGCTATCAAATATATCTACAGCGCGTGGGCATAAAACCAGCTCCACCAAATATAACACAGGCTCGGCTACGTCCTCTGCCGCCGCTGCCAATTCAAACGCTGCACCATCCTCTGCTGCCAACCTAAGCCTCCACCAATAACTCTACATGGAGTTAAAAGTTTCCAGTATTTGCAAAATATGCTCAATACCTTTGTCTAGCTAGTTAATATTGACACAAGAACTTCGGTGGGAGGCGTGACTCGGATCTATGCCAAGGATCGATACACCTACCGCGTGATCCAAAGTAACCTTGACAAACTTAATGTCGAATATTACACATACCAGCTGAAAGAAGAAAAACCTTACAAAATCGTTATTAAGGTCCTGCATTTCGATACACCCCCTGACCAAATCACCGACTATCTCAAGAAATTAGGTCATAAAGCTTCAAATGTGCACTGCCCCATAAACCGCTCCACCGGATTACCTATGAGTCTCTTCTTTGTTAGCATTGCTCCTGGCAGCAATAAAGCTGAGCTTAAAAACATAAGTAAACTTGATGTCCAAAGGGTAAAAATTGAGGAGGCTTGTAAAAAGCAGGTTGTGAAGCAGTGCCGTCGATGCCAAGACTTTGGCCACACTGCCAGCTATTGCAGACAAACTCCGACCTGGGTACGTTGCGGCGATGAACACAAATCGGCTGACTGCATACGGCGATAACGGATCGCGCAACGTTTGCTAACTGCGATTAGGAGCAAATTATAAAGGCTGTCCTGCATATCTAAAATATATTAAAAGAAATCAGCGTAAGGCTCCTAAATTAAAGCGTCCTCATGTAGATGATCCCTCTCCTATGTAAACCAGAATCCAGCGTTCTACTCAGTATCAGTCCACTTTTGTCCAACCTAATGGACCTACATAAGGGGAATTGGCTGCTGGCAACCGATCTAATGCGACTCATAATAAAAAGCAGCAGCAGTCGCTCAACCAATCTTCATACCTTACCCCTCAGCTAAATAACGTTACTGATATTCTCAGCTCGCTGCCCGTGTCCTTCAACTCTCTCAACGAGTCGATCAAAAGTCTGGTGTCAATGCAGGAACAGATGACCCGTATGCAGTCCCAGATTCTGGAGCTACTCAGTGCGCGTCATTCCGATGACTCCACACCCAATAAGGATAATGTGTTGGAACGCCAGAAGCGTATCCAACAAGATGCGAGAACTTGAGTGTTTCGTATAGTTGCATGATATCCATGATCCATGATAGCCAGCGGACACAGCAATTTGAATATATGATGGAAAACATGTCTACGGAGAGGGATGCTGAGTTTTGCTTATGGAAAGCCACACGCAACTGCACGAGACATCATATTAGACAGTTGCCAATAAGAGATGAAAATGGAAGATGGTGCCGCTCTGTTGCCGAGGAAGCCAACTCTTTTGCCGCACATTTAGAACGTCGATTTCAGCCACAAGACCTTGTACAGCCAGAAGAGGTAGCGGAAACTGAACGATTCCTGTCCACGCCCACACAGTTGGACCCACCTTAGAGGCCATTCACAGCCGATGAAGTTAAGGCTGTCATTCGACATCTGAAACTTAATAAAGCTCCAGGTCATGATAGTGTGCGCAATCGCACAATCAAGCCGCTACCAATGAATGCTGTACTTGTTATAGTGGCGATTTTCAATGCCATAATAAGTACACAGCATTACCCCACAGCCTGGAAGTCAGCAATTGTCTACATGATCCATAAGATTGGGAAACCGGAGGATGACCCGAATCCTATCAGCCCATCAGTCTCCTGCCTTCCTTGTCTAAGGTATGGGAACGACTGTTTAGTGTCAGATTAGCTGAGGTACCGTGGAGCAGCTGCACAGAACCACCGACCACATACTAAAGCGTTTACAGGAAAAAGTTCTGAATGCGGTATTCCTAGATGTCGCTCAGCATTTGATCGCTATGGCACCAGGGGCTGCTGAAGAAAGTCAAATCTCCCTCCCTTCGCCGTTCTTTGCTCTGATGCGATCCTACTTGGAGGATCGATCCTTCAGGGTCAAAGTGCGGGCGACGCTGTCTCGCCCTCATCCTGTGGGGGCAGGTGTTCCTCAGGGAAGTGTGGGACCTTTCCTATACTCACTATTTGCTGCTGACATGCCAATGCCTGATGATACAGCACCCGGAATATCGCCAAGGTCAGGGCTTATGGCGTCATATGCGGATGATGTTTGTGTCATGGTAAGCAACCCTTCCAGCGCTACCAGCGCTTTTGTCTTACAGAATTATTTGGACAAGCTGACAGCCTGGGCACGGAGATAGAATGTTCAACTAAAGGTGTGATGTTGGAACTTAAAACTGAAGCAAAGTACTTGGGGCTAATCCTGGACAAACCACTCACATTTCGGCGACACATACAAGTTACAGTAGCGACCTGAAGAAGTAGACCGCTTCGTCTCCCTTGGTTGTTAGGTTGCAGAAGCCGCAGGTTCTTGCAGAGCAAAAGAACGGTCTACAACCAAGTTGTCGCGCCGATATGGCGATACGGCATACAAATATGGGGAACGGCGTCTAGGACTCACCGTACAAAACTTCAAAGGTTTCAGAAGTATGCTCTACGCATAATCACCGGCTGTCCTTGGTATGTCAGGAATAGCCGTATACACCATAATCTCAACATAGACCTAATTGAGGTCGAAAGAAATCTACACACAAGTAGATATAACAACAGATTAAGAAATCACGCAAACAGATTGCCTAGGAAACTTATCCACTCCACACCTATACATCGGCTAAAAAGACGGCATTTCAGACAACTACTGTCATATTGTTGTTAGATATAGGCGTGTAAATAAAGTATAAATCCTGTATATAAATATTATTACTAGTTATATACCTAATCTTAAGATTTATATGTGTAAATAAATCTGTATATAATTACTTTTAAGTAGTAGCTATATACCTAGCGATTTTAAGTATAGGAGCTGCCTAATGGGGTGTGTGTCCCTTGATCGGTAGCAGGAATAAAATTTTATATAAAAATAAAGAAAAAAAAAACTAAAAAACAAGAGATAACAGCAATAAAAGTTACAGAAAATATGGATCATAAATCTGCACTAAAGATATACAATATCCGCCACTCCTACCAGCTCACTCAATACTATAAAATAGTGACCAATCCTCCACCACAAGCGACAAGCAATACAAAGCTCACACCTGCCACTTCAACGAAGGCAGAAATCCCCACGCCTGCAGCCACTCCCACCGCTTCAACATCAGAAGTACAACCCCAAATCAGGACTCCATATGATGACATCATGGACACTGACACGGAATCTGTCTCCGATGAATGTGACAATTATTCAAAAATCCAACCTTCATCCGACCTTAAGCCAAAACCTCATATGAACTCCCTCTCATCAAAACTCAGTGCTAAATACAGAAATAAAGCTAAGAATAATAAAAAACAAAATAACAAACACAGCCAACAAAAAAAACCAAAACTAGACATCTAATCCTATTTCCATTCACCTAGGCGCCTGTTGGGACGGCGTTCTTCAACAATACCTAGCGCCCCTACTTGTTGATCTGATGATTGACAGGGCGGTGCTCCAAACACCCATTCGCAACTGGTTACCTACCAGATAAAACTAGTAAAATTATATATATAAACTTATTTAAACCCTTTTATTTACCCTTCTAAATGTCCTACAGTGGAACATTAATGGTTATATAAACAACTACAACCAGTTGCAGATTATACTCAAACAACACAAGCCTAAAATCATCTCTCTTCAAGAAACCCATCTACACTCACTCCACAATATATACACATCCCCTGCAACTCCACATTGTACCGCCAAAACTCTTCTACTAACCCCTATGGAGGAGTCGCCATACTCATCCATAAGTCCATCCAATACCATGAAATTCCCCTTAACAATGACTTTGACGCCATAGCTTTTCTTATATACTCAAAAATCAAATTCAACACCATATCTGCATACATAGCGCCGAAGAAATCTTTTAATATACAAAACTTCCATAATGTGTTTAGCAACATAAGAAACCCTTCCCTAATAACAGGAGATTTTAATAGCTGGCACAAAAGTTGGGGATCTCCTACCAACAATACCAGCCGGAACATTCTCTTTAATTTCATCAATCAATCTCCTCTGTCACTTTTAAATAATGGCTTTTCTACCCACTTCAGTACCCGCCACACATTCACACACATAGACCTCTCCTTCGCCTAACCAATCCTTTCTTTAGATTCCAAATGGCACACAGATCCACTCCTATATGAGAGTGACCACTTCCCAATTTATATAGATCTCTTCCATCCCAACCCCGCAATAGCTCTTCGATCCAGACAAAAATTCCTCCCTAGTAAAGCAAACTGGCCACTGTTTGAGCCAGTTACAGATAAAGTTAACTCTGAGAAACCAATAAGTAACAATTTAAATAAAGAAGCAGCCATCATCTTCATTGTGCAAACTTAAAACCTTATACCACACTTGCTTTTGGGGCCTTACGTACTACCCCAATCAGCAACCTTCTCTACGAAGCTAACTTAATGCCGATAGAATCACGAATACCTATTGAAACGGCTAAACTCTTCAAAACTATTATGACCTCCCAACACTCACCTGTCGAAAACATTTTAAAAAAATTATAAAATCAAAAAAACAGCCAAAAATCCCCTCAACTCTATATCGTAATCGAGCAAAGTAAGAATCTGTTCCTTCAAATTGGTCCTATTAAATGAAATAAGCAAGTCTCCCCTCCCTGGTCCTTCAACAATTCCTCTCTATACCTAACTCTCCACACCTCCAACAAAGTTGACAAGCCATCACTTATTTACAATCAAAAACTCCTAGAATTGCAACACTCCCTTAGTTCCTATAAATTCTTGTTTACAGATGGCTCAAAATCTAACACAGGGGTATCTTATAGTGTCACCACTGCAGACGACATTATAAGTCGTCACCTTCTTCCCTACTTCTCTCCTATATTTACAGCTGAAATATCAGCCATACTCTCAGCTTGTCAACACGCTCAAAAGAAAAAAGGCAAATTTGCCATATTTACAGATTCGTTATCCTCAATAAAAGCCATTGCCAATACCAATAATCATAATTTCTACTCATCATCGATTAGAAATATTATTTCATCCAACAGCCCGAAAATCACAATAATATGGGTTCCTGGCCATTGCAAAATAAGAGGTAACGAACTAGCTGATAAGACCGCTAAAGAGGCTCAGCTATATCCCTTAATTTATGAATTTAAAAAATTTAGCAGACCTTAAAAAACATCTTAAAAATATATGTAACGAATACAGACAAACACTTGGGCATAACACTACTCTCCACTACAGAATCTAAAATAGGAACAAAATATCCATGCAACACTATATTCTTCAAGGCAAAAAATATCTCTAGCAGCTAAACTAAGAAACAAATCTAACCACCCAAACCAATCTAAAATAAAAATACTTCCGCGCAATACGCTAGAACGAACACAGACAATTAAGATCCAACACTAAACAAGTTAAACTCAACTCTCAGGCTGTCATAGAAGACTACGATAGTTCTGATTTAATGCAATAATAACATAAAAACAACCAAAACAATTTGCCTCCGCCTGGCTGACGGTGTGTCGCACCCTTTAAGAATCCTTTCAACAGTTTGAGATTCCTTATCTCCGACACACCATCAGTCACCCGGAGGCAACACCCTCCTCTACCCAACCCACCGTTCACTGTAGTAAACCTTAAATAAACCATTTCCCCCACCAAACTAAACTATAATTTTACTCCACTATAATGTCTCTTAATATTATCCAATGGAACATTATAGGATATACAAACAACTCCAGCGAACTTTTAACCATAACAAAACAACAATGCCTACAAATAATATCTCTTCAAGAATCACATATATTCAACACAACGAACAATAACATCCCCATACCCATCATCTACACGCTAATTACTAATGTAGCAACCAACAGGTTTGGCGGAGTCACCATTTTGTTATACAAATCAATCCAATATAATGAAATTACCAGATGTCAACAAACTGTTCACAACAAAACAGCTCACTCGGTAGGCAAATACATTGTTATCAGGAGAGCGGACAACACTACCTTTGAGAATGTATCACCCTTCTTAATAAAAAATTCAACGACTACCCGTGAGGAGGGGAAGTGGATATGTGCAAAAAAACAAGAGCAGGCACTCTTCTTACTAAAATAAAAAGCCACACTCAAGCCATAAAGCTTTGCAAACATCCAAAATTGGTGAATTCTCAATAACTGCTACGGAACACAAGACCCTCCACTATACTAAAGGAGTTATATATTCTAATGATCTTAGAAATAGAACATTCCCTGCAACTCCACATTGTACCGCCAAAACTCTTCTATTATCCCCTATGGAGGAGTCGCCATACTCATCCACAAGTCCATCCAATAGCATCAAATTCCCCTTAACAATGACTTTGACGCCATAGCTTTTCTTATACACTCAAAAATAAAATTCAACATCATATCTGCATACATAGCGCCGAAGAAATCTTTTAATATACAAAACTTACATAATATGCTTACCAACATAAGAAACCTTTCCCTAATAACAGGAGATTTTAATAGCTGGCACAAAAGTTGGGGATCTCCTACCAACAGTACCACAGGGAACATTCTCTTTAATTTCCTCAATCAACATCCTCTCTCACTTTTAAATAATTGCTCTTCTAGCCACTTCAGTACTCGCCACAAATTCACAAACATTGACCTCTCCTTTGCCTAACCAATCCTTTCTTTAGATTCCAAATGGCACACAGGTCAACTCCTATATGAGAGTGACCACTTCCCAATTTCTCTCCTCCATCCCAACCCCCCCAATACCTCTTCATCCAGACAAAAATGCCTCCCTAGTAAAGCAAACTGGCCACTGTTTGAGCAAGTTACAGATAAAGTTAACTCTGAGAAACCAATTAGTAACAATTTAAATAAAGAAGCAGCCATCATCTTCATTGTGCAAACTTAAAACCTTATACCACACTTGCTTTTGGGGCCTTACGTACTACCCCAATCAGCAACCTTCTCTACGAAGCTAACTTAATGCCGATAGAGTCACGAATACCTATTGAAAGGGCTAAACTCTTCAAAACTATTATGACCTCCCAACACTCACCTGTCGAAAACATTTTAAAAAAATTATAAAATCAAAAAAACAGCCAAAAATCCCCTCAACTCTATATCGTAATCGAGCAAAGTAAGAATCTGTTCCTTCAAATTGGTCCTATTAAATGAAATAAGCAAGTCTCCCCTCCCTGGTCCTTCAACAATTCCTCTCTATTCCTAACTCTCCACACCTCCAACAAAGTTGACAAGCCATCATTTATTTACAATCAAAAACTCCTTGAATTGCAACACTCCCTTAGTTCCTATAAATTCTTGTTTACAGATGGCTCAAAATCTAACACAGGGGTATCTTATAGTGTCACCAGAGCAGATGACATTATAAGTCGTTACCTTCTTCCCTACTTTTCTCCTATATTTACAGCTGAAATATCAGCCATACTCTCAGCTTGTCAACACGCTCAAAAGAAAAAAGGCAAATTTGCCATATTTACAGATTCCTTATCCTCAATAAAAGCCATTGCCAATACCAATAATCATAATTTCTATTCATCATCGATTACAAATATTATTTCATCCAACAGCCCGAAAATCACAATAATATGGGTTCCTGGCCATTGCAAAATAAGAGGTAACGAACTAGCTGATAAGACCGCTAAAGAGGCTCAGCTATATCCCTTAATTTATGAATTTAAAAAATTTAGCAGACCTTAAACAACATCTTAAAAATATATGTAACGAATACAGACAAACACTTGGGCATAACATTACTCTCCACTACAGAATCTAAAATAGGAACAAAATATTCAAGCAACACTATATTCTTCAAGGCAAAAAATATCTCTAGCAGCTAAACTAAGAAACAAATCTAACCACCCAAACCAATCTAAAATAAAAATCCTTCCGCGCAATACACTAGAACGAACACAGACAATTAAGATCCAACACTAAACAAGTTAAACTCAACTCTCAGGCTGTCATAGAAGACTACGATAGTTCTGATTTAATGCAATAATAACATAAAAACAACCAAAACAATATGCCTCCGCCTGGCTGACGGTGTGTCGCACCCTTTAAAAATCCTTTCAACAGTTTGAGATTCCTTATTACCGACACACCATCAGTCACCCGGAGGCAACACCCTCCTCTACCACAACCAACCGTTCACTGTAGTAAACCATAAATATACCATTTCCCCACCAAACTATACTTTAATTTTACTCCACTATAATGTCTCTTAATATTATCCAATGGAATATTATAGGATATACAAACAACTCCAGCGAACTTTTAACAATAATAAAACAACAATTCCTACAAATAATAACTCTTCAAGAAACACATATATTCAACACAACGAACAATAACATCCCCATACCCATCACCTACAAGCTAATTACTAATGTAGCAACCAACAGGTTTGTCTGAGTCGCCATTTTGTTATACAAATCAATACAATATAATGAAATTACCAGATGTCAACAAACTGTTCACAACAACACAGCTCACTCGGTAGGCAAATACATCGTTATCAGGAGAGCGGACAACATTAGCTTTGAGAATGTATCACCCTTCAATAAAAAAATTCAACGACTACACGTGAGGAGGGGAAGTTGATATGTGCAAAAAAAACAAGAGCAGGCACTCTTCTTACTAAAACAAAAAGCCACACTCAAGCCATAAAACTTTGCAAACATCCAAAATTGGTGAATTCCCAATAACTGCTACGGAACACAAGACCCTCCACTATACTAAAGGAGTTATATATTCTAATGATCTTAGAAATAGAACATTCCCTGCAACTCCACATTGTACCGCCAAAACTCTTCTATTATCCCCTATGGAGGAGTCGCCATACTCATCCACAAGTCCATCCAATAGCATCAAATTCCCCTTAAGAATGACTTTGACGCCATAGCTTTTCTTATACACTCAAAAATAAAATTCAACATCATATCTGCATACATAGCGCCGAAGAAATCTTTTAATATACAAAACTTACATAATATGCTTACCAACATAAGAAACCTTTCCCTAATAACAGGAGATTTTAATAGCTGGCACAAAAGTTGGGGATCTCCTACCAACAATACCAGAGGGAACATTCTCTTTAATTTCCTCAATCAACCTCATCTCTCACTTTTAAATAATTGCTCTTCTAGCCACTTCAGTACCCGCCACAAATTCACAAACATTGACCTCTCCTTTGCCTAACCAATCCTTTCTTTAGATTCCAAATGGCACACAGATCAACTCCTATATGAGAGTGACCACTTCCCAGAGAGTGACTCCTTCCCTACTTCTCTCCTATATTTACAGCTGAAATATCAGCCATACTCTCAGCTTGTCAACACGCTCAAAAGAAAAAAGGCAAATTTGCCATATTTACAGATTCGTTATCCTCAATAAAAGACATTGCCAATTCCAATAATCATAATTTCTACTCATCATCGATTAGAAATATTATTTCATCCAACAGCCCGAAAATCACAATAATGTGGGCTCCTGGCCATTGCAAAATAAGAGGTAACGAACTAGCTGATAAGACCGCTAAAGAGGCTCAGCTATATCCCTTAATTTATGAATTTAAAAAATTTAGCAGACCTTAAAAAACATCTTAAAAACATATGTAACGAATACAGACCAACACTTGGGCATAACATTACTCTCCACTACAGAATCTAAAATAGGAACAAAATATCCAAGCAACACTATATTCTTCAAGGCAAAAAATATCTCTAGCAGCTAAACTAAGAAACAAATCTAACCACCCAAACCAATCTAAAATAAAAATACTTCGGCGCAATACACTAGAACGAACACAGACAATTAAGATCCAACACTAAACAAGTTAAACTCAACTCTCAGGCTGTCATAGAAGACTACGATAGTTCTGATTTAATGCAATAATAACATAAAAACAACCAAAACAATTTGCCTCCGCCTGGCTGACGGTGTGTCGCACCCTTTAAGAATCCTTTCAACAGTTTGAGATTCCTTATCCCCGACACACCATCAGTCACCCGGAGGCAACACCCTCCTCTACCACAACCAACCGTTCACTGTAGTTAACCATAAATATACCATTTCCCCACCAAACTATACTTTAATTTTACTCCACTATAATGTCTCTTAATATTATCCAATGGAATATTATAGGATATACAAATAACTCCAGCGAACTTTTAACCATAATAAAACAACAATTCCTACAAATAATAACTCTTCAAGAAACACATATATTCAACACAACGAACAATAACATCCCCATACCCATCACCTACACGCTAATTACTAATGTAGCAACCAACAGGTTTGTCTGAGTCGCCATTTTGTTATACAAATCAATACAATATAATGAAATTACCAGATGTCAACAAACTGTTCACAACAACACAGCTCACTCGGTAGGCAAATACATCGTTATCAGGAGAGCGGACAACATTAGCTTTGAGAATGTATCACCCTTCAATAAAAAAATTCAACGACTACACGTGAGGAGGGGAAGTTGATATGTGCAAAAAAAACAAGAGCAGGCACTCTTCTTACTAAAACAAAAAGCCACACTCAAGCCATAAAACTTTGCAAACATCCAAAATTGGTGAATTCCCAATAACTGCTACGGAACACAAGACACTCCACTATACTAAAGGAGTTATATATTCTAATGATCTTAGAAATAGAACATTCCCTGCAACTCCACATTGTACCGCCAAAACTCTTCTATTATCCCCTATGGAGGAGTCGCCATACTCATCCACAAGTCCATCCAAGAGCATCAAATTCCCCTTAACAATGACTTTGACGCCATAGCTTTTCTTACACACTCAAAAATAAAATTCAACATCATATCTGCATACATAGCGCCGAAGAAATCTTTTAATATACAAAACTTCCATAATGTGTTTAGCAACATAAGAAACCCTTCCCTAATAACAGGAGATTTTAATAGCTGGCACAAAAGTTGGGGATCTCCTACCAACAATACCAGAGGGAACATTCTCTTTAATTTCCTCAATCAACCTCATCTCTCACTTTTAAATAATTGCTCTTCTAGCCACTTCAGTACCCGCCACAAATTCACACACATAGACCTCTCTTTGCCTAACCAATCCTTTCTTTAGATTCCAAATGGCACACAGATCAACTCCTATATGAGAGTGACCACTTCCCAATTTCTCTCCTCCATCCCAACCCCCCAATACGTCTTCGTCCAGACAAAAATTCCTCCCTAGTAAAGCAAACTGGCCACTGTTTGAGCAAGTTACAGATAAAGTTAACTCTTAGAAACCAATTAGTAACAATTTAAATAAAGAAGCAGCCATCATCTTCATTGTGCAAACTTAAAACCTTATACCACACTTGCTTTTGTGGCCGTACGTACTACCCCAATCAGCAACCTTCTCTACGAAGCTAACTTAATGCCGATAGAATCAAGAATACCTATTGAAACGACTAAACTCTTCAAAACTATTATGACCTGCCAACACTCACCTGTCGAAAACATTTTAAAAAAATTATAAAATCAAAAAAACAGCCAAAAATCCCCTCAACTCTATATCGTAATCGAGCAAAGTAAGAATCTGTTCCTTCAAATTGGTCCTATTAAATAAATAAGTAAGTCTCCCCTCCCTGGTCCATCAACAACTCCGCTCTATTCATAACTCTCCACACCTCCAACAAAGTTGACAAGCCATCACTTATTTACAATCAGAAACTCCTAGAATTTCAACACTCCCTTAGTTCCTATAAATTCTTGTTTACAGATGGCTCAAATTCTAACACAGGGGTATCTTATAGTGTCATCATTGCAGACGACATTATAAGTCGTCACCTTCTTCCCTACTTCTCTCCTATATTTACAGCTGAAATATCAGCCATACTCTCAGCTTGTCAACACGCTCAAAAGAAAAAAGGCAAATTTGCAATATTTACAGATTCGTTATCCTCAATAAAAGCCATTGCCAATACCAATAATCATAATTTCTACTCATCATCGATTACAAATATTATTTCATCCAACAGCCCGAAAATCACAATAATATGGGTTCCTGGCCATTGCAAAATAAGAGGTAACGAACTAGCTGATAAGACCGCTAAAGAGGCTCAGCTATATCCCTTAATTTATGAATTTAAAAAATTTAGCAGACCTTAAAAAACATCTTAAAAATATATGTAACGAATACAGACAAACACTTGGGCATAACATTACTCTCAACTACAGAATCTAAAATAGGAACAAAATATCCAAGCAACACTATATTCTTCAAGGCAAAAAATATTTCTAGCAGCTAAACTAAGAAACAAATCTAACCACCCAAACCAATCTAAAATAAAAATACTTCCGCGCAATACACTAGAACGAACACAGACAATTAAGATCCAACACTAAACAAGTTAAACTCAACTCTCAGGCTGTCATAGAAGACTACGATAGTTCTGATTTAATGCAATAATAACATAAAAACAACCAAAACAATTTGCCTCCGCCTGGCTGACGGTGTGTCGCACCCTTTAAGAATCCTTTCAACAGTTTGAGATTCCTTATCCCCGACACACCATCAGTCACCCGGAGGCAACACCCTCCTCTACCACAACCAACCGTTCACTGTAGTAAACCATAAATATACCATTTCCCCACCAAACTTTACTTTAATTTTACTCCACTATAATGTCTCTTAATATTATCCAATGGAATATTATAGGATATACAAACAACTCCAGCGAACTTTTAACCATAATAAAACAACAATTCCTACAAATAATAACTCTTCAAGAAACACATATATTCAACACAACGAACAATAACATCCCCATACCCATCACCTACACGCAAATTACTAATGTAGCAACCAACAGGTTTGTCTGAGTCGCCATTTTGTTATACAAATCAATACAATATAATGAAATTACCAGATGTCAACAAACTGTTCACAACAACACAGCTCACTCGGTAGGCAAATACATCGTTATCAGGAGAGCGGACAACATTAGCTTTGAGAATGTATCACCCTTCAATAAAAAAATTCAACGACTACACGTGAGGAGGGGAAGTTGATATGTGCAAAAAAAACAAGAGCAGGCACTCTTCTTACTAAAACAAAAAGCCACACTCAAGCCATAAAACTTTGCAAACATCCAAAATTGGTGAATTCCCAATAACTGCTACGGAACACAAGACACTCCACTATACTAAAGGAGTTATATATTCTAATGATCTTAGAAATAGAACATTCCCTGCAACTCCACATTGTACCGCCAAAACTCTTCTATTATCCCCTATGGAGGAGTCGCCATACTCATCCACAAGTCCATCCAATAGCATCAAATTCCCCTTAACAATGACTTTGACGCCATAGCTTTTCTTATACACTCAAAAATAAAATTCAACATCATATCTGCATACATAGCGCCGAAGAAATCTTTTAATATACAAAACTTACATAATATGCTTACCAACATAAGAAACCTTTCCCTAATAACAGGAGATTTTAATAGCTGGCACAAAAGTTGGGGATCTCCTACCAACAATACCAGAGGGAACATTCTCTTTAATTTCCTCAATCAACCTCATCTCTCACTTTTAAATAATTGCTCTTCTAGCCACTTCAGTACCCGCCACAAATTCACAAACATTGACCTCTCCTTTGCCTAACCAATCCTTTCTTTAGATTCCAAATGGCACACAGATCAACTCCTATATGAGAGTGACCACTTCCCAGAGAGTGACTCCTTCCCTACTTCTCTCCTATATTTACAGCTGAAATATCAGCCATACTCTCAGCTTGTCAACACGCTCAAAAGAAAAAAGGCAAATTTGCCATATTTACAGATTCGTTATCCTCAATAAAAGCCATTGCCAATTCCAATAATCATAATTTCTACTCATCATCGATTAGAAATATTATTTCATCCAACAGCCCGAAAATCACAATAATGTGGGCTCCTGGCCATTGCAAAATAAGAGGTAACGAACTAGCTGATAAGACCGCTAAAGAGGCTCAGCTATATCCCTTAATTTATGAATTTAAAAAATTTAGCAGACCTTAAAAAACATCTTAAAAACATATGTAACGAATACAGACCAACACTTGGGCATAACATTACTCTCCACTACAGAATCTAAAATAGGAACAAAATATCCAAGCAACACTATATTCTTCAAGGCAAAAAATATCTCTAGCAGCTAAACTAAGAAACAAATCTAACCACCCAAACCAATCTAAAATAAAAATACTTCGGCGCAATACACTAGAACGAACACAGACAATTAAGATCCAACACTAAACAAGTTAAACTCAACTCTCAGGCTGTCATAGAAGACTACGATAGTTCTGATTTAATGCAATAATAACATAAAAACAACCAAAACAATTTGCCTCCGCCTGGCTGACGGTGTGTCGCACCCTTTAAGAATCCTTTCAACAGTTTGAGATTCCTTATCCCCGACACACCATCAGTCACCCGGAGGCAACACCCTCCTCTACCACAACCAACCGTTCACTGTAGTTAACCATAAATATACCATTTCCCCACCAAACTATACTTTAATTTTACTCCACTATAATGTCTCTTAATATTATCCAATGGAATATTATAGGATATACAAATAACTCCAGCGAACTTTTAACCATAATAAAACAACAATTCCTACAAATAATAACTCTTCAAGAAACACATATATTCAACACAACGAACAATAACATCCCCATACCCATCACCTACACGCTAATTACTAATGTAGCAACCAACAGGTTTGTCTGAGTCGCCATTTTGTTATACAAATCAATACAATATAATGAAATTACCAGATGTCAACAAACTGTTCACAACAACACAGCTCACTCGGTAGGCAAATACATCGTTATCAGGAGAGCGGACAACATTAGCTTTGAGAATGTATCACCCTTCAATAAAAAAATTCAACGACTACACGTGAGGAGGGGAAGTTGATATGTGCAAAAAAAACAAGAGCAGGCACTCTTCTTACTAAAACAAAAAGCCACACTCAAGCCATAAAACTTTGCAAACATCCAAAATTGGTGAATTCCCAATAACTGCTACGGAACACAAGACACTCCACTATACTAAAGGAGTTATATATTCTAATGATCTTAGAAATAGAACATTCCCTGCAACTCCACATTGTACCGCCAAAACTCTTCTATTATCCCCTATGGAGGAGTCGCCATACTCATCCACAAGTCCATCCAATAGCATCAAATTCCCCTTAACAATGACTTTGACGCCATAGCTTTTCTTATACACTCAAAAATAAAATTCAACATCATATCTGCATACATAGCGCCGAAGAAATCTTTTAATATACAAAACTTACATAATATGCTTACCAACATAAGAAACCTTTCCCTAATAACAGGAGATTTTAATAGCTGGCACAAAAGTTGGGGATCTCCTACCAACAATACCAGAGGGAACATTCTCTTTAATTTCCTCAATCAACCTCATCTCTCACTTTTAAATAATTGCTCTTCTAGCCACTTCAGTACCCGCCACAAATTCACACACATAGACCTCTCTTTGCCTAACCAATCCTTTCTTTAGATTCCAAATGGCACACAGATCAACTCCTATATGAGAGTGACCACTTCCCAATTTCTCTCCTCCATCCCAACCCCCCAATACGTCTTCGTCCAGACAAAAATTCCTCCCTAGTAAAGCAAACTGGCCACTGTTTGAGCAAGTTACAGATAAAGTTAACTCTTAGAAACCAATTAGTAACAATTTAAATAAAGAAGCAGCCATCATCTTCATTGTGCAAACTTAAAACCTTATACCACACTTGCTTTTGTGGCCGTACGTACTACCCCAATCAGCAACCTTCTCTACGAAGCTAACTTAATGCCGATAGAATCAAGAATACCTATTGAAACGGCTAAACTCTTCAAAACTATTATGACCTGCCAACACTCACCTGTCGAAAACATTTTAAAAAAATTATAAAATCAAAAAAACAGCCAAAAATCCCCTCAACTCTATATCGTAATCGAGCAAAGTAAGAATCTGTTCCTTCAAATTGGTCCTATTAAATGAAATAAGTAAGTCTCCCCTCCCTGGTCCATCAACAACTCCGCTCTATTCATAACTCTCCACACCTCCAACAAAGTTGACAAGCCATCACTTATTTACAATCAGAAACTCCTAGAATTTCAACACTCCCTTAGTTCCTATAAATTCTTGTTTACAGATGGCTCAAATTCTAACACAGGGGTATCTTATAGTGTCATCACTGCAGACGACATTATAAGTCGTCACCTTCTTCCCTACTTCTCTCCTATATTTACAGCTGAAATATCAGCCATACTCTCAGCTTGTCAACACGCTCAAAAGAAAAAAGGCAAATTTGCAATATTTACAGATTCGTTATCCTCAATAAAAGCCATTGCCAATACCAATAATCATAATTTCTACTCATCATCGATTACAAATATTATTTCATCCAACAGCCCGAAAATCACAATAATATGGGTTCCTGGCCATTGCAAAATAAGAGGTAACGAACTAGCTGATAAGACCGCTAAGGAGGCTCACCTAAATCCCTTAATTTATGAATTTAGAAAACTTAGCAGACCTTAAAAAACATCTTAAAAATATATGTAACAAATACAGACAAACACTTTGGCATAACACTACTCTCCACTACAGAATCTTAAATAGGAACAAAATACAAAATGCATACAACATTATATTTTCCAAAGCAAAAAACATCCTGGTCTTTTCCACATTACTTTTTCGACTTCCTAAGACTTCGCTTAGGACACACAAAAACGTATACTTAACCGTATCTCACATCCTTACGTTTCGGACGTATCAACCAAATATAATAAAATATCTCTATCCCAATCCTCTAGAAATCATTGCTGATCCCTTCCTTCACCAGATATCACAATTATTCCTTTTTTTTTTAAATCAACAAACCTATAATCATAATAACCATATTAACTATCAAATTTAATTATAAGTCTATAAATGTGTTTATAAAGCAAAACTACTTCATCAAATTTAATCATAAGTTTATACAACTGTTCACAAAAGATATATAGAATAAGCCTTTACAAGTAGGTAATCTTAGGGCCTTAGTTGCTACTGCTTCTTTAAATTAGGTTAAGTACAATTTTAAAATGTGCCATAACTTGTTTAGTAATAACAAAAAAAAAAAAATAATATCCATTCGTAGTATTGGTTTTATTTAAAAAGCTGTTCTTATGAGTGAAAATAACCAATTATCCCACAAAACTGTGGAGGTTTTGAAACCTACCGAAAGAGTTTTCTATGACACCTAAAATCGGTGTTCGGGCGGAATTGAGGAGTCCTAGTTTTTTTCCTACGAAGAAACTCATGGACCACCATATGGGCAGGTCAGAATTTAGCGTCACAAATGACAGAAAATAATTCCATAGAAACTGAAAACTTGAAATAAGAGCCTTCTATAGGGATAGAAAAATTAAACTTGTGAATATTAATATTCGAAAGGTTTCATGGTTTTGATGATATATAGCGTCGTCACAGGTTGTCTCCTTATCCAACCTAGAAATAAAAACATGTTTACGAGGATTCTGCACATTCAAAGTACATGGCAATGGATTAAAGGCAGTGTTAGACTGCGAAGAACTCTTAGGGGGAGGCAAAGTACAGCACGAGCTAGAGACTTTAGTAGAAGATGGAGCAGAAGTTACAGTAGTAGGACAGGGAATAGAGGAAGATAAACAAGTAGTGGAGGGAAAGTTGAAAGCGACAGATGAAGAAATAGTAGAAGGGGTAATGGTAGAAAGAGATACTGGATTTGGTACGGAATGGGACGATTGGGTAGATATAGAAGAAAGTATAGAAGAATAAGTGGGTAAAGGTTGGGAAGAAGGAGAAAAAGTTGGAGAAGTTGAAGCTGAAGTCACAGTATTAGGACATGGAATAGTGGAAGACGAACAAGTAGTGGGGGGAAAGTTGATAGAAACAGATGAAGTAGTAGTAGAGGGGATAATGGTCGAAGTAGCTACTGTAATAAAAGGGGGATGGGACGATTGGGCAGATATGGAAGAAAGTTCAGAAGAGTAAGTGGGTAAAAGTTGTGAAGCAGTAGAACAGGTTGGTGGGGAATGACAAGAAAGAGGATGATGAGATAAAATAGGAACAAATGGCGCTGTGGTAGGCGTAAGATTATGAGGGGATAATGGCGGCAGTTGTACTGGATTAGCCGTTGGAGTCGAGTCAAAAGAGGACTCCATAAACATTTTTGCCCCAGCATCGAACTCTGAGGCGAGCTCAGTGAATAGTTTTTTAAGGTTGTGGTATTTATTTCGCATATGGTGGTACATCATTGAGAAGTCCCCTTGGCGTTTGAAGCAGGTGGGGCAAGACCACCTGATGCCACCAGACGCAGGTTTAGCCGTACCGTAGAGTCGGTCATGGTCACGACCAGTCAACCCAGCGCACTTAAAATGGGCAGTGCTATCGCACATTCAACAAGAGACCTCTCTAAGCTTATCATTATTAAAGTTGGCTTTGTTGGTGCAAGCCCGAATACAGCAACTCATTTTGCACGAAATATTCAAACCGTAGGTAACAAAATATAAATAAAATAAAAGCAAAATAAAACAACTAAGATAGCACAAAATGAATAAATGAGATGAAGATAAATGAAAAATGAAATAAATTTCAAAAATAAATTTAAAAAAAATTGTTTTTAAATTTTTTTTTTAGATTCATTTATAAAAGCTTAAAAATTAACGAATATATAAAATAAATAATATGTAAGCAAAAATAAAATAAATAAATATAATAATAATAAAAATAATAATAATGAACTTAAAATTGAAAATTTTTAAAATTGATTTTCATTAGAGAGTATCAACACACTGTGCAAAAAAGCACAACGACTTAAGCTCGAATGTTGACACTCTCAGCTAGACAGAGATAAAATTTGAAAGAGAAAAGTGAAATGAATTATTAGTTTTTATAAAAGACTTTCCAAGAGAGCAAAGAGGAAATACATTTATTCAAAAATAAAAACTGCTAATCGAGAGCAAGAAGGAAACAGAAAAAGACTAAAATAGCAAAAACAATTTAAAGGGAGAACAAATCAGGAAAAAAAAAAGAGATTGAACTCAATATACAGGAAAGCGAATTTTAAGTGTTGTACTTGCCAAAATAATTAAACAATGTTAAGCACAAAATGTATATTATATTATTTATATATATATGTATAAATAAAAGTAAAGATCGAAAACGACAATAGACAAATCATTTGCCAAATACTAGTCAAACTGCGGAGCAGGTGTAAAACCAACACGTCTGTTAAGCACAAACACAACAAGAGAACTTTATATGGACTGGTATGAATCTAGTCCTAGTAGTGTATATAACTTGTACTGTTTTGTTTTTATTTATTTTAATATGCCACTTCCTAAGAGAGTCAAGTGTTTTATTTAAGTCTGCTCAAAGTCTTCAACCGATTATCAACGCGTACGGTCAGTGTCATTTAAAGCTCCGCTGCATTGCAAATACACACCGCTCTCTGTCCCCTCTTAAGCTCTCATTCAATTTTTCAATCGTAACCGTAAACAACCAAAGCAAAACAGAAAAGTTTTTCCGTTTTACGATAATGGATGATCCACCCGATCGCCAGCGCAACAACGGCATAGATCTGTTAGGCCGAAGCCGCAACACCCTACACAAGCAAAGAGGCGGTAAATATATGTTAATTTCCCGAAATGACGAGAACGTAAAACAATTTAAACTATCACCATTCCTCATCAAGAAGGTCATAGAGTACAACTGTGGCGGTGAAGTGGAGTCACTCAGAAAGCTAAGGAATGGATCGCTACTCGTAAAAACCAAAGACCTAGCCCAAACAACAAAGTTAATGAAAATGAAACACTTTACCTCTTAAATAGCAGTTACAGTTACTGAGCACCGTTCACTAAACTACAGCAAGGGAGTCATTTACTCAAACAACCTAAGACAAACAACAACCACGTAGCCATCGACAAAAAATGCGCAGTTTATATCAAACAACAGGAAATAATCGCAATAAAAATAAATCACAAGGTTGATAACAAAGCAGCCTACGACATATATAATCGCACACACACCAACCAGCCAAACTATGCATCAACACTAAAACAACCAAAACCAGTAAGCACCGAGAACCCACAACTAACACCGACCACTGACACAGCCACAAAGAAACGAAATCTAATGTCCTACGAAGACATAAGCGACCTCATCACCGACCCCAAGCCAACCACATTTTTAGCAGCTAAAGTAAGTAACAAATCTAACCACCCAAACCAATCTAAAATAAAAGTACTTCCGCGCAATACACTGAAACGAACACAGACAATTAAGATCCAACACTAAACAAGGTAAACTCAACTCTCAGGCTGTCATAGAAGTCCACGACCGTTCTGATTTAATGAAATAATAACATAAAAACAACCAAAACAATTTGCCTCCGCCTGGCTGACGGTGTGTCGCACCCTTCAGGATCTTTGCAATAGTTTGAGATTCCTTATCCCCTACACACCATCAGTCACCCGGAGGCAAACCCCTCCACTACCACAACCCACCGTTCACTGTAGTAAACCTTAAATAAACCATTTCCCCCACCAAACTAAACTTTAATTTTACTCCACTATAATGTCTCTTAATATTATCCAATGGAACATTATAGGATATACAAACAACTCCAGCGAACTTTTAACCATAATAAAACAACAATTCCTACAAATAATATCTCTTCAAGAAACACATATATTCAACACAACGAACAATAACATCCCCATACCCATCACCTACACGCTAATTACTAATGTAGCAACCAACAGGTTTGTCTGAGTCGCCATTTTATTATACAAATCAATCCAATATAATGAAATTACCAGATGTGGACAAACTGTTCACAACAACACAGCTCACTCGGTAGGCAAATACATCGTTATCAGGAGAGCGGACAACATTAGCTTTGAGAATGTATCACCCTTCTTAATAAAAAAATTCAACGACTACACGTGTGGAGGGGAAGTGGATATGTGCAAAAAAAACAAGAGCAGGCACTCTTCTTACTAAAACAAAAAGCTACACTCAAGCCATAAAACTTTGCAAACATCCAAAATTGGTGAATTCCCAATAACTGCTACGGAACACAAGACCCTCCACTATACTTAAGGAGTTATATATTCTAATGATCTTAGAAATAGACCTGAACAAGGAATACTGGAGGAGTTGAAATCTCAAAACATATCCAATATCTACAAAATTAAGACACAGCAAGACAACTCTCTTGTTGAAACTGGTCTCATCATCCTTACCTGACGCGGCTTACACATTAATAGAAAATGTGATGACTGGGTATGAAAGGGTACATGTTCGTCAATATATCCCTCTCCCTCTAAGATATAAGAATTGCTTACGATTTGGACACCCTACATCGATTTGCTAAAGCAATAAGACATGCCTTAACTGTTCAGAAGAATCCCATACAACTGAAAATGAAACCTTCTTAAAAGGAAAATTATGCATCAATTGCAAACATAACCCTGATATCCAAAGCAATCACTCTCCACTAGACAGAAAGTACCCGCCATTCATTAAACAACAAGAGATAACAGCATTAAAAGTTACGGAAAATGTGGATCATTAATCTACACTAAAGATATACAATATCTGCCACTGCCACCAGATCACTCAATACTCCAAAGTAGTGACCAATCCTCCACCACAAGCGACAAGCAATACAATGCTCACATCTGCCACTTCAACGATGGCAGAAATCAGGACTCCAACATCATATGACGACATCATGGACACTGAAACGGAATCTGTCTCCGATGAATGTGACAATTACTCAAAAATCCAACCTTCATCCGACCTTAAGCAAAACCTCATATAAACTCCCTCTCATCAAAACTCAGTGCTAAATACAGAAATAAACATAAGAGTAATACCAAACAAAATAACAAACACAGCCAACAAAAAAAACCAAAACTAGACATCTAATCCTAATTCCATTCACCTAGGCGCCTGTGGGGACGGCGATCTTCAACAATACCTAGCGCCCCTACTTGTTGATCTGATGATTGACAGGGCGGTGCTCCAAACACCCATTCGCAACTCGTTACCCACCAGATAAAACTAATAAATCTATGTATATAAACTTACTTAAACTCTTTTATTTACCATTCTAAATGTCCTACAGTGGAACATTAATTGTTATATAAACAACTACAACCAGGTGCAGATTGTACTCAAACAACACAAGCCTAAAATCATCTCTCTTCAAGAAACCCATCTACACTCACTCCACAATATATACACATCCCCTGCAACTCCACATTGTACCGCCAAAACTCTTCTACTAATCCCTATGGAGGAGTCGCCATACTCATCCACAAGTCCATCCAATAGCACCAAATTCCCCTTAACAATGACTTTGACGTCATAGCTCTTCTTATACACACAAAAATCAAATTCAACATCATATCTGCATACATACGCCGAAGAAATCTTTTAATATACAAAACTTACATAATATGTTTGAGCAAGTTACAGATAAAGTTAACTCTGAGAAACCAATAAGCAACAATTTAAAAAAAGAAGCAGCCATCATCTTTATTGTGCAAACTTAAAACCTTATACCACACCTGCTTTTGGGGCCGTACGTACTACCCCAATCAGCAACCTTCTCTACGAAGCTAACTTAATGCCGATAGAATCAAGAATACCTATTGAAACGGCTAAACTCTTCAAAACTATTATGACCTGCCAACACTCACCTGTCGAAAACATTTTAAAAAAATTATAAAATCAAAAAAACAGCCAAAAATCCCCTCAACTCTATATCGTAATCGAGCAAAGTAAGAATCTGTTCCTTCAAATTGGTCCTATTAAATGAAATAAGTAAGTCTCCCCTCCCTGGTCCTTCAACAACTCCTCTCTATTCCTAACTCTCCACACCGCCAACAATGTTGGCAAGCCATCACTTATTTACAATCAAAAACTCCTAGAATTGCAACACTCCCTTAGTTAAACTAAACAAGTTAAACTCAACTCTCAGGCTGTCATAGAAGACTACGATAGTTCTGATTTAATGCAATAATAACATAAAAATAACCAAAACAATTTGCCTCCGCCTGGCTGACGGTGTGTCGCACCCTTTAAGAATCCTTTCAACAGTTTGAGATTCCTTATCCCCGACACACCATCAGTCACCCGGAGGCAACACCCTCCTCTACCACAACCAACCGTTCACTGTAGTAAACCATAAATATACCATTTCCCCCACCAAACTACTTTAATTTTACTCCACTATAATGTCTCTTAATATTATCCAATTGAACATTATAGGATATACAAACAACTCCAGCGAACTTTTAACCATAATAAAGCAACAATTCCTACAAATAATATCTCTTCAAGAAACACATATATTCAACACAACGAACAATAACATCCCCATACCCATCACCTACACGCTAATTACTAATGTAGCAACCAACAGGTTTGTCTGAGTCGCCATTTTGTTATACAAATCAATACAATATAATGAAATTACCAGATGTCAACAAACTGTTCACAACAACACAGCTCACTCGGTAGGCAAATACATCGTTATCAGGAGAGCGGACAACATTAGCTTTGAGAATGTATCACCCTTCTTAATAAAAAAATTCAACGACTACACGTGTGGAGGGGAAGTGGATATGTGCAAAAAAAACAAGAGCAGGCACTCTTCTTACTAAAACAAAAAGCCACACTCAAGCCATAAAACTTTGCAAACATCCAAAATTGGTGAATTCCCAATAACTGCTACGGAACACAAGACACTCCACTATACTAAAGGAGTTATATATTCTAATGATCTTAGAAATAGAACATTCCCTGCAACTCCACATTGTACCGCCAAAACTCTTCTATTATCCCCTATGGAGGAGTCGCCATACTCATCCACAAGTCCATCCAAGAGCATCAAATTCCCCTTAACAATGACTTTGACGCCATAGCTTTTCTTACACACTCAAAAATAAAATTCAACATCATATCTGCATACATAGCGCCGAAGAAATCTTTTAATATACAAAACTTACATAATATGCTTACCAACATAAGAAACCTTTCCCTAATAACAGGAGATTTTAATAGCTGGCACAAAAGTTGGGGATCTCCTACCAACAATACCAGAGGGAACATTCTCTTTAATTTCCTCAATCAACCTCATCTCTCACTTTTAAATAATTGCTCTTCTAGCCACTTCAGTACCCGCCACAAATTCACAAACATTGACCTCTCCTTTGCCTAACCAATCCTTTCTTTAGATTCCAAATGGCACACAGATCAACTCCTATATGAGAGTGACCACTTCCCAGAGAGTGACTCCTTCCCTACTTCTCTCCTATATTTACAGCTGAAATATCAGCCATACTCTCAGCTTGTCAACACGCTCAAAAGAAAAAAGGCAAATTTGCCATATTTACAGATTCGTTATCCTCAATAAAAGCCATTGCCAATACCAATAATCATAATTTCTACTCATCATCGATTAGAAATATTATTTCATCCAACAGCCCGAAAATCACAATAATATGGGTTCCTGGCCATTGCAAAATAACAGGTAACGAACTAGATGATAAGACCGCTAAAGAGGCTCACCTAAATCCCTTAATTTATGAATTTAGAAAACTTAGCAGACCTTAAAAACATCTTAAAAATATATGTAACAAATACAGACAAACACTTTGGCATAATACTACTCTCCACTACAGAATCTTAAATAGGAACAAAATATCCATACAACACTATATTTTCCAAGGCAAAAAATGTCCTGGTCGTTTCGACATTACTAAATTCCTAAGACTTCGCTTAAAAATACCCCCTCCAACTTGACAGTCATGCAACGATACTTAACCGTATCCCTCATCCTTACGTATCCGACGTATCAACCAAATATAATAAAATATCTCTATCCCAATCCTCTAGAAATCATTGCTGATCCCTTCCCTCACCAGACATCACAATTATCCCTTTTTTTTAAATCAACAAACCTATAACCATAATAACCATATTAACCATCAAATTTACTTATAAGTCTATAAATCTGTTTATAAAGCAAAACTACTCCATCAAATTTAATCATAACTTTATACAACTATTCACAAAAGATATATAGAATAAGCCTTTACAAGTAGGTAAGCTTAGGGCCTTAGTTGCTACTGCTTCTTTAAATTAGGTTAAGTACAATTTGCAAATGTGCCATAACTTGTTTAGTAATAACAAAAAAATAATAATATCCATTCGTAGTATTGGTTTTATTTAAAAAGCTGTTCTTATGAGTGAAAATAACCAAGTATCCCAAAAAAACTGTGGAGGTTTTGAATCCTACCGAATGAGTTTTCTATGACACCTAAAATCGGTGTTCGGGCGGAATTGAGTATCAAGAGTTTTCTGTGACAGCTGTGATAGGTTAGGAGCATGTTTTCTTTCAACTTAAGAGAGGTGTCAGAAGAAGAGCCAAAACGTCTGCGAAGTCCGAAAAATAATGAAGAAAACTGATGGCAACCTACGAGAGACGGGCTTGCCTATTCTGACTTCCTCTTCCATCACACTGCTAGAGTACATCACTATTGGCTACGAAAAAAACGAACATTCGACCATACATTCCCACGCCGATGCGGTGCAACAACTGCTTGTGGTTTGGACACATGTACAAGGAATGCCAAAGTGAGAAAGCCTGCATGAAGTATGGAAAGAAACACCACAGAAACAGGGACCTCAATGAACTGTGCAAAAACCAACGCGAATGCATCAACTGCAACATAAAAAAATTACAAACAACTACCACTCCTCCATCGACAAAAAATGCCCAGTTTATATCAAACAACAGGAAATAATCGCAATAAAAATAAATCACAAGGTTGATAACAAAGCGGCCTACGACATATATAACCGCATACACACCAACCAGTAAAACTATGCATCAACACTAAAACAAACAAAACCAATAAGCACCAAGAACCCACAACTAACACCGGCCATTGACACAGCCACAAAGAAACGAAATCTAATGTCCTACGAAGACATAAGCGACCTCATCACCGACCCCAAGCCAACCACATTTTTAGCAGCTAAACTAAGTAACAAATCTAACCACCCAAACCAATCTAAAATAAAAATACTTCCGCGCAATACACTGAAACGAACACAGACAATTAAGATCCAACACTAAACAAGGTAATCTCAACTCTCAGGCTGTCATAGAAGTCCACGACCGTTCTGATTTAATGCAATAATAACATAAAAACAACCAAAACAATTTGCCTCCGCCTGGCTGATGGTGGGTCGCACCCTTCAAGGATCTTTGCAACAGATTGGGATTGCTTATCCCCGACACACCATCAGTCACCCGAAGGCAACCCCCTCCTCTACCACAACTCACCGTTCACTGTAGTAACTAAACTTTAATTTTAATCCACTATAATGTCTCTTAAAATTATCCAATGGAATATTGAAGGATATACAAACAACTCCAGCGAACTTTTAACCATAATAAAACAACAACCCCTACATATAATAACTCTACAAGAAACATATATATTCAACACAACGAACAATAACATCACCATACATGTCAACTGCACGCTAATTACTTCTTTTTTTTTTATATTTTATTTATTAAGCACCAAACCGGGAGCATTGTGCCTTATAATGTGCTTTGTATCTATGTCATAACTTATCGCCTGGTTTGAACAATTATTTACTACTACTACAAACTTATACATTAATTATTTGTCAGGTTTATTTTTAAATAAATTTAATTTTAAGGATAAGGTTAGCGTCTTTTCCGTCTAAGGCGAGTCCTGCTCCTTTCCAAGAGCTCGCGGAAGTGAATCCTTCTGAGACGCTGTATGGGTGAGACTTCAGCCAGGGGTCTGGCTAAGCGGTTTGAGTATGCCAAAAGTCGCTCGTTGTATCGGCTGGTTTGTCGGGCGATCTGGTCCTCCACAACAGGTATGTCCAGGTCTCTGTGCAGGGTTGAGTTTTTGACGTACCAGGGACAACCAGTTATTAGCCGCAGAGTTTTATTTTGCAGGACTTGCACTCTTTTCTTCTGAGACTTTGCCGCGATTAGCCAGACCTCTATGCCGTATCTCCATTTAGGGATAATTATTTGTACGTAGACTGTCCGTTTGTTAGAGAGAGACAGTGAGCTTCTTTTGTTTAACAGCTCGTGTAACCTAATGATCTTGCTGCGACAAGAGTTTATTACAGATGAGATGTGTTTGGTGGAGAGCTTCTTCTCAAGGTAAAGCGGACGCTGGTGCATTTTGAGCTATTTATTTTGATATTCCATCGTTTTGCCCATGTCTCTAAATGATGGAGGTATTCTTGAATTCCGTCAGCGGCTTCGTAGTCACAGTGGGAGGAGTAAAAGACACCCACGTCGTCAGCGTAAGAGGCTAACAACATCTTATCGCCATCAATGCCCATCTCGTCACCGTGAGGAACAGGGATATCCGCAGAAAATAAAGAGAAGAGAATTATGCCAAGCACACAACCTTGTGGTACTCCCGCCATTATCGGATGTGCGGCTGATAGCCCGCTTCGGGTCTTAACGCGAAAAGTGCGTCCCTCTAGGTAGGACTGGATGAGGCCAAAGTAGGGTGATGGTAGGGCAGACTTAACCTTCGCTCTAAGCCCAAGGTGCCATACTCGGTCGAATGCCTGCTCAAAGTCGATAAAAACAGCATTACAAAACTGTTTTTCGTCAAATGCCATAAGAATATGGTTTACGGCCCTGTGGAGTTGTTCAGTAGTGCTATGGCCCGCGCGGAAACCAAACTGATATTTGCGGATGAGTCCGCGGGACTCCACGATAAACATCAACCTGGTGGCAAGCAATCGTTCCCAAACCTTCGAGATAGAAGGCAGGAGACTGATTGGCCTGTAGGAAGCGGGGTCGCTTTCTGGCTTACCAGGCTTATAGATCATTGTAACGATGGCGGGCTTCCACGCAGTAGGGAAATGCTGTACTCTTAGAATCGCGTTGAAGATCATCGCGAGAAAGAGGAGCGCATTCTCGGGAAGGCACTTCAAAGTTTTGTTACATATCCCGTCGTGACCGGAGATTCGTTGGTCTTGAGGCTCATTATTGATCTTTTAACTTCTGCCACAGTGAAAGGGATGATAGGGGGTCCATCTTCAGGGACGATAGTTGGGCTCTAATATCACTTACGTCTTCTGGAGAAGCCATTTCTAGTGGTCTAAATCTCTCAGAAAGATGTACGGCGAAGGTGTTTGCCTGTTCAGCATCGGAGCGACACCAGTTTCCACTGGTGTCTTTCCAGTGGGGCTATCCGAATCGGCTGCCGCTTCGCATTTCGTGTTGCCTTCCATAGAGAGAAAGACGCATTGTTATTAGTCTCCATTTTAGCGAGCATGTTGTCAAAGTAGGCGGCACTGTGTTTGCTAAGAGCTTCTTTTAGCTGGGAGTCTGAACTATGCCAGTTTGTTTTGTCGGTAGGGTGTTTTGTTCGGATGTAGACTTTTCGTAGCTTCCGTTTATTCGACAGGAGGGCGCGCAGTTCTGGAGTAAGGATCTTATAGCCATTGTTGGAATTATGTGGCCTTGTGATGCTGTGGCGGGCGTCTGAGGCAGCTTCATTGACCTTTCTAGTGGAGATTTCCAGAGCATCATCGATATCTGGCCCAGAATGAAGTTCCATATCATGATAAAGGGAGTCGCTGGTGGCTCTTAAATTTTTTCAAATTAGTCTGGCGGTCGATAAGCCTCTCGACTGAAGGGAAAGATGCAGCATAATCCATCGTAACGATCAGAGGGAGATGGTCGGAGTCCAAGTCTAACTGACTTTGACTAAATGGCAAAGTCTAAGCAGCTTGAGTTGTTATTCACCCGATTGGGGAAACTGGTTGGGCTGCCAGTGGCCAGAACATCCACGTTCGAGGATCAAATGAAGTCCGCTAGTTCCTTTCCTCTTTTGTTGCACCGCTGGTCGCCCCAGAGCCTATGTTTGGCGCTCCAGTCACCACCGACAAGAAACTTTCTGTTACGGTACTCCACAAGACTGCAAAATCATTGCTACACCAGTTAAAGCGAGGAGGGCAGTAAATGGAGCAGAACTCGATGTGGTCGATAGCAGTTAGGACATTGGCTGACGCAATTTGAACTTCATTAGAGCCAACAGGCTGTGAGGGGAAGTGTTGAAGGTTATTTTTAATTAAGATGGCGGCGCCACACTTGCCAGGTGTAGCGGTCGGGTGATTTGCTGGGTAGGAGGTGTATCCGTGAATTTTGGGAGCAGAATTTCCCACCAGAAGAGTTTCGCTAAGGAGAATAATGTCAATGTTGTTGGTTTGCGAGAAGCATTCTACTTCATGAAGTTTTTTGGAGACGACATTTGCATTCCAGATCAGAATTTGTAAGGAGTTCATTTCTAGTTACGCGTGTTGAGTAAGTCCAAAATTTGTGTCTGTAATTGAAGCATTTGCATTCTGTGTTTCGTTGATACATTTAATGGATTCATTTAAGGAATTTACGGCAGCGCATATTGAGTTCAGAACCTGATCCGCATATGGGTTTGTCTCCAATCGGCTAGACTGTTGTTTTAGAGATTGTTGCTGGCGCTTGTTCGTGTGTTTTTGAATTTTCTGTTGACTTTCCCTTTGGTCAGACTGATTAATTACATTTACGGATCCTCTTGTAATGTCGGCGTACGAGAAGGTTTCGTTAGTCGACTGTTCGGGCAATGGTTGTAAGTGTCGTCCTTTGTTGGGGGTGACCGTATAGGGTTTATTCGTTAATTTTTCCTTTTTGATTTTAATAGAGGTCCACTTGACATAGCTTTGGTAAGCAGCGCAGCCTTTATAATTAGCTGGGTGATCAAGCCCGCAGTTTACATATGTAGCTGTTCTGGAAGATGGCCTCACGCAATCCTCTGATTTGTGTTCTTCCCCGTAGGTGACGCAGAGGGGGTACAGACGACAGTATTTGGCTGTGTGCCCGAATTGCTGAGAGCGACGACACTGGGTAACGTCATTCTTTTTCCTAGTTTCCTCAATTACAACGCGTTGTCCACAGAGGCGTTTTATTTCCTTGACTTTATAGTTGTTATCTGCTGTGGTGAGGTTAACAAAGGACATATTAATTGGTTCCTTGGTGGACCGATTAGTGGGTCGGTACGTATATACTGCATCATGCCCTTGTTTGTGAAGCTCGGAGTTGATCAGGCTTTCCATAGTTGAATGGTGAATACCTTTAATGACCACTTTGTAAGGTTTTTCTTCCTTCAGTTGGTACGTGTAAAATGTTTCAGTTCGAGCAGACCCTGCATAGCTTTAAAGGTGTTGCTATCTTTAGGGTAGAGCCTAGTTACACCATCCACTGGTGTTCTAGTTTCTACGTTATTTAGGTCGGTGACTGTCTCTAGCAGGCTTAGAATCATTGGTAGATTTGTTATTCTGAGGAGAGAGATTGGTAGCGGTTTAAGAGGCCTTTGTTGTTCGACTTGAGGATTTTCGACTGAGGAAGCGGTCCTTCTCGCAGTTTGGCGTAATGATTTTTCGCTTTTCGCTGTTCAGGGGGTGCTTCCAGTGTTACATCGGAGTCCACCTCAAATGGTTCAATATCATCATCTTCTGTAGAGAGAATCTCAAACCGATTATTATATACATTAGTCTAGGCATGGACATAATCGGCGTTGTCAAGTTTATTGCTTTTGAGTTTTGGGCTGACCGTTGGGGAAGATTTACGTTTTTGTCTCTTTGACTGAAACTGACTAACAACCACTTGATAATCGAGAAAAGAATTCATAAGCAAATACTTATTGTTGTTATTTCTAACTGTAGTGAAGAGGTCTGCGCCTGCGTCAGCCGTTATTCATTGCCGTTCATTGTCATTGCCGTTATTTATTTTATTGTCACTTTGCATAGCTGCATAAACAACAAGCACAGAGAGATGAACGCGATAAATTAATACAAACTATAAAAACACTTGTGGAAAAATGTAATATAATATAAATACAGTTAGGGTAAATATATAATGCGGTTGCAAATGCAAAGCCCATGAATGTTCACCGTAGTTTCAGAGGGGCTATGCTAATTTTAATTGGTGTATCGGAGGCACAGCGCGTATGCGTCCATCTACTTCAGAAGCTTAATCTTGACTCCGCTAATTACTATTGTAGCAACCAACAGTTTTGGCGGAGTCGCCATTTTGTTACACAAATCAATCCAACATAATGAAATTACCAGATGTGGACAAACTGTTCACAACAACACAGCTCACTCAGTAGGCAAATACATCGTTATCAGGAGAGCGGACAACATTAGCTTTGAGAATGTATCACCCTTCTTAATAAAAAGATTCAAAGTCTACATGTGAGGAGGGGAAGTGGATATGAGGAAAAAAAAAACAAGAGAAGGCACTCTTACTAAAAAAAAAGCCACACTCAAGCCATAAAACTTTGAAAACATCCAAAATTGGTGAATTCTCAATAATTGCTACAGAACACAAGACCCGCAACTATACTAAAGGAGTTATATAATCTAATGATCTTAGAAATAGACTTGACAAGGAATACTGAAGGAGTTGAAATCTCAAAATATATCAGATACCTACAATATTAAGAAACGGCAAGACAACTCTCTTATTGAAACTGGTCTCATCATCCGTATCTTCCGCGGCTCACACATTACCAGAAAATGTGATGATTGGGTATGAAAGGGTACGTGTCCATCCATATATTCCTCTCCCTAAAAATGTAAGAATTGTTTACGATTTGGACACCCTACATCGATTTGCAAAAACAATAAGGCATGCCCCAACTGTTCAGAAGAATCCCATACAACTGAAAATGAAACCTGCTTAAGAGGAAAATTATGCATCAATTGCAAACATAACACTGATATCCAAAGCAATCACTATCCACTAGACAGAAAGTGCCAGGCATTTATTAAACAACAAGAAATAATAGCAATAAATGTTACAGAAAATGTGGATCATAAATAGGTACTAAAGATGTTCAATATCCGCCACTCCAATCAGCTCTCTCAATACTCCAAAGTAGTGACCAATCCTCCACCACAAGCGACAAGCAATACAAAGCTCATACCTGCCATTTCAACGAAGGCAGAAATCCCCACGCTTGCAGCCACTCAACATCAGAAGTACAACCCCAAATCGGGACTCTATATGATGACATCATGGACACTGACACGGAATCTGTCTCCGATGAATGTGACAATTATTCAAAAATTCAACCTTCATCCGACCTTAAGCCAAATCCTCATATAAACTCCCTCTCATCAAAACTCAGTGCTAAATACAGAAATAAAGCTAAGAATAATAACAAACAAAATAAAAAACACAGCCAACAAAAAAAAAACCAAAGCTAGACATCTAATCCTATTTCCATTCACCTAGGCGCCTGTGGGGACGGCGATCTTCAACAATACCTAGCGGCCCTACTTGTTGATATGATGATTGACAGGGCGGTGCTCCAAACACCCATTCGCAACTGGTTACCCACCAGATAAAACTAGTAAAATTATATATATAAACTTACTTAAACCGCTTTATTTACCATTCTAAAGGTCCTACAGTGGAACATTAATGTTTATATAAACAACTACAACCAGCTGCAGATAATACTCAAACAACACAAGCCTAAAATCATCTCACTTCAAGAAATCCATCTACACTCACTCCACAATATATACACATCCCCTGAAACTCCACATTGTACCGCCAAAACTCTTCTACTTACCCCTATGGAGGAGTCGCCATACTCATCCACAAGTCCATCCAATAGCATCAAATTCCCCTTAACAATGAATTTGACGCTATAGCTTTTTTTATGCACACCAAAATCAAATTCAACATCATATCTGCAAACATAGCGACGAAGAAATCTTGTAATTTACAAAACTTAGGTAATATGTTTACCAACATAAGAAACTCTTCCCTAATAACAGGAGATTTTAATAGCTGGCACAAAAGTTGGGGATCTCCTACCAACAATACCAGAGGGAACATTCTTTTTAATTTCATCAATCAATCTCCTCTCTCACTTTTAAATAATGGCCCTTCTACCCACTTCAGCACCCGCCACACATTCACACTCATAGACCGCCCCCTCGCCTAACCAATCCTTTCTTTAGATTCCAAATGGCATACAGATCCACTCCTATATAAAAGTGACCACTTCCCAATTTATATAGATTCCTTCCACCCCAACCCCCCAAATACCACTACCTATAGACCGAAATTTCTTTCTATTACAGCAAACTGGCCACTGTTTGAGCAAGTTGCAGATAAAGTTAACTTTGAGAAACCAATAAGCAACAATTTAAATAAAGAAGCAGCCATCATCTTCATTGCGCACACTTAAAACCTTATACCACACTTGCTTTGGGGCCTTACGTACTACCCCAATCAGCGACCTTCTCTACGAAGCTAACTTAATGCCGATGTAATCGAGAATACCTCTTGAAACAGCTAAACTCTTCAAAACTATTATGACCTCCCAACACTCACCAGTCGAAAACATTTAAAAAAAAATTATAAAATCAAAAAAAACAGCCAAAAATCCCCTCAACTCTATATCGTGATCGAGCGAAGTAAGAATCTGCTCCTTCAAATAGGTCCTATTAAATCAAATAAGCAAGTTTCCCCTCCCTGGTCCGTCAACAACTCCTCACTATACCTAACTCTCTACACCTCCAACAAAGATGACAAGCCATCACTTATTTACATTCAAAAACTCCTAGAATTGCAACAGTCCCTTAGTTCCTATAAATTCTTGTTCACAGATGGCTAAAATCTAACCCATGAGTATCTTATAGTGTCACCACTGCAGGCGACACTATAATTCGTCACCTACTTCCCTACTTCTCTCTCATATTTACAGCTGAAATATCAGACATACTTTCAGCTTATCAACACGCTCAAAAGAAAAGAGGCAAATTTTGTAATATTTACAGATTCGTTATCTTCAACAAAAGCCATTGCCAATACCAATAATCATAATTTCTACTCATCATCGATTAGAAATATTATTTCATCCAACAGCCCGAAAATCACAATAATATGGGTTCCTGGCCATTGCAAAATAACAGGTAACGAACTAGCTGATAAGACCGCTAAAGAGGCTCACCTAAATCCCTTAATTTATGAATTTAGAAAACTTAGCAGACCTTAAAAACATCTTAAAAATATATGTAACAAATACAGACAAACACTTTGGCATAATACTACTCTCCACTACAGAATCTTAAATAGGAACAAAATATCCATACAACACTATATTTTCCAAAGCAAAAAATATCCTGGTCGTTTCGACATTACTAAATTCCTAAGACTTCGCTAAGGACACCCAAATCTTACCAATAGTCAGACCCTTAAAAATACCCCCCTCCAACTTGACAGTCTTGCAACGATACTTAACCGTATCCCTCATCCTTACGTATCCGACGTATCAACCAAATATAATAAAATATCTCTATTCCAATCCTCTAGAAATCATTGCTGATCCCTTCCCTCACCAAACATCACAATTAACCCTTTTTTTTAAATCAACAGACCTATAATCATAATAACCATATTAACCATCAAATTTATTTATATGTCTATAAATCTGTTTATAAAGCAAAACTACTTCATCAAATTTAATCATAAGTTTATACAACTGTTCACAAAAGATATATAGAATAAGCCTTTACAAGTAGGTAATCTTATGGCCTTAGTTGCTACTGCTTCTTTAAATTAGGTTAAGTACAATTTGCAAATGTGCCATAACTTGTTTAGTAATAACAAAAAAAAAATAATATCCATTCGTAGTATTGGTTTTATTTAAAAAGCTGTTCTTATGAGTGAAAATAACCAATTATCCCACAAAACTGTGGAGGTTTTGAAACCTACCGAAAGAGTTTTCTATGACACCTATAATCGGTGTTCGGGCGGAATTGAGTATCAAGAGTTTTCTGTGACACCTGTGATAGGTTAGGAGCATGTTTTCAAGTGAAATGTTTGAGTTTGGATTAAGCAGCCAGTACAGTTGTCTTGTTTTCGTTTTAATTTCGTCACGCTGTTTTTGTATATGGTGTTTCCAGTTCAGTTTACTGTCAATCAAAAAGCTACGGAATGGATCGCTACTCGTAAAAACCAAAGACCTAGCCCAAACAACAAAATTAATTATTAAATTAAATATACCACTGACATACCGTTACATAGTTATATAGAAGTTACAGTTACTGAGCACAGTTCACTAAACTACAGCAAGGGAGTCATTTATTCAAACAACTTAAGAGAGGTGTCAGAAGAAGAGCCGAAACGTCTGCGAAGTCCGAAAAATAATGAAGAAAACAGATGGCAACCTACGAGAGACGTGCTTGCCTATTCTGACTTTCTCTTCCATCACACTGCTAGAGTACATCACGATTGGCTACGAAAAAACGAACATTCGACCATACATTCCCACGCCGATGCGGTGCAACAACTGCTTGTGGTTTGGACAAAGTGATGAATGTGAGAAAGCCTGCATGAAGTATGGAAAGAAAGACCACAGAAACAGGGACCTCAATGAACTGTGCAAAAACCAACGCGAATGCATCAACTGCAACATAAAAAAATCACAAACAACAACCACTCCTCCATCGACAAAAAATGCCCAGTTTATATCAAACAACAGGAAATAATCGCAATAAAAATAAATCACAAGTTTGATAACAAAGTGGCCTACGACATATATAACCGCATACACACCAACCAGTAAAACTATGCATCAACACTAAAACAACCAAAACCAATAAGCACCAAGAACCCACAACTAACACCGACCATTGACACAGCCACAAAGAAACGAAATCTAATGTCCTACGAAGAAATAAGCGACCTCATCGCCGACGCCAAGCCAACCATATTTCTAGTAGCTAAACTAAGTAACAAATCTAACCACCCAAACCAATCTAAAATGAAAATACTTCCGCGCAATACACTGAAACGAACACAGACAATTAAGATCCAACACTAAACAAGGTAAACTCAACTCTCAGGCTGTCATAGAAGTCCACGACCGTTCTGATTTAATGCAATAATAACATAAAAACAACCAAAACAATTTGCCTCCGCCTGGCTGACGGTGTGTCGCACCATTCAGGGATCTTTGCAACAGATTGGGATTGCTTATCCCCGACACACCATCAGTCACCCGGAGGCAACACCCTCCTCTACCCAACCCACCGTTCACTGTAGTAAACCTTAAATATACCATTTCCCCCACCAAACTAAACTTTAATTTTATTCCACTATAATGTCTCTTAAAATAATCCAATGGAACAATATAGGATATACAAACAACTCCAGCGAACTTTTAACCATAATAAAACCAGAATTCCTAAAAATAATAACTCTTCAAGAAACACATATATTCAACACAACGAACAATAACATCCCCATACCAATCAACTACACGCTAATTACTAATGTAGAAACCAACAGGTTTGGCGGAGTCGCCATTTTGTTACACAAATCAATCCAACAAAATGAAATTACTATTAACAACATTTTCGAAGCAATAGCTTTAGAAATCCAATCTAAACAAAAAATAGTGGTTTTCTCAGCATACGTTTAGTCCTCCAACAAATTTCTCTCTAAAGAACTAGAAAATACATTCAAAACACATCACTCCAAAACCCCTTCGATCATTTTGGGTGACTTCAACGGCTGGCACTCCATCTGGGCCTCCCCACAAGATAACAAAAAAGGAAATATTTTATCAAAATATATTCAACTATCCAAACTAATCATTCTCAACAATAAGTCCCAACCCTATATACAACCCATAATACCTTAACCGACATAGAATTATCCTTCTGCCAACCTCAACTGTACCCATACACAAAATTGGAAATATTCAACGACCTTTGCGGGAGTGACCATTTCCAATTTTAATACGTCTTCCACTATCCCCAAAAAAAAATTTTATGACCATATTTTAAAACAAAAACGGCCAACTGGAGTTTATTTCAAAAACTAACTAATGAAATTAATCACAGAATTCCAATGAGCTCGGATATAAACGACGAAGCCGCCAACCTAAACAAAATAATCTTGCAAAGCGCAACAAAGTCAATATATGGAAAACTCTCAAACGCAACATCACTCAATAAAACATCATCAACTACAGGGGCGCCAATGCCATCTTCCGTAGAGAAATTATACGATTCAAAAATAAGGTTGCCCCCCATTTACGTAGACTGTACAACCAACCACACCCACCACCAAAATTTGGGCCAACATAAGACGGTTGACTCAACCTTAACAATGCAATCCATTGCATAACAGACACACCCAACAACACAACTAACACAAACCCAATCATAATAACAGACTTATTTGCATAGCACTGGTCCAACCTATCTAAAGACAACAAATTGGGGTCAACCCCAGGACTTAAGAGAATCTCATACCCCATGATCAAAAACAGCTCACAATCGACAAAAAATAGAATAATTCAACTCTTCAACAACATTTTCAACAACATCATACCCCAATCGTATAAAACCAGCCTCATCATTCCCATATTAAAACCAAAAGCAAACAAAACGGACATAACCTCATACCGACCCACCTCCTTGAACTGCTGCCTAGCGGAAACAGTAGACAAAATCATCTCCAAAAGAGTATGGTGATTCTTAATCAAAAACAATCCGCTCATCCCAATCAATTTAGATTTAAACGTGGCAAATCGGTTGCAGAAAATCTGCTTTTCGCATAACCCGATCGTTATCTGCCAAAAAACACACCTCTCTCATCACCCTTGACTTCTCAAGGGCGTTCGATAGAGTCGGTATTCACACCAAGATAGACCAATTACTCTGCTGGAACATTGGGCCAAAAATTATCAACTACACACAAAACTTTATGTCAAACAGGAAAATCAGAGTACGAGTTGGAAATCAAACTTCAAAGGCGTACCCCCTTGAAAACGGCATCCCAAAGGGATCACCAATGTCCGTTTTACTGTCTCTTATAGCCTATAACAAATTAGCCACTATAGTTAACTTACACAAAAAGTCCATTTAAGTGCGTTTGCAGGCGATAATTATCAATTTCAATAGAAACAAAATTATCAGCTACACCTTATACACCCTTTTCCCAAAACATACAAAGCTGGTGCACCTACTCCGGTGCATCCCTGTCATTGCAAAAATGCTAACACCTACACATATGCCGCAAACACAATTCCATGTGCAACATCTCATGCAACAACATGCAAATCCCGACAACCTACGCAGTAAAAATCCTCGGCCTAACAATTAACAACAAGTACAAGTGGGACGCACACATTAAAACACTTATACCTACCTGCCTTAAATTAAAAACTCAACATAATAAAATGCTTAACCAGCAAGAAATTCAACTGCAACACACACACACTCTTAAACATAACCAAACCCACATTAATCTGAAAAAAATTTTTATGCCCTATTCATATATGGGCACATGTCAAAATCTACCCTTAATAAACTAAAACCCCCACTTAAAGCGGAAAATCCGAATTTATTTAGGTCCACTCCACTCCACACCCATCAACAACAGTGCTATACGAAACTAACACACCTACAATCGAAACAAAACGAGACTACATCCCATATAAAATGTACAAAACACTACTAAACTCCACAGACACCCCTATTAACAAATACATAAGACAACACATATCACACAAAACCCATAAACTCACAACGGCCATAGCGAGAATAATAGTTACTTGCAATAACAACAACATACCATATCTCCCACAAAAAGCACTACACAACAAAACCGCCTGGTTTCTCTCCGATACCCTAATAAACACCTCACTCCGAATCTACCAGAAAACTATTACCCCCACACCCTCTACATACAACACTTCCAACGAATTAAATCAAACCTTAAGAACCACACCTTCATTTATAACGATGGATCATTCGAAAATAATATTTCAACCTACGCCATCACAGCCGAAACAACCATACTCCAATATGGCATCCTACCACACTACTCCTGAATATTCTCCGAAGAAGCAATAGCCAGCCCCGAAGCACAAAAACTTATTATAAAAAAAAACCAAATTTTGTTATTTGCACCGATTCACTCTCGGCAATATACGCAATTTCTAACATCAACAACCACAATACGCAGCCCTACACCATAAGATCCCACCTCATAAGTGCCGCCCCAAGAATTAAAATTCTATGGGTCCCAGGCCACTCTAATATAAAAGGCAATGAGCTCGCAGACAAAACAGCCAAAGCCAGCCTAAACATAACCCTTATCCAATAATTAATGAAACTATCAGGATGCTACAGAGCCAGAAAAGTAAAATTCTTACTAATGATTAAAAAACACAATAGACTAGAATGGGTATTACCCCAGTATCAAGTAAACTTCCTCAAAACAAAACTCAAATTAGTGCGGAAGCTAATTTAAGAGAACTTTACAATTCCAATAAACAAATTAATTTCAGACAAACTAGGACTTGCCACCCCTTACAAACGACACAAAGAGATCTAAGATTGGTAAAATTAGCAATGGATAGGTATCAACTTCTGGCAAAGGCAGGAATAGACCGACAAGGAACAGAAATAGACGTTGCTACAAGCATTTCGCCAACAACATCAATTGTGAAATTGAAAACTATTTTATACAAAAAGACTTGACGTTTTTAAAAATCTAAAAAATAAGCTATCTTCTGGTCTCGATAAAATTCCAAACATAGTTCTTAAAAATTTGCCAAAAGAATACTGTACAGTTTTCAATAACATGCTTAACAACGCATACTTCCCGAAAAACTGGAAAATGTCAAGGTAATGCTATTATGCAAAAAAAAAACAAAGAACCTTCAGACTTAAACAATTTACGGCTAATTAGCCTACTACCTAACATAAGCAAAGTCTTTGAAATATACATATATATTAACATAAATAAACATAGCGACAGAAACAACTTAAAAAAGTACCATCAATTTGGCTTCAAATTCAAACACTCTACCGCCCACTCAATACATCTTCTACTATCTGACATTCAATGGAACTGGAACAAAAAATTTGTGCATGTTTTATAGACCTAGGAAAAGCATTTGATAGCGTTTGGATTGATACTTAAACTAATAAGATATAAATTTCCCTTACACTTTCTAATCCTTATACATCATACGATATATAACAAAACATTTACAACCTCACATAATAGCACATCTAGCAGTAAAGAGTTCATCACAGAAAATGGCCTACAACAGTGTACAGTAAATTCACCTGTTTTATTTAACCTATTCATGCTCAATATGCTAGATAACATTGAAAACATAATAGCATTCGCTGATGTTTTAATCATTTATGCACCAGGAAAAACAATAGAAAATATCAATACAATTTTGCAAAATAATTACGATAAAATAGAAGACTATACAAAACAATGGAAACTTAAAATAAATGTCAACAAATGTGAAAGCTTGTTGTTTCGTCCCCCAATAAATAAATGCAACTCCAACATCAGAAAAAACTGGAAAACATTTAAAATATTCTCAGCAACAACTAACGAACTATTTCCTATAACAAGCACAACTAAGTATTTAGGTGCGCATCTAGATAGATTCCTATACTTTAATAATCTTCTAAATTAGAAATTGATTAAGGCAAGGAAGGCATTTTATTTTTGTCAAAATTTGTTCAATAGTCGCTCACAAATAAAAATGTTAAGATCTAAATGTACAAATCACTCATTAGGCCAATTATTTCGTATGTGGTTTAATATCTCACCTTCTTACATGGAGAGGATCAGAAAATTTGAAAGAAAATGCTTAAGAACATGTACATCTGTCTATAGGTCGCATAATAGTTACTATACTTAATTCATCTCGAACCAAAAACTATATGATACAGCCAATATGCAAAGAATTGATAACTTCAAAAATAAACTAATACGCCAACATATAGCCTATTGCATGGAGTGCTCAGAAAATAATGTGATAATAGGACCCTATTATGAAAGTGACAAATACCTAAACGAAACCTTAAGAAGAGGTTTCATTCCACCAGGACGAAACCAACGTGGTATACCGGTGTTTTATCAAATCCGTTGCTTAAGACCTCCTGCAACAACAAAACTGGAGATGGGACAAGAGTATTCCGTTAAGGGATACTGAAGTTACGACTCGTCGAATTTGGTGGCTATCCGAAGAGCTAAGTACCCTCTCGCATACATTCACATACCCTTTCCTATATCTCGTATCCTATAGAGTTAGCAATGTAGGGTTTTTTTAAATTTTTTCATTACAATACACTTATGTTATTTCACTAATACATATGTATTATATTAAGCAGCTCCAAAAAGAGAATTATGTTAAGATATTGTAAATTTCACTAGACTACTCGTAGTAGAGTCAGGGAGAAATCTAGATTATTTTGAAGTATATTTTGTTTATTTAATTGGTCAAGTTATTGTTTAGATGCGAAATAAACATGCAAAAAAAAAATATAAAAAAACAAGCAGCAAAACTGGACACTTTACATACAACCCCAACTACGACAACTATTAATTAATAAAAGTATATTAGGGAAAACCCGGGCAACCACTGATGAAATAAGACAGTACAACAAGGCAACAAAAAATGATTCAGATACTAAAAACCAAACAATTAAAATCATATCTCAAGAGCTTATCTCCAACGAATCAAACGGACTACTCTTTATGGAAAGCTACCAAAGGATGGACAAATAAAAGTAATCATCAGGGTCCTCTAAAGATGAAAAACGCGTTATAGGCAAAGACGAACCTTGACATAACCAATGTATTAGTTGACTACTTTGAAAGCTTTTTTGGAGAAGTCGCAACCGCCACAAACTCAGATGATCCATAGCTAAACATACGTATTAGTAGAGTTTCTGAACGTATAAAATATAAAACACCACCATAAGAGAGATAACAAAATGTATTAAAAATGATATAAAGAAAGGAAAGTCCCCAGGATATAATAAAAGAAATGGGGAACTACCTGTGATAGCTATTGAATGTTTAAGAAACATCTTTAACGCTAACTCCAGACAAAATTATTTTCCGAGAGTCTAGAAAGTAGCTGTGATTACTGTGATTCCGAAACCGGAAAAATACGCATCAAAAGCAGAGTCTTATAGACCAATCAGTCTACTCCCTGTGCTTTCAAAAATCTTCGAGAAGACACATCATTCCTTTGAGTTACAAAAAAAATCAAATACAAAGTTAATTCAGAGGCAACAATATAAAATTATTCGCACCATCACAAAAGCCCAATGGTATATTATCAAAATGGACCTTCATCGAGGCCTACCCACCACGACAGTTTTTTGTTTTCCTTTTTGGATATATCTTTTTATTTAGAATCTGTCCAATAGGCATTCATAAAATTTGATGAGACAATTCGAATTACGTTGGTGCAAATATGCAAAGTGGATTGCTAAGTCTATGAAAAATTAAATTTATATAATACTAGTAGGTACCCGCGACTTCGTCTGCGTAAAATTTGAAGTAGCATATTTTTTCTTCATGCACTTATCAATCTCAATAATATATTCATATACTAATGAAACAAAATATATAAAAAACTGTTCAGTGATTTTGTCGTGAAAATCTAATTTGTACTTATCAAAATGTGAGTAAATATGTTAATGAATTATTTGAGACTGAAATAACTTAGCTAAAATAATGTTTATAAACCACTTCTTTGGTTTTCCCATCCTTGGTTAAAACATGAAGATTTAGTGGATTCGATACTCGTAAGCACGCCTCATACAGCTGTCCAAGGGAAAATTAGTTCTTTTCTAAATGTACACCTGCTACTTTCAGTGTTTGTCCGTGGGCGTTGTTAATTGTCATCGCGAATGCTGCTTTCAAGGGAAATTTAACTCTTTTAAACTGGAATGGCAAGTCGTACGGAATTATTGGAATCCGAGGAATAAATACATCCTCTCCTTTTGCTGTCAATGTTATAATTATTTCTCTTATAATATTGCGCCCTAGGTGTGTTATTTGTAGCCGTGTGGCATTACACAATCTTGGTGCATCAAAATTTCGCATTAACACAACTGGAACCTCAACTTTCAGCCTTAACTTATGGGAAGGTACTCCTGAAAATTCCAAAGAGTTGACAAACTCCAGAGGGTACGATGTCACTTGCTCAGTGTGCACGACGTTGTCAACAGAAAGATACTCAATCATATCACCTTCGACATGTAACGTGATTTCATTGTTGGTGTGCACCACAATTTCATTCATCGGTTCTAAAATCACCTTTTCACACAGCCATTTTCAGTTCTTCACATTAAATTTCAGGTCGGGATTTTCAAAACATCTGTGTTATGGACAATATTACAGAATTCTCGGTTCAGTGTAATCATACCGTTACTATCTGATGCCATAGGGTCTACTCCGATTTTTAGAAGAGCAGCTGCATAGTACCCTGATTGTGTACCGCTGTTGGGTTGTAGCCTCATGTTTGTAATTAGGCACAATTTTTTTACATGCACCCATAATGTAGATTTTTTTCACATTCACCCACATGGTTGTTTCCCACGCACTTTTGGTATGACCCATGTGCGTAGAAATATAGAACCGCTAAGAAACGACACTCAAATGGAATTTTTGAGTTTCCATTATCCCGCGGCTTCAATTGCTCTATCAATAGGTAACACAATATTTTAGATAGTCGATGGTTTCTCTCAAAAACATTGGCCGATATTGAAAAAGGATTAGACAATGATTTCAAAACACTTCTATTGTAAAAATTTCCATCATCTTCCAAAAACCTTTCTAAAAAGCAGTAAATCGCATGGTTATCCATTTCAGCAGTGTGTTAATAGTGTGCGAAATGAGGTGGTGTTAAAAAATCGACAACAGATAGAGTAAAATCTCCCAAAAAATCCCATAAAAATGTTTTATCGCTTACTGTCAATCAAAATCTATCAAAATCTTTCAAAATATAACTATTCATTTAATAGAGTATAACATAACAGAGCGGTAATTGTCGCTCACCGTGAGATGACACTGATGTGGAGACGTCAGGAAATAGAGTCCTATGGAACGAGTACGCACACCAAACACACACACCAGGCTCGAGACGGACATCCACCGAGGAGGAGGCCTTTCCAGGACACAGTTCGGCTTCATAAAAAAAAGGTCAACCATCGATACTATATCGGATGTGACTAAGGTCGCCCAGGAAGCAATTCGGGGCAAACGATGGGCCGGCGTTGATATGGAGTATTGTCTAGTGGTTACACTTGACATAAAGAATGCCTTTAACTCGGCAAACTGGGGAAAAATAATGGAGGCGATCACCGACTTTGGAGTAAGTGACTATCTGGTCAGAATTATACGTAGTTTTTTCAGCCAGCATATACTCCTCTATGACACCACAGAGGATGAGTCAACATACCACTTAATTGGTGGGGTACCCCAGAGCTCTGAGCTGGGGCCCCTCCTGTGGAATATTATGTAAGACGTTATCCTCCGACTCTCCTTTCCAAGCGGAATAAACATCTTGGGATTCTCAGACGACATAGCCCTAGTCGTTGTGGGTAAACTCATAAGTGAGTCGGTAGAACGTGGCAACACTGCCATTACAACCATCTAAGAATGGCTGGTCCGTGCCAGACTTAGACTGGCGGAGCACAAGACTGAGGCTATATTGATCAGCAGCCGGAAAGTAGTTGAGACAGCCACGATCACAGTTGGCCACACCGATAACATCCCAAAAGACTCTGGTCTACCTAGGTTTAACCTTGGACTGCCGGCTCTCTTTCGAGGAGCACATAGAATCTGCAAGTGAAAAGGCCATAAAGTCGTGCAGGGCCCAATCGAGGCTAATGCTAAACACACGGGGCCCAAGGCAAGGCTTAATATGATGGACGCAACCAAATCAATAATGCTCTACGGAGCTGCAGTTAGGTCAAAGCGATGGAAAAGTGCACTTACAAGCGGCGATTCGAGATTATCCACCAGCTAGGAGCGCTCAGGGTAATCAGCCCCTTTCGCACTGTATCGGAGGATGCCGCTCTGGTCCACGTGGGTCTAGTACCAATCGACTTACTTGCATTGGAGTCAGCAGAGGCCTATGCAGCTAGGACGCGAACTACGCCAGAAAGACGAGAGACGAGATGATCAAACTTAATGATGCGGCAGAATCGATCGGAGAATTCGGCGAAGAGTCGCTGGACGTACAGGCTACTACCCAGCATTTCCCAGTGGACCGGTAGGAAGCACGGAGTAGTAAACTTCCACCAAACATAGCTATTAAGCGGGCATGGATACTTTCGGCAGTACCTATTTAGGTTCCGCCATTAAGACTCCCCCTTGTGCATGTACTGCCACGACCAGACTGATCGCGAACGGCAGGTCATGAGTAATGCACTGAGCTGTGAGCAGCCCGCGCTCGATAATCTAGTGGGTCATATGATGGAGAGTCCAGCGAAGTGGGACGCTGTATCGGAGTTTGCGGAGTTTGCGGCCTTGCGAACCCTAGAAAGATCGCACCGAGACTAGCGCAACGACTAATGCCAACCTTGCGTTGCCAACCTTGCGAAGCTTTGCATAACTCTAGTCCCGCAAGGATTTGACACTAAATTTTAAGCAATAACATCTAGACCTAAGATAAACCCATTATAAACGGAAAAAAAAACACACTCACACACACACTTTCACACACACAAACATTTTTACGGAAACGGCTTTCATGTTAATGCTATCGCCGCCCCCGTCCCGTTAAAACCTTGGCAGGCATCTTAGAATTCTCAAAGGTCGTCACCATTAAGTTGGCGGTACAGGCTCGGATGTCAAAATTCCCAACAAACACTGATCCGGCTCTTAACACATATCCCCATGAAGGTGTGTGTCAACCCTTGCATGGCCTCCCTATTTGCAAAGATAAACATGGGATCTTACAAGATGACTGTACAATGACCAACGATAACGGCTTTGAGTGGGGACCCAAACATCATAATTACAAACAACCAAACAAAGAAGGAGGAGTGCGGCATTAACACCGCCAGTTTTGGTGAATCAGCTTTTAAGGTAAGCTCAAAAACCTTAAGGCCACAAAGGCAACCTAGGAAGGGAGCGGAGAAATCGGTAATAAAATCTCGTCTCAGCCCCCAGAAACCGCTCGAGATGACCGGATTTGAGACACACTTTGGTGAGGTGATGGCGCGGATCGACAAACTTGTCACAATCGGCGATGCGAGACAAAATATCTTATCTCGCGTCAATTCATAAAAAATAAGAAGTTCTGTCACACCCCAACAACTCTGCCCACCAAGGGCATACAAACAGAAGATGCAACGACTAGCGCTACGGCTAAGAGGTCTACAGACCCCAAAATAGGATAAAGGCCCGCACCGCCGAAAAATTCAAAAAAGTTAGACGCAGCTCAATCCAGAGCATCCAGTGAAACTCTTGCACTTAACAAACTGCACTCTACAGCGTCTCTGGCCACAAATTATAGTCTAAACCGGCCAATCAGAAGGAAACTGAGTGGAAGAAGGTGACGAAGGCTGCCCCAAATTATATAAAGGGTAAAAAGGAACCAAGAACGAAAACTCGACCGGATGCGCTGGTCATCGAATCGACGAACGGGAAATCATATAGCGAAGTGGTCAGATTGATAACGCGAAGACTCGAACTGAAATAGGTCAGCAACAACATCAGTAGGATCCGCAGAGCCATCAGGGGTAATGTCTTGCTGGAACTATATGCTCCTATGAAAGAAAACCTCCAGCAACAAGAGAAACCGTTGGTTCGGCACTAGGAGAAGGCGTCAGCATCCGCTCCTTAACGCAGGAAAGCCTGCTAGTGATTTCAGACATTGACGACACCGCTGATATAGAAGACAATACAACTGCATGCAAGGAGCAGTACAACATTGAGGTACACAAAAAAAACATTAGGAAGCTTCGCCCAGCATATGCCGGCACTCAACTGGCTATGCCTGTCAGCAAGATCTGCAGCGCTGCTTATAAAAGCTGGCAGGATTATAATTGGATGGTCGCGCTGCAGAATCCGAGAGAGGCAGCAGATCCGTAGGTGCTTTAGATGCACATAGCCTGCTCATGAAAGAGCCCAATCGACGAATGCGGTGAGGATGGACACCTGGCTATAAACTGCAATCGCAAACCGCGGTGTTTTATCTGCTCTGCTAGACAGATGCAAGACACTGAGCCCTATGCTGGTAGTCGAGATTGTCCCGCTACGGGAGGAAGAACAAGGAAAGCAAATCAAGATGCTTAAGTTACTACAACTTAATCTAAATCATTGAATAGCGGCCCAAGACCTGCTATCCCAGACGATATATAAAAGATAGATGTAGCCATTCTCAGCGAACCTTACAGATGCGTTAGTGACAAGACATAGTGTGCGGGCATAGACGAAAAAGCAGCCATCCATGTCTGCGGTGCAACCCAGCTGACCTCAAAGGGATCTTTTAAATACTTCGTCAGAGCAAAGTTAAATGAAGTATGGATATAGAGCTGCTATCTTCCCCTAGTCTTACCTTGGCCGAAATCGGGTCAGCAATCGACGAGCTCACAGACAACTCACGGAATCGGCACCCTGTTATCATCGCGGGGGATTTCAATGCCTGGGCCTCAGACTGGGGCTGCCCGCTAACCAACTCCAAGGGACTCGTCCTTCTAAAAGCGTTCGTAATCTTAGATGTAGTTCTTATGAACACTGGTTTGGATAACACGTTTTTAAGAGGTGGTATAGGATCTATTGTTGACCTCACATTCATAAGCCCCTCTTTGTTCAACTCATCCAATTGGAATCTGGGCGGCCCTTATACTGCGAGCGACCACAGGCCCATTCTCTGAGAGGTCATCGCAGACAACAACATACCCAGGAGACCTCACTACCCGGTTAGGAGGGGCTAAAGAGTGTCTACATTCAAGTATCAAGCCTTCCGTGCTGCCCTTCGGATGCCTGAATTAGATGGACCAGCCGAAGAATTGGCTTACAGGGCTATGAGTGATGTCAAAGTAGCGTGCAATTCCAGCATGCTATTCAGAAGTACCCATAGTCTCCACCATGAAACAATCTACTAATGGAACGAGGGGATTGCGGCGGCGAGAAGTGACTGCATTCGTGCACGTAGAGTATACCAAAGGGCAAGGCAATCGTCCCATCTTCTGGAGCTTAGTCAGCGCTATCGCTCTTGTAGGAGATCCCTGAGGAAGGCCATCCGAGAAAGTAAAAGGCGATCCTTTCTCAAGCTATGTGATAATGCTGAGAACGATCTTTGGGGTAAGCCCTATCAACTGATAGTAAAAAATACCAAAGCGCAAAAGCCTGTTCCTCCCCTTAGCCCCCGGAGATTTCTCGAATTGTTACCACACTTTTCCCAGTACATCCTCCGCTGGGCCAGAATTCCCGAGATGCCTAGATCAACGAGGATATCCCCCCGTCACCATGGTAAGAGTATGGAGTGAAATTACCCGATTCTCCCTCTAGCTCCGATTCTCCCAACACTCAGCGCGCAACGCAATGTTGTTGTTGTTGATTTAAAGCAATACAGTTCGAAATTTTCGTTTAATTTCTCTGCTCGCTTTTTCGTTTGTATACACAGCGAGCGCGATAACGTATGTAAGTTAACACAACCGCATTGTATCAGGGACACTGCAACAGGACTACGAGCGATTCCCTTCCCCCTGTCACCACAACTTATCATTCAACTGAATACTAGATGTGCTTGCAAGTAACGCTGGCGCCGATATCGTGTCGCCAACTGAATAACTGGTACATGCAATATGCGTCACCCTTTTTGTGAAGTTTCTCTTGTGCACTGCTTTCGAAGTCAACTTGTTCGGGGTTGGTAAAGCAAAAATGAAAGTCGCATTTCGCGCAACAATGGAAGTAGTTTAAACTTACATATAATTTACACACTTATAATATTTTTTTTTCCCCCAAAAGAAGAGTAGATTGTCTATTATAGAAAAATAAATTGACTATTGTACAGATTAATATTTAGGACTAGTGGGTGAATTTTAATTTTACAATCAGTTTGTAAAGTAGTGTTGTGACTGGAATTTAACAATACATGTATTTTAACAATAAATAAACAATTAAAGATAACACCAATTAACAATGAGTAAGTAATGTAATGAAGTAATGTGTTGTGTGCGGTCCACTGGTCTCACACTTTTTAGCCTACGTTGCCGAGTTTGTTCTTCTAATTGTAATGTGTTTACACCATCGTTCGAATGCTGGGAAAGTTTGGTTTGGTATTTTCTGCTTAACTAGATTATTTCCTCATCTACTGTCACAATTCGTAGGTCTTGATGAAGGTCCGTGTTGGTGATATACCATTGGGCTTTTGTGATGGTGCGAATCATTTTTGATTGTTGCCTCTGGATTAACTTTATATTCGATTTTTTGGCAACTCCCCATATTTAACTCCATATGTCCAAATTGGTTTAATAATTGTCTTATAGATTAGGAGCTTGTTTTCAAGTGAGATGTTTGAATTTGATTTGAGCAGTCAGTGCAGTTGTCTTACTTTCATTTTGATTTGGTCACGCTTTTTTTGTATATGGTGTTTCCAGTTTAGTTTACTGTCAATATATAATCCTAAGTACTTGGCTTCTTTTTGAATGGTTACGTCGTCTGCGTCAATATTTATATGGATTGGTCTGAATCTAGTCTTAGTTGTGTATATAACTTGTACTGCTTTGTTTTTGTTTATTTTAATATGCCACTTCCTAAGAAAGTCAAGTGTTTTATTAAAGTCTGCTTGCAACATGGATGTTTCAGTATTTATGTTTTTATGAGCACTTAGGAGTATTGTGTCATCGGCGAAAGTTGCAATCATCGACGAATTGTGAGTGGGATATGGTACGTCTGCTGTATATAGGGTATATAATAAAGGTTCCTAGCACACTTCCCTGTGGAAATCCTGAATTTATTTCTCTAAGGGTTGAGTATTCGTCTGAGTATTCAACTAAGAAGTATCTACCTGTGATATATGATGTTAATAGATGTGCTATGTTTTGAGGGAATATATTGTTAAGTTTCCATTTGAGTCCTTTATGCCAAACCTTGTCAAAAGCTTATTCCACGTCCAAGAAGAGTATAATACAAAATTTATTATCGTCAATGACATTTAAAATTTTGTGCGTAACTCTGTGCACTTGTTGTATCGTTGAGTGACTTCTTCGAAAACCAAATTATCCTTTCGAAAATTTTTAAGATTACAGGGAGTAGACTGATTGGTCTCTAAGGCTCAGCTTTAGATGCGCTTTTACCTGGTTTTGGGATGGCAATAATCTCACCTACTTTCCAGACCCTCAGAAAATAGTTTAGTCTGAACATAGCGTTAAAGATGTTTCTTGATATTCTATAGCTTATACAGGTAGTTCTCTCAGGAGTTTCCCATTTATTTTGTCATATCCAGGGGACTTTTTTTTCCTTTATGTCATTATTAATGCATTTTCTTAATTCTCCTATGGTGGTCTTTTCATGTTTTATATGTTCTGAACCTCTGCTAATATCTGTCTTCAGCTGTGGATCATCTGAGTTGGTGGCGACTTCTGTAAAAACCCTTTCGAAATAGTCCGCTAATACTTTAGCTTTGTCCAAGTTCGACTTTGCCCATAACCCGTTTTCCATTTTGATGGGCCTGATGATTACTTTTATTTGTCCATCCTTTAGTAGATTTCCATAAGGAGTACTCCGTTTGACTCGTGGGTGTTAAGCTCTTGAGATATGATGTTAATTGTTTGTTTTTTAATACTTGAATAATTTTTTTAACCTCTTTAGTTGCCTTGTTGTACTGTCTTTTTGTGTCAGGAGATCTTGTGGTTGACCAGGTTTTCCGTAGTTTACATTTTTTATTCAATAGTCGTCGTAGTTGAGGTTGTGTGTAGAATGTCCAATTTTGTTGCTTCTTTTTTGATGTCGATTGTATGACTGCTTTCATAATGGTGTCATTCAGGAATACTATCGCTGACTCGATGTCCTCATATGATTTAAGAGGGATGTCGGTCATTAAATTAATGTCAATGTATTCCTTATAAGTATGCCAGTCAGTTCTGTTGTTGTACAAAAGTCTGTTTGCATGTGTAGGCGTGACGTGCAAGTCATATATTAATTCTATAGGCTTGTGGTCTGACGAGAGTTTGAATCGTGATAAGATTTTATATTTTCGAATGTCCAGGTTCTTTGTGATGAAAAAATCTATCAAGTCAGGTGTTTTATTAATGTCTGTTGTCCAAGAGAATTGAGGAAATTCTTGTATTCTGTGTCTGTAATATTATGCTTTGGTGGGCTATATACAGCAGATATTGTGAGTGGTCCTGCGAGATCATTAATGTGAATGTTCGTCACTTGTATGTAGTAATGCTGATAAGGCTCAAGCTCGTCATGCTTTATGCACTGCTTGATAATTATGGCTGTTCCACCGTGCGCTGTGCCATCGGGGTGGTTTGTGGTATACACTTTGTACCCTGTAACTTGTATGAAGTGTTTGTTTGTGCAATGTGTCTCCGAGATTAGGGCTATATCAGTGTTGTTGTCATGAAGAAGTATTTGTAGTTCGTCAATGTGGTTTTTCAGTCCGTTTGCATTCCAAGTAATGATCCTTAATTTAGTTTCCATTTTGTTTGTCCATCTTCGATATGAGAATTGTTATGACGTTTATCAGATTTGTGACTTGTTGAAACAATTGTTTCATCAGGTATTTCATCTCAGTAATATCAGTATTTATGTCAATGCCTCTACTTATGTATTCATTGTATTCATTGGTTATAACATTGTTTCTACTAAGTAAAAGAGACTTATTAAAATTTGTACATATGTTGGGCTAAACATGTTTTCACTTGCCATACCTATATAATCTATGTTTTTGAGACAAAAATTTTGGTCTGCAGATTCCTATCTATCCCTTCTTCGCTTTTGCGGCTTAGGCGTGAAACGGCAACAGACAGACAGAGAGACAGACTTTCACTGATGTCAGGTGGCTTCTCTGTGAGAGCAAAATGCTTTTTAATCGGGTTACTATCATATTTGGCTGCCGAACATATATTGCAATTATTAATTTTATTTGTATATATATTTATATTATTTATTTATTTATAAATTTAAATTTTGTGTTTTAAACTTTCATAATTGGATGCAATGCCAGCATGCCCCGACTTCTTGACGGGGAATAGAGAATTCATTTTGAGAGCTTCATTATCGTTTTCAATATCTTGCGCAAGGTAACTGCATTTTAAATATTTTATTCCAGAAATGAGTGCGAAAATTTGAATGAGTTTTTGTTGTAGTGTATTGTATAAACTGTCACCTAGTTCGGAAAATATGGCCACTTTTCCTTTTTGGATATGCCTCCTCAAAATATCCTCGACATTATTTGTTAAGTCATTTTCCTCGATATATATTCTTTTGTTGCTTTTAAAGATTTTTATTTATGTGTCTGTGTTTTCACGGGAATTATATATGTTTTAAATCTATTCACTACGCTGTCTTTTATAAACCTGGCCGAGAAAATCACGTGGTGGATGCTTTCCGCCAGAATATGCACGCATTAGAAGAGGCTTATTCGGATCTTGCTACGGTCCACAGCGAAGTGTTGCTAACATATACGAATGACAAAACGGAAAAACCGGTCAATTGCTTCCGGAACCAAATAATAATAGAATAAATTCAGGGGGACTCGGTCAGAACATTTATATTGTTTGGCGAGAAAACAAGACACATCATTCGCTTTTCGGATAGATGCACTGTGGTAAATTCGGTTAAGGAGGTAGTCATCCCGGGGGTCGTTAAAGCTCTACATTGCGAATTGACCATATTAGCCCTAATACAACGTAAGTTGGTGGAAAGTCTTCCATGCACCAGCTTTAGATTCTCGAAAAGACTGGTTGTCGATGTGACCAATAAAGATGAACAAAGGGAAATAGCAGTGATAGAACATAACCGTGCCCACAGAGATGCACAGGAAAATGTAAAACAAATTCTCGCAGGCTATTTTTTCCAAAAATGACTAGAATAGCTGGTGAAGTCATAGCAAACTGCAAAATTTGTACAAAGGCAAAGTATGACCGACACCCAGAAACCAAGGAAACAAGAGTTAGGGGAAGCGCCGATCTCTTCATTTGCGAAAAAAATGCTCCATGTAGATATATTTTGACATGCATAGACAAGCTCGCAATCGTACAGCCTATTCCATCACGAACAATTGTGGACGATAAAATATCAATTCTGCAATTGATTAATTCTTACCCAAAGACAAAAACAATATTTTGTAATAATGAGCCGTCCTTGAATTCCGAAACAATAACATCTTTGCTATCAGGTCCATACAGCATTCAAATAGCTAACACCCTGCCATTGAACAGCACTACAAATGGGCAGGTGAAGAGATGCCACAGCACTCTTTTAAAGATGGCGCGATGCTTTAGAATACAACAGAAAATAGAAGACACTGTTGGATGTAATTTTGTGGTCAATGATAGAGTATAATAGAAGTGTTCACTCGGTCACGAACAAAAGGCCTGTCGACATTATTCATCCAGCTCCAATTGAGCTGCAACAAGAAATAAAAGCATGAGTTCAAAGGGCGCAGGAAGTTGAGCTAGCAAGAGACAATGAATACCGCCAGAATATAGTTTTTAGGCCTGGCGAAAAAGTCTTAGTAGAAACAAATAGACGACTTGGTACCAAATTAATTACATTATGTAACGAGGCAACTATAGAGGCAGAACTCTGGACGACAGTCTTAATAAAAGGGACGGTGGTCCATAAGGATAACATTGGATGAATTCTCAGTTTTCAAGTTTTTATTTTATGGGACACTAGTCACGATACTTCTAACTTCGACTGCTCTAACTTGGGATATATTGCTATCTCGGACGCTGACGTACTTATCTGACATAATTATGTCTATTTGCAACACTTCACTAGTTTGATTCTATACGCTGGGTTGGGCACCAGGACCCGGTACGAAATTAATAACTTAACCAAAGTCATTAACGTCATTGTTAAAAACGCAAGGAAAAACAAATCGATACCGGCAATCTCTATCACAGTATACCGCCAGCAAACAAAATGTTAATATTCGATTTAGAGCTCTTATTGTTAGAAATATCATTAGTAAATGCAAGCATGGTAAATTCAGGAATTTTAGATTCAAAAGATGAAAAATTAATAATTAATGGGCGTTCTACTAATGAGACTTATTGAGACAGAAGTATCATATATTAAGATGTTATTTAATATAAATTTTCCTGTTTATGGTCCAACATCACGGCAGAATTTTGAAGATGTTTGCTTCGCTAACTGTCACAATGAAATCCTTGGAATCGATACACTCTGGAAATCCATCCCGCTGTATCACTAAGCCAAGCCATCTAGATCCCCTTGACCTTATTAAGTCACCCTTAGCCATAGGGTCAAGGTCAACGATTTCACAGACCGGAATCGAAGACGAAGGCTGAGCAGAACACCAAGCTTCTTTAAGAAAGCGCTCCTGTACGACAGGGCGCACAAGGAAGATTGTTGAGAAGCTACTAAGAAGTCTGGCATCTTTCGAACTCTCTACGTTCCGCTTTCCCGTCCATGGCTGATTCTTTGTTTAAAGCGCAAAAGGCAACTCAAATACCATGACATCCACTTTGTAGTCGGTGGTTTGAAGAGGCCCGAGGACGGCCCTCACTTAACCGTGGGAGGAGTCAACACAGCCGCATTGTATCAGGGACACTGATACAACTAAATGCTAGATATGCTTAGAAGTAACGCTGGCGCCGTGATCGTGTCGCCGACTGAATAACTTGTACATGCAATATGCGTCTCCCTCATTGTGAAGTTTCTCTTGTGCAATGGTTTCGAAGTAAACATCTTCGGGGTTGGATAAGCAAAAAGGAAAGTCGCATTTCGCGCAACAATGGAAGTAGTTTAAACTTACATATAATTTCCACACTTATAATATTTTGTCTACTAAATAAAAGAGACTTATTCTAAATTGTACATATGTTGGGCTAAACATGTTTTCACTTAACATACCTATATAATGTTTTTGAGACAAAAACTTTGGTCTGCAAAGTCCTATCTATCCCTACACCAAAATGCATAACAATTGCTTCAGCGGCTTAGGCGTGAAACGGCAACAGACAGTCAGACAGACAGAAAGACAGAGTTACTTTCGCATTTATAATATTAGTAAGCATTTCACTCAGGTGGCGTTTCTGTGAGCGCAAAACGCTTTCTGATCGGGTTACGATCATATTTGGCTGCCGAACATATGTTGCTATTAATGACTTTGTTTATTAGAATTTTAAGATTGGGATAGTAAATTTTGTGTTTTAAACCTTCATAATTGGATACAATGCCAGCATGCCTCGACTTCTTGACGTGGAATAGAGTATTCATTTTGAGAGCTTCATTACCCTTTTCAATATCTTGCGCAAGGTAACTGAATTTTAAATATTTCATTCCAGAAATGTGTGCGAAAATTTGAATGAGTTTTTGTTGTAGTGTATTGTATAAACTGTCATCTAGTTCGGAAAATATGGCCACTTTTCCTTTTTGGATATGCCTCCTCAAAATGTCCTTGACATTAGTTGTTAAGTCATTTTCCTAGATATATATTATTTTATTGCTTTTCACCATTTTTAATTATGTGGCTGTGTTTTTACGGGAATTATATATGTTTTAAATCTATTCACTACGCTGTCTTTAATAAACCTGGCCGAGTAAATCACGTAGCGCATGCTTTATTCCGTCAGAATATGCACGCATTAGAAGAGGAAGCCTATTCGGATCTTGCTACGGTTCACAGAGGAGCGTTGCTAACCTATACGTATGGCAAAACGGAAAAACCGGTCAATTGCTTTCGGAACCAAATCAATTCTCTCGTGGTTGCTTGTGCTTAACAGACGTGTTTTGAATCTGCTCCGCATTTTGATTTTGATTAGCATTTGGCAATTAATTTGTCTATTGTCGTTTATCGTTACTAATATTTATTTTCTTTCCGGTGTTAAGTGAATTTATAAGTGAACTTATTTGTGGTGTATGGTTCATTTTACCCGTATAAATTTTGTACTTATCAATGTTTAATTATTTTTGGCAAGTACAACGCTTAAATTTGCCTTTCCTGTGTATTGAGTTCTATCTCTACCCAAAAAAAATTTTTTTTTTATTTTTTTAATTTTTATTTTTTTTAACTTTTTATTTATTTAAAATTTTTTTTTTCTCTTTTATTTTATTATTATTATTATAAAAAAAAAAAAATTTTTTCATTTATTTATATATTATTTTTTTAAATTTACTTCTTTTTCACTTATTTTATTTTATTTATATATTTTTGTTTTCTTATCTTATTTATCTTATTTTGCTTTTATTTTATTTAATATCTCGTTTCTATACTTTGCGCAAAATGAGTTGCTGTAATCGGGCTTGGTCCAACAAGGACAACTTTAATAATGATAAGTTTAGAGGTGTCTCTTGTTGGATGTGCGATAACATCGCCCACCTTAAGTGCGCTGGGTTGACTGGGGGCGACTGTGACCGACTTTACGGTACGGCTAAACCTACATGTGGTGGCATCAGGTGGTCGTGCCCCACTTTTACCCACTTACTCTTATGTACTTTATTCTACTTCTACCTAACCGCCCCATCCTACTCCAATTCCTTTAGCTCCTTCAACCATTATGCCCTCTACTATTTCTTCATCTGTCGCTTTGAACTTTCCATCAACTACTTGTTCGTCTTCCTCGATTCCTTGTCCTACTTCTGTGATTTCAGCTTCAACTTCTCCAACTTGTTCTTCTTCTTCCCAACCTTTACCCAGTCACTCTTCTGTACTTTCTTCCATATCCACCCCATCATCCCATCCCGCTCCAATTCCAGTAGCTCCTTCTACCAATATCCTCCCTACTACCACTTCATCTGTCGCTTTCAACTTTCCCACCACTAATTGTTCATCTTGCTCTACTCCCTGTCCTACTACTGTAACTTCTGCTTCATCTTCTACTAAAGTCTCTAACTCCTCCCGTACCTTGTCTCCCCCTAAGAGTTCTTCGCAGTCCAATACTGCCTCTACTCCAGTGCCATGTATTTTGAAGGTGCTGGATCCTCGTAAACATGTTTTTGTTTCCAGGTTGGATAAGGAGACCACCTGTAAGGACGTTGCACGTTATATTTCATCAAAATCATGCATCCTTTCAAATATTAATATTCTCAACTTTAATTTTGCTAGCCCTAGCGAAGGCTCTTCTTTCAAACTTTCAGTTTCCATGGAAGTATTTTCTGTCATTTGTGACCCTACATTCTGGCCTGCCCATATGGTGGTCCACGAGTTCATTCCTAGAAAAAAATCTAGGGCTTTGCAGGTTACCTTACCAGTCACTACATCAGCTTCATCTTCTGCTTCTTCAAAATCTCCAAAAAACTAAGTCTACATTTTCAAAATGTTAGAGGGCTAAATTCTAAACGTTCTTCGTTTTATCTTAGAAGTTTTTCTTTCAGTTCTGACATTATCGTTTTCGTTGAGACTTGGCTTCGCCCTGATGTTCTCAACTCTGAAATTTTCAATAACTCTTACTCTACGTTTCGTAAAGATCGTTATGGCCGAGTAGGTGGTGGAGTCTTAATCTCTGTTCTTTCATCTTCTTCGTCAGAACTGGTCTCTCTTGACGATACTGAAAACATTGAATTTGTCTGCGTCAAAATTTCAATTTCTAATCATAACATTTTTATTACTTGTTCATATATTCCTCCTTCATCGTCTGACTCAGTCTACTTGGATCAAGCGAAGGCTATCCAGAATGTATTGAAACTCATTAATGACGCTGATATTTTGCTTGTTTTGGGTGATTTTAATCTTCCCTCTATTAATTGGATTCCTTTTAGTGACTCCAATATCATTCTTCCTTCTGTTGGCAGCGAGTTCGTTGATTTATTGCTGGATCTCTCTCTCCAGCAAATAAACCACATTTCCAACATCAAACATCGTATGCTAGACCTAGTGATTACTAACTGCCATGAAAATACCTCACTGTCGAGATCCTCTCCATTGTCAATTCCAGAAGATACCTATCACCCCACTCTTGAGGTGACACTAACTCTTAACCAACTTCTGTCTGCATCTGACTCAACTTGTGCTAAGCCAAGACAAGCTTTTAATTTTAAACATACTAATTTCAATCGTCTAAACTCATTGCTTGCTTCCACGGATTGGTCAATATTAAGTTCTTCTTCTGATATTGATATTGCCGTGCGGTTTTTCAACACGACTATGCTGGATTATATCAGTAAATGTGTGCCTAAAGTACATGTTACCGATAATTCTAAGCGTCCGCCTTGGTTTTGTATAAATTTGGTCCGTCTAAAAAATATTAGAAATCGGTTATTTAAAAAATTTAAACGCTCTTGTTCCGCAACTGATTATGCGAGTTATGCCGCGGCTCGTAGTAAATTCAACATTTTTAATCAATCTTGCTATAGTAGATATTTGTGCAAAGTAAAAGTAAATATTAACCGAGATCCCAAAAATTTTTTTAAATTCATCAAAATCAAAAACAAATCAGAGTTATTTCCAACTAGTATGGAGTTTGTTGGAGTTGCAAGTAGCTCTGATGATGGGATTGCGAACCTTTTTGCTAAATTTTTCCAGGGCATCTACTCTAATAGTGCCTGTGGAAATAGTTCTCCTTACCCTTACAAAATTGGTGAATTTAATCACTTCAATATGCCGTTTATTTTACTTTATCAGTATTATTTTACGATATATAAAATTGGTTAAACCTTCTTTTTCTCCTGGTCCGGATAATATTCCTAGTTGTATCTTAAAAAGCTGTGCTGACAACTTATATATTCCCCTTTATACCTTATTTAATTTATCCCTTATTACTTCGTCTATGTCAAGTGGTTGGAAAGAATCCTATATATTTCCCTTATTCAAAAAGGGTAGTAAGTCAGATATATCGAACTACAGAGGTATTGCCAAGCTATGTGCAATTCCTAAGTTGTTTGAGTAGATTATCACTGATCAACTACAGTTTTATATTCGCCCGTTGTTGAGTATGTCTCAGCATGGTTTTGTAAAGAACCGTTCAACGGTAACCAATCTGTTGGTATTTACTTCTATTGTCAATCACAACTTTTCGGTAGGTAGCCAAACTGATGTTATCTACACCGACTTCAGTAAAGCTTTCGATACTGTATCGCATGAGTTGCTCATAACCAAACTCAAAGCTTTTGGTTTCCCTTCTCCATTGATCCGATGGCTGGCATCTTACCTTGATCATCGCTCTCAAAGCCTTAATAACCCTTCTCACGGGATTTTCCTTCAGAGTGACATAGACTCTTTATCTCGTTGGTGTTCCACAAACTATTTAATCCTCAATGCCAATAAATGCAAAGTTATGTCCTTTTCTCGCGGAGCCATTATTTCAAATTCTTATTACATTGACTCAAATCAAGTTTAGACCGTATTTCCCAGTTTACCGACCTTGGTATTTTGATGGACTCGAAGTTGCATTTCGGTACCCACATTTCCACTTCGGTCTCTAAAGCTAGAGGTATCCTTGGCTATATTAAACGCTGGTCTAAGGAATTTGATGATCCGTATACTACCAAAGTACTATACACTTCACTAGTAAGACCTGTTCTGGAGTATGCGTCTTGTGCTGGGATCCTCAATATCAGATGTACATTGATCGTATTGAATCGGTGCAAAAGCAATTTCTACTTTTTGCTCTCAAAAACTTGCACTGGGATCCTAATGCTTGCCTACCATCTTATCGGTGTCGTCTCAAATTGATCAACCTCCCTACCTTGTCTAGTCGTAGAACGGTCATTGGTGTAACTTTTATATATAACCTCATTTATGGTAGTATTACCTCACGTTTTTTACTTAGAATGATTAACTTTAGTGTACCATCAAGTCCAACTAGAAACTATTCTCCTATTATTCTTCCCTTTTGTAGAGCTTTTTATTTGCAACATGATCCATTCTATGTCTTATGCAAATCTTTTAATATCCACTTTGCGTGTGCTGCTCCTCCCACCTCTTCTTATGTTATAAAAACTAAATTGTTGGCATCATTGAATTAATGTATAACTTATTTCTATACTTGTAACCTAAATTTTTCATCCTTGTTTAAATAGATATGTTGCATGCTGATTATGTTAATGGCTGATGATGTTTTTGTCTGTAGCCAAATATTTAGTACGTAGACATTAGCTGTGGTATCGCGTGATCACCAAAGATATTAGCAATTAAGAGCAGCTGAGCCCAGTCCATGTGACTGGGTGAATTTTGATGCCACCTGGGCCTGCCCCATGTGAGATCAGAGTGTGGTCATTGCGTACCTACTCAGTCGATGTAAAAAAAAAATAAAAAAAAAAATATAGAATAAGTTCAGGGGGATTCGGATACAACAAAAAAATAAATGACACTGTTGGATGTAATTTTGTGGGCAACGATAGAGTATAATAGAAGTGTTCACTCGGTCACGAACAAAAGGCCTGTGGACATTATTCATCCAGCTCCAATTGAGCTGCAACAAGAAATAAAAGCATGAGTTCAACGGGCGCAGCAGGTTGAGCTAGCAAGAGACAATGAATCCCGCCAGAATAGAGTTTTTAGGCCTGACGAAAAAGTCTTAGTAGAAACAAATAGACGACTCGGTACCAAATTAATTCCATTATGTAACGAGGCAACTATAGAGGCAGGAATCTGGACGACAGTCTTAATAAGAGGGAGGGTGGTCCATAAGGATAACATTAGATGAATTCTCAGTTTTCAAGTTTTTATTTTATGGGACACTAGTCACGATACTTCTAACTTCGACTGCTCTAACTTGGGATATATTGCTATCTCGGACCGTGACGTACTTATCTGACATAACTATGTCTATTTGCAACACTCCACTAGTCTGATTCTGTACGCTGGGTTGGGCACCAGGACACGGTACGAAATTAATAACTTAACCAAAGTCATTAACGTCATAATTAAAAACGCAAGGAAAAACAAATCGATACCGGCAATCTCTATCACAGTATACCGCCAGCAAACAAAATGTTAATATTCGATTTAGAGCTCTTATTGTTAGAAATATTATTAGTAAATGCAAGCATGGTAAATTCAGGAATTTTAGATTCAAAAGATGAAAAATTAATAATTAATGGGCGTTCTACTAATGAGACTTATTGAGACAGTCATTATAGAAGTATCATATATTAAGATGTTATTTCCTTGGAATCCTTGGAATCGATACACTCTGGAAATCCATCCCGCTGTATCACTAAGCCAAGCCATCTAGATCCCCTTGACCTTATTAAGTCACCCTTAGCCATAGGGTCAAGGTCAACGATTTCACAGACCGGAATCGAAGACCAAAGCTGAGCAGAACAACAAGCTTCTTTAAAAAAGCGCTCCTGTACGATACGTGGCACAAGGAAGATTGTTGAGAAGCTACTGAGAAGTCTGGCATCTTTCGAACTCTCTACGTTCCGCTTTCCCGTCCATGGCTGATTCTTTGTCTAAAGCGCCAAAGGCAACACAAATACCACTACATCCACTTTGTAGTCGGTGGTTTGAAGAGGACCGAGGACGGCCCTCACTTAACCGTGGGAGGAGTTAACACAACCGCATTGTATCAGGGACACTGCAATAGGACTTCGAGCAATTCCCTTTACCCTGCCACCTCAACTCATCCTTCAACTAAATGCTAGATGTGCTTGGAAGTAACGTTGGCGCCCTGATCGTGTCGCTGATTGAATAACTGGTACATGCAATATGCGTCTCCCTCATTGTGAAGTATCTCTTGTGCACTGGTTTCGAAGTAAACTTCTTCGAGGTTGGACAAGCAGAAAGGAAAGTCGCATTTCGAGCAACAATGGAAGTAGTTTAAACTTACATATAGTTTCCACACTTATAATATTTTGTCTACTAAATAAAAGAGACTTATTCTAAATTGTACATATGTTGGGCTAATAATTTTTTCACTTAACATACCTATATACTCTTTTTGAGACAAAAACTTTGGTCTGCAAAGTCCTATCTATCCCTACACCAAAATACATAACAATTGCTTCAGCGGCTTAGGTGTGAAACGGCAACAGACACTCAGACAGACAGAAAGACAGAGTTACTTTCGCATTTATAATATTAGTAAGCATTTCACTTATGTCAGCGTAAAACGCTTTCTGATCGGGTTACGATCATATTTGGCTGCCGAACATATGTTGCAATTATTAATGACTTTGTTTATTAGAATTTTAAGATTGGGATAGTAAATTTTGTGTTTTAAACGTTCATAATTGAACACAATGCCAGCATGCCCCGACTTCTTGACGGGGAATAGAGAATTCATTTTGAGAGCTTCATTATCGTTTTCAATATCTTGCGCAAGGTAACTGCATTTTAAATATTTTATTCCAGAAATGAGTGCGAAAATTTGAATGAGTTTTTGTTGTAGTGTATTGTATAAACTGTCACCTAGTTCGGAAAATATGGCCACTTTTCCTTTTTGGATATGCCTCCTCAAAATATCCTCGACATTATTTGTTAAGTCATTTTCCTCGATATATATTCTTTTGTTGCTTTTAAAGATTTTTATTTATGTGTCTGTGTTTTCACGGGAATTACATATGTTTTAAATCTATTCACTACGCTGTCTTTTATAAACCTGGCCGAGAAAATCACGTGGTGGATGCTTTCCGCCAGAATATGCACGCATTAGAAGAGGCTTATTCGGATCTTGCTACGGTCCACAGCGAAGTGTTGCTAACATATACGAATGACAAAACGGAAAAACCGGTCAATTGCTTCCGGAACCAAATAATAATAGAATAAATTCAGGGGGACTCGGTCAGAACATTTATATTGTTTGGCGAGAAAACAAGACACATCATTCGCTTTTCGGATAGATGCACTGTGGTAAATTCGGTTAAGGAGGTAGTCATCCCGGGGGTCGTTAAAGCTCTACATTGCGAATTGACCATATTAGCCCTAATACAACGTAAGTTAGTGGAAAGTCTTCCATGCACCAGCTTTAGATTCTCGAAAAGACTGGTTGTCGATGTGACCAATAAAGATGAACAAAGGGAAATAGCAGTGATAGAACATAACCGTGCCCACAGAGATGCACAGGAAAATGTAAAACAAATTCTCGCAGGCTATTTTTTCCAAAAATGACTAGAATAGCTGGTGAAGTCATAGCAAACTGCAAAATTTGTACAAAGGCAAAGTATGACCGACACCCAGAAACCAAGGAAACAAGAGTTAGGGGAAGCGCCGATCTCTTCATTTGCGAAAAAAATGCTCCATGTAGATATATTTTGACATGCATAGACAAGCTCGCAATCGTACAGCCTATTCCATCACGAACAATTGTGGACGATAAAATATCAATTCTGCAATTGATTAATTCTTACCCAAAGACAAAAACAATATTTTGTAATAATGAGCCGTCCTTGAATTCCGAAACAATAACATCTTTGCTATCAGGTCCATACAGCATTCAAATAGCTAACACCCTGCCATTGAACAGCACTACAAATGGGCAGGTGAAGAGATGCCACAGCACTCTTTTAAAGATGGCGCGATGCTTTAGAATACATCAGAAAATAGAAGACACTGTTGGATGTAATTTTGTGGTCAATGATAGAGTATAATAGAAGTGTTCACTCGGTCACGAACAAAAGGCCTGTCGACATTATTCATCCAGCTCCAATTGAGCTGCAACAAGAAATAAAAGCATGAGTTCAAAGGGCGCAGGAAGTTGAGCTAGCAAGAGACAATGAATACCGCCAGAATATAGTTTTTAGGCCTGGCGAAAAAGTCTTAGTAGAAACAAATAGACGACTTGGTACCAAATTAATTACATTATGTAACGAGGCAACTATAGAGGCAGAACTCTGGACGACAGTCTTAATAAAAGGGACGGTGGTCCATAAGGATAACATTGGATGAATTCTCAGTTTTCAAGTTTTTATTTTATGGGACACTAGTCACGATACTTCTAACTTCGACTGCTCTAACTTGGGATATATTGCTATCTCGGACGCTGACGTACTTATCTGACATAATTATGTCTATTTGCAACACTTCACTAGTTTGATTCTATACGCTGGGTTGGGCACCAGGACCCGGTACGAAATTAATAACTTAACCAAAGTCATTAACGTCATTATTAAAAACGCAAGGAAAAACAAATCGATACCGGCAATCTCTATCACAGTATACCGCCAGCAAACAAAATGTTAATATTCGATTTAGAGCTCTTATTGTTAGAAATATCATTAGTAAATGCAAGCATGGTAAATTCAGGAATTTTAGATTCAAAAGATGAAAAATTAATAATTAATGGGCGTTCTACTAATGAGACTTATTGAGACAGAAGTATCATATATTAAGATGTTATTTAATATAAATTTTCCTGTTTATGGTCCAACATCACGGCAGAATTTTGAAGATGTTTGCTTCGCTAACTGTCACAATGAAATCCTTGGAATCGATACACTCTGGAAATCCATCCCGCTGTATCACTAAGCCAAGCCATCTAGATCCCCTTGACCTTATTAAGTCACCCTTAGCCATAGGGTCAAGGTCAACGATTTCACAGACCGGAATCGAAGACGAAGGCTGAGCAGAACACCAAGCTTCTTTAAGAAAGCGCTCCTGTACGACAGGGCGCACAAGGAAGATTGTTGAGAAGCTACTAAGAAGTCTGGCATCTTTCGAACTCTCTACGTTCCGCTTTCCCGTCCATGGCTGATTCTTTGTTTAAAGCGCAAAAGGCAACTCAAATACCATGACATCCACTTTGTAGTCGGTGGTTTGAAGAGGCCCGAGGACGGCCCTCACTTAACCGTGGGAGGAGTCAACACAGCCGCATTGTATCAGGGACACTGATACAACTAAATGCTAGATATGCTTAGAAGTAACGCTGGCGCCGTGATCGTGTCGCCGACTGAATAACTTGTACATGCAATATGCGTCTCCCTATATTAAGTTTAATCTTGTAAATAATTAAATAATATTCGTGCTTAACGATAAATTTTTGTGTATTTCTTGAACGATTTTTTTTTTGAAAATCCTACTCTTCTAAATCTTGGTTTCAATGTCGGCTGGATTGGTGACAAATTTCTGCACATGTGCGGTTAGTATCTTGTGATTTGTCTGGTGTTCACTACGTACATCTTTAACAAAGTCATAGGTAACATGCTGATAACCAAAAATTTTTCTTGTTTTCATTAGCGCCCTTTGAGAGTTGATTTCATTGCGCGTTGTACTGCCTGTCTTGATTATTATTTCCTATTAAATGCACTTCATATAAACCTATGACATTTCATTGGCTAATCTAAATAATTGTCGTACATGACAACATTCGTTTTGATTAATAAAGTTATTTAATATTAATGATGTTCACTACGCTATTAAGTAGTACTAAACAAACATGAGAACAATAATAACAAAATAAGTTCAGTTAAAGCATATCTTAGGTTCGTGATATAAATAAAGGTGTCATACCGGGCAGAATTTAAATTCGGTTTTTCAGTTGGTCACCGCCTTGTTCATAGCCAATAAAGTGAACATTCTGTGGCCGCTAAGCCTTGACGCAGCCATTTTTTTTTTTATTTTTTTTTTTATTTCCCATATGTCGTGTACATATGTCTTTATTTTTTATTAAGACTATTAGTACATGGTTTAAAGTTATTTCTGGGTTGTAACTAATTTATGTGAGCAGATCACAAAAGTTTTTTATTTTTGTAAGGATGTAGGGGAAAAAATCAAAATAGTAACAAAAATAATATACATTTAAATTAAATTAATACAATTATAGAGCAAAATATAGTAAAGTAAACATAAATGTAATAAAAATATACAATACAAAAATAAACACATTAAACAAAAGCAAAGAAAAAAAGTGGTATTGAGATATATATATATATAATTTCGAATTTATTCAACCAGATCCACTGGCCTTGTCCTCTGTAACCTGCGTCTGCATTGTAGTTCCTGTATTGGTAGTAGATTGACACCAACATTTGGGTGTTTGGTAAGCTTGGTCTGGTAGATACGACTTATTTCTGTAATCTCCTCTGTTACTGTTGGAATATTAAGATCACGATGCAGATCATTGTTAGTTATATACCACCCAGCCTTGGTGATCATGCGAATTATTTTTGATTGTTGTCTTTGTATTATGTTTGTATTTGATTTTTTGGCCGTTCCCCAGATTTGTGCTCCGTACGTCCAGATTGGTCTTATAATAGCTTTGTAGATCAGTATTTTGTTTTCTAATGTTAATTTTGATTTGAGCAGCCAATATAATTGACTAATCCTCAGCTTGATTTGATCCCGTTTTTTAAGTATATGGTATTTCCAGTTGAGTTTGTTATCAATATATAATCCTAGGTATTTGACTACGTTTTCAATTTTTACGTCAGCTCCGTCAATCTTTATACGAGGTGGTGTGAATTTAGTTTTAGTTGTATATATAACATGTACTGTTTTGGTATTATTTACTTTTATTTGCCACTTTTCAAACCACCTTAGGGTAGTATCCAGATGCTGTTGTAGTTTGGATGTTGCTATGTTTACTTGTCTATGTGCGCTAAGTATTATAGTGTCATCAGCAAATGTGGCTATCATTGAAGCGTCGTCATTTGGTGTTGGTATGTCCGCTGTAAAGATAGTGTATAATAACGGTCCTAGTACACTTCCTTGTGGTACGCCTGTTTTGATTTTTCTTAATGTGGAATATTCATCTGAGTACTTAACGAAAAAATGTCTTTCTGTGATATAGTGTACTAATATCTGTAGTACGTTATGCGGGAATATATTGCGCAATTTTCTGATTAGTCCTTTGTGCCAAACTTTGTCGAATGCCTTTTCTACATCTAGAAAAACTCCTATACAGAACTTTTTGTTGTCAAGATCGTTTAAAATTTTATGAGTCACACGATGGATTTGTTGTATGGTCGAGTGTTTTCGTCGAAAGCCAAATTGGTGGTCAGGTATTATATGTTTGCGTTCTATAATAGGTAACAGTCGCTGGCACAGGAGCTTCTCGAATATTCTTGACAGCAGTGGAAGTAAGCTAATTGGTCTATATGATGCTGGATTATATACGTCTTTACCAGGTTTTGGAATTGCAATGACTTCAGCCACTTTCCATACTTTAGGAAAGTAATTTAGTCGAATTATCGCGTTGAAAATATTGCGTATGTATACCACTGCTTGAAGTGGTAGCTCCCTTAAAAGTTTTCCGTCAATTTTGTCATACCCGGGTGCTTTTTTGGGCTTTATGTCGTGCTGTATACATTTGAGTATTTCATTTGTGCATATTTTTTTTAGGCGAGTTGGCTGGGGAGTGACTGTCGAGTTTATATGACAGTCATCTTCGTTGATAGTTTCATCAGCAAATATTTTTTCATAATAATTCGCTAGAACTGTCGCCTTTTCTAGGTTCGTTACTGCCCATGATCCATTGTCCTTTTTTATAGGTGCCTGGTGTATTGTTTTATTTGTCAGTTTTTTTGTAGCTTTCCACAGGGAGTAGTCGGTAAAGCTTGTCGGAGTTAGCCTCTGTAAATACTTCGTGATTTCATTATTTTTCTGATTTTGGAGATATTTTTTAATTTCTTTAGTTGCCTTGTTATATTTATTTTTCGCATCGGGGGATCTGCAAATGGTCCATGCTTTTTTTAGTTTTCGTTTTGTGCATATCAATTTGCGAAGCGCAGGGGGTGTGTATCGCTTTGCATGGTGTATTATCTTGTCCGGAGTTGCTTGCAATACTGCCTTCTCAATGGTATCGTTTAGTTGGACTATAGCTGATTCTACGTTGTCGGGTGATCTCAGTGGAATGCTTGTATTTAAGTTTGTGTTAATGTAGTCTCGATAGGTATCCCAGTCAGTTTTGTTGTTGTGCCATAGTTTGGACTTGGTTGTGTTCAGTTCAGTTGAATTAAGTTCGAGTAGTATAGGTGTATGGTCTGACGATAGTTCCAGTCTTGATGTTATGACACATTTATTTAAGTCTATGTCTTTGAGTATATAAAAGTCAATGAGGTCTGGCTTTTTATTTTTGTCTGTTGGCCAATACGTGGGTTCGCCAGTACTAAGATGTTTAGCTTTTGCTAACAGCAGTGCACCCTGTAGGTTTTTACCTTTCTTGTTTGATATTCTGGAGCCCCAGTCTGTATGCTTCGCATTGTAGTCGCCTGCAGCTATAAAACGGTGTCCGAGAGTTTTTAAGAAGTCAAGGTATTGCGACTGCGAGATATTGTGCTTTGGTGGGCTGTACACGGCTGTTATTCTTAGTGGTCCGGATGAGTCCAAGATTTGTATGCTTGTCGACTGGATATAGGTTTCTTGGAATGGAAGCAGTACGTTATGTTTAATGTTTTGTTTAATAATGATAGCAGTCCCACCGTGTCCTGTACCGTCGGGATGGCATGTGTGGTACATCTTGTATCCACTTATGTTCATGTGCTGGCTACTTGTATAGTGTGTTTCCGATATCAAAGCAATGTCAATGTAGTTGTTGTGTAGGAGAAGCTGTAGTTCATTGAGGTGATTTTTTAATCCGTTTGCATTCCAAGTTAAAATTTTTATTTTAGTGTCCATTCTTGTTGTCGAGTTTTGTCAATAGTACTGTTATGATGTTAATCATATTACTCATTTGTTGCGCTAGTTGTTTTATTATATCTTTTATTTCCGCTAAATCTTTTGAAAATTCAGTCTTTTTTTCTGTGTTTTCACTAGTCTCGTTTTTGTTGGATTCGTTTTTGTTGCTTTCGTTTTTGTTGTGTTCCTCATCATTTTGTTGGGGTTGTAACTGATTTGTGGGGTTTCTACGGTTACTGGCTGCTGTTTGGGCGTACGTTATTCCAATTTTGACTTTGTTTGATGTCTGTTCTACTACCTGATGGTCATCTTTTTTATCGTCTTTCTCTTTTAGTGAGGGAAATCTTTTAATTTTTAGATGTTTGTATACGTCACATCCTTTATAGTTGGCTGTGTGTGAGCCGCCACAAAGAGCGCATTTAATTTGATCTGCACTTATTAGTTTGCAGTCAATAGTTTTGTGCTTGCCAGCGCATTTCACGCAAATCGGGTCTTTGGTGCAGAAATTTCGTGTATGACCATATTTTTGGCAGTTTGAGCACTGAGCTACCGTGCGTTTGTGGTGTGGTGGCTCAAATATGACTTTGGTACATAAGAGTGTTGTAATATTAAAGATTTCTCTATTATTTGCTTTGGCTTTTAGTTCAATGAAAAATAGCGGCAGTGGTTTCTTTGTCAGTTTTTGTTGTACGTTGTGTATATTAATAACGTCGTGGCCTAGTTCCGATAGCTCGTTCTTAAGTTCGTCAAGGTCAGTGGCGTAGTGCATATTCCTAAGTACTGTTTTGAATCCCCGCTCCTCTTTCGGCTTAAAGGTGTAGTATTTAGTTTTGTTTTCCCTGAGCATCTTAACCACCGCCGAGTAGTTCGACGAGTCATTTGTCTGTACGCATACTTCGTTGTTTTTAAGTGTTTTTAAAATGTAGTTTTGTTGTATTATGTTTTTCAGAGCTTTGTTTTGTACGTTAATTTGTTCTACGTCCTGTACGTATATTGGTGGTGGCTTGTGTATTTTAGTAGGTGGTCGAGGTTGATTTGGCGCATTAGAATTTGCTTCTGTACCACTGCCGTCTTCAGCCGTTTCGTCTTGTGAGAGGAGTTCGAACCTGTTATTAGTGTTAGGCGCGCTCAACCAGTACTTTTGGAGTGTTGTTTGTGTTGTCGTTTGTGTTTGAGTTTTTGTCCTACTTTTTTTACTATTGCTAGTTTGTTCGGAAGTGTTGTTGGGAGAGAGCTTACTACGGTTGCGTTTTATTTTTGATTCTTGTGGGTTTTGATTGGTTGAAGTTTGTACTTGCGTGTTTGATGTCTTTTCTCTGATCAATGTTGTTGCCGAAGAGAGGGAGCAAATTGGCATTGTAGCTGAGAAAGATGACGTGGTGGTTGTTGTAATTAGTGAGATAGCAGCTGATGTCTGCGTTGTGGTTGTTGTTGTTGTTGTTGGTTGGAACGAGGAGAGTGGCGTCGTTGGTGAAGCGCATTGTGCACTCCACGGCAGAGGCTGCATATTACCTGCTGCCATGGAACAGCTGACAGTTAGTTGAGTGGTAGAGTGAGAGGCTGCGTTTGTTTGGATTGATGATCCGTTATTGTTTTCTCTTTGGGAGTGTGTAGCTGTTTGATGTATTGCGGAAGAGCAAGAACGCGCTCTCTCGAAATTAACGGGAAGTGAGGCTTGGTGTGAGTCACTGATGTTGATGCTGTTGTTTGAACCGCTTGTTGATGTGCCTAGGTGTTCGTTGTTGTTACTTATGCGGACAGCTGTTTGAGCGTGGGGTACGCTCATGCTGTTCCTTGATGGATGATTTTGTTTTTGCGTGCTGCCCGCAGTCGGGGGACTGCGTTCAACAGGCATTTTGAGATAAGAACAATTGATTATCTTGTCTCTTGATTTAGTTTTTTGTGTTGTTAAATTCGGAAAGCGAAAGGAGACGACTAGTCGACTTGACAGTGCACTTGCGAATGACAGTGAAAATAGAGAAGAAATTGTGGAGTACTCCAGCCGATATTGTATTATTATAATTATAGATCACAACAAAGGAGGCAGATACATAGTTTTGAGCCATCAGTGAATACAAATTTTGTTGAGCAATGTTCTGGGCTATTGTATATTTCATTGAAGTAGTAGCTGTAGACTTGTGGAAGAGTATCTTTCTTATTAAATTTCTCCAGGTAATCAGTAAATGAGGAGTGACCTATCTTCCAAGGTGAAAAATGTACAGGTTTTATATAATATGGCTCTTGAGTGAGATCTATATCCTGGGCATGCTGTAGACACTGTATAAGTGTGGATACCCGATTAAATGTGCGTATGGATTTGAATGTGGTTTTGACGATATCGTATACTTTTTTGTTGTGGCAGAGTAGTTTGGGAATTAACCGGAGTTTTGCACACTCGATAATATTGAATGAATGTTGGGTATGCCAGCTTCTATCAGCCTGTATTTTATTGGAGAAGTAGTAAACGCATGTAAGCTGATTCTGACAGCAGCGTGATATGGTGTTTCGATTAGTTTAATGTTGTTTCTACGTTTGTAAATACAATGTTCCTTTAAGTTAAATATAGAATCGAAAAATAAACCTATTAAGTATAACTAATTGTTTTGGGAATAATTTTTTGGCTATAATTGAGACTTATAGAAATACAATATGTCTTTCTACAAATATGAAAGGATTTACGTTTTTATAAAGATATTGAGGCACCGGATTCCATTGACCACATTGTTATATCTGATAGGATGGATTTTAATTTGGAGTTCATCGAATCTAAGTTCTTAATTTTAGCATATATGACTACATCATCTGCATAGATAATGTGCTCCATATTATTGTATTTTAAAATCATATTATTAATTTCGTTGAAAGCTATGATAAACAGGGTAACCGATAACGGGGAGCCCTGAGGAATGCCGTTTGATAAGTCGAAAGTATTTAAAAATGAGTGGTTGGCCCTTATTGCGAAGTCGAACTGATTAGTTGTTACTAGGTTTTTACGCGATGTGAACCACATGAGTCTTTTGGAGATAATTTTTTCGAGTTATTTCCCTAGACAAGATATCGTTGCTGTCTTGTCGTTCTATAATTTTTTACCTGAGTGTTGGGCTTTTTAGGTTTATGAATTGGGATGACAATGGCCAGTTCGCAGATCTGTGGATAGACACCCTTTTCAAATATCAAATTGTAGAGGCGGATGAGGCGTTTTATTAAACTTTGAGGTAATTGTTTGATGAAAGATTTCGTAATGTTGTCAATTCCTCTTGTGCTACTCCTCATACAGCAAAAAGCGCGCTCGAACTCGAGAAGGGTAATGTTTGATTCACTTTGCTTAGCAACAAGTGAAGAGTTATTTTTAATGTAAGAAGAATTTAGGGTTTGTTGTTTGAGGTAGGTGAAAGATAGGTGAAAGTTGGAATGCTGAATATTTGGACCAAGAATGGTCAAACTTATTAGCAATATCTTTGTGATCATATATGGACCTGTTAATTGAAATTAAAGCTTTGATTGAAGTAGGGGTATGTGATCCATGCATTTATTTATGTCTGACCATATTTTTTGGGCAGGGTAAGTGGGTTTATAGATTCGGTTATCTTTATAATTGACTTACTTTTCTCTTCCCTACAGTGTTTTCTAAACACTGCTGCCGTTTTTTTGTAAGAGATCAAATTTTGCATACTTTTATTTCGTTTACGTGATGCCTATGCCTTTCGCTTTTCTGCGCAGAGTACACTTAAGTTATGATTCCACCAGGGTACTGCCTTCCCTGCTCGACAGTTAGTTGTCTGCGGAATGCTTAAATGTGCTGCCGACCGGATCATTTTCATTAGGAAGGAACATCCTTTGTTGATGTTATCGTAAGCTCGTGAATATGGCGAGCTCTAGTTAAGAATAGCTTGAAACATTGGTTAATTGGCTTTGTCTGTTAGAAACCTGCCGCGCGGAGATTCATAGTCGGTGCAACTTTTGTAGATGGACTTCTTTATAGGGAAATGATCACTGCCACAAAGATTTGTGAAGGATTGGTGGGTGGAAAAGTGAGTAGCAATATTATGTGTGATGAAGACGTCCCCTAAGGTTTTCCCCCGGGTGTTGGTGTCATTTGATCCACACAGGGGCTCCAGGTATTAAAATCGCCTAAACTAATGATAGGTGTTAACAATAACAATGTTAGATTGAATAGGAATGACTTTGTGCTCAATCCCTCTTCTAATCAATACCGTAATACCCTGCTTATTGGGGAGGATATGTGCCAAGTTGAGCAAATAATTAATGTAGTTATTTGCTATAGTATTTTTATAATTGTATTTGATGTGTATTTTATTTATAAATTGGTTCGTTCAAGTTCGAAGTTGTAAGTGCTGTTATTTGCAGCGTTTGTTGTTTCTGTTATCATTGGATTGGTGTGTGTTTGTTGTTTTTTGTTGTTGTATGTTTCTTTTGAAGTAAGTTTTTTTATATTACCGTTATATTTTATATTAGCGTTATATTTACGCCCAAGAGGCCATCCCAATTATAAAATGTCTACGAAAAGAAAAGAAAATAAATAAGATGAATCCAAATTATATAAATGCTTTTAAGAAATTAAAAACCATAAGAACCAAACATTTAGTACTTAAATATCCCGATTTTGTAAACCTTTCGTATTGACTACAGCATCATGTAGCTCTTGAAGCAGTATTAACGCAATAAGCATGAGAAAAACTATGCAGCGAAAGATAAAGAATTCCTAGCAATAGTATGGGCAGTAGCAGAGAGAACTTATTCATATAGAGTTCCCATTTCTCCCTTAAAAAAATGGCCGGAGATACTTTTAAGAAACGATTGGCTTATGTTAAATTTTAAGCAGTTGTACAGATTTCTTGTCTGTTCAACCATGTGGGGTAAAATATTCTGTTGGTTTGCTTAAGGTAAACAAGCAAATGGACGGACTGCCGTAAAAGGGGAAAATATTGAATGATAACAAAATTATAAAAACACAAGAAAGACATAATAAAAACAAAAACAGAGACACTGTCTTCTTTCTTTGATTTTTTTTTTCAAAGTTTTTTATTTGCAAGGTGTTCGAGAATATTAGGCAAATTGTGTGGAATTTTCTTTAATTTATGAAATCGTTCTTTAACAAACGAAATCGAGCCATGGCTGCCTTGTATTTTGCCTATATTCATTTATATGAACGAAATGAAAATACCAGGCGGCCAGCAAAAAAAGTAGGCATGATCACAAAGCAAAAGGTACAAAAATATTCCCAGTGATACACACAATAAGAAACCAATACAATCTTATACACTCACTATACCTACACAACACACTCAAAATTATCACACTTTGCTCGCAAGGGCGACACAGAAAACCAACACAATCTCATACATGCACTATAACTACACAACACACTCAAACTTAGCACATTTCGCACGCAAGGGAGACAATAAAAACCAACACAATCTCATACACGTACAACACCTACACAACAAGGTCACCCACACAATGGCAAGTTTTGATTTTTGAATTCAACTTCTTGAAGACAATTTTCGGTTGTGGCAGAAAACGAAACCATTTCAATAGCAAGTACAGTGATTGCGCATTTATTGAACAGCCAAAGAATCCCAAGTGAAATTTCTAACTACCGTCGAATTTCCATAGGTCGAACTTTTATAAGTCGAATATCTCCATGACTCGAATTGAGTGCGTTTATAGCGAAAAATCAATACAATATGTCTTCCATAACTCGAATATCCCCATAACTCGAACTTTTGTTATACATTTTGGTGATTCGAGATTTGGATGTTTGACTGTACGAGCAATACGCACAGTCTGCGAAGATCGAGTATCAATCGCGCAAAGCAAATTTCGTCATCCTTACTTTGTGTTATGTTCTTTCCTCTTCTTTCCCTGTGATCGTCAATGAAGAAAAAAACAAATGATCTAGACTTTGTTGTTGAGCGAGCGTAGCAAAAAAGACGAATTTTTATTCCCGGACGCGCCCCACTTCACAACCCAGTCGTAAGTCAATTTTCGATTGTCGTACCAAATTTATCAGAGGTCAGGCCCCGAACGCGTGTTTCGTTGTTGACTTCAAATTTGAGTGTACGCAAAAAGTATACATATTCACGCATGCATATATTTTTTCTTTGTCTTCCCTTATGTTGGGCAAATAAGGAAAAAACAAATGTCACACGCTTTGTTGTTGGGCGGTCAAAGGAAATTCATTTTTTTGTCTTTCCTGTATTCGTAGTAGCGCAGGTGGTTTGATATCGTTTTCACATGGGACACTTGCAGTTGCTTGCTGTTTTATCTGTTTATCTGGTAGTCAACGTAGAATTAGCTGTATTCAACTTGGATTTTTGGACATACCTAGCGCAAAGTATGCAATTTAAATCAATTTTACTTATTTATTGAGTCATTTGTTTCTTTATTTCTAACAGCCCGAACGAATAATTTATTTGTTATTATTATAATTATTTATTATTAATTGCTTAAAAGTCCCACCAAAACCAATACAAGTAGGTGGTGGGAATTGCACTAACAAAAATCATGTTCGCGCCATACCTATACATGTTCCTTTTTCGCTATCATATCATTCCCACAACAATATCAATACAATCAAAATAAAAATGGGTGACGGCAATCAAAACAAACAAAACAAAGGTGATATACAGAAATTCCTTTTCATGCTAATTCGCGCTAAGAACACAAAATGTAGGAAGACACATCAAGAAGGGGAAACAGCGCTTGCTTCGATTTCACAACAGGCACCCACCTTCTAAAATTTCTGTTTGCCTGATTACTTCAGTTCAGTAGTTAGCACAATGAGTTTGCTACACAGCGACCTGCGCTGCTACTTCGATGTTAATAGCAGACAAATACCATAAGCCAATGTCTTCTTAAGATTTGGAAAAAGCTCCAAAAGCTCGTGAGAGAAATGGGAACTCTATATGAATTAATACTCTTTGGGCAGTAGGCTATTTCGACTTTATCTCTACGGTAGAAAGTTTCAAATGTTCAACGAACATTTACTCCTAAAAATTTTTGGCAATTAAACATCGAGGAAATGATGAGACAACAAAGACAACAAAAGTGGTTAATAAAACTCAATATTTATGTTTATACAATTGATTATGTACATGGTAAGAACACTAAAGTAGTGGACTTCTTATCAAGAGTTCTCCAGGAAAACAACGACCAGGAGGAAGTAGAAACAGAAGAGGAGAAACTTATAATGAAGAAGTTGGTGAAACCGACATAGATTATGAAATATCAGCAACTATTCATTCAGCAAGAGAAAATAGACCAGATCAATTTGAATAAAATAAAAATAATAAACAAATATAAAATTCAAATTACTTTAGTAAAAACAAAATAAAAGCCAAAGAAAACACGGAAATATTATTATTTTATTATTATTATTATTAAACAAGTTATAGCACAATTACAAATTGTACCTAACCTAATTTTAAGGAAGCACTAGAAACTAAGGCCTACATGTAAGGGCTTATTCTATGAATCTTTTTTGAACAGTTTTGTAAACTTATCAAATTAAATTTGAATAAGTAGTTTTGCTTTATAAACAGATTTATAGACTTATAATTAAATTTGATGGAATAGGTTTGTTGATTTAAGAAACACTATTAATTGTGATATGTGATGAGGGAGGGTTCAGCAATGATATCTAGTGGACTGGGATAGAGGTATTTTATTCTATTTGGTTGATACGTCGGAGAATCCGTAAGGATGTGAGATACGGTAGGTTAACGTTGCATAGCTGTGAAGTTGGCGGGGGGTATTTTGAAGGGTGTGACTATTGGTAAGATTTGTGTATCATAAGCGAAATCTTAGGAATTTAGTAATGTCGAAACGACCAAGATATTTTTTGCCTTGGAGAATATAGTGTCTTATGGATATTTGGTTCCTGTTGAAGGTTCTGTAGTGGAGAGTAGTGTTATGCCAAAGTGTTTGTCTGTATTCGTTACAAATAATTTTAAAATGTTTTTTAAGGTCTGCTAAGTTTTTATTAAATTCATAAATTAAAGGATATAGGTGAGCCTCTTTAGCGGTCTTATCAGCTAGTTCGTTACCTGTTATTTTACAATGGCCAGGAATCCAGATTATTATAATTTTCGGGCCGTTGGATGAAAGAATGTTTCTAATCGATGATGAGTAGATTATGATTATTATGATTATTGGTATTGGCAATGGCTTTTATTGAGGATAACGAATCTTTACATATGGCAAATTTGCCTTTTTTGCTTTTGAACGTGTTGAAAAGCTGAAATTATGGTCGATAATTCAGCTGTAAATATGGAACAGAATTCGGAAAAAAGTGACGACTTATAGTGTCGCCAGCAGTGGTGACACTATATGATACTCCTGTGTTAGGCTTTGAGCCATCTGTGAACAAGAATTTATAGGAAGTGAGGGAGTGTTGCAATTCTAGGAATTTTTGATTGTAAATAACTGATGGGGTGTCAGCTTTGTTGGAGGTGTGGAGAGTTAGGTATAGACAGGAGTTGTTGATGGACCAGGGAGGGGAAACTTGCTTATTTAATTTAATAGGAGCAATTTTACTTTGTTCGATTATATTATGTAGAGTTGAGGGGATTTTTGGCTGTTTTTTTTATTTTCCAATTTTTTTGAAAATATTATCGACGGGTGAGTGTGTTGAGGTCATAAAAGTTTTGAAGAGTTTAGCTGTTTCAAGAGCTATTCTTGATTCTGTCGGCATTAACCGATATTTTAACATCGTAGAGAAGGTTGTTGATTAGGGTAGAACGTTAGGCCCCAAAAGCAAGTCTGAGGGCAGTGTGGTATAAGGTTTTAAGTTTGCGCAACTGAATTCGAAGTGTTAAGTCGATTAGTCATCTACTCTCGCACTCCAAATTTAACTAAACGAAAAGTAAAACAACAACTAGTAAAACAAAGAGTCAAGGCTGTTCTGGACTCAGAAATGCCAGTTAAACGCAGTCCCCCGACTGCGCGCAGCATGCAAAATCAGCCAACAAAAACCAGCATGAGCGTACCCCACGTTGTTAGAACAGCTGTTAGAACAATAAACAACTGCGCATACCTTATCACATCATCCAACAGTTCAAACAACTGCATCAACAACAACAACAACAGAGAAACTAACCAAGCTTCACTTCCCGCTAATTGCGACAGAGAGCGTTCATGCTCTCCCGCAATACAGCAAACAATTTCACACACACAAAGTGAAAACGCATCATCAATACAAACAAACGCAACCTCTCGCTCTACCGCACAACTAACAATCAAGAGCTCTATGGCCACAGGTAAAATGCAGCCTCTGCCGTGGAGTGCACAATTTTCTTCACCAACGACGGCGCTCTCCTCTTTTCCACCAACAACCCTCTTGCTTTTGTTGGAGTGTTCACAACAACAGCAACAACAACTATAACAACCACCATGGCATTACGATCAGCTTTATGTATGCTCTATATCCACAGTAAGTACAACAACATCAAGTAAGCAGTACGATACACAAAACATGAACAACGCTAACACTCAAGAGTCCAGCCCAAAGAGAAATAGGAGCACACAATCACCTAATAACAGTGCTGAACAAAACAACACAAGCAAAAACAAGAGAAATAAACAATGTAACGGAACGCAAACAATACTGCAACAATACTGGCTAAGCGCACCAATCATAACCAACAGGTTTGCTCTCCTCTCTCAAGACGATGACAATCAAGCGAACAGTGGTGCGGAAAGTGTTTCCGATGCAACAAATTTGCCAGCACAAAAAAATATCAAATCGGTTAAGATACCGCCAATATATGTTCAAGACGTCCAACGTCGAATTTAATCAAACATAATTACATTTTAAAAACGCTGCAGAATAATGAGGTGTGAATACAAACAAAAGATTCTACCAGTTACTCCACGGATATTAAGATGCTGCAAGAGCAAAGAACGAAATACAACAAAAAGTCACGAACAAACCGCTTCCATTATTCTTCATTGAATTGAAAAACAAAAAAACAACAAAGATATTTATAACATAACCACACTGCTCTGCACAAAAATCAATTTTGAGCCCCCACACCATAAACGCATAATATGGCAATGCTCAAATTGCTCAAAAATACGGCCACACGAGAAATTTTTGCACCAGAGATCTGATCTGCTTCAAATGCACCGGTAAACACAAAACATACGACTGCAAAATTGAAGCCAACGGTCAAATAAAATGTGCATTGTGCGGTGCTGCACACACTGCAAACTACAAAGGTTGTGAGATATACAAGGCACTGAAAACAAAAAGATTAAAGAAAATAGCCACCAAGTCCCGGCTGAGACAGTATCAGTAGCTCCAATCGAGACTCAAAACTTAAACAAACTTAAAGGAGACACATTGCACAAACAAACACTTCATACAAATTAGAGGGTACAAAGTATATACTACAAACCACCCCGATGGCACAGCCCACGGTGGAACAGCCATAATTATTAAGCATTGTATAAAGCACGACGAGCTTGAACCTTATCGGCATAATTACATACAAGCGACGAACATTCAAATTAATGATCTCGTAGCACCACTCACAATATCTGCTGTATATAGCCCACCAAAGCATAATATTACAGACACAGAATATTTGAATGAATTGAATTCAAGTTGAATTTCCTCAACTCTCTTGGACAACGCTTTATTGCAGCCGGGGATTACAACGCGAAACACATTATGTGGGGATCGAGGCTAACGAACAAAAAAGGCAAAAATCTCCTCAGCGCTATGCAGTTCACAAACTCTAAACACTTGAGTACAGGCGAACCAACATATTGGCCAACAGACATTAATAAAACACCTGACTTGATCGATTTTTTCATCACAAAGGACCTGGACATTCGGAAATGTAAAATCTTATCACGATTCGAACTCTCGTCTGACCACAACCCTATAGAATTAATAAATGACTCGTACGTTACGCCTACACATGCAAACAGACTTCAGAACTGACTGGCATACTTATAATTAATACATTGACATTAATTTAATGACCGACATCCCTCTTAAATCATATGAGGACATCGAGTCAGCGATAGTATTCCTGAATGACACCATTATGAAAGCAGTCATACAATCGACACCAAAAAAGAAGCAGCAAAATTGGACATCCTACACACAACCACAACTACGACGACTATTAAATAAAAAATGTAAACTACGGAAAACCTGGTCAACCACAAGATCTCCTGACACCCCAAGACAGTACAACAAGGCAACTAAAGAGGATAGAAAAATGATTCAGGTATTTAAAAACAAACAATTAACATTATATCTCAAGAGCTTAACATCCACGAGTCAAGCGAACTACTCTTTATGGAAAGCTACTAAAGGATGGACAAATAAAAGTAATCATCAGGCTCCTCTAAAAATGGAAAATGGGGGAAAACGGCGGAAAACTCGGACAAAGCTAAAGTATTAGCGGACTATTTCGAAAGGGTTTTTACAGAAGTCGCCACCAACTCAGATGATCCACAGCTGAACACAGATATTAGCAGAGGTTCAGAACATATAAAACATGGAAAAACCACCATAGGAGAAATAAGAAAATGCATTAATAATGACATAAAGAAAAAAAAGTCCCATGGATATGACAAAATAAATGGGAAACTCCTGAGAGAACTACCTGTAAAAGCTATAGAATATCTAAGAAACATCTTTAACGCTATGTTCAAAATAAACAATTTTCCGAGAGTCTGGAAAGTAGCTGAGATTATTGCGATCCCGAAATCAGGCAAAGACGCATCAAAAGCAGAGTCTTATAGACCAATCAATCTACTCCCTGTAATCTCAAAAATCTTCGAAAAGATATTAAGAAGTAGACTATTTCCACTACTAGAACGCAGGCACATCATTCCAAATCACCAATTTGGTTTTCGAAGAAGTCACTCAACGATACAACAAGTGCACAGAGTTACGCACAAAATTCTAATGACATTGACGACAATAAATTTTGTATTGGACTCTTCTTGGACGTGGAAAAAGCTTTTGACAAAGTTTGGCATAAAGGACTCAAATGGAAACTTAACAATATATTCCCTCAAAACATAGCATATCTATTAACATCATATATCACAGGTAGATAATCCTTACTTAAATACTCAGACGAATACTCAACCATTAGAGAAATAAATTCAGGAGTTCCACAAGGAAGTGTGCTAGGACGTTTATTATATACCATATAAACAGCAGACATAACATATCCCACTCACAATTCGTCGATGATTGCAACTTTCGCCGATGACACAATACTCCTAAGTGCTCATAAAAACATAAATACTGCAACATCCATGTTGCAAGCAGACTTTAATAAAACACTTGACTGGCTTAGAAAGTGGCATATTAAAATAAACAAAAACAAAACAGTACAAGTTATATGCACTACTAAGACTAGATTCACACCAATCCATATAAATATTGACGGAGACGACGTAACCATTCAAAAAGAAGCCAAGTACTTAGGATTATATATTGACAATAAACTAAACTGGAAACACCATATACAAAAAAAGCGTGACCAAATCAAAATGAAAGTAAGACACCTGCAGTGGCTGCTCAAACCAAATTCAAACATTTCATTTGAGAACAAGTTCCTAATCTATAAGACAATTATTAAACCAATTTGGACATATGGAGCCGAAATATGGGGAGTTGCCAAAAAAATCAAATATAAAGTAAATCCAGAGGCAACAATCAAAAATTATTCCCAACATCACAAAAGCCCAATGGTATATCACAAACACGGACCTTCATCGAGACCTACGAATTGCAACAGTAGATGAGGAAATAATCAATTTAAGCAGAAAATACCAAACCAAACTTTCCCATCATTCGAACGACGGTGTGAACGCATTACCACAAGAAGAACTAACTCGGCAACGAAGGCTAAGAAGGGTGAGACCAGTGGACCTCACATAACACATATTGCTTCATTATATTACTCACTCATTGTTAATTGGTGATACCTTTAATTGTTTATTTATTGTTAAAATTCATGTATTGTTAAATTCCAGTCACAACCCTACTTTACAAACTGATTGTAAAATTAAAATTCACCCACTTGTCCTAAATATTAATCTGTACAATAGTCGATTTATTTTTCTATAATAGACAATGTACTCTTCTTTTGGAAAAATTAAAAAAAAATGTTTGCGCAATAAAGGTTTTGGGGTATTCCAATAGAGTTGTAATCCACAGTCAATTTTAGACATAATTATACTTTTGATTACGTGGACGATGGTGACAGTGCTGCAATTTAATTTGGTGCTTGATACGCATTTTATTATGTTGAGTCGTTTGGCTAACATAAGTATATCATTGTCTATCTGTTTGTTCCATCTATACTTGTTTGTGATTGTGATTTCAAGAATTTTTAATGAGTCTACATTATCAAAAGCGAATATGTCTGATTGTAGATGGAAGGAGCATAGTTTTTACAGCAGATGTGCAATGTTTACATTCGGGAACAGACAGGGATGCGCCTGAATAATCACACCAAAATATGATGTCGGTGAAGAGGTGATTTATGTTTAGTGTGTTGGATTTTTTGTTGATCTTTTTATAATTGTGTAGTCGTCGGCGTAAGCAATGATTCTGTTGTTTGCTATAACAAAGAGAATGACTGATAAAAGTGAACCCTGGGGTATGCCATTTTCTAGATATTGGTGTGCAGAACGAGAGTACTCAGTTAGCACAGAAATTTTTCTGTTTGAGAGAAAGTTTGATACATAATTGATAATTTTAAGACCTATTCTCCATAATTTCAGTTCGTCTAATATGGAATGCATTCCCACCTATCAAACGCTTTGGTAAAATCTAGCGAGAAAATTTAAAGATGATTTTTTGTGGAGAGGGCGGAGGTAGTGTGAAAATTTAGGATAGCTAGAGGTTCAAGTACCGATTTAGCCTTTCTGAATCCCATTTGACGGCTGTTGATAGAGCCGGTAGGTAATTGCAAGCCACCAAAGCCGGTTTGAGATTATTTTGTCGAGGACTTTCGAGATGCACGAATTAAGGGATATGGGTCTGTAGGAATCGATTGAGGTTTTATCAGAGTTAGGTTTGGCTATGGGGATGATGATGCTAGTTTTGAACTGTTGGGGGATGTAGTTGCTGAGTATGTTGTTGAATAGGACAAGGAGACGAATACTGAGGGAGGTATATAAATTGGGAAGTGGTAACTGGAATCTAAAAAAAGGATTGGTGAGTGAAGGAAAAGTCTGTGAGTGTTAATGTGTGGTGGGTGCTGAAATGGATAGGAGAGGCGTTGTTTAAAAGTGAGAGAGGAGATTGATTGATGAAATTAAAGAGAATGTTCCCTCTGGAATTGTGGGTAGGAGATCCCCAACTTTTGTGTCAGCTATTAAAATCTCCTGTTATTAAAGAAGGTTTTCTTATGTTGGTAAACATATTATGTAAGTTTGTATATTAAAAGATTTGTTCGGCGCTATGTATGCACATATGATGCTGAATTTGATTTTTGAGTGTATAAGAAAAGCTATGGCGTCAAAGTCATTGTTAAGGGGAATTTGATGGTGTTTGATGGACATGTGGATGAGTATAGCGACTCCTCCGTAGAGGTTAGTGTAAGAGTTCTGGTGGTACAATGTGAAGTTGGAGGGGATGGTTATATTGTGTAGTGAGTGTAGATAGGTTTCTTAGAGAGAGATGATTTTAGGCTTGTGTTGCTTTAGTATAATTTGAAACTGGTTGTAGTTGTTTGTATAACCAATGTTCCACTGTATGACCTTTAGATATTGTAAATAGAAGGCTTTAAGTAAGTTTTTATATATAATCTAATTAGGTTTAACCAAATGCGATTGGGTGTTTGGAGCACCCCCCTGTTAAACATCAAATCCACAGGTAGGGGAGCTAGTTATTGTTGAAGAGACGCCTGTGGGGACGGCAACCGCCGCTGGGGCGCAATAGCAATGAAGGCGTGAGTACTCCCACAAGGATCGCAGTCGCCAGAGGCGCCTAAGTGAATGGAATTAGGATTAGATGTCTAGTTTTTTTTTTTTTTTTGTGGGCTATGTTTGTCATTTTATTTGTTATTATTCTTAGCTTTATTTCTGTATTTAGCACTGAGTTTTAATGAGAGGGAGTTTAGATTAGGTTTTGGCTTAAGGTCGGATGAAGGTTGAATTTTTGAATAATTGTCACCTTCATCGGAGTCAGATTCCGTTTCAGTGTCCATGATGTCATCATATGATGTTGGAGTCCTGATATGGGGTTTTTCTTCTAATGTTGAGGTGGTGTAATTGTCTGCAGGCGTGGGGATTTCTGCCATCGTTGAAGTGGCAGGTGTGAGTTTTGCATTACTTTTCGCTTGTGGTGGAGGATTGGCCACTACTTTAGAGTACTGAGTGAGCTGGTGGGACTGGCGGATATTGTATATCTTTAGTGCAGATTTATGATCCACATTTTCTGTAACTTTTATTGCTGTTATCTCTTGTTGTTCAATGAATGCCGGGCACTTTCTGTCTGGTGGAGAGCTTTGGATATCGGGGTTATGTTTTGATGCATAAATTTTCTTTTAAGCAGGTTTCATTTTCATTCTTCTAAATAGTTGGGGCATGTCTTATTGCTTTAGCAAATCGATGTAGGGTGTCCAAATCGTAAGCAATTCTTACATCTTAGAGGGAGAGGGATATATGGACGAACATGTACCCTTTCATACTCAATCATCACATTTCCTGGTAATGTGTGAGCCGCAAAGATAAGGATGATGAGACCAGTTTCAACAATAGAGTTGTCTTGCCGTTTCTTAATTTCCTAGATATCGGATATGTTTTGAGATTTCAACTCCTCCAATATTTCTTGTCCAGGTATATTTCTAAGATCATTAGAATATATATCTTCTTTAGTATAGTTGAGGGTCTTGTTGTCCGTAGCATTTAATGAGAATTCATTGAGTGTGGTTTTTTGTTTTAATAAGAAGAGAGCCAGGTCTTGTTTTTTTGCACATATCCACTTCCCCTCCACACGTATACTCGATGACTTTTTTTATTAATTTTTTATTCGCAAGTGCACTGTCAAGTATACGTCGTCTCCTTTCGCTTTCCGAATTTAACAACACAAAAACTAAATCAAGAGACAAGATAATCAATTGTTCTTATCTCATGATGCCTGTTGAACGCAGTCCCCCGACTGCGGGCAGCTCGCAAAAACAAAATCATCCATCAAGGAACAGCATGAGCGTACCCCACTCTCAAACAGCTGTCCGCATGAATAACAACAACGAATACCTTGGCACATCAACAAGCGGTTCAAACAACAGCATCAACATCAGTGACTCACACCAAGCCTCACTTCCCGTTAATTTCGAGAGAGCGCGTTCTTGCTCTCCCGCAATACATCAAACAGCTCCACACTCACAAAGTGAAAACAATAACGGATCATCAATCCAAACAAACGCAACCTCTCGCTCTGCCACTCAACTAACTGTCAGCTGTTCCATGGCAGCAGGTAATATGCAGCCTCTGCCGTGGAGTGCACAATGCGCTTCACCAATGACGCCACTCTCCTCGTTATAACCAACCACAACAACAACAACCACAACGCAGACATCAGCTGCTATCTCACTAATTACAACAACCACCACGTCATCTTTCTCAGCTACAATGCCAATTTGCTCCCTCTCTTCGGCAACAACATTGATCAGAGAAAAGACATCAAACACGCAAGTACAAACCAATCAAAACCCACAAGAGTGAAAAATAAAACGCAACCGTAGTAAGCTCTCTCCCAACAACAATTCCGAACAAAATAGCAATAGTAAAAAAAGTAGGAATAAAACTCAAACACAAACGACAACACTGCAAAAGTACTGGCTGAGCGCGCCTAACACAAATAACAGGTTCGAACTCCTCTCACAAGACGAAACGGCTGAAGACGGCAGTGGTACAGAAGCAAATTCTAATGCGCCAAATCAACCTCAACCACCTACTAAAATTCACAAGCCACCACCAATATACGTACAGGACGTAGAGCAAATTAACGTACTAAACAAAGCTCTGAAAAACAAAATACAACAAAACTACATTTTAAAAACACTTAAAAACAACGAAGTATGCGTACAGACAAATGACCCGTTGAACTACTCGGCGGTGGTTAAGATGCTCAGGGAAAACAAAACTAAATACTATACCTTTAAGCCGAAAGAGGAGCGGGGATTCAAAACAGTACTTAGGAATATGCACTACGCCACTGACCTTGACGAACTTAAGAACGAGCTATCGGAACTAGGCCACGACGTTATTAATATACACAACGTATAACAAAAACTGACAAAGAAACCACTGCCGCTATTTTTCATTGAACTAAAAGCCAAAGCAATTAATAGTGAAATCTTTAATATTACAACACTCCTATGTACCAAAGTCATATTTGAGCCACCACACCACAAACGCACGGTAGCTCAGTGCTCTAACTGCCAAAAATATGGTCATACACGAAATTTCTGCACAAAAGACCCGATCTGCGTGAAATGCGCTGGCAAGCACAAAACTATTGAGTGCAAACTAATAAGTGCAGATCAAATTAAATGCGCTCTTTGTGGCGGCTCACACACAGCCAACTATAAGGGATGTGACGTATACAAACATCTAACAATTAAAAGATTTTCTTCACTAAAAGAGAAAGACGATAAAAAAGATGACCATCAGATAGTAGAACACACATCAAACAAAGTCAAAATTGGAATAACGTACGCCCAAACAGCAGCCAGTAACCGTAGAAACCCCACAAATCAGTTACAACCTCAACAAAAAGATGAGGAACACAACAAAAACGAAAGCAACAAAAACGAAACCAACAAAAACCAGACTAATAAAAGATATAATAAAACAACTAGCGCAACAAATGAGTAATATGATGAACATCATAACAGTACTATTGACAAAACTCGACAACAAGAATGGACACTAAAATAAAAATTTTAACTTGGAATTCAAACGGATTAAAAAATCACCTGAATGAATTACAGCTTTTCCTACACAACAACTACATTGACATTGCTTTGATATCGGAAACACACTATATAAGTAGCCAACACATGAACATTAGTGGATACAAGATATACCACACAAGCCATCCCGACGGTACAGGACACGGTGGGACTGCTATCATTATTAAACAAAACATTAAACATAACGTACTACTTCTATTCCAAGAAACCTATATCCAGTCGACAAGCATACAAATCTTGGACTCATCCGGACCACTAAGAATAACAGCCGTGTTCAGCCCACCAAAGCACAATATCTCACAGTCGCAATACCTTGACTTCTTAAAAACCCTTGGACAACGTTTTATAGCTGCAGGCGACTACAATGCGAAGCATACAGACTGGGGCTCCAGAATATCAAACAAGAAAGGTAAAAAACAGGCTGCACTGCTGTTAGCAAAAGCTAAACATCTTAGTACCGGCGAACCCACGTATTGGCCAACAGACAAAAATAAAAAGCCAGACTTCATTGACTTTTATATACTCAAAGACATAGACTTAAATAAATGTGTCATAACATCAAGACTGGAACTATCGTCAGACCATATACCTATACTACTCGAACTTAATTCAACTGAAGTGAACACAACCAAGTCCAAACTATGGCACAACAACAAAACTGACTGGGATACCTATCGCGACTACATTAACACAAACTTAAATACAAGCATTCCACTGAGATCACCCGACAACGTAAAATCAGCTATAGTCCAACTAAACGATACTATTGAGAAGACAGTATTGCAAGCAACTCCGGACAAGATAATGTACCATGCAAAGCGATACACACCCCCTACGCTTCGCAAATTGATATGCACAAAACGAAAACTGTAAAAATCATGGACCATTTGCAGATCCCCCGATGCGAAAAATAAATATAACAAGGCAACTAAAGAAATTAAAAAATATCTCCAAAATCAGAAAAATTATGAAATCACGAAGTATTTACAGAGGCTAACTCCGACAAGCTTTACCGACTACTCCCTGTGGAAAGCTACAAAAAAACTGACAAATAAAACAATACACCAGGCACGTATAAAAATGGACAATGTATCATGGGCATTACCGAACCTGGACAAGGCGACAATTCTAGCGAGTTATTATGAAAAAATATTTGCTGATGAAACTATCAACGAAGATGACTGTCATATAAACTCGACAGTCACTCCCCAGCCAACTCGCCTAAAAAAAATATGCACAAATGAAATACTCAAATGTATACAGCACGACATAAAGCCCAAAAAAGCACCCGGGTATGACAAAATTGACGGAAAACTTTTAAGGGAGCTACCACTTCAAGCAGTGGTATACATACGTAATATTTTCAACGCGATAATTAGATTAAATTACTTTCCTAAAGTATGGAAAGTGGCTGAAGTCATTGCAATTCCAAAACTTGGTAAAGACGTATATATCCAGCATCATATAGACCAATTAGCTTACTTCCAGTGCTGTCAAGAATATTGGAGAAGCTCCTGTGCCAGCGACTGTTACCTATTATAGAACGCAAACATATAATACCTGACCATCGACCATACAACAAATCCATCGTGTGACTCATAAAATTCTAAACGATCTTGACAACAAAAAGTTCTGTATAGGAGTTTTTCTAGATGTAGAAAAGGCATTCGACAAAGTTTGGCATTTCCGCATTACGTACTACAGATATTAGTATACTATATCACAGAAAGACATTTTTTCGTTAAGTACTCAGATGAATATTCCACATTAAGAAAAATCAAAACAGGCGTACTACAAGGAAGTGTACTAGGACCGTTATTATACACTATCATTACAGCGGACATACCATCACCAAATGACGACGCTTCAATGATAGCCACATTTGCTGATGACACTATAATACTTAGCGCACATAGACAAGTAAACATAGCAATATCCAAACTACAACAGCATCTGGATACTACCCTAAGGTGGTTTGAAAAGTGGCAAATAAAAGTAAATAATACCAAAACAGTACATGTTATATATACAACTAAAACTAAATTCACACCACCTCGTATAACGATTGTCGGAGCTGATGTAAAAATTTAAAAAGTATTCAAATACATAGGATTATATATTGACAACAAACTCAACTGGAAACATCAAATACTTAAAAAACGGGATCAAATCAAGCTGAGGATTAGTCAATTATATTGGCTGCTCAAATCAAAGTTAACATTAGAAAACAAAATACTTATCTACAAAGCCATTATAAGACCAATCTGGACGTACGGAGCACAAATCTGGGGAACGGCCAAAAAATCAAATACAGACGTAATACAAAGACAACAATCAAAAATCATTCGTATGATCACCAAAGCTGGGTGCAATGATCTGCATCGTGATCTTAATATTCCAACAGTAACAGAGGAGATTACAAAAATAAGTCGTATCTACCAGACCAAGCTTACCCAACACCCAAATGTTGGTGTCAACCTACTGCCAATGCAGGAACTACAATGCAGACGCAGGTTACAGAGGACAAGGCCAGTGGATCTGGTTGAATAAATTCGAAGCTATATATATATATATATATATATATCTCACCTCTTTCTTTTTTTTTTGTTTTTGTTTAATGTGTTTATTTTTGTATTTTATATTCTTATTACATTTATGTTTATTTTACTTTATTTTGCTCTATAATTATATTAATTTAATTTAAATGTATATTATTTTTGTTACTATTTTGATTTTTTTCCCCTACATCCATATGTTCACGACATATGGGAAATTTTTTGTAGTTTGACGATAAGACTATATTTTTTTTTGCAATGAAAGTTTATTGTTTTTTCTACCTAACGGTACACTATTTTGTCTACACAAAGATTAACGGTAAATTTTGAGAACAGATTAAAAGCGATCGCTTGGTACGTTGGCTGCACGCGACGAGTAGTACTCGACTACTGAACACGAAAATAAAATAAGTCACATAGAAGAAAACGACCTAGCGGATTGTGATAAATTTCTTAAGCAACATAATTTTAAAGGAAAAATAGGAGTTTTTTCTGAACTCAATAGATATGTCGAAAAATCGAACTTGGATAATGCTCATTCTACCTTTACTACAAGGTAAACAGCAAAACTACAAGTGTCCCATGTAAGAACGGAATCAAACCAGTAAAAACAAAGCGTGTGACATTTGTTTCTTTTTTCTTATTTGCCGAACATAACGGAAGACAAGGGAAAAAGATATACCACTGCACTCACACACTCACCTTGAAACGTATTTTATTTCCTGACACAACTGAAAATTTGTTTTGTGTAGGTATTGTGCGTGTATAAGATTGTATTGGTTTCTTATTGCGTGTATCACTCGGAATATTTTAGTATGATTTTGCTTTGCGATCAAGTCTTCTTTTTTTCTCGCCGTCTGGTATTTTCATTTCATTCATTTAAAACGGCAAATGCCCACTCTTGTATGTGATGCGTTCAAAGAGTATATATACTCTAAAACTACGTGGTCAATAGAGAGTATACGTTTGTAGGTTGCAAGCAACTCACAAACACAAACACAGAAATGAAGAAGAAGCATTCCAGAGAGAACCAGAAAATGTACGAAACGTTTTTTGCGCTGTGCTGGCAGTGACTTTCAATAATAAGCAAGCTACGTACTGAATATGTTTCACATCAAGAGGTCGTGAGTGCTAAGCACACTCACACATTGTTTTTTTTTAGAGTTGCTTTTCTATGGTCTGATTGTCCTTTTTTGTGTATTGTGTGGGATAATTTGTAACTTAGATTGAAGAGTATTTAAATCAATAGTCGTTGGATTGGTTAAGTGGTCAGCGGTGCGGTAACGATGGTGGGTGTTTGTTTTGTAGTTTCTGCGTGGCTAGCTTATATTAGGTTCATGAGTGCGGTTGTAAATTTGGTACGCAGCTTTGTTGTCCACTTTATGTTTGATTTTGATGGCTTGATTTGTTGTTGTTTAATGTAAACAAGACATTTCTTGTCGATGGATGAGTGTGTGTTGCTTGGGAGGTTGTTGTAAGTACAATTAATGCAATTTGCGTTATGTTCGCATTCTTCGTCAAGGTCTTTGTTGATGTGCTCCTCTCTACCGCACTTTGAGCACACTTTGTGATTTTTTCAGAATTTGTAAGTGGGGCCAAATCGATGGCAATAGTTGCTCCCCATCGGAGTGAGGATGCAAGTGTGAATGTTTGTTTTCTGGTAGGCGGTTATAATATATTCGGGAAGAGTAACAGAGGAGAATGTCAAGTTAAGCCTCATTCTTTCTGTCTTTCTTGTCTTTTTCACTTCGCACAGGTTTTGGATTTTTAATTCACTCTTGATGCCTTTTTCTGGAATTTCTCTGAAGTGGGTGGTACAGAACGAACTTATTCATATAGAGTTTGTATTTCTCTCTTAGGTTTTTTAGACCATTTTCCAATAGTCAGGTGCTATTAGAATCTGTTATCATTCTGCTATTAACATCGAAGAACCAGCGCAGGCCGCTGTGTAGCAAACTCATTGTGCTAACTACTGCACTGAAGTAATCAGGCAAATAGAAATTTTAGAAGGTGGGTGCCTGTTGTGAAATCGAAGCAAGCAATGTTTCCCCTTCTTGTAGTGTCTTCCTCCATTTTGTGTTCTTAGCGCGAATTAGCATGAAAAGAAAATTCTGTATATCACCTTTGTTTTGGTTATTTTAATTGCCGTCACCCATTTTTATTTTGATTGTATTGATATTGTTGTGGGAATGATATGATAGCGAAAAAGGAACATGTATAGGTTTGACGCGATTTTTTTATGAATAAGGAACATGATTTTTGTTATTACAATTCCCACCACCTACTTGTATTGGTTTTGGTGGGACTTTTATGAATGAATAAATAATAAATAATTATAATAATAACGAATAAATTATTCGTTCGGGCTGTTAGAAATAAAGAAACAAATAACTCAATAAATAAATAAAATTGATTTAAAATGTATATTTTGGGCTAGATATATCGAAAAATCGAAGTTGAATACAGCTAATTCTACCTTGACTAGCAGACAAACAGAAAACACAGCAAGCAACTGCAAGTGTCCCATGTTTTTTTTTTTCTTTTCCTTTATATTTAATTTTTCTGTTATTATTAGAAGAACTTCAATTAAATTGTATATACAAAAATTAACAAAACAACTTAAATAATAAGTGGGGATATATTATTTTGTCTTAAAGAGATCTATTACGGTGGTCGGCAGGGTGCGATCTTCTCAGCCGTCTCGCCTCCCTAACTCCACACATTCTGCGTCGTTTTGCTTGCCTTGCTAGTTTATTTGGATGATTTTTTAACCTCTCTATATATTTTTTGACCTGACGATTTATCACATCGCCAATTTTCGGTATTTTTAAGTCGTTTTCAACGTCCGCCGTTCGCATGAACCAAGGGGCACCAGTAAGCATTCGCAATGTCTTGGCATGCAGTACTCTCACCTTCGTGATGTTTGACCTCGCTGCTATGCCATACACCTGCAAACCGTATCGCCAAGCAGGAGCAATTATGGTTTTGTAAATGTTCACCTTATTTCAAGGTCCGCCGTTCGCATAAACCAAGATTTCGTGATATTTGAAGTATGCGTCTTGAACGTTAGTCGCCTATCCAAATACACACCCAAGTATTTGTAACCTGAATGGTGTTTCAGCAGTTGTTTTCCAATGAAAACTCCCCGACAGAAATCCGGCCGTAAGGCGTGTGTTACATTGGCACATTTGTTTTTGTTAATGCAAATGTTCCAACGTCGTGTTCAGTTTTCAAAAATATGCAGGTATTGCTGCAGTGAGTCCGTGGCTTCGTAAATGCACTTATTTCTGACGAGGATGGCGGTATCGTCTGCAGGATGGCGGTATCGTGGCAATGCTCAGATCCAGAGGATCCTGCAGTGGTATTTCTGACCCAGTGGGCATGTCGTGCGTGAACGGGGTATAGAGTGTAGGCCCCAAAGCGCTACCCTGGGGGACACCTGCGCAAATAGCCTTGATTCTCCACACTATCTAGTAACACTGCGAATGACCTGTTCTTAAGGTAGCTGTGCACGATTAAACTTAGTTGAAGCGGAAGAAGATTCATGAGCTCACTGAGCAGCCCGTCGTGCCAAACTTGGTCGAAAGCCTGCTTTATGTCAAGATACGCTGCCACCACGTACTCCTTAGCCTCAAATCCTTTGAGAATAAAGTTAACCACCCTCTTCAGCTACTCTGGAGTTCCGTGAGATTTACGAAAGCCAAATTGAAAGGAAGGAACTATTTGATTTACCTTTTTTAAGTCCAGGATCCGTGTCAGCAAACAGCGTTCAAATAATTTTGCTACAGTGGGTAGCAGGCTAATTGGCCTGTAGGAATCTAAGGTGTAAGGGCTCTTGCCGGCCTTATGAATCTCTTGCTTTCTTCCACTGTTTCGGCACATATTCCAATCTCAGAACTGAGTTAAAAATGAGGACGAGAAATAGCACAGCTCTTAGCGGCATTGCCTTAAGTGTAAAGTTGTCCAGTCTATCTTCACCTGGAGCCTTTTTAGTGTTCAACCCTTTAATATGTGCTGAGACTTCCTCGGCTGTAATGGGAGCAACAGGGAGGCATAATTGGCAGGCGCTTTCAAGTCTCATATGAATCTGGCGAACGCTGAGTTCTGAGCTGGTATCAAATGGCTGAAATCGAGCTTCCAATTCCTCAGCGAAAGCCTCGGCTCGCTCGCTTAAAGATCTAGCCCAGGATCCGTCAGCCTTCTTGATTGGAAATTTTGGGGTTACCAGTTGTTTATACGATCTCACCTACTTCCACAAGGAGTGCTTTGTGGGGTCGTCGGGGGAGACATTTGACAACAACCTGTCATTCCTGTTTATGCAGCGTCAGCAGCTTTTGACTCTATTCGACACTCTACGAAAAACCCTGTCCACAATAGGGTCGCGGGTGCGACAAAGCTGTCTCCTCTTAATAAGCAGCAGTGCTTCAATAGCTGCGGGAATTCCAGAACGCACTCTTGAGCCATGTGGTGGATTTAAGGGGGCGGCCATGAGAGCAGCTGAGCGCACCTTATTTAGAGAGATCGAGTGCGCGTCTTCAATGTCTTCCGGCATCAGGATTTCCAAGTTTAAATTTAGAGATTCAGCCAGATCTCGGCGAAATGCAGCTAAGTCTGTTCCAGGTGGCAGCAGTAGTCCTTTTATTGTTTTGATCTTCGGAGTGGAATGAAAGTCAACCACAAGGGGTTGATGATCAGAGGAGAGTTGATACTCAGTCCTGATAGACAACTCGTCTGAACGCATCCCATTATAAATAAAGAAATCAATAGCGCTGGGTGTGTGTCTTTGGGCGTACTGGAAATGGGTCGCTTGACCAGTTGCCAGGATTTGATCTGTTGAGTTTTGCACAACTTCCTGTAAGCAGATACCCCTTGTAACCGCTCTAAAGTTACCAAAGAATCTGCTTTTGGCGTTAAAGTCTCCACCTATAAGAAACATTCCTTCTAGATTGTTTAAAATGTCTTCGAAGTCTGCAGATGATCAATTAAGATGCGGAGGTAGATATAATGCAGAGACTATTAACTCGCCCCTACTGGTTGAAATCAGGATGGTGGCCATCTGTAATTTCGCTGTTCTCACTGGCTCTTGTAAAGAATAGCAGATTTATTGCTTAATAAGCACAGCCGCTCCCCCTCTAGGCCTGTTGCTGGGCTGGACTGCCTTGTGGATGTTGTAGCCAGGTATAAAGATCTGGACTCCAGTTTGCAGCCATGTCTCAGTGATGAGCAACATATCAATGTTATGGGTGGTAAGGAAATGCTTAAGCTCCTCAACATGCCCAGAAATTCCATGAGCATTCCACAATCCAAGGCTGAGTGGACGGGACATCATTTATGGGCATTCACGACATTGAGGCATAATTGTTTGAGGAACTGATTGCTCGCCTTCAGGTCATTAGACATTAATGTAATTGTGTCAACTTTAGCTGTGAGGGCTGTTATTGCAGCCTCTAACCTGCTAATGCTGTCAGGGGTCTGTGGCGATTGCTGTAGATTCACAGCTCTGTTGGTAACATTGCAAAATCTCTTCAGAGAATTAGTTACATGCAAACCAGCACGTAGTGTGTCTGCATATGAGGTGTCTCCTTTGACCTTTACCGCCGGGACGTAACTCACCCTTCTCATAGAATCTTCTCTGTTGCTGCCACGTGCCGAAATTGATATATTGGGTTTTCGGCTGTTTAATTTATTTTTGAAATCTTTGGCAGTCCTTACTCCAAGCAGCATGTTTCTCACCGCAATTTATGCAGCAAAGGTCTTCCACAGCCAAACATTGGGTGGTGATATGGTTTTGTCCACATTTTCCAGAAATCAACTATCACAGGCAGTAATTTTTGGTGTTCCCAAATCCAAAGCATCTATAGCAATGAATGACATTTAGGTTCTTCTTGGGATTTCCACCAGGCCTGCCTATATGCTGAATTTTCAGAGCCTCCTTATTGTTAGGCGCTTTGGCAAGGTTGATGAAGAAGAAGTTGTTTGGTACCATCTTTTCAGTGTCTGCTCCATTAACCTTAGTGATTAACTTGCGGGGGTGGTGATTAAACACAACGGTGACATTGTGGCCTTAGGTATAAAAGGCTTCCTTGATAATATTGTGGGGGGTGGTGCTGCGCAGGTTGCGAACAACTATCCTGAAAGCTTTATCCTCCTTAAGCTGGTATGTGTAGTGTTTAATGTTACGCTCTTTTAGGTAACGAACCACAATACGATACGAATCAGAATCCTCAGTATAGACCCTTACAGTATCACTTCTAACACCCGAAACGTCGCTAAGATTCCAAATTTTTACCACTTTTAATGCATTTGCAGCAGCGCGGCGAACCGAATGGCGCTTAATTGTACCCGTTCTTATTTTCAATTTTATTTTTAACTGAGGTTATAGCAAAAGGAATTTCCTTATTTAATTTATTTTAATTCTTCGCTTGACCTTTTTGACACAAGATACAACGAAGAATGACTTCCATTTCGGTCATCATTTGTGTAACATTGACCAACACGGGTCGCCGCTGGTATCTTTGCACAAGGGAGATGGCAGAATCACCAATGGCTACTTCAACCTCATCCACGTCGGGAACTTTACAGCGCTAGAAGAATTAGTAGGGCAAGTCACCATCGCATCAGAAGATAGACATCTGCACGGCTCTGTTACATGAGGCGCTCACCTACAATAGGTGAGTGGACGCCTTCATATTTTAAGAGCCGGTACAAGACGCCCCACGCGATCCATAACTTGGATTGGCTGAGTGTGGACGTGGTTAGCCGGGAGAACGGACGCAACTGGTTGGGACAATATTCCAGCTCGCAACCAGCAACGACAAGCTTATGACGATAACCGAAGAGATGATTATTAAAAATGACATGATAATCAAAAGGTTGAACAATTCCGTGGTACCCGAAGAAAGCAAGTTGGTTGAACAACGCTTCACTGATAAATTGGTGCTCGTTAAAGGACGAGTGGATGATCTGGTGCTGGCTTGTCAATTAGCCAAAAGTCTAGTCATCAACATTCACCTACTGAATAGAGGGGAGATCAATCGACTACTGATGGAAACAGAATCTTTGCCGTATAGCAACGACATAGAAGCTGTGGAATATGGACGCCCAGCTGTATAGACTGGTGGTACAGTGGTACAATCCTGCTTTACGTTCACTCTATTCCTGAGGTCCCTACTGAGAAGTTCCACATATTAATAACAAGATCACCAGTGCGGGACGGAAGGCATATAGATCTAAATTTTGACATGATACTGTTGGGTCTGAGAGAAACATTTGACTTAAAGGACCGCTGCCAGGTTTTAGCGAACACAACCATCTGCAAGGAATCGTCTCTTCAAAAACTGAACGAAACCTTCAAGATTGTTGAAATTAGTTTCGGCAGAATTTACCTTCCACACAACCTCAGAAGGAGTTATCGAGCTTCTGGATGAAGATATACTCTAGCTCTCCAACTTTCATGGTAATATAACACCTAATAACTCTTCTGAATATTTGTCTGAATACCTGATACGGCTGAACAATGAGACTATTGGCATCAACGGTCTCCGATATAGCAGCACACATATCACTTCATTGCAAGTGATGCCGCCTGTGATGACAAATGTTTCTACTTCACTCTCTCGGTCTAAGGAACATCAAAAGGCTTGGCGATCTGACTGCCAGAGCAAACTACTCCACAGCAATAGGCGTTGGCATGATCCTGGCTATGCTTTTTGTATTCGGCATCCTCTGGCCCAAGATCATAATCGGGCCTAAACTAGATGCTTATATAGACGTTTGCATCTGCAAACATTGATAATAAAGAAATAGATGAAAACAGATATATTTTATTCGACTATAAGAATCAAACTTATACACATGAAAACAATAAAATCTTAAATGAAATAGATAAGAAAAAAAAATTATTACAAACTATGTTTATATACAATATCAAGACAAACACTTACGAAAATAATAACAATATAAATGAAATCCAGTTGTCAAAACATTCCGTAGTAGAATAGACGAACCAATATCATAAAATACCGATTATTGTATTAATAGTCACAAACATACCTGATCAATATTTAAAACAAACCTTTGAACCACAACAATTTTAATTAAATGGACATTATAAAATACATTTTAATAATTTCACAACGAAAATCCTGTACCACTATTTTAATAACCAAATATATAAATTCAACCGTGTAAGGACTGTGCGGAGATGGGCATGCCATGTAAAATTGTTTTAAAATTTGTAAACAAGTGGTAAGTGTTTTCAAATTTTTAACATTGTTTGCAAGTCACCAGTTTTTTTTTTTTGTTTTTTCTTTTTTGTCTAATGGGGAACCTTACATAAGAGCTTGCCGTGTAGAGAGGAGTGTGGGATTCCTAACTACTAAACCTTAATCTCCACATTGAAGCTGGTATACACCCCCATGGAACTACCGCTAAGCATTACTTCATAGGGGTGGATATTGCCTTAGTGGCCTACACTTTGATCGGACACAGCCCTCCGAGCCCTTTCTAATTGACGAAGAGTCATCAATACGGTCTTCGAAATTTAGCTGACAGCCCCCCATTTATCAGGGCATTCTAGCATGTACCCCACAATATTGTTCTCGCATTCTCAGCCAACTTTTCATTTAGCTACCTACGCTCTAGTGTGAATCTCAGACAGTTAAAAAAATATGTCGTGGGTCTTCGATCGTGTCTTTTACACAGTCCGCACAGCACGGCTCGTAATCGTGTCGATGTCGATAGAAAGCATCCATCGAAAGCATCCATGACCACTTTGCATTTGGGTGAGGTAGAAGTTGACCTCACCGTGGATTCTCTCGGTGCAGGGTTTAATGTTTGGGATCAATTGGTGTGTCCATCTACCGGTGTCTGCGCACTCCCATCGGGTTTGCCAGAGACTCAGGCTCCTTGCTCGGGATTGTTGTTGTCGCTCTTCTTTTGTGCCCTCCATTAACGGACCATCAGTCACTTCTGCCGCCTCCTTTACAATGTGTATGCAGCCCTCGATTATCATAGCCGCTTCGTGCGGTACGGTAGGCGCAGAAGATCCGAAGTGCACCGAGTCTGTATATCTCCTCTTCATCTCACTTATACGATCATATTTTGAAGGACTCTGCCCATAGTAGTGCCGCGTACGTGATTAAGGACTTAACCACAGCGAAAATGAGCTTCCTGCAAGTTTGCTTGGGGCCCTCGTTATCATCATAATTGGACTAAGCGCGCTACACCCACTAGCAGCTCCTTTGTGCATATATTGCAGGTGTTCTCTAAAGGATAGTCTGGTGTCGACTATGATGCCCAGGTATCTGATGGATCATTTTGATATTATCGACACTCCATCAATGTTTGTTGTAGCTACTTCCACTGCTTTGGGACTACTGATGAGGACTGCTTCGGTTGTTTGCTTGGCTAGCATCAATCTGACAGAGGTAAGCGAATCGTGAATGAAAACGATAGCGATGCACTGTTGTGTCTTTGCGTATCGAATGTCCTTGACAACCGCGACCAAGCCAACGTCATCCGCAAAGCCTACAAGTGTTGTGTTATCTCGCAGGGGGACTCTTAAGATACAATCGTACATCACGTTCCAGAGTGCTGGGCCGTGCATTCACTTTGTAGAGTTTTGTGCCTATGTAAGTACCGCAGAAGAGGGTTTGGCGTGTGCGTTTTCTAAGCGTGTGCAAATAATTTTCTCGATAACCTTCCCAATTGAGTCCAGCATGAATAATGGGCGAAATGGAGAATTATCATCCATCGATTTGTTAGGATTTCGTAGGAGTACTAGACGCTGTTTCTTCCAGGCTTTTGGAAAATGCACATCTTTTAAGCAGGCGTTGTTTAACGACAGAAATACTACTGGATGGGTATTCATTGCTAACTTTAGTTCTTTATTTCGGACTCCGTCAGCCCCAGGCGTTTTGCGGTTTATTAGCTTGCCGGCTATGTCCAGTACTTCATCTACTGTTAATATCGCCAGCTATTTGTGGGTGGTGCTGGTCAACAATTCTATGCTGGGGAAAGACTTATTTGAGGATCGATTCGTGGGCGTCATCGTCTCTCTCGGTGTCATTTTCTTCATTATTTATTTATATGCCAGTTAATACGGCTGGTTATTTGCGTCGTCGCATAGCTCTAAGAAGAATTTGCGTTACCTCTTCTTGTTGGATTTTTGGAGGGTTCTGCGCTACTGTTTGTAATTTATCCGGAGATCCTCACATCTGGTGGTACCGGTTGCCCTGAAGTATGGTCTCCTTGCAGTAATACATTCAATGTGTACGTTTTATATCTCACTATTCTACTAATGGACGGTTGTCTTCCTTTTAGTCATTTATGCATCAAAAGCCTCCTTGATGCGCCTGTTAACCGTGTTAACCATAACTGGTGCTGAACGGGTGAGGTTGAGATCACGCAGCATTTCCAGGTACATATCTTCGTCAAGAGATTCTCCTTTGTAGAGGCTGGCGCCAGCTGTGTGTACGCTTTGTGTCCTACATCTTCCTTTCGTGGTGTATATTAGCGCATGGTGGTAACCGTGTGTATATGTAGTTGCTGACAGCCCATGTACACGAGCAAGCCAGTGAGACGCTGGCAACAGTGAGAGTAGTTTCACGTCAAAACAAGCGAGTGCGTCGAGCAAAATTAGACATCTGGCAGATGGTTTAGGGCAGCCCCACTCTTAAGCCCATGCATTAATATCGCCGGCGATTATGTATGACCTCCAATCACGATCATCCTCCACTATGTTATCTACTGTTGATGAGAAATCTTCAAGCAAGAGGCTTGGAGGTAGGTAGCAGCTACATATATAACGGTTCCGAACTCTAGTCCTGAAAGCCATTTTGGTACAATGCCTCTTGGATTTACTGAGGTAAGAGATACACTACAATCGTCAGCCCTAAGCAATACATATCCTTATGGGGGTTTGCAGTATACCATAATTAAGACCACATTTGGCTTGGTCTTAATAGATGTTACATCTGGGAGCAAGGAATTTTCTGTGTTCGTCGTCTGTGTGTCGTTTGCCACAGCATTTCCTCTGGGCGGGTTGGGGGTTTCTTGTCGCCATTACTCGGTTCCTCTAGGTGTGTGTGTATGTGTTTTTTTTTTGTATTTCAAGAAAGGTTAACTTAACATGAGCGCACTAACCGCCGATTAGCATTGCTTCGTAGGGTGAGCGCCCGGCATCTTAGCCGGCTGCTTGCTGACGTCGTGTCCTTTCCAGGTATCTCAGTGATTTCATCATTTCCGAGCCAGCTTGCCGAGTTAAAGGCTTTCTTCACATCCAAAGTGACCACTAAGCAATACTTTTTAGTACCACCTCTAGATCTACTGCCTTCAATTGCCTTCTGCGCAGTCGTCGTTAGTTCTAATAGAGCATCTACCGTGGATTTCGCTGTGGTGAAGCCAAACTGTGATTGCGACAAGCCACTTGACCTGGACGTATAGGCTAATACCCAACTTTTCTGAGTGAACCGGTAGGAAGCACGGTGTAGTTGACTTCCACCTCACCCAGCTGCATGGATGCTTCAGACAGTACCTATTCAGATTCCGCCATGAAGATTCCCCTTGGTGCACGTACTACCATGACCAGAGTCAGGAAGACGAAGAACACGTTTTATTTCGATGTAGAAGGTTGTGATCAGCTCACGGCCGATAACTTAAAGGGTCATATGATTGAGAGTACAGCGATGTGGGATGCTGTATTTGAGTTTGCGTCCAAAGTAATGAAGGCCCTGCGAGCCCTGAAAAATCGCGCCGGGGCCAGCGCATCGACTAATGAGGAGTGCCAGCCTCACGAAGCTTTGCAGAACTATAATCCCGCAAGGATTTGACACTAACATACATCTTAAGCAATAACACCTATACCTAAGTTATTATAAACCCATAATAAAGTGGAAAGTGCTAGACATTGCTACCCTCAGTGACCATAATGTTATCGAGTTCGAGATAATACCAAACAGCAGATTCACACCATACTGGCCCCCTCCTGAAGCACAAAAGAGAGGTTGGATAACCAAAATTATGGACAAGCCAATGCTTTAGTACATATTTGAATATCTCAACACATCAAGTTAGAACACTTTCGGCTGCCTGTGATGCCGCCATGCCTAGAAGAGGCGACAGTAATGGACGCCAGCCCACCTTCTGGTGGAACGCTGGTATAGGTGAGTTAAGGAAGGAAGACCTGAGCACAAGACAGTAATGGCATAGAGAGCGAAGGCAGAGCAGTGGAACTTCCCCAGAACTCGAACTTGCCTACAAGGAAAAGAGAGACCGTCTACCAAAGGCTTTCCAGAGGAGTAAACGTGAAGCATTCCCAGCGTTTAGGGTAGAGCTGAACATCGACCTATGGGGGAGAGGGTACAAAATAATGACCAAGAAGTTCAAGGGAATCCGTTGCCAAACTGCAACTTAACCACGAGTTATGCTTAACATTGACAGAAACATATCTCCGCAATGTGAGGAGAACATCTGTGTATCTGGAATTGCTTAATGCAAGCAGAAAAATAAAAAAACAACAAAGCGCCAGAACTTGATGTGATACCAAACGTAGTTATAAAAGAAGATATAGCCGAGCGTACCCATGTGCTCCAGGTGGTAATAAACACATGTGTGGTAGTCTTTCCAGACATCTGGAAACGACAACGATTGGTACTCTTACCCAAAGGCAATCAACTACCAGGGCAACCATCATTTACTATATTTGTGTTTGAAATACCATTTGACAAAGTGCCACTTATTTCGATCAGCAGCACCGGGATAGGGTTTTAGAGGGCAATGATAAAAGCGCCACCTACCTGATGTCTATAAATCGCACTGCGTTACCACTGTGTCTTTGGAGTTGTGTTAGGTTGCTAGTTTAATCGCTATCTTTTACAGGCGCAGACACGACTATTGGGAGACTATGTGTCGAAAGCCGCGATCAGGTACTGATGTGGAGAAGTCAGGAAATCTGGTGCGAATACACACACCATACACGCATATAAACGCACATACATACACACACACATACATAAACCAAAGCCCCCAAGAGTAACAGCCCCCAACGATCAACTGGAAATGGCACACATAAGGGCGACCCTGTTTCCTCAACAGACAGACGTCACTGAGTACACCAGCGGAGCATTGGAGGATAATAATGGCTTTTATCCGGTAAGCCAAGAGGAGATATCCCATGCAGCCCGGAGGATAGAAAACTTAAAGTCTTTTGGTCCCGATTTGGTGCCAAACTCCTTACTAAAGGCGGCTTTAACTCTGCTCCCAGACACTTTCAACAGAGTGTACACGCAATGTCTGCGCGACGGGGTCTTTCCGGCAAGGTGGAAAATACAACAATTAGTTTTGATTCCAAAAGCAGGCATGGTTCCGAGGGAAACATTCTCGTATTGGTACATTTGTCTTCACGTTTCCCCCAGAAAAGTACTCGTGAGAATAATATGTTACAGGATCGAGGTAGCAATGCGGAGTTCTGGTGGCCTGTCTTGTATGAAGTTCGGGTTCACTAGGAAGAAATCCACTGTAAACGCTATTCACGAGCTAACCAATACAGCTAAGGCGGCAATCGAAGATACGCGATGAAAGGCGGGTACCAAGCAATACTGTCTTGTAGGGACCCTAGACATTAAAAATGCCTTTAACTCGGCGAGGTGGGACAAGTTGTTGAAAGGTCTCTGTTCCTTTCGGGCCCCTAACTATTTTATTGATATCATAAGGAGCTACTTCAGCGAATGCATACTTCTCTATAACACAGACGAGGGCGTCACATAGTATAATGTAATCGGAGGCGTCCCGCAGGGATCAGCCCTAGGACCCACTCTGTGGAACATTATGTACGATGGAGTGCTAAAACAAGCTTTGCCGAATGATGTCAATATTGTTGGATTTGCGGACGACATTGCCATTGTGGGAGTAGCTAAAACAATCAGCGAGGTGGAGCGATCGTGCAACGGTGCCATATCTGTGGTCTACGAGTGGCTACGGATAATCGAGCTGCTGTTGGCTTAACACAAAACGGAAGCCATGCTCATCAGTAGTCGGAAATATGTGGAACAGGCTCCGGTGCAAGTAGGAGAACAGATCCATTAAGTACCTCGGGGTGTTGGTGGATACGCGACTTTGTTTTAAGGGGCACCTTGCCTATGAACACCAAAAGGCCGCTGCGGCGTGCAGAGCCTTAAGCAGGATCATGGCCAACACTCGTGGACCCCGACAAGGACGACGGATGCTACTCCAAGGGGTAACTAAATCTATAATGTTGTACGGAGCCCCAATCTGGGCTAAGGCTATGGCCATAAGGAGCTATCGTAGAATACTCGACTCTACATACCACGTGGCGGCCTTACGGGTATGCAGCGCCTTCCGCACGATTTCAGAAGATGCTGCTCTTGTCATTTCGGAGATGATACCGACTGACATCCTAGTGGAAGAGGCTTCAGAGGTCCACGACGAGGTTCAGCGTACGGGAGCAATGAGGGAGGTCGCACGAGTGCAAGCACGAACGCGAAGCCGAGCACAGTGGCAACACAGATGGAACTGGTCAGTAAATGGTCGTCGGACGCATCGGATCATCCCAAGTGTCGATGACTGGCTGGACAAGAAGTATGGGAGGTGAATTTCCATCTCACCCAACTCTGCAGTGGACATGGGTGCTTTAGGGTATAACTGTACCGTTTTAGGCACGCAACGGATCCGTACTGTCCCTCTTGCGGGGGACGGGTGGTGGAAGATGCAGAGCACGTACTACTCAACTGAGATAGGTTCAAATGGAAACGACACTGGAGGTCACCCTAACATCTAGGAATTCAGTTGCCCTAATGGTGTCGAGCGAGTCAATACTGGAGTGCGGTAAGCAACGTCGCGGCATCGACAATGACGACGCTGAGCGGCCCCGGCGCAATGAAAAATCCGGCTAATAGCCGGAACCATACCCCGTGATGCAATGCAACGAGGCGGTTCTGCGGGGTCGTGGTTACATCTTTTTTAACACTTTTGTATGTCTTAACTCTTTAATCTGTTATCCTAATTCTGTCTGTATACTATCTATATCTTATAACGAATTAAAAAACCAAAAAAAAACACACACAAACACACTTACGCGTTATTCCGTTCGGGGTGGAGGGCGGGGCTTAGGAAACCGCACTCGCAGACGAGTAGGCCCCGTCTGAAGAGACCACTACTCTAGAGTGGCAACGTGTGAATACACCAACCACCTGGCAGTAGGTAGATACTGTCAACTAGACTGAGACCGGTAAGGCCTAGATCATGGCATACCGGAAGTACTACACGACTTGTTAGACGTGGACTGACGGAAATAGAACTCTGGAACCTGAGTATGTCGAAGTGATATTTTACGGAAATAGCTTTCAGTCTAATGCTATCGCCGTCACCGTCTCGTTAAAACTTTGGCAGGCCTCTAAGAATTCTTAAAGGTCGTCACGATTAAGTTGGCGGTGCAGGCTTTGATGCGAAAATTCCCAACTAACACTTAGCAAAGAAAACTATGGGATCTTACCAGATGTCGGTACAACGACCAACGATAACGGCTTAGAGGCGGGACACAAACATAATGATTACGAACAATCAAACAAAGGAGGAGGAGTGCGGCATTAACCCCGCGAGTTTTGGAGAGGAAGCTTTTAAGGTAAGCTCAAAAACCATAAGGTCACCAAGGCAACCTAGGAAGGGAGCGCAGAAATCGCCAATAAGGTCGACCAGATGCGCTCGTCATCGAATCGACGAACGGAAAATAATATATTGAAGTGATGACATTGATGACGTGAATCGTCGAACTCAAAGAAGTCAGCAACAATGTCAGCAGTGTACGCAGAACCGTAAGGGTTAATGTCTTGCTAGAACTACATTCTCCCATGAAAGAAAACATCCACCAAATAAGGGAGCTGTTGGCTCGGCATTAGGAGAAGGCGTCAGTTTCCGCTCCTTAACCCAAGAAAGCCTGCAAGTGACTTCAGACACCGAGGCCATATAACGTGTATTCATTATATACGATTTTTTACTTGGTGGGTTATAAGTCCAACGCATAACCTCAACCGAGGGTTTCTTTTCGCCTTCTCAACTTAGCTGTATCCTAAGATGTCTGTCTTGGCTCCAATGCCCAAGATCGCCACGAGGAGGCGGTGAGCTGCTGGAAGTGTACTTGCAGGTGTCGCTCTGGGCTTTGCCAAGTTAAAGCCTCTCAGGCATTTTACCTTATAGTTACACCAACACATTTTACGGAAACGGCTGTCGGGCTAATGTTATCGCCGCCCTCGTCCCGTTAGGTTGGGGACGCAAACATCATGCGAGTATTGGAGAGGAAGCTTTTAAGGTAATCGCAAAAACCATAAGGTCACCAAGGCCACCTAGGAAGGGAGATGACCGTGGAACCCAACGGACGTAAGACAAATTTGGTGGAAATGAAGGCGCGGATTGACGAACTTGTCACAATATTTAATGACAAAGACAAGAGAAGCATCAATCAGGCGATGAGAGACAAAATATATTATCTCGCGTCAATCCACAAGAAAATAATGAAGTTCTGTCACACTCCAACAATTTTGTAGACCAAGGGGATACAAACACAAGATGGCCCAGCCGCAACGACTAGCAGCGCTACGTCTAAGGAGACCCCAAAATAGGGAAAAGGCCCACACCGCAGAAAAAGGCAAAAAAAAGTTAGGCCCAGTTCAATCCAAAGCGTCCAGCGGACCTCCTGCACTTAAACAGCCGCACTCTACAGCGTCTCCGGCACCAAATTATAGTCTGGAACCGGCCAATCAGAAGGAAACTGCATCTAAGAAGGTGACGAAGGCTGCCCCCAGCTAATAAAAAGAGCAAAAAAGAATCAAGAATAAAGGATCGACCAGATGCGCTGGGCACCCAATAGACGAACGGGAAATCATATAGCGATGTGGTCAGATTGATGACGCGAAACGCCGTACTCAAAGAAGTCAGCAACATCGTCAGCAGTATTCGCAGAACCGTCAGGGGTAATGTCCTGTTAGAACTAAATGCTCCTATGAAAGAAAACCTCCACCAACTAAGAGAAGCCGTTGGCTTGGCACTAAGAGAAGGCGTCAGCATCCGCTATTTAATGCAAGAAATCCTGCAAGTGATTTCAGATATTGACGACATCTCTGATACAGAAGGCATCACAACTGCATGCAAGGAGCAGTATAACATTGAGGTGAACAAAGAAAACATCAGAAACCTTAGCACAGCATATGACGGCACTCAACTAGTTATACTGAGCCTGACAGCAAGATCTGCAGCGCTGGTTATAAAAGCTGGCAGGGTCATAATTGGATGGACGTGCTGCAGAATCCGACAGAGGCAGCAGACCCGTTGGTGCTTTATATGCCCAGAAGTGGGACACATAGCCAGCTCATGTAAGAGGCTAATGGACAGAGCCAACGCTGTCTAAGATGCGGTGAGGATGGACAACTAGCCCAAAATTGCTCTGTTAAACAGCTCCAAGACAGTGAGCACTATGCTGGTAGTCGAGGTTGTCCCCCTACGGGAGGAAGAACAAGGAAAGCAAACCAAGATGCTGAAGTTACTACAACTTAATGTAAATCATTGCATAGCGGCCCAAGACCTGCTATCCCAGACGATATTTAAACAAAAGGTAGGTGTAGCCATTCTCAGCGAACCCTACAGATGCGTTAGTGACGTTAGATATGGTGTGCAGACATAGACGAAAAAGCAGCCATCCATGTCTGCGGTGCAACCCGGCTGACCTCAAGGGGATCTTTTAAATAATTCGCCAGAGCAAAGGTAAGGGGTAAAGGGTCAGCAATCAACGAATTCACAGACAACGCGAGGAATCGGCACCCTGTTTTCATCGCAGGGGACTTCAATGCCTGGCCTCAGACAGGGGCTTCCCGCTAACCAACTCCAAATGACGCGTCCTTCTGGAAGCGTTCGTAACTTTAGATATGAATACTGGTTCGGATAACACGTTCACAAGAGGTGGTATAGGATCTATTGTTGACCTCACATTCATAAGCCCTTCTTTGTTCAACTCATCCAGTTGGAATCTCAGGGTCCTTTATACTGCGAGCTATCACCAGGCCATTCTCTGTGAGGTCATCGCAGACAACAACATATCCAGGAGACCCCAATATCCGGTTAGGAGGAGCTACCGAGAGTCTATACTCAATTATCAAGCTTTCTGTACTGCCCTTCGTATGCCTGAAGTGGATGGACCATCCGCGAAATGGGCTTACAGGGCTATGAGTATTGTCAAAGTAGCGTGCAATGCCAGCATGCTACCCTGAAGTACCCATAGTCGCCACCATGAGCCAGTGTATTGCGGAACGAGGAGATTGCGGTAGCGAGAAGTGACTGCATTCGTGCACGTAGAGTATACCAAAGAGCTAGGCAATCGAGCCGTCTTCTGGAGATCAGTCAGCGCTATCGCTCTTGTAGGAGAACCCTGAGGAACCATCCGAGAAAGTAAAAGGCGATGCTTTCTCAAGCTATTTGATTATGCTGAGAACGTTCCTTGGGGTAAACCCTACCAATTGATAATAAAAAATACCAAAGCGCACAAGCCTCTTTTTCCTCTGAGCCCCCGCAGATATCGAGAATTGTTACCACACTTTCCCCAGTACAGCCTTCGCTTGACCAGAACTACCGAGATGCAGAGATTAACGAGGATATTCCCGTGGTCACCCTGGATGAAGTTCTATCCGCGACGGAGTGGGTTAAAAGCTGCAAAACACCACGACCCGATCAAATTCCGAGTACGGTCCTTAAGCTAACACTTAACCTCCAAGCGCTATTCTTCGCAGGACTTTTTATCGAATGCTTCTCTGAAGGGGTCTTCCCGACTTGGTGGAAAACGCCAAAGCTGCTACTGATCACCAAACCACGGAAGCCTCCAGGTGATCCATATTCTTAAAGACCCATCTGTCTACTTGACACGACGGGTAAGGTGCTGGAATAGTACCGACCAGGCTCGAGACAGACATCCAACGAGGAGGAGGCCTTTCCAGGACACAGTTCGGCTTCATAAAGAAAAGGTCAACCGTCGATGCTTTATCGGAAGTGACTAAGGTCGCGCAGGAAGCAATTCGGGGCAAGCGATGGGCCGGTGGTGATAAGGAGTACTGTTTATTGATTACACTTGACGTAAATAATGCCTTTAACTCGGCAAATTGGGGAAAAATAATGTAGGCGATCACCAAATTTGGAGTAAGTGACTATCTGGCCAGAATTATACGTAGTTTTTCAGCCAGCGAATACTTTTTATGACACCACAGAGGGTGAATCAACATACCACGTAAGCGATGGGGCATCCCAGGGCCCCTCCTGTGGAATATTATGTACGACGGTATCCTCAGACTCTCCTTCCCAAGCGGAATAAACATCGTGGGATTCGCAGACGACATAGCCCTAGTCGTTGTGGGCAAATACATAAGTGAGTCGATAGAACGTTGCAATACTGCCATTACAACCATCTCAGAATGGCTGAGCCGTGCCGGACTTAGCCTGGCGGAGCACAAGACTGCGGCTCAATTGATCAGCAGCCGGAAAGTAGTTGAGACAGTTGCGATCACAGTTGCCCACATGCCGATAACATCCAAGAGGACTCTGGTCTACCTTGGTGTGACCTGGGACTGCAGGCTCTCGTTCAAATAGCACATGGAATCTGCAAGCGAAAAGGCTATAAAAACGTGCAGGGCCCTATCGAGTCTAATGCTAAACACACGGAGGCCAAGGCAAGGACGCAGTCTGCTTATGATAAATGCAACCAAATCAATAATGTTCTACAGAGCTGCAGTCTGGGTCAAAGCGATAGAAAAGTGAACTTACAGGCGGCGATTCGAGAGTATCCACCGGCTAGGAGCGCTCGGGGTAATCAGCGCATTTCGCACAGTATCGGAGGATGCGGGTCTAGCACCAATTGACTTAATCGCATTGGAGTCAGCAGAGGCCTATGCTGCGAGGCTGCGGACAATGCCAGAGAGAAGAGAACTCAAGTGTGAGACGAGATGGTCAACTTTAATAATGTGGCAGACTCAATGGGAGAATTCGACGAAGGGACGCTGCACGTACAGGCTAACACCCAGCTTTTCTGAGTGGACGGGTAGGAAGCACGGTGTAGTAAACTTGCATCTGACCCAACTGCATGGATGCTTCGGCAGTACCTATTTAGGTTCCACCATGAAGATTCCCCCTGTTGCACGTACTGCCATGACCAGAGTGAGGAAGACGCCAAACACGCGCTTTTCCAATGTAGAAGATTTGATCGCGAATGGCATATTTTGAGTAATGCACTGGGCTGTGAAGAGCTCGCGCCCGATAACCTGGTGGGTCATATGATAGAGAGTCTAACGAAGTGGGACGCTGTATCGCAGTTTATGCCATAGTAATGAAGACCCTGAGAGCCCTGGAAAGGTCGCGCCGAGACCAGCGCAACGACTAATGAGGGCGGTGCCAACCTTCCCAAGCTTTGCATAACTGTAGTCCCGCAAGGATTTGACATAAAATTTTAAGACCTAAGATAAACACATAATAAATGAAAAAATAAATAAAAAAACACACATACGTACACACACACAGGAGCAGTCACACACACACTCATATGGTATAAGGATGGCATCGCCCATCAATTGCTTACCTCACCTATACGGTGTACCAGGGAAAAACGAGGCTCTAGCGACCGAGAAGGGGCTGTATAGAGCCCACCCCGCCCTAGGAAATTCTATTCCTGGCTAGCACTGATCTGGCTCTGAACTTCGACTCTCATAAGGACCGAAGTCAACACTCGCATGTACCTCTCTCTAAGGAAAGGGACCCTTGGGATCGCGAAAGTGACTACACGTTACGACTAGCAATAACGGCTCCAAGTTGGGAACCATATAAACATGAAAAATGTCAACAACGAACGAAGAAAGAGGATAGTACAAGAAGCAGAGATGCAGCGGCCTTCCGGCGAAACTCGACCTTACCAAGGTCACTACCGGTAGCCTCGTCACCCAGTGGTGCGCTCTCGGCAGGGTGCCAGGACCAGGCGGGTCCCCTATTGACGCAACCATAACCCGTATACGTTTCGATGGTAGCCGACATAGCCATAGAATCAAAACGCAACACAAGCAACGATAAACAAGAGTTCAAGTGATTCGTCGACGTCGCGCTGATGTCTAAAGGCAGCAGGTCACCACACAGGCCTGTCCTGACACCAAGGTTGACGCAAGCCATGGAAGCCCGACAAGCGGATGCAGGCATTAAGGAGGCCACTAAGGACTTACTTGGCGCAACTTTGATGACACAAAATCGAGAAATTTGCAGGAGGTGATGGTGCCCTCAAAAATAAACATAAACCAGACGCACCGCCACCTTCTAGAGGATATAGTGCTCAACATTTATATTTTACGCTCAACATGGATGTAGCTCCACAGATGGCTCCGAAATCAAAGAAACCTTAATTAGTGACCCCAAAACGTAGCAGAGAGAGTGCGGCAAGTAAACCATAGCGTAAAACGCCACCAAAGAAGTCGAAGGATATAATGGCCGGTACATCAAGCCCATCGTTCTTTGTGAAATCCCGAAGGTCGGCACGGACCGTGGATCACAGCGTCAAAGCCACTTCTCACAGCAAACCAGCATCTCAGAGTGGCGAGAACCAATCAGCATCTACAAGAGAGAAATGGCAAAAGCGAAAAAGGCATTTATTCCTCTACGTAGGGTGCGACCGGATGCGATCCTGATGAGAAAACGGGTTAGCGTTCGTACAGCGAAATACTGCGAATGGCGAAGAGAGATAGAAACCGTCAACGTGTTGGCGACAGTGTGGGGAAAATCTGTCGTACAACGAAGGGCGAGATACTCCTCGAGCTAGATGGGTCAATGAAAGAAAATACTCAAATCCTCAATGCAGAAGTTATTAAAGCTCTCGCAAACCACGCAACAGTTCGATCCCTGAAGCAGGAGGCGCAGGTGGTTATTAAGGATTTGGACGTTGTGATAACAAAGGAAGAAGCACTAGCAGCTGTTAATGCATATCTAGGGTGCGAAATGCAACTCTCGGCGAACTGCATTAATCAGCTTAGACACGCTTATGCTGGTACTCAAACATCTATAATCAGCCTACCGGTTAAAGTCGCGCCCCAGTTACTTCAAGCTGGGAAGCTGAAATTTGGCTAGGCAATATGCCGTATTAAGGAGCGAGCAGCTGTTAAACGGTGCTTTAGGTGCCTCGAATCCGGTCAACTGGCAAAAGCGTGCAGGAACAGCGTGGACAGAAGCGGATGTTGCCTGAGGTGCTCACGATTGGGTCTCAAAGCCATACAATAGAATGCTGAACCAAGATGCTTCATCTGTGAAAAGAGTAATGCCGAGGATATAAGTTTCAGGCGGGTAGCCGTAGGTTTTCTTTGGCTATCGAGAAGCGAGGCAGACGTATTCAGGATTATGTTTCTACAGCTCAACCCCGCTTGGGGTTGCCCACGGACTAACTATAGAGGACGTAAGCTCTTGGAAGCCTTTGCAACTCTGGATGTTGTTATGGCAAACATAGGATCTGAGCACACTTTCAGCAATGGCAGGGCTGGCTCCATAATCGATCTCACATTCGTAATTGGCCCACTTTTCAGCTCGACCCCTTGGTCCCTAAGCGATTGTTTCACCGCAAGCGACAGCCGAGTAATCGTTTCCACAGTTGCTTCGCATGACTCTACTAGGACAGTGATTATTTAAAGACGTGGCTATAAACCTAAAACCATAAATTCGGCGGCGTTCATGTCTACTATGCACAATTTCGAGCTTACTGGGAATGTGGACGAAGATACTGAAACTGTTATGCAGTCGGTTTAACATGCATGCAATGCGACCATTCAGCTCAGATGCCAATATAACCGACACCATAAACCATATTTTTTATTGGTCAGAGGATCTGGCAGATATCCGCAGAGACTACATCCCAGCAAGACGATAGCAGACGAGATCCCATGGTACTGACGGGGAGGCTGACTTACACTTGCAATACCTAATCAAGTGTAAAGCGCTGAAACAAGTTATTTGTCCGAGTAAGAGATGTTGCTTTCTTGATCTGTGTGATGACGAAGACAGAGATCTATGAGGAAAACCGTTTAAAATAGCAACGAAGGAGATAAACAGTTTTGCAGCCACTGCCCCCCAGGATCAAGGGCATATGCTGCAAATAGTGTCCACTTGGGAAGTAATTTGGGTAACTTGGGAAGTGATATGGTGGTTGATCCAGTCTACGAGTCTGAGGTGTTGTCAGCGGCAAGGAAGATAAACGACCGCAAAGCACCTGGCGCAGATGACATTTAAAACAACGCACTCAAAATGAACTTGCAATCAGGAAGGAACAGATCGCGCAGCTATAGAGCAACTGCCTCCTAAGCGAAGTTTTTCCAACACGATGGAAGGGGCAAAGATTTGTCCCACTCCCGAAGCCAATAAGACCACCCGACACTCCATCGTCATCGAGCAATCAGGTGGCTTGTCGCAGTTACAGTTTGGCTTTACCAAAGCGAAATCCACTGTAGATGCTACATTAGAACTAACGACGACTGCGCAGAAGGCAATTGAAGGCACTAGACGGAGAGGTGGTACTAAAAAGTATTGTTTGGTGGTCACTTTGGATGTGAAGAACGCCTTTAACACGGCAAGCTGGCTCGAGATTCTAGGCGCACTTAACAATTTCGGAGTACCAGCATACTTACTTAAGTTGATCCGCAGCTACTTCGACAACCGCGTACAGCTATATGACACTAGCAAAGCACAACAAGAGTACAGTGTAACGGGGGGAGTGGCCGAGGGCTCAGTCCTTGGCCCTTCTCTTTAACATTATATACAATAATGTGATGCAATTGAACCTGCCCAGCAATATTAAAATCATTGCTTTTGCTGATAATATTACCATTGTGACGATGGCAAAAGATGTCTGCAATGTGTAGCGCCTGGCAAACGTGGCAATTGAAGGTACTCAAAATTGGCTAAGGTCAGTTGGTTTCAATCCGGCCGAGGAAAAAAACTGAGGCTCTCCTTATTTCAAGTCGGAAGAGCGTGGACGATGCGACGGTAATACTAGGCGGAACGTTAATTATTTCCAAACGAGCCATAGTGTACTTAAGTGTTACCCTGGATGGCCGACTCTCTTTCTAATACCATTGTCAAATGATTCAGAAAAAATCGGTGGATCCTTGCAGGGCACTTGCAGGAATGCTAGTCCCAAGGGGTGACGAGATCCATTATTTTATATGGCGCACCAGTTTGGGTAAGTGCGTTGAAGACTAAGAGCTACCGTAGCAGAATAGAGTCGGTCTACAGACTGGGGACCAAAAGGTTATGCTGCAGATTCCGGACAAAATCGGAAATCGGATGATGCCGCACTAGTGATTGCTGGTCTGATTCCGATAGACCTCCTTGCCACAGAATTTACAGATTCATTTACTGCAAGAAGATAAGGCGAGCAGCATATGCACAGAGTGAGGAGGGATCTGCGAAAGAGAAGCACACGCAAGTGGCAAGCTCGGTGGTCGACATCGTGGAAGGGTCCTTGGACACACCGTCTGATACAGAACCTGGAGCCATGGCTGTGCAGATGACACGGCGAGGTAAATTTCTACCTAACCCAATTACCGAGTAGACACGGCTGTTTCCGCAGCTACCTTCTTAGGTTCTGCGAGGACGCGAGTATCGACAACCACAAGCACGTCGCGTTCACCTGTGGCAGATTCGCGCGTGCCAGACGAAAACTGACTGATGGCATAGGGAAGCCGCCGACGAGCAGCAACCTCTGTGAACTGATGCTCTACAGTGTAGATAACTGTGATGCTGTGTCCTACTTCAAAGCGGAAATGATAAAATCACTGAGATACCTGGAAAGGACACGAAGGCAGCAAGCAGCCGGCTAAGCTGCCGGGCGCTCACCCTACGAAGAAATGCTCATCGGCGGGTAGTGCGCTCATGTTAAGTTGAGCTTTATTGAAATAAAAAAAAAAAAACACATACACACACACGTAGCGGAACCGAGTAATGGCGACAAGAAACCCCAAACCCGCCCAGAGAAAAACGACACACAGACGACGAACACAGAAAATTCCTTGCTCCCAGATGTAACATCTATTAAGACCAAGCCAAATGTGGTCTTAATTATGGTATACTGCAAACCCCCATAAGGATATGTATTGCTTAGGGCTGACGATTGTAGTGTATCTCTTACCTTAGTAAGTCCAAGAGGCATTGTACCAAAATGGCTTTCAGGACTAGAGTTCGGAACCGTTATATATGTAGCTGCTACCTACCTCCAAGCCTCTTGCTTGAAGATTTCTCATCAACAGTAGATAACATAGTGGAGGATGATCGTGATTGGAGGCCATACATAATCGCCGAAGAGTGGGGCTGCCCTAAACCATCTGCCAAATGTCTAATTTTGCTCGACGCACTCGCTTGTTTTGACGTGAAACTACTCTCACTGTTGCCAGCGTCTCACTGGTTTGCGCGTGTACATGGGCTGTCAGCAACTACATATACACACGGTTACCACCATGCGCTAATATATACCACGGGAAGAAGATCTAGGACACAAAGCGTACACACAGCTGGCGCCAGACTCTACGAAGTAGAGTCGTTTGACGAAGATATGTACCTGGAAATGCTGCGCGAACTCTACCTCACAGGTTCACCACCCGTTACGGCTAACACGGTTAACAGACGCATCAAGGAAGCTTTAGAAACATAAATGAGTAAAAGGAATACACCCCGCTGGCATCAAAACACCCGTAATCAGCGCGACGAGTCACGTGAACCCTTGTTTATCGTTGCTTGTATTGCGATCTGATTCTATGGCTATGTCGGCTGTTCAAGACGTCGAACAAATTAGCGTTCTTAGCTATGCTCTAAAAAATTTAATCAAACATAATTACATTTTTAAAATGCTGCAGAATAATGAGGTGCGAATACAAACAAAAGATTCTACCAGTTACTCCACGGATATTAAGATGCTGCAAGAGCACAGATCGAAGTACTACACGTTCAAACCGAAGTAAGAACGTGGATTTAAAGTAGTGCTCAGGAATATGCACCACGCCACTGACAGTGAAAAAAAAAGAACTTCTCGACCTAGGGCATGAAGTCATAAATATCCAGAATGTACAACAAAAAGTCACGAACAAACCGCTTCCATTATTCTTCATTGAATTGAAAAACAAAAAAAAAAACAACAAAGATATTTATAACATAACCACACTGCTCTGCACGAAAATAATTTTTGAGCCGCCACACCATAAACGCATAATATCGCAATGCTCAAATTGTCAAAAATACGGCCACACGAGAAATTGTTGCACCAGAGATCCAATCTGCATCAAATGCGCCAGTAAACACAAAACAATCGACTGCAAAATTGAAGCCAATGGTCAAGTAAAATGTGCACTGTGCGGTGCTGCATACACTGCAAACTACAAAGGTTGCGAGATATACAAGGCTCTGAAAATAAAAAGATTTCAATCCCTTAGAGAAAATAGCCACCAAGTCCCGGCTGAGACAGTAGCAGTAGCTCCAATCGGGACTCAAAGCTTAAACAAAATTAAGACCGGTTTATCGTACGCTCAAGTAGCTAATTATAAGAATGACAACAATAATGGCGAAAAGAATAAGAAGTAACAACTAACGAATACAATGAATGAATAAATACATAAGTAGACGCATTGACATAAAAACTGATATTACAAGCAATTGTTTCAACAAGTCACAAATATGATAAACGTCATAACAATTCTCATATCGATGATGGACAAACAAAATGGAAACTAAATTAAGGATAATAACTTGGAATGCAAACGGACTGAAAAACCATATTGACGAACTACAAATACTTCTTCGTGACAACAGCGTTGATATAGCCCTAATCTCGGAGACACATTGCACAAACAAGCAATTCATACAAGTTAGAGGGTACAAAGTGCATACCACAAACCACCCCGATGGCACAGCGGACGGTGGAACAGCCATAATTATTAAGCAGTGCATAAAGCACAACGAGCTTGAGCCATATCAGCATAACTACATACAAGAGACGAACATTCAAATTAATGATCTCGTAGGACCACTCATAATATCTGCTGTATATAGTCCACCAAAGCATAATATTACAGACACAGAATATAAGAATTTCCTCAACTCTCTTGGACAACACTTCATTGCAGGTGGTGATTACAACGCGAAACACACTATGTGGGGATCGAGGCTAACGAACAAAAAAGGCAAAAATCTCAACGCTATGGAGTTCACAAACTCTAAGCACTTGAGTACAGGCGAACCAACATATTGGCCAACAGACATTCATAAAGCACCTGACTTGATAGATTTTTTCATCACAAAGAACCTGGATATTTGGAAATGTAAAATCTTATCACGATTCGAACTCTCGTCATGCAAACAGACTTCTGTAAAACAACAGAACTGAGTGGCATACTTATAAGGAATACATTGACATAAATTTAATGACCGACATCCCTCTTAAATCATATGAGGACATCGAGTCAGCGATAGTATTCCTGAATGACACCATTATGAAAGCAGTCATACAATCGACACCAAAAAGAAGCAGCAAAATTGGACATTCTACACACAACCTCAACTACGACGACTATTAAATAAAAAATGTAAACTACGGAAAACCTGGTCAACCACAAGATCCCTGACACAAAAAGACAGTACAACAAGGCAACTAAAGAGGTTAGAAAATTGATTCAGGTATTTAAAAACAAACAATTAACATCATATCTCAAGAGCTTAACACCCACGAGTCAAACGGACAACTCTTTATGGAAAGCTACTAAAGGATGGACAAATAAAAGTAATCATCAGGCTTCTCTAAATTTGGAAAACGGGGGAAAACGGCGGAAAACTTGGACAAAATTTTTACAGAAGACGCCATCAACTCAGATGATCCACAGCTGAACACAGATATTAGCAGAGGTTCAGAACATATAAAACATGAAAAAACCACCATAGGAGAAATAATAAAATGAATTAATAATGACATAAAGAAAAAAAAGTCCCCTGGATATGACAAAATTAATGGGAAACTCCTGAGAGAACTACCTGTAAAAGCTATAAAATATCTAATAAACATCTTTAACGCTATGTTCAAACTAAACTATTTTCCGAGAGTCTGGAAAGTAGCTGAGATTATTGCGATCCCGAAATCAGGTAAAGATTCATCAAAAGCAGAGTCTTATAGACCAATCAGTCTACTCCCTGTAATCTCAAAAATCTTCGAAAAGATATTAAGAAGTAGACTATTGCCACTATTAGAACGCAGGCACATCATTCCAAATCACCAATTTGGTTTTCGAAGAAGTCACTCAACGATACAACAAGTGAACAGAGTTACAAACAAAATTCTAATTGACATTGACGATAATAAGTTTTATATTGGACTCTTCGTGGACGTGGAAAAAGCTTTTGACAAAGTTTGGCTTAAAGGACTCAAAGGAAAACTTAACAATATATTCCCTCGAAACCCAGCACATCTATTAACATCATATATCACAGGTAGATACTTCTTAGTTAAATACTCAGACGAATAAACAACCCTTAGAGAAATAAATTCAGGAGTTCCACAGGGAAGTGTGCTAGGACCTTTGTTAATACCCTATACACAGCAGACATACCATATCCCACTCAGAATTCGTCGATGATTGCAACTTTCGCCGATGACACAATACTCCTAAGTGCTTTTAAAAACATAAATACTGCAACATACATGTTGCAAGCAGACTTTAATAAAACACTTGACTGGCTTAGAAAGTTATATACACTACTAAGACTAGATTCACACCTATCCATATAAATATTGACGGAGACGACGTAATCATTCAAAAAGAAGCCAAGTACTTAGGATTATATATTGACAGTAAACTAAACTGGAAACACCATATACAAAAAAAGCGTGACCAAATCAAAATGAAAGTAAGACAACTGCACTGGCTGCTCAAACCAAATTCAAACATTTCATTTGAGAACAAGTTCCTAATCTATAAGACAATTATTAAACCAATTTGGACATATGGAGCCGAAATATGGGGAGTTGCCAAAAAAATCAAATATAAAGTAAATCCAGAGGCAACAATCAAAAATTATTCCCAACATCACAAAAGCCCAATGGTATATCACAAACACGGACCTTCATCGAGACCTAAGAATTACGACAGTAGATGAGGAAATAATCAATTTAAGCAGAAAATATCAAACCAAACTTACCCAGCATTCGAACGATGGTGTGAATACATTACCATTAGATGAACTAACTAGGCAACGTAGGCTAAAAGGGGTGAGACCAGTGGACCTCACATAACACATTACTTCATTACATTACTTACACATTGTTAATTGGTGTTATCTTTAATTGTTTATTTATTGTTAAAATACATGTATTGTTAAATTCCAGTCACAACACGACTTTACAGACTGATTGTAAAATTGAAGTTCACCCACTTGTCCTAAATATTAATCTGTACAATAGTCGATTTATTTTTCTATATTAGACAATGTACTCTTATTTTGGGAAAAAAAAAAAAAAACTTCGGCTACCATCGAAAGGTATACGTCGTATGGTTGCGTCAATAGGGGACCCGACTGGTCCTGGCACCCTGCCGAGAGCGTACCACTGGGTGACGAGGCTACCGATAGTGACCTTGGTAAGGTCGAGTTTCGCCGGAAGGCCGCTGCATCTCTGCTTCTTGTACTTTCCTCTTTCTTCGTTCGTTGTTGACATTTTTCATGTTTATATGGGTCCCAACTTGGAGCCGTTATTGCTAGTCGTAACGTGTAGTCACTTTCGCGATCCCAAGGGTCCCTTTCCTTAAAGAAAGGTACATGCGACTGTTGACTTCGGTCCTTATGAGAATCGAAGTTCAGAGCCATATCAGTGCTAGCCATGAATAGATTTCAAGATGGCCTGACGATTAGCAAGCGTTGTCTCAGTCCTGCCATAGTTTTAGAGGGACGGAGGTAGCGACAGCATTAGCCCAGCAGCCATTTCAACGCGATGCCACTCTGCCTACTGAAGTGCTGAAATACTGTGAGCCGTCAGTCCGAAGTATTCGATTCATAAGGGGGCGACCAGTATCCTTAATTAAGGCCTTACTGGGCTGGGGTCTTAATGGTTCGAAGGAAGCTTGGTGAGTCGGTGACCCATTTCTAGGTAAGATATGGACTTTTCCGCAGTGTTCACAGAATTTCCTAGGGCGGGGTGGGGGTTATACAACCCCTTCTCGGTCGTTACAGCCTCGTTTTTCCCTGGTACACCGTATAGGTGAGGTTAGCAATTGATGGGGGATGCCATCCTTATGCCATCCGAGTGTGTCTGTGTGTGTGCGTAGGTGTTTATGTATGTTTTTTTTTTAATTCGTTATATGATATACATAGTATACAGGCAGTATTAAAATAAGAGATTACAGAGTTAACACATAAGAAAGAGTTAGAAAAGATGTAACCATGACACCGCGGAACAGCCGCGTGGCATTGCATCACGGGGTATGGTTCCGACTGGTAGCCGGCTTCTTCATTGCGCCGGGGCCGCTCAGCGTTGTCATTGTCGATGCCACGAAGTTGCTCACCGCACTCCAGCATTACTTCGCTCGACACCATTAGGGCAACTAAATTCCTAGATGTTAGTGTGACCTCCAGTGTCGTTTCCATCGGTCTTCTTCCCTCTTTGAACCTGTCTCAGTTGAGTAGCCCGTGATCTGCGTCTTCCACTACCCGCGGCCGCAAGAGGGACAGTATGGATCCGTTGCGTACCTAAAACGGTACAGATGGAAATTCACATACTTCCTGTCCAGCCAATCATCGACACTTGGGATGATCCGATGCGTCCTACTCCCATTTACTGACCAGTTCCATCTGTGTTGCCCCTGTGCTCGGCTTCGCGTTCTTGCTTGCACTCGTGCGACCTCACTCATTCCCTCCATCATCCCGTACGCTGAACCTCGTCGTGGATCTCCGAAGCCACTTCCACTAGGATGTCAGTCGGTATCATCCCCCAATGACAAGAGCAGCATATTCTGAAATCGTGCGGAAGGCACTGCATACCCGTAAGGCCGCCACGTGGTATGTAGGGTCGAGTTCTCTAGGATAGCTCCTTAAGGCCAAAGCTTTAGCCCAGATTGGGGCTCCGTAGAACATTATAGATTTAGTTACCCCTTGGAGTAGCATCCGTCATCCTTGTCGGGGTCCAAGAAAGTTGGCCATGATCTAGCTTAAGGATCTGCACGCCACAGCGGCCTTTTGGTTTGCATACACAAGGTGCTCCTTAAAACAAAGTCGCGTATCCACCAACACCCCGAGGTACTTAATGGATCTGTTCGCCTACTTGCACCCGAGCCTGTACCACTCATTTCCGACTACTGATGAGCATGGCTTCCGTTTTGTGTTCAACCAGCAGCAGCCCGAATATCCGTAGCCACTCGTAGACCACAGATATGGCACCGTTGCACGATCGCTCCACCTCGCTGATTGTTTTAGCTACTCCCACAATGGCAATGTCGTCCGCAAATCCAACAATCTAGACATCATTCGGCAAAGCTTGTTTTAGCACTCCATCGTACATAATGTTCCACAGAGTGGGTCCTAAGGCTGATCCCTGCGGGACGCCTCCGATTACATTATACTATGTGACGCCCTCGTCTGTGTTATAGAGAAGTATGCGTTCGCTGAAGTAGCTCCTTATGATATCAATAAAATAGTTAGGGACCCGAAAGGAACAGAGACCTTTCAACAACTTGTCCCACCTCGCCGAGTTAAAGGCATTTTTAATGTCTAGGGTCACTACAAGACAGTATTGCTTGGTACCCGCCTTTCATCGCGTATCTTCGATTGCCGCCTTAGCTGTATTGGTTAGCTCCTGAATAGCGTTTACAGTGGATTTCTTCCTAGTGAACCCGAACTTCATACAAGACAGGCCACCAGAACTCCGCATTGCTACCTCGATCCTGTAACATATTATTCTCACGAGTACTTTTCTGGGGGAAACGTGAAGACAAATGTACCAATACGAGAATGTTTCCCTCGGAACCATGCCTGCTTTTGGAATCAAAACTAATTGTTGTATTTTCCACCTTACGGGAAAGACACATTCGCGCAGACATTGCGTGTACACTCTGTTGCAAGTGTCCGGGAGCAGAGTTAAAGCCGCCTTTAGTACGAAGTTTGGCACCAAATCGGGACCAGGTGACTTCAAGTTCGCTATCCTCCGGGCTGCATGGCACATCCCTTCTTGGTTTACTGGATAAAAGCCATTATTATCCTCCAATGCTCTGCTGGTGTACCTCTCGGTGACGTCTGGCTGTTGGGCAAACAGGGTCGCCTCTATATGTGCCATTTCCAATGTATCGGTAGGCGCTGTTGGCCTTTGGGCTTTTATTTTCTTTACAACGATCCGTTATGCTCGTCCCAAAGGATTGCGTCAAGTCTCATCACATAGGGCCAAAAAGAAACGCATCTTACTTTCGCAAAACGCCACTTTGAGCTCTTTCCGCCTACGCTTGAGTAAAACCTGCAACTCGAGTGACCTCTCCTGATCGCGCGCTCTCTTCTGTACTCATACCTGCGTCTGGGCTGCATGCTGGCGTTGCAGGCGACTTGTACCCGATTCATCAAGTCTTCGGCGGTCGTCGGCTCCTCGGTAGCCAATGTGCTCAGCGTCTCGTGGAAGATGTCGGGGTTGAAAGTCTCCCCCCTGTATCCTGCTTGGTATTGGCTATGTCGCTGCGTACTTTCCTCTACGCCTTCATGGATCGAGAATACTATAGCCATGTGATCGCTTCCAGTATAGTGTTCGCTAAGGGACCAAGACGTGGAATTGGCTATCGAGGCACTTATGAATGTGAGGTCTATGATGGACCCGCCTTCCTGTCGAGAGAACGTATGTCCAGAGCCCGAGTTTGCCAAGACGATATCAAGTACGGCGAATGCATCCAGTAGACAGCGCCCTTTCGCGTTTGTGGCGGGGCAGCCCCACTCGATCGCCCATTCATTGAAGTCGCCCGCGATGACAGTGGGGTGATGGGATCTTGCATCCTTGACAAGTTCGTCAAGCATTGCGCCATATTCTTCCAAGCTGGTGCTGGGGGGCAGATAGCAGCTGTAGATCCATAGGTCCCCTATCTTGGCCCGAACAAAGCCTTTTTTTGCGAGTGTTGTTCCGCAGCGCATTTTGGTAGATCCATAACCCCCAATCATTGCCTTTTTCGACGAGTCTGCGCACCAATCCAGGGAGGGTTGGCCACGGTATGGTTCGCTAAGTATGGCAACGTCGATTTTGAGCTCGTGCGCTGATTGGGTTAGTAAGTCGTTGGCATCCGCGCAGTGGTTTAGATTCTGTTGTAAGAATCTAATTTTGGTTTTTCCTGAGACGTCCGCTCCTCTCAGCTACAGGTAGGAAACCCCGGCTGTCTGCTTGATGGTTTGCGTCTTTGCCTTTTGCTGCGCATATAAAGCACTTTGGCAATGAAGTGCAAACGTTTGCCTTGTGGTTGGCCTCTCCGCATTTAAAGCACCACGTGCTCCTGTCCACGCTACTCCGGCAAACTCCAGCGAAATGCCCGAATTCGAGACATCTAAAGCAACGCTTCAGTTGTACATGGTCCTGCAAACCTTCCAGCCTATCCAGATTTTGCCTATTGTCAGAAACTGATTTGCCAATGGAGCTGGTAGAGCAAGAATGGCCATTTGGGTTCCCGCGAACACTGGTTTCAGCTTGCGAATACAGGACGCTGTAAGCTCTGGCTGCTTCAAAATTTTCCGTGCCGCCTCCAGTACCTCGCCTTTGGTGGTTACATCGTCCAGGTCTCTGAGCTCCACCTGGATTTCCTGGGTGATTGCTCTAACCGTCGCTCGCTCAGCCAGGGCCTCACTCATTTTGTCCTTTGAGTCTTGCGTCTCCCTACTGCACTCACCGTTGAGCTCCAGAAGAATTTCCCCTTTCCGTGTTTTACGCACCTTCCTTACGTTCTCCCCAACAATCTTGAGGCTCTCATCCTTCTTTACCATTTGAAGGATATCACTGTAGGAGAGATTCCCCGTCTGCTGGAGGATCAGAGCATCCGGTCTTGCTCGTCTAGGGGGCACTTTCGGTTTCTTTTTTGCCTTTGGGCCAACCTGTTGCCACTTGTTCTGGCCTCTCACGACGTGAGCATCCTGTGGTGCTGCCGGGTCTATTTGCCTATTGGATACGCCAGGGAGGTGGTAATCTTCTAGCAGACCGGGCTGCTAGCATGAACGATTCGCCGATTGTACCTGTCACCAAACCACCAATTAAGGCATTATTTCGCTAGGCAGGACGTCCCCTTCCCCATATGCCATTTTGTTGCTAGTTTTTTGGCTTCAATGTCCATGGGCAAACAATTAGCTAGGACCTTGATGGCATCATTAGACACTGTTCTAAATGCGCATCAAACCCTATGGCCTATGGCCGATTCCGCACCTCTAGTATACGACTTGTGTTTCGTTGGCTAGGGTGTTCAGCATACATAGCGGCCTGAAAGATGATGGTTGCCCTGGTGGTTTATTGCCTTTGGGTAAGAGTACCAATCGTTGTCGTTTCCAGATGTCTGGAAAGACTACCTCTGTCATACATGTGTTTATTACCGCCTGGAGCACATGGGTACGCTCGGCTAGAGCCCCTTTTATGACTAAGTTTGGTATCACATCAAGTTCCGGCGCTTTGTTGTTTTTTATTTTTCTGCTTGCATTAAGCACTTCCAGATAACATATGTTCTCCTCAGATTGCGGAGATAGGTTCCTGACAATGTTAAGCATAACTCGTGGGCAAGTTGGAGTTTGGCAACGGCTTTCCTTGAGCTTCTTGGTCACTATTTTGTACGCTCTCTCCCACGGGTCGATGTTTAGCTCCTCCTTAAGTGCTGGGAATGCTTGAAGTATACTCCTCCCAAAGCCTTTGGTAGACGGTCTCTCTTTGCCTTGTAGGTAAGTTCGAGTTTTGGGGAAGTTCCACTGCTCCGTCTTCGCGCTCTATGCCATTATTGTCTTGTGCTTAGTTCTTCCTTCCTTAACTCACCTATACCCGCGTTCCACCAGAAGGTGGGCTGGCGTCCATTACTGTTGCCTCTTCTAGGCATAGCGGCATCACAGTCACCCGAAAGTGTTCTAACTTGGTGTGTTGAGATATTCAAACATGTACTCAAGAATTGGCTTGTCCATAATTTTGGTTATCCAAACTCTCTTTTGTGCTTCAGGAGGGGGCCAGTATGGTGTGAGTCTGCCGTTTGGTATTATCTCGAACTCGATAACATTATGGTCACTGAGGGTAGCAATGTCTATCGCTTCCCACTTTATTATGGGTTTATAATAACATAGGTCTAGGTGTTATTGCTTAATATGTATGTTAGTGTCAAATCCTTGCGGGATTACAGTTATGCAAAGCTTCGTGAGGCTGGTAATCTTCATTCGTCGTTGCGCTGGTCCCGGGATTTTTCAGGGCTTGCAGGGCCTTCATTACTTTGGCCGCAAACTCCGATACAGCGTACCACATCGCTGGACTCTCAATCATATGACCCTCTAAGTTATCGGCCGTGAGCTGCTCACAACTTTCTACATCGAAATAAAACGTGTTCGGTGTCTTCCTCACTCTGGTAAAGGCAGTAGGTGCACCACGGGAATCTTAATGGCTGAACCTAAATAGGTACTGCCGAAAGCATCCGTGCAGCTGGGTGAGATGGAAGTTTACTACACCGTGCTTCCTACCCGTCCACTCAGAAAGGCTGGGTGTCAGCCTGTACGTGCAGCGTCCCTTCGTCGAATTCTCCCATTGAGTCTGCCACATTATTAAAGTTGACCATCTCGTCTCACACTTGAGTTCTCTTCTCCCTGGCATTGTCCGCAGCCTCGCAGCAGAGGCCTCTGCTGACTCCAATGCGATTAAGTCAATTGGTGCTAGACCCGCATCCTCCGATACTGTGCGAAATGCGCTGATTACCCCGAGCGCTCCTAGCCGGTGGATACTCTCGAATCGCCGCCTGTAAGTTCACTTTTCTATCGCTTTGACTCAGACTGCAGCTCTGTAGAACATTATTGATTTGGTTGCATTTATCATAAGCAGCCTGCGTCCTTGCCTTGGCCTCCGTGTGTTTAGATAGGGCCCTGCACGTCTTTATAGCCTTTTCGCTTGCAGATTCCATGTGGTCTTTGAAGGAGAGCCTGGAGTCCCAGGTCACACCAAGGTAGACCAGAGTCCTCTTGGATGTTATCGGCATGTGGGCAACTGTGATCGCAACTGTCTCAACTACTTTCCGGCTGCTGATCAATTGAGCCGCAGTCTTGTGCTCCGCCAGGCTAAGTCCGGCACGGCTCAGCCATTCTGAGATGGTTGTAATGGCAGTATTGCAACGTTCTATCGACTCACTTATGTATTTACCCACAACGACTAGGGCTATGTCGTCTGCGAATCCCACGATGTTTATTCCGCTTGGGAAGGAGAGTCGGAGGATACCGTCGTACATAATATTCCACAGGAGGGGCCCTAGCACAGAGCCTTGGGATACCCCACCGCTTACGTGGTATGTTGATTCAGCCTCTGTGGTGTCATAAAGAAGTATTCGCTGGCTGAAAAACTACGTATAACTCTGGCCAGATAGTCACTTACTCCAAATTCGGTGATCGCCTCGATTATTTTTCCCCAGTTTGCCGAGTTAAAGGCATTCTTTATGTCAAGTGTAATCACTAAACAGTACTCCTTATCACCACCGGCCCATGGCTTGCCCCGAATTGCTTCCTGCGCGACCTTAGTCACTTCTGATATAGCATGGATAGTTCAATTGGTAGGGTTTACCCCAAGGTTCGTTCTCAGCATCATCACATAGCTTGAGAAAGCATCGCCTTTCACTCCTAGCCCTGTAAGCCCATTTCAGCCATTTGAGGTCAGCCGGGTTGCACCGCAGACATGGATGGCTGCTTTTTCGTCTATGTCTGCACACCATGTCTCATCACTAACGTATCCGTAGGGTTCGCTGAGAATGGCTACACCTATCTTTTATTTAAATATCGTCTGGGATAGCAGGTCTTGGGCCGCTATGCAATGATTTACATTTAAGTTGTAGTAACTTAAGCATTTTGGTTTGCTTTCCTTGTTCTTCCTCCCGTCGGGGGATAACCTCGACTACCAGCATAGTGCTCACTGTCTTGGAGCTGTCTAGCAGAGCAGATAAAGCACCGCGGTTTGCGATTGCAGTTTTTGGCTAGTTGTCCATCCTCACCGCATCTTAGACAGCGTTGCCTCCATTAGGCTCTTACATGAGCTGGCTATGTGTCCACTTCTGGGCATATAAAGCACCTACGGGACTGCTGCCTCTGTCGGATTCTGCAGCACGTCCATCCAATTATGACCCTGCCAGCTTTTATAACCAGCGCTGCAGATCTTGCTGTCAGGCTAAGTATAACTAGTTGAGTGCCGTCATATGCTGTGCTAAGGTTTCTGATGTTTTCTTTGTTTACCTCAATGTTATACTGCTCCTTGCATGCAGTTGTGATGCCTTCTGTATCAGAGATGTCGTCAATATCTGAAATCACTTGCAGGATTTCTTGCATTAAATAGCGGATGCTGACGCCTTCTCTTAGTGCCAAGCCAACGGCTTCTCTTAGTTGGTGGAGGTTTTCTTTCATAGGAGCATCTAGTTCTAACAGGACATTACCCCTGACGGTTCTGCGAATACTGCTGACGATGTTGCTGACTTCTTTGAGTACGGCGTTTCGCGTCATCAATCTGACCACTTCGCTATATGATTTCCCGTTCGTTTATTGGGTGCCCAGCGCATCTGGTCGATCCTTTATTCTTGATTCTTTTTTGCTCTTTTTATTAGCTGGGGGCAGCCTTCGTCACCTTCTTAGATGCAGTTTCCTTCTGATTGGCCGGTTCCAGACTATAATTTGGTGCCGGAGACGCTGTAGAGTGCGGCTGTTTAAGTGCAGGAGATCCGCTGGACGCTTTGGATTGAACTGGGCCTAACTTTTTTTTGCCTTTTTCGGCGGTGTGGGCCTTTTCCCTATTTTGGGGTCTCCTTAGACGTAGCGCTGCTAGTCGTTGCGGCTGGGCCATCTTGTGTTTGTATCCCCTTGGTCTACAAAATTGTTGGAGTGTGACAGAACTTCATTATTTTCTTGTGGATTGACGCGAGATAATATATTTTGTCTCTCATCGCCTGATTGATGCTTCTCTTGTCTTTGTCATTAAATATTGTGACAAGTTCGTCAATCCGCGCCTTCATTTCCACCAAATTTGTCTTACGTCCGTTGGGTTCCACGGTCATCTCCCTTCCTAGGTGGCCTTGGTGACCTTATGGTTTTTGCGATTACCTTAAAAGCTTCCTCTCCAATACTCGCATGATGTTTGCGTCCCCAACCTAACGGGACGAGGGCGGCGATAACATTAGCCCGACAGCCGTTTCCGTAAAATGTGTTGGTGCAACTATAAGGTAAAATGCCTGAGAGGCTTTAACTTGGCAAAGCCCAGAGCGACACCTGCAAGTACACTTCCAGCAGCTCACCGCCTCCTCGTGGCGATCTTTGGCATTGGAGCCAAGACAGACATCTTAGGATACAACTAAGTTGAGAAGGCGAAAAGAAACCCTCGGTTGAGGTTATGCGTTGGACTTATAACCCACCAAGTAAAAAATCGTATATAATGAATACACGTTATATGGCCTCGGATACAGAAACTTCCCTTAACGTTGGCGAACATGGCAAACAAAATAAGGCTAAAGATTTGAGAATATGCACCTGGAAAGTTCGCACCCTTTATAGAGCAGGTGCCTCCATAAACACCCTCAAGAAATGTAACGCTGGTATTACTGCTGTACAAGAAATGCGATGGAGAGGACAGGGCTCTTTAAGGCAAGCAAACTGTGACGTGTACTATAGCTGTCATCCGTACCAAGATATGTGTGGTTGTGGCTTTGTGGTCGGGCCCAGTGAGTGACCGACTTGCCACAATTAGGGTGAAAGCGAGGTTTTTTTACATCAGTCTAATCTGTGTGCATGCACCTACGTTTTTATTCCTATTATTGGACGGCACAGCCTGCATTCAACAACCTTAGGCAATGGCTTCAGGCCAATAGACTTCGCAGCAGCTCACAACATGGTAATTGCGAGTGCGAAATTCAAACATCATAACTTTCGTAAGGCAACGTGGCTGTCTCCTGATCAATCTACTCGGTTCCAGATTGATCACATCGTGATTAATAGAACCATGCATCCAACATGCTTAATGTACGGAGTTTCCGTGGTCACAACATCGACACTGACAACTACCTTGTTGAAGCAGGTAAGAACCTATAGAAAAACGTTGAAGTCGACTGCTACGCGAGCCATGCATGAACATTACAAGGCGAAGAGGAGAGAAGATAAAGCCTTTTCAGGCGAAAAAAGCGAGAGCAGGAAAGGCGTAAATGAGGAGCGGCCGGAAATCATCGGAAGCCCGAAAATTCTACCAACGAGTCAAGCGTCTGACTCAAGGTTTTAATCCCTCGCCATCTCTAGCCTGTCATGAAGATAATGAGAATCTTCTCACAAATGTACAAAGTGTACTGGGTCTATGGAGATACCATTTCTCACAGTTGCTTGCAGGTGATGATACCGACAATACCACCTGAAAAATCAACAACTGACCATACATTCACACTACTTCAAGTTCTTGAAAAAACCTACGAAAATCAAGTCGACACACACCATCTCTTTATAGACTATAAGGCCCCATTTGACAGCCCCAAATGAGTTTGTCTGTATACAGCCATGTCTGAACTTGTAATCCCAGCAAAATTGGTCCGTCTCTGCAGCATGACGTTGACTGTTACGAGATGTTCGGTCAAGATAGGAACTGACATCTCAACACCCTAAGAAACCATACGGGGCCTCAGAAAAGGTGACTCTCTCTCATATAACCTCTTCAACTTCATCATGGCAAGTGTATTAAGGAAATCAAAAGTCCATCGGTCGGGCACTATACTAACAAATGAAAGTGTACAGCTCCTTGCGTATGCCGATGACATTGACGTAATTGGCCTTACCAAGCGCGATTTCAGCGGCCTTTAATTAAAAGAGAGTTGATAAAATTAAGTTTAGTAGTGAATGAGTTCAAAACAAAATTCATGGTATGCTCTAGTAGAGTGTCGCTTCATCTTGACTCAGCTGACGGCAGGTACCTATAATTTCGAGGTAGTCAAAGACATCATGTATCTTGGCTCTATAATCACCAGCAAAAACGACACCAGCATTAAAGTAAAACGAAGAATAACTCGTGCCAATAGATGCTACTTTGCGTTCAATAGGCAACTAAGTAGTAGTGCCCTCTCTCGTCAGAATAAGATAACCATGTATAAGACACTGATCCTGCCAATTCTATTGTATTGTGCAGAATCGTGGCCTTTGTCTCAAACCGATGAAGCAGCCCTGGTGATATTCGAGAGAAAGATCCTTCGAAGAATATTTGGCCCCATTCGTTTTGGCAATGACTACCGTATTCGATGGAATGACCAGGTGTATGAACTATAGGCTGACATTCACGTAGTCAAACGGATTTACGTGCAACGTATCCGCTGGTTTGGACATGTTCTTTGAATGGATAAAGATGATCCACTTCGCCGTGCACTTGACGCGGTAGTGGCTGGGCGCAGACGGCAAAGAAGGCCTCGACTACGGTTGAAGGACCAAGTGACGCAGGTTCTGTCAAACTTGGGAATTTTGAACAGGATAAAGTTGGCGCAAGACAGGAATGCGTGGAGGGACATTTTACGTGAGGTCCAGACGCGTTAATCGGGTTGTCCTGACCAGTTAAAGATAGATAGCAGCCCGGATTTCTGTAACCACTCGTAGACCACAGATAGGCGCCTAGTCGTCTGCGGGTACGGTTTCTTTAGGCATATGGGTGGGGCTTTAAGGGCACCCTCCACCGTGAAGAAAGTAACGCGTAAGTGTGTGTGGGTATGTGGGTTTGTTTTTTTTTTCGATTTTTATGGTTAATAATAACTTAGGTCTAGGTGTTATGGCTTAAGATTTATGCAAGTGTCAAATCTTTCTACGTCACTATTTTAAACGCTTTTCACTATGGATCCCTGTCGGCGTCATCACACCGCTCAAGAAAGCAACATCTCCTACTGGAGCGAATAGCTTTTTTCAGCGCCTTAGGCTTGATAAGGAACTGCATATGTAAGTCATCGTACCTATAAGTACCATGGGCTCTCGTCTGCTATCGTCTTACTTGGATGCAGTCTCTGACTATATCTGCCAGTTCCTCTGACCCCCAAAAAAACTTGTTTATGGTGTCGCTTATATTGGCGTCTGAGCTGCATGCGCCACTGCATAATAGTTTCAGTATCTTGGTCCACATTCTCAGTAAGCTCGAAGTTGGGCATTGTAGACATAAATGCCGCCGAATATAGGGTTTCCGATTTAGAGCCGTATCTTGTCATATTAACTGTTTTAGTAGAATCCCGCGAACAAACGGTGCAAACGATGGCTCGGTGGTCGCTTGCGGTGAAAGAATCGTTTACGGACAAGGAGGTCGAGCTGAAGAGTGAGCCACTTACTAATGTCAGGTCGATTATGGAGCCAGCCCTGCCATTGCTGAAAGTGTGTGTGTTTGCCAGAACAACATCCATAGTTGCAAAGGCTTATAGGAGCATACGTAATCACGCGTTGTTCAAAGGGCAACCCCAATCGATTGCCCATGCGTTGAAATCCCCAGAGATAACGACGGTATGATGACAGCGTGCATCTTCAACCAGGTCGTCGAAAATGACCCCGAATTCCGGAAGGCTGGTACTCGGAGCCAAATATACGCTGTAAAACCACCGCCCACCAATATGCAATCTTACATAACCACGTGCAGAATGAGCGGAGTCAAGTCTCTGCAATCGAGTGTTACACACAAATATCGCAGATTTGTTTTCCCAATCTGAGCACCATACAATGGGGTTTTTACGCGTGTATGGCTCACTGAGTAATGCCACTCCACGATTTAACCATGTCGGCATGGAGGATTTGGGTATTTTAATTCCTTGCCCCGTTTAGCTCAAGTAGTATCTCGCCCTTTGTTGTACGACGGAATTTCCTTACACTTTCGCCAACATATTGAAGTTTTCCGTCACTCTTTACCATTCAGAGTATTTATATATATTTATAATGTACGAAAGCTCACCCGTTTTCTCTACCAGGATCGCATCTGGTCACAAGTGGAGGAATAGATGCCTTTTTTGCTCACAGCGCTACCTTCTGTCATTTCTCCTTTGTAGTTGGTGCTTGGTGCTCACCACTTTGAGATGATGGTTTACTGTTAGAAGTGGTCTTGGTGCCTTGGCTCACTGTCCGTGTCGGCCCTTGGGATTTTACAAAGGTCGATGGGCTTGATGTACCGGCCATCAGGTTCTTAGACCTGGCGTTTTACGCGATGGTCTACCTGCCTCACTCGCTCCGCTACGCTTTGCGATCGTAAGAAAGGGGTTTTTTTTTGTTGGAGCCGTCGGTGTGGCTACGTTCATTTTGAACGTGACAGCGTTGTCACAGCTCCCGGAATTTGACAATGTTTGGATGCCGAGCGTCACTATATCCTCCAGGAAGTCGCGATGCGTCTGGTTTATGTTCCTCTTTGGGCACAATTAGCTCTTGCAGATTCCTCCTTTTTGCCAGGAGGGTCTTCGACGTTGCGCTAAATAAGTGTTTAGCGGCCTCCTTAATGGCTGCATCCGCTTGTCGGGCTTACTTGGCTTGCGTCGATCTTGGTGTCAGGACTGGCCTCGGCGGTGAGATGCAGTCCTTAGACTTAAGCGCGACGCCGTCCAATGATTTGAACTCTTCTGTATCGTTGCTTATGTTGAGTTCTGATTCGATGGCCTAGTCGGAACGTCTACGTCGCATTGTTGCGATAACCGGGGCCCGCCTGGTGCATGCCACCTGTCGGGCGCGTGCCACTGGATGTCGAGGCTGGCGGTGGGGACTGTTCTAAGGTCGATCTTTGCCGGAGGGCCTCTGCATCGCTGCTCCTTTGAATCTCCTCTTTCTTCGTTGGGTTTTACAATTTTTTCATGGTTTTATGGGTCCCAACTGAAAGCCGTTATTGCTAGTCGTAATGTTTATTCACTTTCGCGATCCAGGAATAGAATTAAACTAAGCATACATTGTCAACCAAATGGTGACGATTGGAAAGCGTTCCCTCAGGACGGCTACGGCTTTAGCGGGACGGAGGAAACCACAGCATTAGCTCAGCTACCATTTCGGCGCGATGTCATTTTACCTTTAGAGGTGCTGGAATATTATGAGCCGCCAGCTCGAAGCATTCGATTCATGAAGGGGCGTCCAATATCCTTTATTAAGACCTGACTCTGCTTGGGTCTTAATGGTTCAAGGAACCTTGGGGAGTCGGTGACCTATTACTTGGTGAGAGATGGAGTTTTCCGCGGTGGCCACAGAATTTCGTAGAGCGGAGTAAGGGTTATACCGCCACGTCTCTGTCGCTAGAGCCTTGTTTTTCCCTGGTACACCGTATAGGTGAGGTTAGCAATTGATGGGCGATACCATTCTTATACCATTTACTGCAGGCGCCCAGTATATGAACAGGCACTACAATGCCTCCAACTCTGTTGTAATGGCTGGTCTTGCTGACAAGTGGTCGCTGCTAGGCGGTTTTCAATAGTCTTCGTATTCCGCTTTTACTCTTCTATGTGTGTGAGGTGCATGTGATACTAGCGTGTGCTGTGCGTAGAGCACACCAGCGCTTTAGCTAAGTTGGGTGGGCATGAGGGTCGTTTTGCCATGAGGGTAACGCATGTTGTGCACAGTTACTCGCAACATATATTATGTCACTGTCGATTAAGGATCGCTACTACATGCCTGCCCGCAGCTGTGCCCCACCAAAGTGTGACCAGACTTAGCACTTCAACTAGTTGGTAACGCATGTTGTGAATACATACTCGTAACATACGATATCCCAGCACTGTCGGTGGACGATCGCTACTGCATTTCTCTCTTAACAATTTTTTGAATATTTTATCCGCAACGTCGAGATGGCGTACTGTTACATTTAAGCTAGGCAAGCAGGAAAATTTAATTAAAATTGCAATGTATAAAACTACTTCGCCAGCGGACAAATGCTTAAGGGATAGTTATTAACAAACGAAAACAACGCAGTTAGGTTTCCGCGAACACAGGAAAGATAAGAAAAAAAATTTTACTTCGCGCTCGAACAACATAAACCCGCCCCCCTCATGATCATGGCCAACGCTCATAAACCCAACGAAAACAGTAGCAATGAATGTGTAAGGTCATTTCATTTCAGTATATATACAAAATGTATACACAATGAAAGGAAGGACAGAGAAAACCGATCATTCTTTCTTCAGTGCCGAATGTAAGGAAATATAAAGAAAGACGTATGTACTTTGTTCGACTCGCAATAACAAAGCGTATTTACGTTGTTTATTTTTGCTGCCTTTGGGGGTTGTTTTCTATGTTATGGATTTCTCAAATGAAATTTTGTCTCGCGAAGAAGTCAAAGTCAAGCAACACAAGCGTGCCATTGTGTGAGTGGGTAGTGTATATATTGTGGGTGCATAAAATTGTGTGGGGCTGTTATTCTTTTCCTCGCGCGCTACGCTAGGTTTTGCACTCATCATTGTCGTTTCGTGTGTAACCCGTGGGAATTTTTTAGGTATTGTTTGGTGACCTAAGCATTTTTTTTTGGTTTGTTATCATTCATAAAAGAGACATGCAAAAAAAAGGAAGGCAGGTGTGGTGATATGAAATCGTTTGTGTTTTTTCAGGTGTTGAAGAAATATTTGAGTGAGGGTCAAGAAGGATATTAATGAGATATAAATATCAATTGCTCGACAGGCGTTGCCCGCAAGGAAAATAGGTAACCCGTTTTAGCGGGGTTCGGTGGAACTTAGCACATATGTGCCCAGAAAAATCGGGAATTATACAAAACCTCATCATGTATAATTTGTATTATTTTTTTCATTATTTCACTATTTTATTTTATTTTAATTTTCCATTATTTTACTATTTTATTTTTTCATTATTTTAATATTTTACTTTAATTTTTTTATCATTTATTTTAAAGTTATTTTTAATAAGTAATTACTCACTATAATTGAGGCTCGCTTATTTGAATATATCAGTGTTTTTGTTTGTTTCTTTACTATTCAACTTACGTAGAACAACAGAAATATGTAAAACATAAGTCAAACAGCGGATAAAAATGTACAATACAGAAATAACACCGAAAACGGCGTAGTACGTATTTTGATGGAGTTCGAATCTTTCGAACAAAATTTAAGGGAAAAATAGAACCTCTATATCTTAAATTGCTTTGCTATATGCCTCTGCTGAAGACCTACCGGCAGCTGTGCAGCCCTGGTAGAAACTGTGCAGCCAGGCATCAGCTGCGTAGAGTTGAACCTTTTTATCTCCAACTTCGCTGTACATGGCGTATTTCCGCAATTTATAGATACATTTTTTAATTCCAATTTCCGTAAATACAATGGCAACAACCCAAGCCGCATTGGATTCCAAAAAGCAAACACGAATAAACGACACCTTTTGATCGTCCCCATGACTGGCCGCCTTTAGACATCAAAAACCAATGCGCGCTGAGTACGTGTGGTCACTTTGCACTTCAGTTTTGTTTTCTACGATCTATCACAATTTTTTTGCTGGCCGCGACGGGAGGCTTAGCAAAACGCGTCCGATCGACTTCGCCACTCTGGCATAGACCAGAGTTGTGTGTGTGTGTTGTGTGTGTGTGTGTTGTGTGTGTTTTATTATGTGTATTATTATTATTTTTTTAAATTCGTATATAAGATATATCGCACAGGCACTATTAAAATAACAGATAAAGAGTTAGGACAAGAAGAAGAGTTAGTAAAGATGTGCAATAGGTAACCATGACCGCGGAACCGAAACCACCGCACGGTATTGCATTACGGGGTATAATTCCGGCTATTAAGCGGCTTCTTCATTACGACAGGACTGCAATAGTGTCCTCAGCGTCGTCATTGTCGATGCCGCATAGTTGCACACCGCCGTTCAGCATTGCTCACTCGACACCAATAGGGCAACTACATTCCTATCTGTTAGGGTGACCCCCAGTGTCGTTTCCATTTGTCTTCTACCCTCTTTGAACCTGTCGTAGTTGAGTAGTAAGTGCTCTGCGTCTTGCACCACCTGACCATCGCAAAAGGGGCAGTACGGATCGGTTGCGTGCCTAAAACGATACATTTATGCCCTAATGCACCCATGCCCACTGAGGAGCTGGGTGAGATGAAAGTTGACCTCCCCATACTTCCTGTCCAGCCAATCATCCAGTCTTGGGATGATCCTATTCGTCCAACGCCCATTTGTTGAGCCGGTCCATCTGTGTTGCCACTTTGCGCGGCTTCGCGTTCTTGCTTGCGCTCGTGCGACCTCTCTCCACGCGGCCGTCGGCTGAACCTCGTCTTGGATCTCCGAAGCCTCCTCCACTAGGATGTCAATCGGTATCATCCCTGCAATGACAAGAGCAGCATCTTCTGAAATCGTACGGAAAGCGCTGCATACCCTTAAGGCCGCCAAGCGGTATGTGGAGTCGAGTCCTCTACGATAGCTCCTTATGGCCATAGCCTTAGCCCAGATTGGGGCTCCATACAACATTATAGATTTAGTTACCTCTTGGAGCAACATCCGTCGTCCTTGCCGGGGTCCACGAGAGTTGGCCATGATCATGCTTAGGGCTCTGCACGTCGCAGCGGCCTTTTGGTTTGCATACGCAAGGTGCCCCTTAAAACATAGTCGCGTATCCACCAACACCCCGAGGTATTTAATGGACCTCTTTGATACGATGACAGTTTCGCCTACTTGCACCCGAGCCTGTTCCACTCTTTCACGACTGCTGATGAGCACGGCTTCCGTCTTGTGTTCGGCCACTAGCAGCCCGGACGTCCGTAGCCACTCGTAGACCACAGATATGGCACCGTTGCACGATCGCTCCACCCCGCTGATTGTTTTGGCTACTCCCACAATGGCAATGTCGTCAGCAAATCCAACAATCTTGACATCACTTCGCAAAGCTTGTTTTAGCATTCCATCGTACATAATGTTCCCCAGAGTGGATCCTAGGACCGATCCCTGTGGGACGCCTCCGGTTACATTATACTGTGTGTAGAGAAGTATGCGTTCGCTGAAGTAGCTCCTTATGATATCAATAAGGTAGTTAGGGACCCGAAAGGAACCGAGAGCTTTCAACACCTTGTCCCACCTCGCCGAGTTAAAGGCATTTTTAATGTCTAGGGTCACTACAAGACAGTATTGCTTGGTACCCCCCTTCCATCACGTACCTTCGATTGCCGCCTTAGCTGTATTGGTTAGCTCCTGGATAGCGTCTACAGTGCTTTTCTTCTTAGTGAACCCGAACTGCATAGAAGACAGGCCACCAGAACTCCGCACTGCTGCCTCGATCCTGTCGCATATTATTCTCTGTAGAATTTTTCCGGCGGAATCGAGGAGACAGATGGGCCGGTACGAGGATGGTTCTCTTGGATCCTTGTCCGCTTTTGGAATCAACACTAGTTGTTGTATTTTCCACCTTGCCGGAAAGACACCGTCGCGCAGACATTGCGTGTACACTCTGTTGAAAGTGTCCGGGAGCAGAGTTAAAGCCGCCTTTAGTACGAAGTTTGCCACCAAATCGGGACCAGGTGACTTCGAGTTCGCTATCCTCCGGGATGCATGGCACATCTCTTCTTGGCTTACTGGATAAAAGCCATTATTATCCCCCAGTGCTGTGCTGGTGTACCTCTCAGTGACGTCTGGCTGTTGGGGAAACAGGGTCTCCGCTATATGTGCCATTTCCAATGTATCGGTAGGCGCTGTTGGTCTTGGGGCTTTTATTTTCTTTACCACGATCCGGTATGCTCGTCCCCAAGGATCGCGGTCAGCTTCATCACATAGGGCCAAAAAGCAACGCCTCTTACTTTCGCGAATCGCCACTTTGCGGTCTTTCCGCCTACGCTTGAGTAAAATCTGCAACTCGAGTGCCCTCTCCTGTTCGCGCGCTCTCTTGTGTAGTCGCCGTGCTCGCAAGCATCTCTCACGGGCCGTTGCTATTTCGTCATTCAACCAGTAGGCTGCCTTGTGGTGTCTCTTATATCTGCGTCTGGGCTGCATGCTGGCGTTGCAGGCGACTTGTACTCGAGTCATCAGGTCCTCAGCAGTCATCGGCTCCTCGGTAGTCTCTGTGCTCAGCAGCTTGTGGAAGATGTCGGGGTTGAAAGTCTCCTCCCTGTATCCTGCTTGGTATTGGCTCTGGCGCTGCGTACTTTCCTCTATGCCTTCATGGATCGAGAATACTATAGCCATGTGATCGCTTCCAGTATAGTGTTCGCTAAGGGACCAAGACGTGGAATTGGCTATCGAGGCACTTATGAATGTGAGGTCTATGATGGACCCGCCTTCCTGTCGAGAGAACGTATGTCCAGAGCCCGAGTTTGCCAAGACGATATCAAGTACGGCGAATGCATCCAGTAGACAGCGCCCTTTCGCGTTTGTGGCGGGGCAGCCCCACTCGATCGCCCATTCATTGAAGTCGCCCGCGATGACAGTGGGGTGATGGGATCTTGCATCCTTGACAAGTTCGTCAAGCATTGCGCCATATTCTTCCAAGCTGGTGCTGGGGGGCAGATAGCAGCTGTAGATCCATAGGTCCCCTATCTTGGCACGAACAAAGCCTTTTTTTGCGAGTGTTGTTCCGCAGCGCATTTTGGTAGATCCATAACCCCCAATCATTGCCTTTTTCGACGAGTCTGCGCACCAATCCAGGGAGGGGTCGCCACGGTATGGTTCGCTAAGTATGGCAACGTCGATTTTGAGCTCGTGCGCTGATTGGGTTAGTAAGTCATTGGCATCCGCGCAGTGGTTTAGATTCTGTTGTAAGAATCTAATTTTGGTTTTTCCTGAGACGTCCGCTCCTCTCAGCTACAGGTAGGAAACCCCGGCTGCCTGGTTGATGGTTTGCGTCCTTGCCTTTTGCTGCGCATATAAAGCACTTTGGCAATGAAGTGCAAACGTTTGCCTTGTGGTTGGCCTCTCCGCATTTAAAGCACCACGTGCTCCTGTCCACGCTACTCCGGCAAACTCCAGCGAAATGCCCGAATTCGAGACATCTAAAGCAACGCTTCAGTTGAACACGCTCTTTGACCCTGCAAACCGTCCAGCCAATCCGGATTTTGCCTATTGTCAGCAGCTGCTTGCCAACGGGGCTGGTAGAGCGAGGATAGCCATTTGGGTTCCCGCGAACGCTGGTTTCAGCTTGCGAATACAGGACGCTGTAAGCTCCGGCTGCTTCAATATTTTCCGTGCCGCCTCCAGTACCTCGCCTTCGGTGGTTACATCATCCAGGTCTCTGAGCTCTACCTGGATTTCCTGGGTGATTGCTCTAACCGTCGCTCGCTCGGCCGGGGCCTCGCTCATTTTGTCCTTTAGGTCTTGCGTCTCCCTCCTGCACTCACCGTTGAGCTCCAGGAGAATTTCTCCTTTCCGTGTTTTGCGCACCTTCCTTACATTCTCCCCAACAATCTTGAGGCTCTCCTCCTTCTTTACCACTTGGAGGATATCACTGTACGAGAGATTCCCCGTCTGCTGGATGATCAGAGCATCTGGTCTTACTCGTCTAGACCCTCACGACTTGATCATCCTGTGGTGCTGACGGGTCTATTTGCCTACTATTTTCTATCTTCTCCAGCGCCTTACTCTCTACCGTAGATAGCTGGCCAGCGGACTTTTTAACCTATTTGGGGGGTGTTTTCCTCTGCTTTGATTTGGGGTCTCTTCCTCTTTTAGGCGTGCCATTGTTAATTGAAGCGGCAGCCGCCGTGGCCGCTTCCGTCTGTGTTCCTGCACTGGTTATCTTTTTTTGGGTGTCGCACAGCTTCATTACCCTCATTCGAAGAACAGAGATAGCCATTAACTTATCCCGGATCGCTTGGTTGATATGCCTCTTTTCTTTGTCATTGAAAATTGCGACAAGTTCGTCGAGGCGTGTCTTCATGTCCGCAAGCGCCGAATTTAAACCTGGAGCATCACGCTCGATGCTTGCGCTATTTTCTTCCTTCTAAGCGCTAGTTGGTGAACTTGCTCTTGATTCCTCACTCACTTTCTTCGTATGTGCCGGTTGCCTTGGTGACCTCTCAGTTTTAGAGCTCACCTTGAAGGCATCCTCTACATTACACGCGGTACTTATGCCGCCCTCCTCCTCCTTTTGGTTTTGGTTTCTATTCATTTCTTATGGGTCCCCACTCTTAGCCGTTGTCATTGGTCGTTGTACAGTCACCTATCTTGATCCCATGGTTGTCTTTGCAAGCAGTGAGGCCATGCTAGGGCTGACACACACCTTCATGGGGTAGTGTGTTCAGAGCCGGATCGGTGCTAGTCGGGAATCCTGACATCCGAGTCTGTACCGCCAACTTAATGGTGACGACCTTTAAGCGTTCTAAGAGGCCTGCCATGGTTTTAACGGGACGGGGGCGGTGATAGCATTAACCTAAAAGCCGTTTCCGTAGAATGTCACTTCGACGTACTCAGGTTCCAGAATGCTATTTCCGTCAGCCCATGTCTGACAAGTCGTATAGTAGTTCCGGTATGCCATGATCTAGACCTTACCGGTCTCGGTGTAGATGACAGTTCGACCTACTGCCAGGTGTTTGATGTATTCCCACGTTGCCACTCTAGAGTGGTGGGCACTTTGGACGGCGCCTACTCGTCTGTCAGTACGGTTTCCTTGGGCATATGGGACCATTTAAGCCCCGCCCTCAACCGCGAAGAGAATTGCAGGTGTGTGTGTGTGTGTGTGTGTGTGTGTGTTTGTGTTTTTTTTTTTTAATTCATTATAAGATATGCATAGTATACAGACATATTAGAGAGTTAAGACATAAGAAGTAAAGTTCTGTTTAGAACAGGAAGAGAGAAATAGATGTAACCATGACCCCGTGGAACCACCGCGAGGCATTGCATCACGGGGTATGGCTCCGGTTATTAACCGGCTTCTTCATTACGCCGGGACCGCTCTAGTGACCTCAGCGTTGTCATTGTCGATGCCGCGTAGCTGCTCACCGCCCTCCAGCATTGCTCGCTCGACACCATTAGGGCAACTAGATTCCTATCTGTAAGGGTGACCCCCAGTGTCGTTTCCATTTGTCTTCTACCCTCTTTGAACCTGTCGCAGTTGAGTAGTACGTGCTCTGCGTCTTCCACCATCCGGCCCTCGCAAGAGGGACAGTACGGATCGGTTGCGTGCTTAAAACGGTACAGATATGCCCTAAAGAATCCATGTCCACTGAGGAGCTGGGTGAGATAAAAGTTGACCTCCCCATACTTCCTCTCCAGCCAATCATCCAGTCTTGGGATGATCCTATTCGTCCAACGCCCATTTTTTGAGCCGGTCCATCTGTGTTGCCACTTTGCGCGGCTTCGCGTTCTTGCTTGCGCTCGTGCGACCTCTCTCCACGCGGCCGTCGGCTGAACCTCGTCTTGGATCTCCGAAGCCTCCTCCACTAGGATGTCAATCGGTATCATCCCTGCAATGACAAGAGCAGCATCTTCTGAAATCGTACGGAAAGCGCTGCATACCCTTAAGGCCGCCAAGCGGTATGTGGAGTCGAGTCCTCTACGATAGCTCCTTATGGCCATAGCCTTAGCCCAGATTGGGGCTCCATACAACATTATAGATTTAGTTACCTCTTGGAGCAACATCCGTCGTCCTTGCCGGGGTCCACGAGAGTTGGCCATGATCATGCTTAGGGCTCTGCACGTCGCAGCGGCCTTTTGGTTTGCATACGCAAGGTGCTCCTTAAAACATAGTCGCGTATCCACCAACACCCCAAAGTATTTAATGGACCTCTTTGATACGATGACAGTTTCGCCTACTTGCACCCGAGCCTGTTCCACTCTTTTCCGACTGCTGATGAGCACGGCTTCCGTCTTGTGTTCGGCCAGCAGCAGTCCGGACGTCCGTAGCCACTCGTAGACCACAGATATGGCACCGTTGCACGATCGCTCCACCTCGCTGATTGTTTTGGCTACTCCCACAATGGCAATGTCGTCAGCAAATCCAACAATCTTGACATCACTTGGCAAAGCTTGTTTCAGCACTCCATCGTACATAATGTTCCACAGAGTGGGTCCTAGGACCGATCCCTGTGGGACGCCTCCGGTTACATTATGCGAATACAGGACGCTGTAAGCTCCGGCTGCTTCAATATTTTCCGTGCCGCCTCCAGTACCTTGCCTTCGGTGGTTACATCATCCAGGTCTCTGAGCTCTACCTGGATTTCCTGGGTGATTGCTCTAACCGTCGCTCGCTCGGCCAGGGCCTCGCTCATTTTGTCCTTTAGGTCTTGCGTCTCCCTCCTGCACTCACCGTTGAGCTCCAGGAGAATTTCTCCTTTCCGTGTTTTGCGCACCTTCCTTACATTCTCCCCAACAATCTTGAGGCTCTCATCCTTCTTTACCATTTGGAGGATATCACTGTACGAGAGATTACCCGTCTGCTGGATGATCAGACCATCTGGTCTTACTCGTCTAGGGGGCATTTTCGGTTTCTTTTTTGTCTTTGGACCAACTTGTTGCTACTGGTTCTGGTCCCTCACGACTTGATCATCCTGTGGTGCTGCCGGGTCTATTTGCCTACTATTTTCTATCTTCTCCAGCGCCTTACTCTCTACCGTAGATAGCTGGCCAGCGGACTTTTTAACCTATTTGGGGGGTGTTTTCCTCTGCTTTGATTTGGGGTCTCTTCCTCTTTTAGGCGTGCCATTGTTAATTGAAGCGGCAGCCGCCGTGGCCGCTTCCGTCTGTGTTCCTGCACTGGTTATCTTTTTTTGGGTGTCGCACAGCTTCATTACCCTCATTCGAAGAACAGAGATAGCCATTAACTTATCCCGGATCGCTTGGTTGATATGCCTCTTTTCTTTGTCATTGAAAATTGCGACAAGTTCGTCGAGGCGTGTCTTCATGTCCGCAAGCGCCGAATTTAAACCTGGAGCATCACGCTCGATGCTTGCGCTATTTTCTTCCTTCTGAGCGCTAGTTGGTGAACTTGCTCTTGATTCCTCATTCACTTTCTTCGTATGTGCCGGTTGCCTTGGTGACCTCTCAGTTTTAGAGATCACCTTGAAGGCATCCTCTACATTACACGCGGTACCTATGCCGCCCTCCTCCTCCTTTTGGTTTTGGTTTCTATTCATTTCTTATGGGTCCCCACTCTTAGCCGTTGTCATTGGTCGTTGTACAGTCACCTATCTTGATCCCGTGGTTGTCCTTGCAAGCAGTGAGGCCATGCTAGGGTTGACATGTGTGAGTGTGTCTTAGTATGTGTGTGTTTCTCTTTTTTTTTGGATACGCCAGGGAGGTGGTAATCTTCTAAAGATACTAGCAGACCGGGCTGCTAGCACGCACGATTCGACGATTGTACCTGTATCCAAACTTACTCAGGGTTTGTTTTGAGCGCCTACTTACTAATCTAGCCCCCTCCCCATATGCCATACAGTGAATTTAGTTTCGAGTTTGTTGGCTTCAATGTTCATGTGCAAACAATTTGCTAGGACGTTGATGGCAACATCAGACACTCTTCTAAATACGCATCAAACCCTATGGCCTATGGCCGATTCCGCACGTCTAGTATACGACTTGTGTTTCGTTGCCTAGAGTGTTTAGCATACATAGCGGCCTGTCAGATGATGGTTGCCCTGGTGGTTTATTGCCTTTGGGTAAGAGTACCAATCGTTGTCGTTTCCAGAAATCTGGAAAGACTACCTCTGTCATACATGTGTTTATTACCGCCTGGAGGACATGGGTATGCTCGGCTATAGCCTCTTTCATGACTAAGTTTGGTATCACGTCAAGTCCCAGCGCTTTGTTGTTTTTTATTTTTCTGCTTGCACTTAGCACTTCCAGATACACAGATGTTCTCCAAACATTGCGGAGATAGGTTCCTGACAATGTTAAGCATAACTCGTGGGCAAGTTGGAGTTTGGCAACGGCTTCCCTTGAGCTTCTGGGTCACTATTTTGTACGCGCTCCCCCACGGGTCGGTGTTTAGCCCCTCCTTAAGCGCTGGGAATGCTTCAATTATACTCCTCGGAAAGCCTTTGGTACACGGTCTCTCTTTGCCTTGTAGGCAACTTCGAGTTCTGGTGATGTTCCTTATCTCACCCATACCCGCGTTCCACCAGAAGGTGGGCTGGCGTCCATTACTGTCGTCTCTTCTAGGTATAGCGGCATCACAGGCACCCGAAAGTGTTCTAACTATTCAAACATGTACTCAAGCATTGGCTTGTCCATCATTTTGGTTATCCACCCTCCCTTCTGTGCTTTAGGAGGGGGCCAGTATGGTGTGAATCTGCCGTTTGGTATTATCTCGAACTGGATAGCATTATGGTCACTGACGGTAGCAATGTCTATCACTTCCTACATGATATGCCTAACTGGGGACCTACTGGCAAACGTAATGTCGATGCAGGATTCGCCTGGTTCATTGCTGAAGTTCGAGGCACTGCCGCTATTAGTGAGCATACTTTGTCCATACTATCCCTTGCCCCTACTATAATCGCTCCCTTTGCGTTAGCCCTGATGCTTCCCCATTCAACTGCCAGCGATTATAAAGGAGGATTTTCCACGGGCATTTAAAATCAGATCCCACAGGATGTCCTTGAAGGTGTGCAATTCAACTCTGGGTGGTCTATATATGTGTATGCCCTTTACATGTGCATATGCGGAGCCCGTACTAGCCGTAGGGCTACTGTCCTCTATGTAGTGATGGCCGCAGTTCCCTCCAGTGGTGTTTGATACCCAGCTGTTATCAGGACTATGTGCTGAGTAAGGTCCGCTGATGTGTTGCGTCAGATGTTGCAGTGATTAAGATTTATTTGTATAAACTTAATCATTGTTGCTGCTTGGTTTCAGCACACTTTTGTACTTCGGGCAGCGATAGCATCCAGTAGAATTGTCGTTGTTCCCACCGTCATCCAGCGACTTACTTTTAAGGTTCCTTGCAATTCCTTCTTAAGTGCCCTTTTTTTTTTTTTACATTGACATAGTAGGTACGCAATGACCACACACTGATCTCACATGGGGCAGGCCCAAGTGGCATCAAAATTCACCCAGTCACATAGACTGGGCTCAGCTGGTGTTAATTGTTAAGTTCTTTGGTGAACATGCGATACCAAAGCTAATGTCTACGTACTAAATATTTGGCTACAGATAAAGACATCATCAGCCTCTAATAAACATGCAATATTAAACTAAATCTAAGACCTAATTTAGAATTCAATACCTGAAATTATATAGACAATTCAAACAAAAATTTAGATTACAAATTTAGAAAGTAAGTTATGCATTAATTCAATTTAGCCAATAATGTAGAGGTGGAAATTTCAGAGTTTAGAAAATCACGACTAAGCAAAGTCTCAAAGAGAACAATAATGACAGAACTGATAGAAAAACTTCTAAGATAAAATAAAGAATTTAGCCTAGCTCTCTAATACTTTGAAAGAGTAGTGGAACAAGCAGAAGATGAAACTGAAGCAGTGACTGGTAAGGTTACCTGCAAAAGCCTAGTTTTTTTCCTAGGAATAAACTCATGGACCACCATATGTGCAGGCCAGAAATTAGGGCCACAAATGACAGAAAATACTTCCATACCAACTGAAAGCTTGAAAGAAGAGCCTTCTCTAGGGCTAGAAAAATTAAACTTATGAATATTAATATTCAAAGGGTTGCATGCTTTTGATGATATATAGCGTGCAAAGTCGTCACAGGTTGTCTCCTTATCCAACCTGGAAATAAAAACATGTTTACGAGGATCCAGCACCTTCAAAATACATGGCACGGGAGTAGAGGCACTATTGGACTGCGAAGAACTCTTAGGTGGAGACAAAGTACGGGAGGAGTTAGAAGATGAAGCAGAAGTTACAGTAGTAGGACAGGGAGTAGAGCAAGATGAACAATTAGTGGAGGGAAAGTTGAAAGCGACAGATTAAGTGGTAGTAGAGGGGATATTGGTAAAAGGATCTACTGGAATTGGAGCGGGATGGGATGATTGGTTAGATATTGAAGAAAGTACAGAAGAATAAGTGGATGAAGGTTGGGAAGAAGGGGAACAAGTTGGAGAAGGAGAAGTTGAAGCTGAAGTCACAGTAGTAAGACATGGAATAGAGGAAGTCGAACAAGTAGTGGAGGGAAAGTTAAAGGCGATAGATGAAGAAGTAGTAGATGGGATAGTGGTTGACGGAGCTACCGGAATTTGAGCGGGATGGGACGATGGGGTGAGTATGGAAGAAAGTACAGAAGAGTGACTGGGTAAAGGTTGGGAAGAAGAAGAACAAGTTGGAGAAGTTGAAGCTGCAGTCACAGAAGTAGGACAAGGAATCGAGGAAGACGAACAAGTAGTGGATGGAAAGTTCAAAGCGACAGATGAAGAAATAGTAGAGGGCATAATGGTTGAAGGAGCTAAAGGAATTGGAGTAGGAGTAGAAGTAGAATAAAGTACATAAGAGTAAGTGGGTAAAAGTTGGGAAGAAGTAGAACAAGTTGGAGGGGTTTGGGAAGAAGGGGGTTGAGGAGACGAAAAAGAAATAAGTAGCGCTATGGTAGACGCAAGATTATGAGGGGATAATGGCGGCAGTTGTACTGCATTAGCCGTTGGAGTCAAGTCGAAAAAGTACTCCAAAAACATTTTTGACCCAGCATCAAACTCTGAGGCTAGCTCAGTGAATAGTTTCTTAAGTTTTTGGTATTTAGTTCGCATACGGTGGTACATCAATGAGAAGTCCCCCTGGCGATTGAAACAGGTGGGGCACGACCACCTGAAGCCACGACATGCAGGTTTAGCAGTACCGTAAAGTCGGTCATAGTCGCGACCAGTCAACCCAGCGCACTTAAGGTGGGCGATGTTATCGCACATCCAACAAGAGATCCCTCTAAGCTTATCTTTATTAAAGTTGTCCTTGTTGGTGCAAGTCCGAATTCAGCAACTCATTTTGCGCGAAGTATTGAAATCGTAGGTAACAAATTATAAATAAAATAAAAGCAAAATGAGACAAAGTGAATAAATGAGATGAATATAAATGTAAAAAGATGTAAATTTCATAAATAAATATTTAAAAAAAAAATAAAATATTTTCTTTATTTTTATTTTTATAAATTTATAATACCTTAAAAATTAATGAATATATCAAATAAATAATAAGTTAAAAAAATAAATAAATAAATATAAGAATAATAACAAACTTGAGAGTGAAAATTTTCAAAATTTTTTTCAAAATTTATTTGTGAGTATCAACACACTGTGCAAAAGCTCACAACGACTTAAGCTCGAATGTTGACACCAGAGAGAACTTATTCATATAGAGGTTACATTTCTCTCTTAAAAAATGGCCGGAGAGACTCTTCAGACACGATTAGAATCCGACACTGAGTCTGTACATCAACATTATTGTTGGCTGTTCAACTTATTCAGCGTAACATATTGCTGTTGGGTTTGCATAAAGAAATTGGGCGGGAGTATGATATTCAAAGAAAATAAATACACAAGAAAGACATAATAAAAACAAAAATCTGAGACAGTTTCTTCTTTCTTTGATTTTTTCGTTCAATGTTTTTTATTTGCAAATTTTCAAGAATATTAAGCAAATTGTGTTGAGTTTTCTTTAATTTATGAATTATGAAATTTAACAAACGAAATCGAGCCATAGCTGCCTTGTATTTTGCCTATATTCATTTATATGAACGAAATGAAAATACCAAGCGGCTAGCAAAAAAGAAGACATGAAAACAAAGCAAAATCGTACAAATATATTCCCACACAATAAGAAACCAATCTTATACACGCACTATACCTACACAACACACTTAAAATTATCACACTTTACACGCAAGGTCGAAAAAGAAGACCAACACAATCTCATACATGCACTATACCTACACAACACACTCAAACTTTTCACATTTCGCACGCAAGGCAGACAATAAAAACCAACACAATCTCATACACGTACAACACCTTCACAACAAGGTCACCCACACAATCGCAAGTTTTGATTTTTGACTTCAACTTCCTTAAGACAATTTTCGGTTGTGGCAGAAAACAAAATCCATTTTAATAGCAAGTACAGTGAATGCACATTTATTGAACAGCCAAAGAAACCCAAGTGGAATTTCTAACTACCGTCGAGTTTTCATAGGTCAAACTTTTATAAGTCGAATATCTCCATGACTCGAATTGAGTGCGTTTATAGCGAAAAATCAATATAATATGTCTTGCATAACACGAATATCTTCATAATTTGAACTTTTGTTATGCATTATGGTGATTCAAGATTTGGCAGTTGACTGTACGAGAAATACGCACAGTCCGCGAAGTTCGAGTCTCAATCGCGCAAAGCAAATTTCGTCACCCTTAATTCGTGTTGTGTTCTTTCCTCTCCTTTCCATGTGATCGGCAATGAAGAAAAAAACAAATGGTCTAGACTTTGTTGTTGCGTGATCGTAGCAAAAAGGAGGCATTTTAATTCCCGCCCGCGCCCCACTTCACATCGTAGCCCATAAGTCAATCTTCGCTTGTCAGGCCCCGAGCGCATTTCGTTGTTGACTTCAAATTTGAGTGCACGCAAAAAGTATACATATTCGTTTACGAAGGGATATCTCTTTTCTTTGTCTTCCCTTATGTTCGGCAAACAAGGAAAAAACAAATGTCACACGTTGTTGTTGGCGAAGGCAAAATTTATTTCTTTCTTTCCTGTTTCGCAGTAGCGCAGGTGGTTTGATATCGTTTTCACATGGGACATTTGCAGTTGCTTGCTGTTTTTTCTGTTTGCCTGGTAGTCAAGGTAGAATTACCTATATTGAACTTCGGTTTTTCGATATATATAGTGCAAAATATACAATTTAAATCAATTTTACTTATTTATTTCTTTATTTCTAACAGCCCGAACGAATAATTCATTCGTTATTATTATAATTATTTATTCCTTAAAAGACCCACCAAAACCAATACAAGTAGGTGGTGGGAATTGCAATAACAAAATCATCATGTTCCTCATTCGTAAAAAAATCGCGTAAAACCTATACATGTTCCTTCTTTGCTATCATTCCCACAACAATATCAATACAATCAAAATAAAAATGGATGACGGCAATCAAAACAAACAAAACAAAGGTTATATACAGAAATTCCTTTTCATGCTAATTCGCGCTAAGAACACAAAATGTAGGAAGACACATCAAGAAGGGGAAACATTGCTGGCTTCGATTTCAACACAGTCACCCACCTTCTAATATTTCTGTTTGCCTAGTTACTTTAGTTAGTAGTTAGCGGCTGCGCTGCTACTTCGATGTTAATAGCAGAGAAGTAATATATTCCCATAGGTTCTATTTATTTGAAAAAAGCTCAAAAAGCTTTTGAGAGAAATGCAACCTCTATATAAATGAATACTCTTTGGGAGATACAGTTATTCAAAAATAAAAACTGATTATCGAGAGCAAGAAGGAAACAGAAAAAGACTAAAATAGCAAAAACAATTTGAAGGGAGAACAAAGCAGGAAAAAAAAAGATATTGAATTCAATATACAGGAAAGCCAAGTTTAAGTGTTGTAATTGCCAAAATAATTAAACAATGTTAAGCACAAAATGTATTCTGGTGAAATGAGCCCTACACCACAAATAAAGTCACTTAAAACAAAACACCGGAAAGAATATAAATAAAATCAAAAATCAAAAACGAACAATAGACAACCCAATTGCCAAATGCTCATTATTATCATCCCATGCTGCGCTGGTTTACCTCTCAGTGACGTCTGTGTGTTGAGGAAACAGGGTCGCCATTATGTGTGCCATTTCTAGTTGATCGTTGAGGGCTGTTACTCTTGGGGCTTTTGGCTTCTGTGTGTGTGTGTATGTATGCGTGTATGGTGTGTGTATTCCTTCCCCATTTCCTGACTTCTCCACATCAGTACCTGATCACGGCGTTCGACACATAGTCTCCCAATGGTCGTGTTTGCGCCTGTAAAAGATCGCGTTTAAAATCGCAACCTAACACAACTCCAAAGTCACAGTAGTAACGGAGTCCGATTTATCGACATCAGGTAAGTGGCGCTTCAAAGTAGGTTGCGATTTTATCATTGCCCTCTCCAACCCTATCTCGGTGCTGCTGATCGAAATAGGTGGCGCTTTGTCAAATGGTATTTCAGACACAAACCTAGTACAGCTAGTGTGTGTGAGTGCGTGTCAATATGTGTGAGTGTGTGTTAGTATGTGTGTGTTTCTTTTTTTTTGGATACGTCAGGGAGGTGGTAATCTTCTAAAGATACTAACAGACCGGGCTGCTAGCATGCACTATTCGACGATTGTACCTGTATCCAAACTTACTCACGGTTTGTTTTGAGCGCCTACATACTAATCTAGCCCCCTCCTCATATGCCATACAGTGAATTTAGTTGCGAGTTTGTTGGCTTCAATGTTCATGTGCAAACAATTTGCTAGGACGTTGATAGCAACATCAGACACTCTTCTAAATACGCATCAAACCCTATGGCCTATGGCCGATTCCGCACGTCTAGTATACGACTTGTGTTTCGTTTCCTAGAGTGTTTAGCATACATAGCGGCCTGTCAGATGATGGTTGCCCTGGTGGTTTATTGCCTTTGGGTAAGAGTACCAATCGTTGTCGTTTCCAGAAATCTGGAAAGACTACCTCTGTCATACATGTGTCTATTACCGCCTGGAGGACATGGGTATGCTCGGCTATAGCCTCTTTCATGACTAAGTTTGGTATCACGTCAAGTCCCAGCGCTTTGTTGTTTTTTATTTTTCTGCTTGCACTTAGCACTTCCAGATACACAGATGTTCTCCAAACATTGCGGAGATAGGTTCCTGACAATGTTAAGCATAACTCGTGGGCAAGTTGGAGTTTGGCAACAGCTTCCCTTGAGCTTCTGGGTCACTATTTTGTACGCGCTCCCCCACGGGTCGGTGTTTAGCTCCTCCTTAAGCGCTGGGAATGCTTCAAGTATACTCCTCGGAAAGCCTTTGGTAGACGGTCTCTCATTGCCTTGTAGGCAACTTCGAGTTCTGGTGATGTTTCTTAACGCACTTATACCCGCGATCCACCAGAAGGTGGGCTGGCGTCCATTACTGTCGTCTCTTCTAGGTATAGCGGCATCACAGGCACCCGAAAGTGTTCTAACTATTCAAACATGTACTCAAGCATTGGCTTGTCCATCATTTTGGTTATCCACCCTCCCTTTTGTGCTTTAGGAGGGGGCCAGTATGGTGTGAATCTGCCGTTTGGTATTATCTCGAACTGGATAGCATTATGGTCACTGACGGTAGCAATGTCTATCACTTCCCACTTGATATGCCTAACTGGGGACCTACTGGCAAACGTAATGTCGATGCAGGATTCGCCTGGTTCATTGCTGAAGGTCGAGGCACTGCCGCTATTAGTGAGCATACTTTGTCCATACTAGCCCTTGCCAATACTATAATCGCTCCCTTTGCGTTAGCCCTGATGCTTCCCCATTCAACTGCCAGCGATTATAAAGGAGGATTTTCCACGGGCATTTAAAATCAGTTCCCACAGGATGTCCTTGAAGGTGTGCAATTCAACTCTGGGTGGTGCATAACGTCTATATATGTGTATGCCCTTTACATGTGCATATGCGGAGCCCGTACTAGCCATAGGGCTACTGTCCTCTGTGTAGTGATGGCCGCAGTTCCCTCCAGTGGTGTTTGATACCCAGCTGTTATCAGAACTATGTGCTGAGTAAGTGATTCAGATTTATTTGTATAAACTTAATCATTGTTGCTGCTTGGTTTCAGCACACTTTTGTACTTCGGGCAGCGATAGCATCCAGTAGAATTGTCGTTGTTCCCACCGTACGCAATGACGACACACTGATCTCACATGGGGCAGGCCCAAGTGGCATCAAAATTCACCCAGTCACATAGACTGGGCTCAGCTGGTGTTAATTGCTAAGTTTTTTGGTGAACATGCAATACCAAAGCTAATGTCTACGTACTAAATATTTGGCTACAGATAAAGACATCATCAGCCTCTAATAAACATGCAATATTAAACTAAATCTAAGACCTAATTTAGAATTCAATACCTAAAATGATATAGACAATTCAAACAAAAATTTAGATTACAAGTTTAGAAAGTAAGTTATGCATTAATTCAATTAAGCCAATAATGTCGAGTTGGAAATTTCAGAGTTTAAAAAATCACGGCGAAGCAAAGTCTGAACGAAAACAATAATGACAGAACAGATAGAAAAACTTCTAAGATAAAATAAAGAAAGTTTACACTTTAGCCTAGCCCTCTAATACTTTAAAAGTGTAGTGGAAGAAGCAGAAGATGAAACTGAAGCAGTGACTGGTAAGGTTACCTGCAAAAGCCTAGTTTTTTTCTAGGAATAAACTCATGGACCACCATCGAGGTGGTGGTGGAGGAATCGAGGAAGACGAACAAGTAGTGGATGGAAAGTTTAAAGCGACAGATGAAGAAATAGTAGAGGGCATAATGGTTGAAGGATCTAAAGGAATTGGAGTAGGATGGGGCGGTTGGGTAGAAGTAGAATAAAGTACATAAGAGTAAGTGGGAAAAAGTTGGGAAGAAGTAGAACAAGTTGGATGGGTTTGGGAAGAAGGGGGTTGAGGAGACGAAAAAGAAATAAGTGGCGCTATGGTAGACGCAAGATTATGAGGGGATAATGGCGGCAGTTGTACTGCATTAGCCGTTGGAGTCAAGTCGAAAAAGTACCCCAAAAACATTTTTGACCCAGCATCAAACTCTGAGGCTAGCTCAGTGAATAGTTTCTTAAGTTTTTGGTATTTAATTCGCATACGGTGGTACATCAATGAGAAGTCCCCCTGGCGATTGAAACAGGTGGGGCACGACCACCTGAAGCCACGACATGCAGGTTTAGCAGTACCGTAAAGTCGGTCATAGTCGCGACCAGTCAACCCAGCGCACTTAAGGTGGGCGATGTTATCGCACATCCAACAAGAGATCCCTCTAAGCTTATCTTTATTAAAGTTGTCCTTGTTGGTGCAAGCCCGAATTCAGCAACTCATTTTGCGCGAAGTATTGAAATCGTAGGTAACAAATTATAAATAAAATAAAAACAAAATGAGACAAGTAAGATAGCACAAAGTGAATAAATGAAATGAATATAAATGTAAAAAGAAGTGAATTTCATAAATAAATATTTAAAAAAAAAATAAAAACATTTTTTTATTTTTATTTTTATAAATTTATAATACCTTAAAAATTAATGAATATATCAAATAAATAATAAGTTAGAAAAAAAAATATAAATAAATATAAGAATAATAACAAACTTGAGAGTGAAAATTTTCAAAATTTATTTTCATAATTTATTTGTGAGTATCAACACCAAAGAGTATTAATCCATATAGAGTTCCCATTTCTCTCACGAGCTTTTGGAGCTTTTTCCAAATCTTAAGAAGACATTGGCTTATGTTATTTCTCTGCTATTAACATCGACGTAGCAGCGCAGGTCGCTGTGTAGCAAACTCATTGTGCTAACTACTGAACTGAAGTAATCAGGCAAACAGAAATTTTAGAAGGTGGGTGTCTGTTGTGAAATCGAAGCAAGCGCTGTTTCCCCTTCTTGGTGTGTCTTCCTACATTTTGTGTTCTTAGCGCGAATTAGCACGAAAAGGAATTTCTGTATATCACCTTTGTTTTGTTTGTTTTGATTGCCGTCACCCATTTTTATTTTGAATGTATTGATATTGTTGTGGGAATGATATGGTAGCGAAAAAGGAACATGTATAGGTTTGACGCGATTTATTTATGAATGATGAACATGATTTTTGTTAGTGCAATTCCCACCACCTACTTGTATTGGTTTTGGTGGGACTTTTAAGGAATAAATAATAAATAATTATAATAATAACGAATAAATTATTCGTTCGGGCTGTTAGAAATAAAGAAACAAATGACTCAATAAATAAGTAAAATTGATTTAAAATGCATATTTTGAGCTAGGTATGTCGAAAAATCCAAGTTGAATACAGCTAATTCTACGTTGACTTCTAGATAAACAGATAAAACAGCAAGCAACTGCAACTGTCCCATGTGAAAACGATATCAAGCCACCTGTGCTACTGCGAATACAGGAAAGAAAGAAATAAATATTGCCTTCGCCCAACAACAACGTGTGACATTTGTTTTTTCCTTATTTGCCGAATATAAGGGAAGACAAAGAAAAGAGATATTCCTGCGCGAATGAATATGTATACTTTTTGCGTGCACGCAAATTTGAAGTCAACAACGAAACGCGCTCGGGGCCTGACAAGCGAAGATTGACTTGTTGGTTACGATGTGAAGTGGGGCGCGTGCGGGAATAAAAATTCCTCCTTTTTGCTACGATCACGCAACAACAAAGTCTAGACCATTTGTTTTTTTCTTTATTGCCGATCACAAGGAAAGAGGAGGAAAGAACACAACACAAAGTAAGGGCGACGAAATTTGCTTTGCGCGACTGAGACTCAAACTTCGCGGACTGTGCGTATTGCTCGTACAGTCAACTGCCAAATCTTGAATCACCACAATGAATAACAAAATTTCAAATTATGGGGATATTCGAGTTATGGAAAGCATATTGATTTTTCGCTATAAACGCACTCAATTCGAGTCATGGAGATATTCGACTTATAAAAGTTTGACCTATGAAAACTCGACGGTAGTTAGAAATTCCACTTGGGTTTCTTTGGCTTTTCAATAAATGCGCATTCACTGTACTTGCTCTTGAAATGGATTTCGTTTTCTGCCACAACCGAAAATTGTCTTCAAGAAGTTGAAGTCAAAAATCAAAACTTGCCATTGTGTGGGTGACCTTGTTGTGTAGGTGTGGTACGTGTTGCGTTTATAGCGAAAAATCAACATAATAAGTCTTCCATAACACGAATATCTTTATAATTTGAACTTTTGTTATGCATTATGGTGATTCAAGATTTGGCAGTTGACTGTACGAGAAATACGCACAGTCCGCGAAGTTCGAGTCTCAATCGCGCAAAGCAAATTTCGTCACCCTTACTTCGTGTTGTGTTCTTTCCTCTCCATTCCATGTGATCGGCAATGAAGAAAAAAACAAATGGTCTAGACTTTGTTGTTGCGTGATCGTAGCAAAAAGGAGGCATTTTAATTCCCGCACGCGCCCCACTTCACATAGTAGCCCATAAGTCAATCTTCGCTTGTCAGGCCCCGAGCGCGTTTCGTTGTTGACTTCAAATTTGAGTGCACGCAAAAAGTATACATATTCATTTACGCAGGGATATCTCTTTTCTTTGTCTTCCCTTATGTTCGGCAAATAAGGAAAAAACAAATGTCACACGTTGTTGTTGAGCGAAGGAAAAATTTATTTCTTTCTTTCCTGTTTCGCAGTAGCGCAGGTGGTTTGATATCGTTTTCACATGGGACATTTGCAGTTGCTTGCTGTTTTTTCTGTTTGCCTGGTAGTCAAGGTAGAATTACCTATATTCAACTTCGGTTTTTCGATATATATAGTGCAAAATATACAATTTAAATCAATTTTACTTATTTATTTCTTTATTTCTAACAGCCCGAACGAATAATTCATTCGTTATTATTATAATTATTTATTCCTTAAAAGTCCCAACAAAACCAATACAAGTAGGTGGTGGGAATTGCAATAACAAAAATCATGTTCCTCATTCGTAAAAAAATCGCGTGAAACCTATACATGTTCCTTATTTGCTATCATTCCCACAACAATATCAATACAATCAAAATAAAAATGGATGAGGGCAATCAAAACAAACAAAACAAAGGTTATATACAGAAATTCCTTTTCATGCTAATTCGCGCTAAGAACACAAAATGTAGGAAGACACATCAAGAAGGGGAAACATTGCTGGCTTCGATTTCAACACAGTCACCCACCTTCTAATATTTCTGTTTGCCTAGTTAATTCAGTTTAGTAGTTAGCGGCTGCGCTGCTACTTCGATGTTAATAGCAGAGAAGTAATATATTCCCATAGGTTCTATTTATTTGAAGAAAGCTCAAAAAGCTTTTGAGAGAAATGCAACCTCTATATAAATGAATACTCTTTGGGAGATACAGTTATTCAAAAATAAAAACTGATTATCGAGAGCAAGAAGGAAACAGAAAAAGATTAAAATAGCAAAAACAATTTGAAGGGAGAAAAAAGCAGGAAAAAAAAGATATTGAATTCAATATACAGGAAAGCCAAGTTTAAGTGTTGTAATTGCCAAAATAATTAAACAATGTTAAGCACAAAATGTATTCTGGTGAAGTGAGCCCTACACCACAAATAAAGTCACTTAAAACAAAACACCGGAAAGAATATAAATAAAATCAAAAATCAAAAACGAACAATAGACAACCCAATTGCCAAATGCTCATTATTATCATCCCATGCTGCGCTGGTTTACCTTTCAGTGGCGTCTGTGTGTTGAGGAAACAGGGTCGCCATTATGTGTGCCATTTCTAGTTGATCGTTGAGGGCTGTTACTCTTAGGGCTTTTGGCTTCTGTGTGTGTGTGTATGTATGCGTGTATGGTGTGTGTATTCCTCCCCCATTTCCTGACTTCTCAACATCAGTACCTGATCACGGCGTTCGACACATAGTCTCCCAATGGTCGTGTTTGCGCCTGTAAAAGATCGCGTTTAAAATCGCAACCTAACACAACTCCAAAGTCACAGTAGTAACGCAGTCCGATTTATCGACATCAGGTAAGTGGCGCTTCAAAGTAGGTTGCGATTTTATCATTGCCCTCTCCAACCCTATCTCGGTGCTGCTGATCGAAATAGGTGGCGCTTTGTCAAATGGTATTTCAGACACAAACCTAGTACAGCTAGTGTGTGTGAGTGCGTGTCAATATGTGTGAGTGTGTGTTAGTATGTGTGTGTTTCTTTTTTTTTGGATACGTCAGGGAGGTGGTAATCTTCTAAAGATACTAACAGACCGGGCTGCTAGCATGCACTATTCGACGATTGTACCTGTATCCAAACTTACTCACGGTTTGTTTTGAGCGCCTACATACTAATCTAGCCCCCTCCTCATATGCCATACAGTGAATTTAGTTGCGAGTTTGTTGGCTTCAATGTTCATGTGCAAACAATTTGCTAGGACGTTGATAGCAACATCAGACACTCTTCTAAATACGCATCAAACCCTATGGCCTATGGCCGATTCCGTACCTCTAGTATACGACTTGTGTTTCGTTGCCTAGAGTGTTCAGCATACATAGCGGCCTGTAAGATGATGGTTGCCCTGGTGGTTTATTGCCTTTGGGTAAGAGTACCAATCGTTGTCGTTTCCAGAAATCTGGAAAGACTACTTCTGTCATACATGTGTTTATTACCGCCTGGAGGACATGGGTACGCTCGGCTATAGCCTCTTTCATGACTTAGTTTGGTATCACGTCAAGTCCCAGCGCTTTGTTGTTTTTTATTTTTCTGCTTGCACTTAGCACTTCCAGATACACAGATGTTCTCCAAACATTGCGGAGATAGGTTCCTGACAATGTTAAGCATAACTCGTGGGCAAGTTGGAGTTTGGCAACGGCTTCCCTTGAGCTTCTGGGTCACTATTTTGTACGCGCTCCCCCACGGGTCGGTGTTTAGCTCCTCCTTAAGCGCTGGGAATGCTTCAAGTATACTCCTCGGAAAGCCTTTGGTAGACGGTCTCTCATTGCCTTGTAGGCAACTTCGAGTTCTGGTGATGTTTCTTAACGCACTTATACCCGCGATCCACCAGAAGGTGGGCTGGCGTCCATTACTGTCGTCTCTTCTAGGTATAGCGGCATCACAGGCACCCGAAAGTGTTCTAACTATTCAAACATGTACTCAAGCATTGGCTTGTCCATCATTTTGGTTATCCACCCTCCCTTTTGTGCTTTAGGAGGGGGCCAGTATGGTGTGAATCTGCCGTTTGGTATTATCTCGAACTGGATAGCATTATGGTCACTGACGGTAGCAATGTCTATCACTTCCCACTTGATATGCCTAACTGGGGACCTACTGGCAAACGTAATGTCGATGCAGGATTCGCCTGGTTCATTGCTGAAGGTCGAGGCACTGCCGCTATTAGTGAGCATACTTTGTCCATACTAGCCCTTGCCCCTACTCTAATCGCTCCCTTTGCGTTAGCCCTGATGCTTCCCCATTCAACTGCCAGCGATTATAAAGGAGGATTTTCCACGGGCATTTAAAATCAGATCCCACAGGATGTCCTTGAAGGTGTGCAATTCAACTCTGGGTGGTCTATATATGTGTATGCCCTTTACATGTGCATATGCGGAGCCCGTACTAGCCATAGGGCTACTGTCCTCTGTGTAGTGATGGCCGCAGTTCCCTCCAGTGGTGTTTGATACCCAGCTGTTATCAGAACTATGTGCTGAGTAAGTGATTCAGATATATTTGTATAAACTTAATCATTGTTGCTGCTTGGTTTCAGCACACTTTTGTACTTCGGGCAGCGATAGCATCCAGTAGAATTGTCGTTGTTCCCACCGTCATCCAGCGACTTACTTTTAAGGTTCCTTGCAATTCCTTCTTAAGTGCCCTTTTTTTTTTTACATTGACATAGTAGGTACGCAATGAACACACACTGATCTTACATGGGGCAGGCCCAAGTGGCATCAAAATTCACCCAGTCACATAGACTGGGCTCAGCTGGTGTTAATTGCTAAGTTCTTTGGTGAACATGCGATACCAAAGCTAATGTCTACGTAATAAATATTTGGCTACAAATAAAGACATCATCAGCCTCTAATAAACATGTAATTTAAACTAAATCTAAGACTTAATTTAGAATTCAATACCTAAAATGATATAGCCAATTCAAACAAACATTTAGATTACAAGTTTAGAAAGTAAGTTATGCATTAATTCAATTAAGCCAATAATGTAGAGGTGGAAATTTCAGAGTTTAGAAAATCACGGCGAAGCAAAGCCTCAACGAAAACAATAATGACAGAACTGATAGAAAAACTTCTAAGATAAAATGAAGAATTTAGCCTAGCCCTCTAATACTTTGAAAGTGTAGTGGAAGAAGCAGAAGATGAAACTGAAGCAGTGACTGGTAAGGTTACCTGCAAAAGCCTAGTTTTTTCTAGGAATAAACTCATGGACCACCATATGTGCAGGCCAGAAATTAGCGCCACAAATGACAGAAAATACTTTCATACCAACTGAAAGCTTGAAAGGAGAGCCTTCTCTAGGGCTAGAAAAATTAAACTTATGAATATTAATATTCGAAGAGTTGCATGCCTCGGTGTTACGCTCCTAGCTGTCCAGCCACACCCTTAAGAACCTCCCGCAAAATGATACCAATGTGAATTACTTCGAATGTGCCAGATTTCATCAGATCCAGTGCGGAACCGCCTCCCAAATACTCCATGACGATCCATAGCTTCGTGCCTCTTAGAAACGAACCAATATATTTGGTCACACAGGGTGAGTCACACTGTGACAGCACCATTATTTCTTGATGTATGTCGTCGATGTCATCTGCTGCCTCCTCTAGGTCTATTATCTTTATGGCTATAACCTGCTGCGTTCGATTATCGATACCTTTGAAAACCTCGCCAAAGGAGCCTTTTCCAATTCGCTCCTGCTTGGTAAAAATTAATATGGGGTCAACTTTCTGCGTCCAGGACATTGTTACTATAGCGAGACGCTTGTAAAGTCCTTAAAATTTTTATTTAAGTTTATCGTGTGAAAAATCACAAGTTTTCGCTTCAAAATTTCATGGAACTTCACCAAAAAAACAACGGTAGTGGTCCTAGAATTCAATATTTATTAAACTTCAAATTACAGACTGCTTAACAGATTTTTTTTTATTTATTTATTTCTTTATATTTAATTTTTCTGTTATTATTAGAACAACTTCAATTAAACTGTATATACAAAAATTAATAAAACAACTTAAATAATAAGTGGGGATATAGTAAAGTGTAGATATAATATTAAAAGGATCTGTTGTAGAGGTCAGCAGGGTGCGATCTTCTCAGCCGTCTCGCTACCCTAACTCCTCCAATTCTGCGTCGTTTTAGAAGGCACCTTGCTAGTTTATTTGGATGATTTTTTAACCTCTATATATTTTTTGGCCTGACGATTTATCACATCGCCAATTTTCGGTATTTTTAAGTCGTTTTCAAGGTCCACCGTTCGCATGAACCAAGGGGCACCAGTAAGCATTCGCAAAGTCTTGGTCTGCAGTACTCTCACCTTCGTGATGTTTGACCTCGCTGCTTTGCCATACACCTGCAAACCGTAGCAGGAGCAATTATGGTTTTGTAAATGTTCACCTTATTTCCCAAGGACAATTTATTACTGCTAGTTAAAAGCCAATGCAATTTACCAATCTCTGTCTTAAGGATTTCGTGATACTTGAAATATGCATCTTGAAAGTTAGCCGCCTATCCAAATATACACCCAGGTATTTGTAACCTGAATGGTGTTCCAGCAGCTGGTTTCCAATGAAAACTCCCGGACAGAAGAGCTTAACAGAGTAATTTTTTTTTATGTTTTCAAGGAAAAATTTGACCAACATTCACAGGGTGTCTAAAGGTTTTACTAGTATAAAAAAAACTTTAAAATTTTTTTTGGAATAGAGCACCCTCATCTTTTGCTTAATGCTTCAAAATAAAATAAAAATAAGAGTCGCATTCAATAGAAATTATAGTCGTAAAATGAATAAGACAAAGTATAAAATATATAATAATAACATTTACAAGGAGATCGCAAGGGGCCCCGTTGGAGGCACATGCGGCCTCATATTGTTGGCCCTACTTGTATCGCTGGATAGAGACCAATCGACGAACAAGGTGGCCGGATGTAAGAGTGACTTTAATGATTACTGTTTGAATGTATACAATTCTCTCCGTTATCCTCTTGAGTAATTGGGAATTCGATGATTATTATACCACGCATGAATTTATGTCGCTGTTATATACCTCAATACTTATTTGCTGCTGTTTGCTGTTTGTTTACCGTTATGTAAGAGAAACTTAGCTGAAAATACGACTATCCCATTAAATCTAGTATATACAAACAAATTCCATTTTAGGGACCCATGAGAGCAGTCTTCGCAAACCAACACTCCCAATGACTTGGCAGAATCAACAGACGTTTTTCTATGCTAAGCGTAGAGAGAAAGTCTTTGTGAAAATAACAAAATGTTTATTTATTTATTAAATCAACTATAATACATTTAGAAAAAAAAAATAATATTATAATTAATTATTGGCAGAGAGCACTAGCGTCGAATCCTTTAGCTCTAACAAAGTGTTACTGAGGTACGGCTCTGTTGCGTAAATATTTTCTTGAGCAAAGAAGTTTCTATTGATATGTTATACGATCTAATTATACTTTATTGAGCGAAGTCCCCAACTGACCTGTCTACGACTTTCTAGGAATGTACGCGCAGGATATTTTTGTATACTTTATTCTTTCCCAGAGTTTTGTGATAACCATAGAGGCTCATATGTCGAAAGGGTGGCTTCAAAGCCTAAAATATCGAGTATAGCTTTCACCTTTTGTTATAATATGAATTTTTGTGTAATATAAACTTCAGCCCGACCAATCAATGTGGAAATATCCTCTTATTTTTCTGAATTCCGTAAATCAAATGATTACGCAAATCGAACTTTAAAGGAACAAATTTTTTGGCTACGCAAGTCGAGAATACGTAAATCGAGAGATTACTGTAATTGTGGAATCAACATTTGAAATTTGAAAGTGTTACCTTGATTCACTGGCATTCATCTAGAATGAAATGAAAAATAAATCATTTGGAACTCTGAATTATATTTGAAAATCTTTTGCAAAAAGTGTTTGGAATCAGGTGAGTCGGCCGAAAGTAATGACAACAATAGATCCGGGGGTGGATGCAGGGTCCGCAATTTAATTTCCACATTCGCGCAGACCATTCTTGGGGTTTCATTTTTTAAATTAAATGCACGGCAATACCCACACACCTTATTCATTTCTCGATGTTTAAACTTTTAGCCAACCTAAATCATATTGAAATTAGCGTGTCACTTCTCGTTTGTTTAAGAACCTAGAATTCTCTCCTTTCTACCTGATGAGATGGTATAGATTTAGCAAGTGATTTAAAAAAATTATTCGCGCTTGCTTCGATTCGCGCAATGCACTCACTTTCTCCTTTCAAATACATCTGTCGGCACGACACTCGCCCCACCTTCTATGAGTTAATTATACTATTCTTATTATCTTCGCGCAAGTGAAGGCAATTTATTTGAATGGAATGGACGGTATGGCAGCGCATAAAATACGAACAAACTCATATTTCTTTTTATATATAAGATTTTATTTTTAATTTGTGAAATATTATTTAATTTACTTTTATATATTAATACAATTAACATATAAAACAAATAAAGTGCACTATTTCGAATTACAATTGTTTGCTTTTCTTGTTAGACTTAGGGATGTTTATTTTTCTGTTTAGTCCTTGTTTTTCACATACATATATTTTTTTTGTTTTTTTGTTGATCCATTGAAGTATATATACATATTTATATATATAGAAATATATTCATATATTCATCATAAATGTTCCATTGTTTTTTGTTGTTGTTATATTACGAGTATAATAAAAATGTTCTTGGTTTATTTCGCTTTAGTGATGATTACTTCACTTTCAATGATTCATCTTTTAATTTGTTCCTACTCTGCTTGATTCACTTGTTGCTTTTTATGTGAAATATTTTGGTTTGTAAATACTACCAACGCGATTTTCTTTTTGTAATTATTATTTATTTATTTATTTACTTTCTTTATATTTCAATTAAAAAAAAAATTTTTAGTTTAATAATTCAGTCTTATGAAACAAATAAATGAAATGAAAAATGTAGGTACATCATTTACATTTGGGAACTCAATTAAAACATTAGGTCGCTCACGAAGTCGAGTATCTCTGCGGAAGTGTATAATTTGCACTGAAAAAGTTTGCCAAACTTGCTAGACCCAGAGCCTTGACCAAAGAATTCGGTGCAAATAGCGCTGCAAAAGCGACCAAAAAATAGCAAGTTGGCAGCGCTATTTTTTCAATTAAAACTTCGTATAGTACATGCTGTTCAAAGTTATTCAAATTTCATGCTCAAACAAATATAAAACGAAATTATAAACAACATATATGGTATACACCCGTCCGTGTTGAAGTAGCCATTTTCGAACTTTTGCTCTGATACCCTCTGACCATTTGAATAACCTAAATGCTTTGACATACTGCCTTTGTGTTTTGTGGACGGATGGGCGTGTGCGAGTTTGTAGTTATGATTATGATGATTATGAAATTAATGCCCTCTTTTGCTACTTTTTCGTGTTACCAAGGTGTACGAAGGGGAAACATAGATAGAGAGGGTGATATATACGAATGTATATAAGGCTCACGGCCTTTGAAAGCAGTAAACGGAGAAGTAAATATAACATATGCGACATAGTCAATCTCATTGTCACTCTCACTCTCGCTCGATTGGCAATCAAACTCGCTCGGTCATCAACATCAAATCCATTCATTTTTACAGCTCTAGGTCCATTTTCAAAGATAAAACTATGTGTATTCTATTTACGCGTCGGTGCTGTAGAAACTCGAGTACATATATCGCTGAAAGAACGTGCTGTTTTAAGGCAACCAACACCCATTTTATCAGACAAATTGCTAAACAAAACTAAAGACAGTAGCTTGCCGCTCAGTAAAATTTCGATAAAATATATTTATATATATCTACTAGCAAGATCATTGGCGCTGTTCGGGATTTGTGTAGAATGAAGATGCAAACGGCAAGTGAACATTTTTTTAGTGGTGTTGAGCGATTTTTTTAAAGTTAAAATCAAATGAATTCGGTCACCGATATGCTCTAGATTCTTTCTTATGTATTCATTCGCTCGTGTTCTTCGTGTTTTGTAGTTGTTTTTATAAATGATTCCTTCATATTTCATATAAAATAACGAACTACGTTAAGTTACAAAGCTCTGCTTGAAAGATAAGCTATTGAAATTGGATGGATTTTTCCGACTTTCCCGACTAACTAACTTCACATAAAAGCATTCTATAATGACATTCGTCTATATACCAAGTGTAATGGTGTTCGATCAAACCGTGTCGGAGTCTATAGGTTGCAGGCACACAAACAAACAAACATACATCTATATAATGTAAAATAGTCAAGTTATGTAGATAATATTTGCATTGACAAAATGATTCATCGGTCAATGAAGCAAGAATTGTTGCAAAACTTGAGCACGACATTGACTCCACATAGTTCCATATGTATGTACTTAAATACTCGTACTTCTAGTGATTATTGGTCTATAAAAATAAATGCCGACCTTATAAATAAGGGCGGGCGTCATAAGGTGAAAAATATGTAACTTGATGGTGGATCGAGGGACGGGATGCCTCACACCTCTTTTTCCAATCCCTTCATAACGCCTTCTAGTGGTGACGCTGTTAACCTGGTATGGAGACAAAACAGACTTCTACAGTGTAGAGGAAGACTTTGGTGGAAGTACTGGGAACTAACGATATGAGGAGGACCTTTTCCTTTTCGCGAGGTCCTGGTCTTCAGGTTGACGCCCTAATACCAGTTTAAGCAACTAGTCATGATTCATCAACAACAGCCTCGGATGAGAAACGAAATCCAATGTTGACCAACGCAACGTTTAAAGGACTACGATCTGAAAATATATACCTGGAATATATTGACTATGCTGCAGACGGGAAAAATGGCAAAGATAGCAGATGAGTTAATGAGATACCAAATGAATGTTTGCTCAATAGAAGAAATGAGATGGAAAGAAAGCGGAGAAATAAGAATGAAAGCTTATTCGATATTCTACAGTGGTTCAGAGTCCCAAGGCCAAAGGGAAACGAGCTTTTGCATCGATAGTAAAACAAGGAAAAGCCAAATAAATTTATTTCCTATCAACGATCGATTGTGCTACTTACGACTGAAAGGGAAATTCAAACATATTTTTATTGTAAATGCACCGACCGATGAAACTACTGACAATATGAAAGATACATTTTAATGATGATCTCGAAGAGCTATTTAGCAAAATTAGTAAACATGACGTTGCGCTTTTAATTTGCGATTTTCATGCAAAGGTTTGAAAGGAGGAAAGCATAATCAAATATCTTGCAGGTAAATTTTCTCTACGTGATAACACAAATGACAATACAATACGCCAATACAACTTTGCAGCATCACACGGTCTATTTATAAGTAGCACCAGCCAGAGACATAAACGGATTCATCTCCAGACATGGATAATACCAGGCAGTAATGCGGCTAACCAATTGGACTGCGAAGAACTCTTAGGTGGAGACAAAGTACGGGAGGAGTTAGAGACTTTAGTAGAAGATGAAGCAGAAGTTACAGTAGTAGGACAGGGAGTAGAGCAAGATGAACAATTAGTGGAGGGAAAGTTGAAAGCGACAGATGAAGTGGTTGTAGAGGGGATATTGGTAGAAGGATCTACTGGAATTGGAGCGGGATGGGATGATTGGTTAGATATTGAAGAAAGTACAGAAGAATAAGTCGGTGAAAGTTGGGAAGAAGGGGAACAAGTTGGAGAAGGAGAAGTTGAAGCTGAAGTCACAGTAGTAAGACATGGAATAGAGGAAGTCGAACAAGTAGTGGAGGGAAAGTTAAAGGCGATAGATGAAGAAGTAGTAGATGGGATAGTGGTTGACGGAGCTACCGGAATTTGAGCGGGATGGGACGATGGGGTGGATATGGAAGAAAGTGCAGAAGAGTGACTGGGTAAGGGTTGGGAAGAAGAAGAACAAGTTGGAGAAGTTGAAGCTGCAGTCACAGAAGTAGGACAAGGAATCGAGGAAGACGAACAAGTAGTGGATGGAAAGTTCAAAGCGACAGATGAAGAAATAGTAGAGGGCATAATGGTTGAAGGAGCTAAAGGAATTGGAGTAGGAGTAGAAGTAGAATAAAGTACATAAGAGTAAGTGGGTAAAAGTTGGGAAGAAGTAGAACAAGTTGGAGGGGTTTGGGAAGAAGGGGGTTGAGGAGACGAAAAAGAAATAAGTAGCGCTATGGTAGACGCAAGATTATGAGGGGAAAATGGCGGCAGTTGTACTGCATTAGCCGTTGGAGTCAAGTCGAAAAAGTACCCCAAAAACATTTTTGACCCAGCATCAAACTCTGAGGCTAGCTCAGTGAATAGTTTCTTAAGTTTTTGGTATTTAATTCGCATACGGTGGTACATCAATGAGAAGTCCCCATGGAGATTGAAACAGGTGGGGCACGACCACCTGATGCCACGACATGCAGGTTTAGCAGTACCGTAAAGTCGGTCATAGTCGCGACCAGTCAACCCAGGGCACTTAAGGTGGGCGATGTTATCGCACATCCAACAAGAGACACCTATAAGCTTATCACTATTAAAGTTGTCCTTGTTGGTGCAAGCCCGAATACAGCAACTCATTTTGCGCGAAGTATAGATACAAGATATTAAATAAAATAAAAGCAAAATAAGATAAAGAAGATAGGAAAAAAAATTAATAAATAAATAAAATAAAAATAAGTAAAAAAGAAGTAAATAAAAAAATAATAATAATAATAATAAAATAAAATAAAAAATAAAAATAAAATAAAAAATTTTAAAAAATAAAAAAATAATAAAAAAATTTTTTTTTGGTATAAATTTATAAAAGCTTAAAAATTTATGAATATATCAAATAAACAATAAGTGACCAAAAATAAAATAAATAAATAAAATAATAACAATAAAATAAACTTGAGAGTGAAAATTTTTTTAAAATTTATTTTCAAAATTTATTTGTTATTATCAACACACTGTGCAAAAAAAGCACAACGACTTAAGCCCGAATTTTGACGCTCTCAGCTAGACAGAGATAGAATTGCAAAGAGAAAAGTAAGGTGAATAATAATATTTTCCCAGAGAAAAAAGAGGAAATTCAGTTATTTAAAAATAATAACTACTGTATAGAGAGCAAGAAGGAAACTGAAAAAGCCTAAAATTGCAAAAACTATTTTAAAGGGAGAGCAAAGCAGGAAAAAAGAAGAGATTGAACTCAATACACAGGAAAGGCAAATTTAAGCGTTGTACTTGCCAAAAATAATTAAACATTGATAAGTACAAAATTTATACGGCTGAAATGAGCCATACACCACAAATAAATTTACTTATAAATTCACTTAACACCGGAAAGAAAATAAATATTAGTAACGATAAACGACAATAGACAAATTAATTGCCAAATGCTAATCAAAATCAAAATGCGGAGCAGATTCAAAACACGTCTGTTAAGCACAAGCACCACAAAGAATGTTCCGTCAACTTCTTCATGGTTTTTCTTATTTTGCTCACGTTTTCCCTGAATTCTTAGGTGCTCGCTTCATCTCCTTGAGAAGGTCGGTATAGGGTTAGTCTTTTCCTTTAAAGGACAATCGCATCGGACGTGTTCGCACAGTATTTTTTTCCCTGGGTTGTTTTGGTTGGGGCTTTTTATTCTTCTTTTTTTTAAGTTCCTCGTTCCAATCATCCTTTGGTATGGGTTTTGTGACCTTATTATTACCTTGGAGGGCCGGCTCAGAGGCTACGGCCATCTTTTGCTTCCGGCAGGGTATGAGCAGGCCGATAACATATGTTCACTGTAATTGTGACACTTTTCACAGATTTCGCTTTCCAGTCTCGAGAGAAAAAATGGGAATTAAAGAGAAAATAAACGAAAGTAATAATTGATATACTCCGTACCAAAACAAATCATTATTCTGATTATTATCGCGTCACATCCTTTCGCCTCCACCATTTCGCCGGACCTTTACCAGAGGCAAGCGCTTTACTTGAGCAGTCGTGCCGGTGTCAAGTTGTCTTTTACTTGTTTATTACAAGGCTTGGCCGGAGCTCCATCGACACGCGTGCACTTCATTTAACTTCACTGCCGTCTGCCAGATACCACTTGTTGGCAGGTGTGTGTCATGTCTGCCAGGTGCATAGGCAATAACGGCTAATGTTTAAAGCTAAACTAGTATATAAGGAGAAGAGAAATTAGAAGTTAAGTTAGTGTTAAGCCAGACCTGTAATGAGAACTAATAAAAGAAAATGTACTCAAATTTATTTAAAAAGAAATAACAAAAATATAACTCGCGTATACTTTGTGTCTGAATATTACCCGTTATCTAGACGTATTCAGGTAAAGCGGTCATGTCCCCGACACAGCTAGACACCCCTATTTTCTTTTCATTTACTTTCACACAAAACATTTTCCAATCAAACTAAAAAGTACTTATTGAACACTTCATGATAAACTTTTTTTTTATGGTGATCTAATGATTTGAACTGATTTGTCTATTTTAGTTTAATCATATGAGTATGTGATAATCCTTTTGAGTTATCGAAACATCCCTAGTCGTATATTGGGACTACCCGATCAAATGCACAGTCAACAGTCCCATTCTAGTCCATTTTTAGCGTATTTTGTTATTCTATTCATGTTATTATTCCTATTTTTCACTCATGAAATTCGTACTAGGCAGAACTTGCACTCATGTTTAATGCTCCAAGACCAGGTCTGTCTTCCTTTATATCGGTGCTTTTTACGCTCTCCACCTGCCTGTATATGTGTGAATTAAACTAGATCAATTGCAAAGGTGAAAATTGATTTGTGACAATGAAAGTCAGGAAAGTTATATGGAAAAGAAGAAGCAGAGAAAGCTTTTTGCAAATTATACAAAAGTCTCTCTTCATTAGCGCGTGACTTATACGCGCGTTGTTTGGCTGACTCGCTGACTCACTAACTTGGTTTACTCGTTACTCACAACAGTCTAGGTATTGTATAACTCTCTTGTATTTTATAACTCTCTTGTCATTCTATAACGTTTATGAAATGAAAAGAATTGATTAATAAATGACGGGTAATACCGAAGTGAACTATTCATTCACCATCATTTTATGAGAGTTAGTAGACAAAATCGACTACATAATACGCAAAGCTTGATGAGCGAATAGAAGTAAATTGTCGGGTTACGCACACCGATTTTGCGTACGATGCTATCGCCGATTCCTCTTTTGTGTCGGTGCCTTGTGTTTACACACGATTGCAACCGTGATTCAAATTTTTTGCTCATCCTTTTTGATTTATGTTTTGTGTGTTGTCGAACCGGTTCTTATATTTTTGAGGCAGTAGAACTTATTTTTGAAATGGAAACTAATACTAGTAAATTTAGAATTTAAAATAATTTTAATAATTAATTATTAAATTAGTGAAAATTATTAGATTAATTCAATAACATAATATTTTTTAATTATATTAACTTAATTTAATAATTTTAATAATTAATTCATTTAGTATTTCTCCCATAAATTCAATAAATTTGTTTTTTTAGTATAATACTAAAAACTACCCGGCGCGTTGCTGCCCCTTGGCATGCTGTTGTCTACAACGAGGTTCTTCTTATTCTTCTGTTTCAAGTGCTCGCTTTTACTTTTTCACTTTGCTTCGGATGTTTTATGTTTCCGACATACAGACATAGAGCGAATTTTACAGATATAGATTGATTTATTAGCTATAAATTTTTTTATTAATAAAACAAAATATTGAATTTTTTCAATTAAACATTTTTTTGCTACTTTGCTAGTTACGGCAACCGCCATTGCCTCAACTTTAATTTAGTTATTCACTGCACAAACAATGTGCGTAAATGAAATAACTACGAAAAACACTAAAGAAGACAAAGACAAACTTCGGCAGAATTGGTCACCGTCGTGCTGCACACCGACTGAACTTGCCACTGACTACCCCAATCCACATGCCTAAAAAATATAGAGTGAGCGTTCCGGCAGAATCTGTTTGTGTAAGGGCGGTCATAATAACACTGAAGGTGCACAAAATGCTATAAAAAAATTGGGTGTCGCTAGGCGACATGAATAGTGTGAACAGCTGTTGGCACCTAATGAGGTATTACACAAATTGCTTTTCGGGAGAATGTTGTGAAACAAAGAGAAAAAGACAAAAAAAAACAAAAAAATTAGATTGAGAGTAGATTATTTATTTATTTATTTATTTACAAGCTTAGGTTATATACATAATAAACTTATAATATACTAGCGTACCCGGCCACGCGTTGCAGTGGCTCAGTCTAGTACATAACACGAAGTCCCACCCAAAATAATCCGACATGCATTTATATAGGCTCATATAAAAAGTCTCCGCGGTTTTTGGGTACATTTTGGATCAAAAATATTCTTTATTCAAAATCATTTTCAATCAAGTACATATTGGCCATTATTGTTATTACCTTTTGCCATTTTCCAGGTAGCTTCATAATTCCATCGGTGTAAAACTTCTGTGGTTTATTAGCGAAAAACTTGGCCAAGTGCTTTCCAGCGGCTCTTCGGTCGGCCAATTTTTTACTGTGAAGAGAGTTTTGCAGAGACGGAAAGAAATGGTACTCAGAGGGTGCAACGTCCGGGCTATATGGTGCAGGCATCAAAACTTCAAAACAAATCTCCGTCAATTTGTTCCCGGGTCATAAAAATGTGTGTGGCCTAGCATTGTCATGATGGAAAACAACTCCCTTTCTGTTGGTCAATTCTCTTCAGATTTTCTTGATTGCTTCATTCAAACGGTCAAGTTGTACACAGTAAAGGACCACATTGACCGATTCGCCACGTTCTAGCAGCTCATAACAGACAATTCCCTTTCAATCCCACCAAACACTCAACATAACCTTGTTTGCTGTCAATCCAGGCTTTGAAGTTGTTTGTGGAAGGTTACCGGCCTTCGACCATGATAGCTTGCATTGGATATTCTCATATTAAATATATTTTTCATTGTCCGTATTGGTTTGCTTCAATAATTGTTCCATTTCGTTACGTTTTAGCTACGTTTCACTGATAGTTATTCGGTCAAATTAATTTCTTTGCGTTAATGAATCTAACACCCAAACATCGAGCTTCTTAGAGTAGTCCGCTCTTTTTAGATGATTCCAAACTCTCATATGGTTGATGTTTTGTGCCTCCGCTATCTCCTGATAGCTATCATGCCGGTTTTGCTCTATCAGTTATAAAAATTCATCGACTTTTTCAGTGATGGGCCGACGAGTACGAGGTACATCTTTTACATCAAAATTTCCAGAGCGGAAACTAGCAAAACATGTTTTTAAATTTGTTTCCTTTTCATGGTACGCTTACGGCGTATGCGTTTTGCTTCGCCGAAATGCGTTGCTTTCTTTCATATACTTCTAATATCGTTCATCACTCTTTGAACGGGTGGCGGGAAGTTGAAGAGGGAGCACCACGGCTTTGATTTTTTCAGAAACTATAGGTGGGACATTTGCTTCTTGCAAATCTTGATGTTCTTTCTTATTTCGATGCCCTTGATGTTTTTGTTTTCTGTATTGCGTGCCATTGTTGTTGTTTATTATTTGGCATACTTCGTGTCCCTTACGTAGACGTATTCACGTTAAACGGGCGTGTCCCCGGCACAGCCATACCAAATCTCTTTTTATAGTAAAAAAGCATCACATAGCGTATTTCTTCAGATATTTTACTCATATCCAAATCAGTATGTCTTTTAACACGAGCAACGAATTACATAGGTGTCTTCACAAGAAATATACCCTGAAATGTCACCATTCAAACACATGTGCGCTTGAAACAATGAGACAAGTGTTGCCAAATTCGTGGGAGAGTGTTAAACTACCACTGCATCATTAAACAACGCATTCAGTATGCACTTCAATTGGATTTTAATCAGATAAGGAACAGTAATTTGATTGTAACAGAATGTGCGTTGTTGTCACTGTGTTCGCGTTCATCTTCTTCTTCCTCATGCCAGTCGCTGAAGATCGACCACCGCCCGATAGCTTTTTATCGGTCGGCTTCCGATGACTACAGGTTCTCTGCGGCCGGTACGGTTCAAATACTTCACCAAGAGGAGGCGGAGATGACGCCACAAATTTATGGACACCAAGACAATCTAGTGGCTAAAAACGCGGATGCTTTTTATATGCCGAATTATCTTCGCGCCACAGCACTCAGGCGACCTCTATAGGGTACAAATATCACCAGCAACTCCTCACGAACTCACCAATTGATCTCAGTTCTCAATAGGATGGTTAATTCATGCTTAGCGTGTATTTGTTTACAGTGTTTTTTATACGTTCTTCGGAGTTATTCATTGTTAAAAATGCCCTTTGCGTTTGTGCTTGAGTTAGAGGTTTTTGTATAGTTGGTGGGAACAAAAATAGTGGTATGATAAGTGGTATTTGCTTTGTTGTTTGTTGTGAGATCAGTATTTGCATTGAGTTTGTTTGTGTCATTGCTATCAGCAGATAACCAATTAGTGGTGTACGATGACGTAATGGTTTCCTTTTTACGAAGGATTGAGTAGATAGAGGGGATGATTCGCTGTTAGAAACAGGTTTGATTAAGCTTTCGACATAGGTGGGGTTATCTTATCTTCCTATTTTGCTTTTTGTTTTGTTTTCGGTTGTTGGTGTGGCAGTGGTAATGGTTACCGTTGAGTACTTGAGAGAGAGAGAGAAGGCAATTGGGTTTGTTGTTTTTGTAATATGCGAGCTTCGGGCATTGTACATTTATATCTTGTTGATGTGAAATATCTTTGGTTTCGGTAGAATGAAATTTTAAAGTGACGTCATCGCGTCATTGCATTATCGTTCTTTGTAAACAAATGAAATCTAATGAAAACAACAAAAAAAGGATGGGCACGCGTTTTTGTTTTTTTTATTTTTTAAGGAGAAACTGAATAAATAACTAAAATCATATTTTTTATTTTTTTGTTTTTATTTTTTTTATCATAAAATATAAAATTTTATTCCTGCTTCCGATCAGGGGACAGACACCCCATTAGGCAGCTCATATACTTAAAATCGCCAGGTATATAGCTACTACTTAATAATAATTAAATACAGAATTATTTACACATACAAATCTAAAGATTAGGTATATAACTAGTAATAATATTTACATACAGAATTTATGCTTTATTTATACGACTATATCTTAAGATTATGACAGTAGTTGTCTGAAATGCCGTCTTTTTAGCCGATGTATAGGTGTGGAGTGGACAAGTTTCCTAACCAATCTGTTTGCGTGATTTCTTAATCTATTGCTATATCTACTTGTGTGTAGATTTATTTCGTCCTCAACTAGGGCTATGTTGAGATCATGGTGTATACGGCTATTCCTGACGTACCAAGGACAGCCGGTAATTGTGCGTAGAGCATAGTTCTGAAACCTTTGAAGTTTTGTACGGTGAGTCCTAGACGCCGTTCCCCATATTTGTATTCCGTATCGCCATATCGGCGCGAATACGTGGTTGTAGACCGTTTTTTGCTGTGCAAGGACAGTCTGCTTCTGCTACGTAACAACCAATGGAGACGACGCAGTCTGCTTCTACAGGTCGCTACTGTGACTTGTATGTGTCGCCGAAATGTGAGTCGTTTGTCCAGGATTAGCTCCAAGTACTTTGCTTCAGTTTTGAGTTCGAACATCACACCGTTAACCGAGATGGGAGAAGGGATACTCCTTCTGAGAGTGAAGCAAACGTTGGTACTTTTGCTCGGGTTGAGTTGGACATTCCATTTCCGTGCCCAGACTGTCAGCTTGTACAAATAATTCTATAAGACAAGGGCGCTGGTAGCGCTGGAAGGGTTGCTCACCATGACACAAACATCATCCGCTTATGACGCCATAAGCAGGGACCTTAGCGATATTCCGAGGGCTGTATCATCAGGCATTGGCATGTCAGCAGTAAATAGTGAGTATAGGAAAGGTCCCAGCAAAGTTCCCTGAGGAACACCTGCCCCCACAAGATGAGGGCGAGACAGCGTCGCCCGCACTTTGACCCTGAATGATCGATCCTCCAAGGATCGCATCAGTGCAAAGAACGGCTAAGGGAGGGAGGATTTGACTTCCCGCAGCAGCCCTTGGTACGCGATGAAATGCCTGAGCGACATCTAGGAAAACCGCATTACAGAACTTTTTACTGTCAAACGCCTTTAATATGTGGTCGGTAGTGCTGTGCAGCTGCTCCACGGTTCCATGCCCCGCTCGAAATCCGAATTGGTGGTTTGGAATGAGATTTCTTTTCTTGGTTATTTCAGCTAATCTGTCACTAACCAGTCGTTCTCATACCTTCGATAAGGAAGGCAGGAGACTGATAGGCCGATAGGATTCGGGGTCATCATCCGATTTCCCAGGCTTATGGACCATGGAGACAATTGCTGACTTCCAGGCTGTGGGGTAGTAATGTGTACTCATTATGGCGTTAAAAATCGCCACTATTACAAGTACAGCATTCAGTGGTAGCGCCTTGATGGTGCGATTGCACACAATATCATGACCTGGAGCCTTATTAGATTTTAGACGTCGAATAACAGCCTTAACTTCATCGACCGTGAATGGCCTCACAGGTGGGTCCAACTGTGTGGGCGTGGACAGGAATCGTTCAGTTTCCGCTACCACTTCTGGCTGTAAAAGGTCTCTTTTTGAAATCGACGTTCTAAATGTGCGGCAAAAGAGTTGGCTTGCTCGGCATCAGAGTGGCACCATCTTCCATTTTCATCCATTATTGGCAACTGCCTAACTGGATGTCTCGTGCAGTTGCGTGTGGCTTTCCATAAGCAGAACTCAGCATCCCTCTGCGTAGACATGTTTTCCAGCATATAATCAAATTGCTGTGTCCGCTGGCTATTGAGTTCGGATCTGAGGAGCTCTGATGCATGGTTCCAATTTGATTTGTCTTCTGGGTCACGAGAACTTTGGAAAATATGCTTCTCTAGAAGAAGGCGTCTCAATCTTGCATTTAGTTTGAATGGTGCATTCGGTGTTTAACTTCAGTAGCAGCGTCATAAATCTTACGGTTGAAGAGTTCGATAATGACGTCAATCTCTTGTCCAGAGCTCAATTTAACTTCAGGAGAACAGTTATTGTTAAGTATGGTCCTAAGTTTTCCCAATTTTGTGTCTTTACTAATGAGGCGCTCAACTTGCGGGAAACATCTGGCAGAGGTGTTAAAAGTGATTATTAAGGGAAGATGATCAGAGCTTAAGTCGGGGCGATGATACACTTGTAGTTGGCAGTGCGAAATGCGTCTGTAAAGGCCGAAGTCCAGACATGATGGGCGCTGTGATTGTGCAGTTGGGTATCTGGTTGGGGTGCCAGTAGCTAAGATGCTAATAGATGCTGCAAGAGCCTGATCAACCAGGGCACACCCCCTAGCATTAGAGCGGGCGGATCCCCACAGTTGATGGTGAGCATTCCAGTCTCCGCATAGTAAACATTTTCTGTGCATAGAGCCAATTAGACTCTTGACTATATTTGTGGTCCAGACAGTATGAGGCGGGCAGTAAATCGCACCGATTTCGACGTTGCCCGCGACGGTGGAGACAATCGCTGAGGCAACTTGAAAGCAGTTGGTACATTGAGGGGCAGTTACAAAGTGCTGAATGTCTCTTCTGATTAAAATTGCAGTGCCTCCTTTTCGACTAAGTTAATCTGGTGAGTTTGCTGCGTAGGATAAGTAGCCGCATAACTTGGGGGATTCTGAGCCAGTCAACAACGTTTCGGACAGTAAGATAATATGGATATCATGCAACTGTACGAAACACTCAAGTTCTCGCATCTTGTGGGATACGCTTCTGGCGTTCCAACACATTATCCTTATTGGGCGTGGAGTCATCTGGAATGACGCGCAGTGAGTAGCTCCAGAATCTGGGACTGCATACGGGTCATCTGCTCCTGCATTGACACCAGACTTCTGATCGACTTGTTAAGAGAGTTGAAGGACACGAGAAGCGAGCTGAGAACGTCAGCAACGTTATTTAGCTGAGTGGTAAAGTCTGAAAATTGGTTGTGTGGCTGCTGCTGTTTTTTATTCTGAGTCGCATTAGATAGGTTGCCTGCAGCTAATTCCGCGTATGTAGGTCCATTAGGTTGCACAAAAGTGGACTGATGCTGAGAAGAACGCTGGATTATGGTTTGTACAGGGGAGGGATCATCTACAGGAGGACGCTTTAATTTAGGATTTAGCATTACGCTGATTAATTTTAATATATTTTAAATACGCAGGACAGCCTTTATAGTTTGCAGGGTGCTTCTGATCGCAGTAGGCACACGTTGCGGGATCCGTTATCGGGCTTATGCAGTCAGCCGATTTGTGTTCATCGCCACAACGTACACATGTCCGAGTGTGTCTGCAATAGCTGGAAGTGTGGCAAAAGTCTTGGCATCGACGGCACTGCTTCACATCCTGCTTTTTACGAGCCTCCTCAATTTTTACCCTTTGGCCAACTAGTTTACATATGTTTTAAAGCTCAGTTTTATTGCTACCAGCAGCAATGCTAATGAAGAAGAGACTCATAGGTAATCCGGTGGAGCGGTTTATGGGGCAGTGCACATTTGAAGCTTTATGACCCAATTTCTTGAGAGAGTCGGCGATTTGGTCAGGGGGTGTGTCGAAATGCAGGCCCTTAATATGGATTTTGTACGGCTTTTCTTCTTTCAGCTGGTATGTGTAATATTCGACATTAAATTTGTCAAGGTTACTTTGGATCACGCGGTAGGTGTCTCGGTCATTGGCATAGATCCAAGTAACGCCTCCCACCGAAGTTCTTGTGTCAATATTAACTGGGTCGACAAAGGTATTGAGCATATTTTGCAAATACTGGAAACTTTTAACTCCATGTAGAGCTGCAAAATAAGCATTTGCTTATACGTTATAAGTAACAGCTGTTGCAGATAGTGATGGCTTAACAGTGACACCCAGTGCAGGGCTGCAGTTCACAGTGTTATAGCCAGGGATGAAGCAGTCATTGTTAGCTGTGCAGACTTGGTCAGTGCCGCCAAAAACGTTCGAGGCTGCCATATTTAGATAGCTTGATAGATGGGGAGATGAAGAGCTACTGTGAGACTCAGTGACATTAACGTTGTAGCTTTTATCGCACATGTGCTAAGCCAGCACAGGGAATATAGCCTCACTTAAAATTGATCGAATGCCCCTTTTGAGCACAATAAATATATTACAATTAGTTGAACACTAAGAACTTAATTTTGTGCCACCTTGGTGGACTTGTCCATATATGTAAGTTTATTATTTATACAGTTTAACACACACGAGTTAAGCGCACGACCTCGCAGTTCAATACGCGACTCGCGAATCAAAATTAATTTAAATTAGATTTATTCCGATGTTTTGCGATAGATACGCTGAAAAATCGAAGTCTATTAATGCTAATTCTACCTTTACTACCAGGCAAACAACAAAACTGCAAGTGTCCCATGTGAATACGGAATCAAACCAGCAAAAACAAAGCGTGTGACATTTATTTTTTTCTTATTTGCCGAAGATAAGGGAAGACAAAGAAAAAAAGATAAACCACTGCATTCACACTGCCACAACCGAAAATGTGTGTTGTGTAGGTATTGTGCGTGTATAAGATTGTATAGGTTTCTTATTGTGTGTATCACTCGGAATATTTTTGTATGATTTTGTTTGTGATCAAACTTTTTTCTTTTTCTGGCCGCCTGGTACTTTCATTTCATTCATATAAAACGGAAAACGTTGTTTTGCCCACTCTTGTATGTGATGCGTTCAAAGAGCATACTCTGAAATTACGTAGTCAACAGAGAGTATACGTTTGTAAGTTGCAAGCAACTCACAATCACAAACACAAAAATGAAGAAAAAGCATAGCTGGAAGAATCATAAAACGTACGAAGGTTTTTTTTTGTGCTTGTGCTGGCAGTGACTTTGCATAATAAGCAAGTTACATCCTGAATATGTTTCACATCAAGAGCTCGTGAGTGCTAACACACACACACACACACACACATTTACTTTTTATTTTTAATAACAAGTCATATAAAGCGTCTCCGCGGTTTTTGGCACTAGATGGTGTTGGTGTCCATACATCTGCTAACCCTAATCTGGTTGTGTCAAACGAACATGTGTTTGAAAGGTGACATTTCAGGATACAGCTGTGTAATTCATTGCTCATGTTAAAAGTAATACTGATTTGAATATGTGTGAAATATCTGAAGAAATATGCTATGACAGGAATTTTTACTATATAAGTTAACACGATCAAGCCCGCAACTCCGAAATAGCTGACGATGTGTTTGATTAGTGTCCGGCTAGCAGACTTTCGACACCATAGACGTGCAGAGCCATGGCAAGTTAGCGTCAACACTCCGTACACGAACTGCAGCGTAGACTAGAATGTGGCTGCATCGTGGGAAGCTGACGTTAGCAACATCAGGGCTAAGCTAAGTGTAAATTTAGAATCTTAAGCAACTTAGGTTTAGTCTCTGTTCGGAACTCATAAAGATACAACGTCCTGCTCGCAATGGTTTAATAAAGTAAACCAAAAATATGAAACAATACTTATTTAATTGGCGCCCAACGTGGGGCGCGAGTGAATAACGCGCCCGTGAAAAATCGAATAAACTGAACGACATTTTTAAAAAAATATACGAACTTTAAAAAAGTCTTTAACACTTTCAAACCGTGAAAATCCCATATAAGTGATGAAATGTTTTAACACTTCAAAACGCACCAGGAGCAATCAGCGGAACACCAGACGAGAAAACATACGGAAGCTACTGGAACAACACTGGAATATTAGAGTAGACAGTAGGCCTAAGAAATCAAGTGTGTAAGTGGAATGCTCATTTTTAATAAATCTGTGCTAATTTACAAAATAAATGTGTGTTAAAATAGCGGGATAAAAAATTGTGTCATTGCAAGTGTTAAAGGCAAAGTTAGAGAAAGCGGTAGTGAATCCTATATGCGTAAAGGTAACCTCAAAGTAGAAAACCCTTACGGTGAATAAAATAAATTAGGTTAAATAGTAAGCGAAAGTATAGTTTTGACAATCCGGCAATCAGTGAAATGTAGAAATAGTGGAACCAGACCAAGTAAGAACCCTAATTGAGGTCGCAGTAAGCAGCGCCCTCAGCATGCAAAGAGAAACTTTTGAATAACAGTTAAGGAACGTGAACTAACGACTCGATGACGTCACTATTAGTGCACCAGAGTTAGCAGTGTATGAAGATACCTGGATAGTCGAGGGTGTCAGGTGTGAGGAATCATTGGACTTTGTCAAGTTTTTACCTGATTTCGAAGGAAAGCAGGAGGAGTCTTACGTGTTATGGCGGCAGGAGGCTCACACTGCCTATAAACTATTTCAGAACTTTGATGGTAGTTCGAGGCATTACCAGGTTGTTGCTATTATCAGAAACAAGATTAAAGGCCCAGCCGACTCAGTACTAGCATAGTTTAATACCCCATTGAATTTTAAGGCAATGATCGCGCGCCTTGACTTCACGTACTCCGACAAACGACCGATCTATTTAATAGAACAAGAAATGTCTACTTTGCGACAGGGCGGCATGACGCTTTTACAGTTGACGACGAGGTCGAGCGGAAATTGACTTTACTGCCTAACAAGACAGTAATGACTTATGATGGCGCCATAGCGGCATCAATTAACGAAAAGTGTAGGATGGACGCCCTACGCGTGTTCATTTCAGGGACTAGAAAATCATTGAGTGATATCCTTTTCTCAGCTCGTCCGACTAATCTACACGCTGCATAGACTGAGTCGGAGGATGAAGGAGGGATATATGAACAAGTAATAAAAATGTTATAATTAGAGAATGAGATTTTGACTGACCATCAACCACTTACGTTCGCTGTTTCAGACCGAAACCCGAACGCTAAGATTAAGTGTTGGAAAGCGTACATTGATGAACATAACGACCAAATTTTCTTACGTTCGCTGTTTCAGACCGAAACCCGAACGCTAAGATTAAGTGTTGGAAAGCGTACATTGATGAACATAACGCCCAAATTTTCTACAAGCCCGGTAAAGAAAACCACGTTGCTGACGCACTGTCACGACAACACATCAATGCCCTAGAAGAAGAATCTACGGAAGCAACAATTCACAGCGAATTTTCCTTAACCTATGCTATCGAAAAGAACGAAAAACCAGTCAATTGATTCAGAAATCAAATTGTTATAGAAGAGGCTCAGAAAGATTCATATCGGAATCTCATAATGTTTGGTGAAAAGACTAGACACTTTATTGCGTACTCATATAAGAATAAACTCGTAGATACCATCAACGGCGTCGTAAAATCTAATGTAGTTAATGCCATTTACTGCAGCCTACCAACGCTGGCTCAGATACAACAGGAACTACTCGAGGCTTTTCCTTCAAACAGATTTTGGTATACTGAAAATTTCGTTATTGACATATTCATAAAAGAAGAACAAAAGGAGATTGTAGTCGCCGAACATAACCGTGCCCATAGGGCAGCCGAAGAAAATGTAAAGCAAATCCTATTGGACTACTTCTCTCCGAAGATGTTCAGAATGGCAAACGAAGTCGCCGCAAACTTCCAAATTTGCGAAAAATCCAAATACGACAGACACCCGACAAAACAGATAACGGGCGAAACCCCGATTCCTTGTGATGTGGGTGAAATGTTGAAGATAGACATATTTTCAACAGACAGAAAACATTTCCTAACCTTCATCGATCAATTTTCGAAATTTGCCATTGTCCAGCCAATACCCTCACGGATAATTTTGGATGTCAAGCCAAGAATTCTCCAGTTAATAAATATTTATCCAAATACAAGAACAGTATTTTGCGATAATGAACCATCATTAAACTCTGAGATAATTAAGTCACTTCTTTTGAACTCTCTCATAGCACAACCCTGTCCATTGGTTGTTGAACGATTTCATAGGACGCTTAGAATGGGAAATTGACCATTTGTTAATCTTGCAGCCAACGATTGAGTATAACAGAAGCATCCATTCTGTAAAGAATAAAATACCTCTCGAGGTAATTCATTCGTCTCCTCCGGATTTCCAGGAAGAAATTAGAAACAAGCTTCAGAAAGCTCAGGAGGATCAGTTAATCAGGCATAAGGTATCAAGTTAAAATCGAGTCTTCCATCCAGTTCAAAAGATTATCGTTAAGACCAATAGAAGGCTGGGAAACAAGCTCACACCTTTGTGTGTTGAGGAAGTAGTAGAAGCCGACTTGGACACTACGGTACTTATTAACGGGAGGGTAGTACATAAGGATAACCTAAAATAGAAATAGATAGCAAAATAAACCAGAGACCATCTTTCTCGTTAGAAATTTCGTGGAAACTATTCTGAAGGTGGTTGCTGGTACCCCTGATTTTGATGACTTTAAGTACATTAAATTTGAAAACAGACAACTTATCGACTCAAAACACAAGCAAGTGATTATAAATACCAGGATACAGAGTCAGATTAATAAATTAACAGACAGAATTAATATTTTACTAAGGAATGCAAAGGGCAATCAAATTGATTCAGGCCACCTATATGAGATTATTTTAGCTATAAACAGAATGCTAATCAGCGAAATAGAACAATTAATGCTTTACATAACACTTGCAAAGATCCATGTAATAAACCCAACAATACTAGACAATACCGATTTAAAAACAATAATCAATGAGCAGCTCACAAATATATATAGATATAAAAATAACGAGTTTTTACACTTTATAATTAAATATCGTAAGTTAGTCTCTAAGAAAATTTGTATCTTACCTTTCCCGCATAATGGAACGATTATTTACGTTGCTGACAACAACAACGTAGCCGAATGCGAACACAAAATATTCGCTATTGAGAACTGCGAGACTACCGTTATTTCAACCTTCTGTAAGGAATCATCAACCGCTACCTGTGCGCAACAACTTTACTCCGGAGATGTCGCGGATTGCAGCACCAGGGCAAACTACTTCGAGCCCTTGGTAGTAGTCGACAACGGAATCATCTTTAACACCTATGACACAGTTACGGTGAAAGAGAAAAACTTCCCGGAACAGACCGTAACCTATTTGCTTGCCTTTGACGATACGATTCGTGTAAATTAAACAACCTATACGAATCGAAACAGCTTTGTGAAAAGGCCGCAGCTTACCGCTATGCTGTGTTCAAGACGATCCAATAGAGACAAAGAAGACAGCAAAGCCTTAGCCTACAGCTTGTTATTGATGGGTTAAAGGAGTCCGAGGACGGCCACCACTTAAGCAAGAGAGGAGTTAACACGATCAAGCCCGCAACTCCGAAATAGCTGACGATGTGTTTGATTAGTGTCCGGCTAGCAGACTTTCGACACCATAGACGTGCAGAGCCATGGCAAGTTAGCGTCAACACTCCGTACAAGAATTGCAGCGTAGACTAGAATGTGACTGCATCGTGGGAAGCTGACGTAAGCAACATCAGCGGACATCCAGCACTCCGTACACGAACTGCAGCGTAGACTAGAATGTGGCTGCATCGTGGGAAGCTGACGTTAGCAACATCAGGGCTAAGCTAAGTGTAAAGTTAGAATCTTAAGCAACTTAGGTTTAGTCTCTGTTCGGAACTCATAAAGATACAACGTCCTGCTCGCAATGCAGATGTTTTAATAAAATAAACCATAAATATGAAACAATACTTATTTAATTTATACAAGGGAAAAATGTTTCAACAACATGCCGAAAAGTTTGTGCAGTTTACGGTGAGAACGCTGTGAGTGATCGTCGGGCCCGTCGGTTCGATAGGTTCCGCTCCGGAAATTTCGATGTAAAAGATGCTCGGAGTGTCACTGAAACAGTCGATGAAATTTTGCAACTGATGGAGCAAGACCGGCACGGAAGCTGTCTGGAGATAGCGGAGACACTAAACATCAACCATATGAGAGTTTGAAATTATCAAATAGAGCAGGCTAGTCAAGAATCGATGTCTGCCTCATGAATTAATGCAAATAAATTTAATTGACCGAACAACGAAATGCTGATTAAACGTAACGAAATGGAACAATTTTTGAAGCAAACCAATACGGACGATGAAAAATATATTTAATACGAGAATATTCAATGCAAGCTATCTTGGTCAAAGGCCGGTGACTTTCCACAAACAACTTCAAAGCCTGGATTGACAGCAAACAAGGTTATGTTGAGTGTTTGGTAGGATTGGAAGGGAATTTTCTATTATGAGGCAGCCGCGGAGACCTTTTATATAAACCAATATTTTCCTTTGCTCTTGATTTTTTTTGCACAATATAAGCGAGTGCAATTTGCGGGTGAGTGAGAGAGAAGTTTGCATGATTGGCAGGCAGGAGGGTTTTTACAGAGCTTGGCCGTGTGGCCAAGAATTTGGCAGGTTTTTCAGCGCATTGGATTCGGTATATATTCCCTTACCTTCACGCTATTATACGATATATTTTTTAACGTTGTTGAGTGCTTCATGCAGTTTGCAAGATATTTCCCAAATGCTTATGGGTTCTTTGGTCTTTAAAAATGTATTTCCGATTTCGCTGTTTTTAACCATAAAGAGTAAACTACCATCTCTGATGTTTGTTATGGAGATTATATCTATGCTTATGAGTGCCATGGCTTTTTGTACAGCAAAACGTGAGTATTCAAATATGGGTTTTTCGGTATTTTTTTCGGAAAGAGTTACGAATTCCGGTTTTTTGGTAGTTACTTCAGGAAGTTAAGGAAATTCGATGAGTATTGGTTTATAAAGTCTTTTTATTTTTGGATTTAGGACTTTCAGTTAATAGAGAAAACAATTTTCCTTAAGATTTGGTGGCGCAGTAGCCATGGTTAGTTTGTTTATACTAGATATGCAGCCGGAAAGTTTACACTATACACGAGAAAAAGAAAAATAAAGTAAGCGAGAAAGAAGAGCCGAATTTGACTTTAACTGTGCGAGCTTATAAGCGATGACCTATGTACCCATGTATAGTTAGTCGAAGACTGTAAAATAATACATAAACTAAGAAAATTATAGTTTTAAGAGCTACGTGGCATTCGACTCTACTATCTTAACAATATTATAGGTTATATGAAATTAGTAAGGTTGCATGACTTGATGAAGGGCCATGTGAATAGGCTTTTGATAAAGGTAGAATGTTGATTGCGCCCAAAGCATTGGTGTTAAGTCATTACTTAAAATAAAATAAACTAAAGCTTTCTGTTAGGTAACATAGAAATAGCTAACAAAATTTATGTTATCTAGAAAGAACAGCCGCCAGCTTCGCGATGGAGAGAAGCTGACGGCATAACACATTAAGACATGAAGAGGCAACGTTGTGAAAATTAATTTGTAAATAAATCATCAAGTAAAGTAAACTCTGTAAATTTATTCATGACAAGGAGAGGTCAGCTGTGTCTTTGAAACATAGCTCTACCTGAACGTGATCCTGAGATCTGTCATTGTAAATTTGGCGGGTAATACCGCATTAGATGTTGAGCCTTCTTCGCCTCAACATTTTGGCGCCCCCGGGTGGAGTTACATATGATCAGGAATCAGGATTGCAGAAACCAGGATAAGTTGCATCCACAGAAGCTGGAATCAAGAACGTAACTACAACCAGGTAACAAATGCCTAGATTTTGTTGAGAAGCCACCAAGATTATAAAAAACACATGTACACACATATGTATGCATATGCCTAAATGCGTTGAGAGTGGATCCATCACCAAATTTGGCATTTGAATTTATCATTTAAACAATTGACTTATACATGCCTTTATAAATTGAAATATATGCATAAAGTGAAAACGTGGTGGATTGTCTTAAATTCGCATTACATACATATATACGATTATAATTCGGTCGCAGTACATATATAAACAAGTACCGAAAAAAAATAATAATAATCTTACAACATAACACTCATTCTCGCTCTCGCTAACGGCATCATCTGTTCAGTACATATGCGCACAATCACTTTGTTAAGTCTCTCAGCTGCTGTTATCAATACCGTTCCCCGCCCTCGTGATAAATAAAACAACAAATAGTGTACGTATGCAGTAATTAACGGCTACGAGCGGTTGTTGATTTCAGTTCAGTTGGTTGATTTCACAGCTGCTCTTACTAACGCTATGATTCACAAACTCACATATGTATATTCACATGTGTAAATAAACTTCTTCACAGACAGACAAGTTCTTAAGAAAACATCTATATATGCACTGGGCTTCCTTATACCAGTGGGGAAATTCATATCGTTTTCTATATTACTTATCTTGCAGATAATTATTTATAATTTCGTTTCATTACGAAATCACCTACGTTCATAAGTACGCTTTGGCTCAGTGGATGTTATCAATTTTCGTCGGATTGCTTTCTTGCTTTATCTGTCTATCGTGTTTCGGTGTGACTAGCATAAATCACACATATATACATTCTGCGCTTGCTCATGTCATTAGGGACTTTTACGCCTTTTTTATATTGCTTCCCTTGCACACATCCTTCCGTTTCGTTGCTAAAGTCAACATACGAAAGCACCCACGTACATAAAGACTCGCTCAGCTGTTATTATCAATTCATTTTAATTGATTTCGATTGCAATTTATTTACATTATTTATTTCGGTTGTGTATTAAGCGCAACATTGCTTCGCCATAAAGCAAAACAAGGCGATCAAATAAATAGATATGTGTTACTCACCGCTTGTAGGTTTTATATTAAGCTATATTAAGCAACTTGAGGTGTAATAAACACAACCAGTCTAGCGCTGATTGAGAATTTAGCGCGGCTGTAAAACAATTAGACGCCGTTACTAACAATATAGAGCATATAAAAAAGTCGATTGAAGATCAGGTTATTTCGTTAAACGCGTCGAATGCCGCATGGAAATTTTGAATAAATACATTGACGACGATCATAACCAAACTCAAAGCTTTTGGTTTCCCTTCTCCATTGTTCCGATATCTGGCATCTTACCTTGATCATCGCACTCAAATGGTACTTTTTAAGTCTTCAATATCTAAGTCTTTAGAGGTAACATCAGGTGTTCCCCAAGGCAGTCATTTGGGCCCTTTGCTTTTCAACATCTTTATTAATGATCTACCTACCGTCATCAAACACTCTCAGATTTTAATGTACGCAGATGATGTAAAACTATGTTTCCGCCTTAATAACCCTTCTCACGGGATTTTCCTTCAGAGTGACATAGACTCTTTATCTCGTTGGTGTTCCAAAAACTATTTAATCCTCAATACCAATAAATGCAAAGTTATGTCCTTTTTTCGCGGAGCCCTTATTTCAAATTCTTATTACATTAACTCAAATAGTTTAGATCGTATTTCCCAGTTTAACGACCTTGGTATTTTGATAGACTCGAAGTTGCATTTCGGCACCCACATTTCCACTTCGGTCTCTAAAGATAGAGGTGTCATTGGCTATATTAAACGCTGGTCTAAGGAATTTGATGATCCACATACTACCAAAGTACTATACACTTCACTGGTAAGACCTATTCTGGAGTATGCTTCTTGTGTCTGGGATCTTCAATATCAGATGTATATCGATCGTATTGAGTCGGTGCAAAAGCAATTTCTACTTTTTACTCTCAAAAACTTGCACTGTGATCCTAATGTTTGCCTACCGTCTTATCGGTGTCGTGTCAAATTGATCAACCTCCCTACCTTGTCTAGTCGTAGAACGGTCATTGGTGTAACTTTTATGTATATACTCATTTACGGTAGTATTAATTTACCTTTCTTACTTAGAATGATTAACTTTAGTGTACCAGCACGTCCAACTAGAAACTATTCTCCTATTACTCTTCCCTTTTGTAGAGCTTCTTATTAGCAACATGATCCATTCTATGTCTTATGCAAATCTTTTAATACCCACTTTGCGTGTGCTGCTCCACCCACCTCTTCTTATGTTATAAAAACTAAATTGTTGGCATCGCTGAATTAATGCATAACTTATTTTCTATACTGGTAACCTACATTTTTTCTCCTTGTTTAAATAGTCTATGTTATTGTAGGTATTGAATTCTAAATTGAATATTAGATTTAGTTTAATCTTGCATGCTGATTATGTTAGTGGCTGATGATATTTCTATCTGTAGCCAAATATTTAGTACGTAGACATTACCTTTGGTATCGCATGATTACCAAAGATATCAGCAATTAAGACCAGCTCAGCTCAGTCTGTGTAACTGGGTGAATTTTGATGTCACTTGGGCCTGCCCCATGTGAGATCAGTGTGTGGTCATTGCGTACCTACTAAATCGATTGTAAAAAAAAAAGATATTGAGTCTTCAATGACTAAGATAGACAGCATTTATTCGGATTCGCCACCTCGAAGGCATTACTCATGTCATTATCGGCTCGTCCTAATCACCAACCTCGTGTAGAATTAATGTTGCATGAAGCATCAATTCATTACAGAAAATTACCAATGATGAAGTTTCCAAAGTTCAGTGGCAGTTAGCTTGACTATAAATATTTTAGAGGAATGTTCGACAGTCTTGTAGATAGTTATCAAGGATTATGTAATGTTGAAAAATTTAATTATTAAAAATTTAAATTTAATCACTTACTTTCATGTTAAGAGAAGGATGCATTATGCACTGTTGAGCCATTCCAAGTAACTGAAGCTAATAATAAAAAAGCATTGTCAGCTCTAGATCGCGTGTATAATAACAAATATCTAACGCTTTTTGATGGAGTTTCAAGACTTTTTTCACTGCCAATTATATCAAGTCCGTCTGCCTCATCTATACGCAACATGGTTGACACGGTCATTCGAATATATAGGCCTCTCATGTCAATAAGGGATAACACAGCTATTGCATGAGCGTACCCCACACTCAAACAGCTGTCCGCATAAATAACAACAACGAACACCTTGGCACATCAACAAGCTGTTCAAACAACAGCATCAACATCAGTGACTCTCACCAAGCCTCACTTCCCGCTAATTTCGAAAGAGAGCGTTCGTGATATCCCGCAATACATCAAACAACTACACACTCACAAAGTGAAAAAAATAACGGACAATCAATCCAAACAAACGCAACCTCTCGCCCTACTGCTCAACTAACTGTCAGCTGTTCCATGGCAGCAGGTAATATGCAGCCTTTGCCGTGGAGTGCACAATGCGCTTCACCAACGACGCCACTATCCTCTTTGCCTCTTTCCAACCAACAACAACAACCACAACACAAACATCAGCTGCTATCTCACTCATTACAACAACCACCACGTCAACTTTCTCAGCTACGATGCCAATTTGCTCCCTCTCTTCGGCAACAACACTGACCAGAGAAAAGACATCAAACACGCAAGTACAAACTACAACCAATCAAAACCCACAAGAGTCAAAAATAAAACGCAACCGTAGTAAGCTCTCTCCCAACAACACTTCCGAACAAAATAGCAATAGTAAAAAAAGTAGGAAAAAAACTCAAACACAAGGAATACTGCAAAAGCACTAGCTGAGCGCGCCTAATACTAATAACAGGTTCGAACTCCTCTCACAAGATGAAACGGCTGAAGTCGGCAGTGGTACAGAAGCCAATTCTAATGCGTCAAATCAACCTCGACCATCTACTAAAATTCACAAACCACCACCAATATACGTAGAGGACGTAGAACAAATTAACGTACTAAACAAAGCTCTGAAAAACACAATACAACAAAACTACATTTGAAAAACAATTAAAAACAACGAAGTATGCGTACAGACACATGACTCGTCGAACTACTCGGCGGTGGTTAAGATGCTCAGGGAAAACAAAACAAAATACTACACCTTTAAGCCGAAAGAGGAGGAGGGATTCAAGACAGTACTTAGGAATATGCACTACGCCACTGAGCTTGACAAACTTAAGAACAAGCTATCGAAACTAGGCCACGATATCATTAATATCCACAATGTACAACAAAAACTCACCTAAAAACCCCTGCTGCTATTTTTTATAGAATTAAAAGCCAAAGCAAATACTAGAGAAATTTTTAATATCAGCACACACCTATGTACCAAAATCATCTTAGAGCCACCACACCACAAACGCACGGTAGCTCAGTGATCAAACTGGCAAAAATATTGTCATACAAGAAATTTTTGCACCAAAGACCCGATCTGTGTGAAATACGCTGACAAGCAGCACAAGACTATTGATTGCCAACTAATAAGTGCAGATCAAATTAAATGCGCTCTTTGTGGCGGCTCACAATCAGACAACTATAAGGGATGTGACGTATACAAACACCTAAAAATTAAAAGATTTCCCTCACTAAAAGAGAAAGACGCTAAAAAAGATGACCATCAGGTAGAAGAACAGACATCAAACAAAGTTAAAATTGGAATAACGTACGCCCAAACAGCAGCCAGTAACCATAGAAACCCCACAAATCAGGTACAAACTCAACAAAAAGATGAGGAACACAACAAAAACGAAAGCAACAAAAACGAGACTAGTGAAAACACAGAAAAAAAGACTGCGTTTTCAAAAGATTAAGCGGAAATAAAAGATATAATAAAACAACTAGCGCAACAAATGAGTAATATGATGAACATCATGACAGTACTATTTATAAAACTCGCCAACAAGAATGGACACTAAAATAAAGATTTTAACTTGGAATGCAAACGGATTAAAAAATCACCTGAATGAACTACAGCTTCTCCTACACAACAACTACATTGACATTGCTTTGATATCGGAAACACACTATACAAGTAGCCAGCACATTAACATACGTGGATACATGATGTACCACACAAGCCATCCCGACGTTACAGGACAAGGTGGGACTGCTATCATTATCAAACAAAACATTAAACATAACGTACTACTTCCATTCCAAGACACCTATATCCAGTCGACAAGCATACAAATCTTCGACTCATCCGGACCACTAAGAATAATAGCCGTGTACAGCCCACCAAAGCACAATATCTCACAGTCGCAATACCCTGACTTCTTAAAAACTCTCGGCCAACGCTTTATAGCTGCAGGCGACTACAATGCGAAGCATACAGACTGGGGTTCCAGAATATCAAATAAGAAAAGTACAAACCTACAGGGTGCATTGCTGTTAGCAAAAGCTAAATATCTTAGTACCGGCGAACCCACGTATAAACCAACAGACAAAAATAAAAAGCCAGAGCTCATTGACTTTTATATGCTCAAAGACATAGACTTAAATAAATGTGTCATAACATCAAAACTGGAACTATCGTCCAACCATACACCTATACTACCTGAACTTAATTCAATTGAAGTGAACACAACCAATTCTAAACTATTGCACAACAACAAAACTGACTGTGATACCTATCGCGACTACATTAACACAAACTTAAATACAAGCATTCCACTGAGATCACCCGACAACGCAGAATCAGCTATAGTCCACCTAAACGATACCATTAAGAAGGCAGTATTGTAAGCAACTCCGGACAAGATAATACACCATGTAAAGCGATGCACACCCCCTACGCTTCGCAAATCGATATGTACAAAACGAAATCTGAAAAAAGCATGGACCATTTGCAGATCCCCCGATGCGAAAAAACGATATAACAAGGCAACTAAAGAAATTAAAAAATATCTCCAAAATCAGAAAATTACGAAATCACAAAGTATTTACAGAGGCTAACTCCGACAAGCTTTACCGACTACTCCCTGTGGAAAAAAACTACAAAAAAAACTGACAAATAAAACAATACACCAGGCACTTATAAGAATAGCAAATGGGTCATGGGCAGTAACGAATCTAGATAAGGCGACAGTGCTAGCGGAGCATTATGAGAAAATATTTGCTGATAAACCACACAACCGAACGCCTGTCATAGAAACGCGCCAATAACTAACCTGCCAACTCGCCTTAAAAAAATATGCACAAATGGATACGACATAATTGACAGCAAACTATTAGGGGAGCTACTACTTAAAGCAGTGGTATACGCAACATATTTAACGCGATAATTAGACTAAATTACTTTTTTTTCAACAATTTGGCTTTCGACGAAATCACTCGATTATACAACAAGTCAATCGTGTGACTCATAAAATTTTAAACCATCTTTACGACAAAAAACTCTGCATAGGAGTTTTTCTAGATGTAGAAAAGGCATTCGACAAAGTCTGGCACAAAGGACTAATCAGCAAACTGCGCAATTTGTTCCCGCATAACGTACTACAGATATTAGTATACTATATCACAGAAAGACATTTCTTCGTTAAGTACTTAGACGAATATTCCACATTAAGAAAAATCAAAACAGGCGTACCACAACAAAATATACTCGGACCGTTTTTATACACTATCTTTACAGCAGACATACCAACACCAAATGATGTCGCCTCAATGTTAGCTACATTTGCTGATGACACAATACGACTCAGCGCACATAGAAAAGTAAACACAGCGACATATAAACTGCAACAATATCTGGATACTACCCTAAAGTGTTTTGAAAAGTGGAAAATAAAATTAAACAACACAAAGACAGTGCATGTTATATATACAACTAAAACTAAATTCACACCACCTCGTATAACGATTGACGGAGCTGACATAAAAATTAAAAATAATTTGGCTTGACCTACAATTACATATTGACAACAAACTTAACTGGAAACATCACATACTTAAAAAACGAGAAATTCATATAAATTTCTTGTTTACCTTTATTTTTTCCAACTAAATAAGGTAGGCATATTGATGAATTAAGCGAAAAATTATAATTTCGCAGAAGGAGTCAAGTCAGCCAATATAAAAGTGCAGTGCTTTCAGTAGTCAGCAGAATGATGTTACTACACAGCGCTCTAAGCTGGTATTTCGATGTTAATAACAGACAGATAACAGATTCTAAGTTTCTTGTACCCCACTCCAAAGCGATTGGACTACAGTATATTGGAGTGTCCGCATTATAGAGATTTCTCTGTATTTCTGTCACAAATGCTTTTTTATTTTATTTTTTTTTTTATATATAATTTTTCTGTTATTATTAGAACAACTTCAATTAAAATGTATATACAAAAATTAACAAAACAACTTAAATAATAAGTGGTGATATAGTATAGTGTATTAAAATGATCTATTACGGAGGTCGGCAGAGTGCGATATTCTCAGCCATCTCGCCACCCTAACTCCTCCCATTCTGCGTCGTTTTAGAAAATTTTCACAAATGCTTGGTCAATTATTTATCGGTCAATGTGAATAAATTGTAATATGTAAAAGTAATATATAAAATTAATTATTTGAATTATTCTATTATTTTAAATAACCCTAAAATTAAGGTATTCCCCTTTTTTTATGTTTTCCAGCCGAAACAGAACCGCATGAGGGCAAACGTATAACTGAATCACTATGGCCGATCTTTAAGATACATCATCAGAAGACGCGCTACATTTACGATCTGTTTTATCGCCGCAAAGCCATCAGTCGCGACCTTTACGATTACTGCCTTAAGGAGAAAATTGCCGATGGCAATCTGATCGCCAAATGGGAGAAGTCCGGCTATGAGAACTTGTGATGTCTGCGCTGCATACAGACGCGGGACACGAATTTCGGCACAAACTGTATTTGCTATGTGCCTAAATCAAAGCTCGAGGAAGGACGCATCGTCGAATGCGTTCACTGCGGCTGTCGCGGCTGTTCCGGCTAACATTGATTTGCATGTTCCTTTTTCATTTTTTTTTTTTTGTTTTGTAATACTATTGTTAAATGTATGTAGTTGTCACTTCGTAGTTTATGCGTACACATATACACAATCGTAATTTAAGTGAATTTGAGAGTCTTAAATATGGCCGATCAATAGTTTCTGATCCTTTTATAAGTGCGAAATAAAATGGTGCGTTGATCTGTGTCATGCTCCTACAGCCGCAGTATGCGTGCGACATTTATAGACTTAATTTAAAGAAATGCCTCAACTGCAATTCTTACTTTGTGTTTAGAAGAAGTGTGAGCAGGGGATTTAACATCTGACTCTCAGAATGGATCTGCTGCGTGTTGTCTTCTTGATCAGATTAAAAATGTTATTCCACGTTGAGTATCACCAACCATTGAGGCGAGTTAAAAAAAATGAAGTTTATACTACATAGTACTAACTACTAGCACTAGCGTTTAAAGTATGCAAGCCCTAACTACTATTAATTCGCACCCCTACGATTTCTTCGCTTTTATTTTTTTAAACTGTTAAGTTCCCGGTCTAAGTTGAAATTTCCCCTTTCAAACGACCCAGTTGAACCATATATAGCGACCCCTATTGATTCTCTTACCTTTTTTAAAGAAGTCGATAAACAAAATACCGTGAGCATCCTAAAACACGGACGACTTACCCTTATCAGCACCATGAGGCGCTTTTGGCCGTTTTGGCGAGTTTCCCCAGCTGCTGTCCACTCAACTGACTTCCGGTTGCACTCTAAACTGGGCTCAGAATAATCAACTCGTCGTCAATCAACACACGAAATTCATTTTTATTCATTATTTTGAGAATAACAAAAGTGGCTTCACTAAAAGAGCGGTAACTTTTAGAGTAGTTTTCAGATTGTCATGCAATTTCTACAGCTACCTTTTAAAATCGAGTGCAAACTAAAAGATGATTAATTCTGTTTTTGTGGTCAATTGTGTACCAGACCGGGAACTTATCAGCCGATCAGTTATTTGATAATATAAAATATGTATATTTATGTGTGTATATATACAGTGGTGGTCACGAATTTAGCACACTTGGTATTTCTAACTTTCAGATGAAAATATTCCCTTATATTTTATTTTTTTTAAACCAATTTTCTTCGTATATGTTTTTTATGATGTACTGATCGTATACTGTTAATTTTGTCGAATACTTTTGTTTCTTTTCTATCCCCATTTATTTCAAAGTAGCACGGAGACAAATTTAGCACAACTTTAAAAATGTTGTGTTTTTGGGTTTTAACTTCGACTGATTTAGGTTTTTGATGTGTTCATATTATGGATGTTTATGGTTTTAAGCTGACAGATTATATAATTAGATATGTCGAAAGGAAGATGATGCTATACAACGTTTCTTTGTGGCTGCATATCAAACATTTCGGATTTCTGTCCATAAGTCGGCTAAAATATTGGGCTTAGCTGTATGAATATATTTCTCAATGTCACCTTAAAGATTCTCAATAGGATTGATATCCGGCGATTGAGCTGGCCAGTTTAAAACAGTAATACCATTCTCATTTAAGCAACTCTCAACTATGCCTTAAGTGTGTTTTGGACTATTATTATGCATAAAACGCCATATAAGGGGCATGTTATCCTCGCTATCATTTTGTTAGGAATATATCGTGGTCCACATACTTATCCATTAGTGTTTAAATTTCATGTATGGGACCAAATCTGTGTCAAGAACACGCTGCCCACACCATAACACTACCACCACCATACTTTACAATCTTTAGTGTTGTTTATTTGTGTGGACTGTGTATAAATAATCGGCCCTATTCCCGTTGGCGTTCATATTTTAACAGTCGTCTTTCTGTCGTTTTACTTGTAAATCGGTATTCCCTAAGTACAACGAGACGACAAGTTGTCGAAAAGTAGCACAAAAGCAAAATGAAAAGTAGGCAGCGCTGCTATAATTTGAGTTGTTATTTTTCGTATTTTTGTAAATAATTTCATTATTTTGAACAAAAAACATAAAATGCCTATAAATTTCAAGGCGTTCCTCTTCACTTTCCAACCTCTTTCTGTGGTAACGAGAAATGTCACTACGTACTCGTTAATGGACGCCAAGCGATTGCCGTTTTCTTGTTGCACCTCAGTTTCCTTTGGCAATAATGTAATACTTTCTTTTTCAGCGGCTTTATTAACTTGTTGAAGTGGTGGTTATTTCGTCATTGTCGATATTGTGGACACCAGACGCTTTATTTATATTTCCGCCACTTTTACAATTTATATTAGGCGTCTCTTCGTCAATAATCAGCCAGCTCCTCAATTTCTTCATCGAATCCTGCAATATCTACTATTGGGTTTATTTTTAATTGCATTAAATTTTCCACCGCTTCTTTCAAGGGTGACAAAGGCGCCTCTTCCTGTTGCTCTAGCTTCAGATTTATTGGTCACCAGCCTCTTTTACTATAAATTTTAAGTCCTTCCATACTTTTAATATTAATTTATCTTAATTTTTATTTATTTAATTTTTATTTAATTATCTTTTTGCAAATTTAGTTTCATAATTTATTTATTTATCACTTATTAGGTACTTACTTTGTGCCAACCATTACCATCATGGACTGGAGGTCCAAACGGGTTTATTTTTTCTAATTGTTTCCAGAAATATTTAATATTTAAGTTTTTTATGACCTTTCGGAAACCCATATTCATATTTTTGCATATTCAGAATTTTGTTCCATTTCTGAAACCAAAATTTCGAATAGTCGCGCTGTTGTTATTTTTATACTTCTTAATTTTCACTACACTCACTTCAGCGTCGTCACCACAAATGCTGGCGACAGAATACGAATATTTCACAGTCGTTTTTCTACTCGTCGCAAGTTAGAGAATACTGAATTTCGTCGATCCACGGCCAAAACGACAACTGGAATACCAACTTCTCGTTTTTGCATCGTTTTTCAACAAAAACGGGCTAATAAGATTTTTTTATTCGGTATTCAAATTTCGGGCGGTTTTACAGACGAATAATAGTAAGGCGCACTTACCAGTCGTAGTGGTGGTGAGGCTGCTGACGCTTGAACGTGGGTTGGAGATGGTGGGAGGCGGAACAAGTCGTCGGGCGCCCGGTGCATATACTGCCGCTGAAAATTCTAAAGAAAACACACACACTCGTTTGGCGATTTTAAGTTAATTATAACGTTGTTTATTTGATCTAACTTTTGAACTAAAGCGCGTAGCTCGGTTTGTTTGAGTTAAAATTTTTTTTTTTATTTCCTAAAAGAAGAATACATTGTCTATTATAGAAAAATAAATCGACTATTGTACAGATTAATATTTAGGACAAGTGGGTGAATTTTACAATCAGTTTGTAAAGTCGTGTTGTGACTGGAATTTAACAATACATGTATTTTAACAATAAATAAACAATTAAAGATAACTCCAATTAACTATTATTAATTGGAAGTAATGTGTTATGTGAGGTCCACTGGTCTCAGCCTTTTTAGTCTACGTTGCCGAGTTAGTTCATCTAATGGTAAATGTATTCCGAATATGTTACCCCCTCTGAGATCGGTCCACTGGTTCTCTGGAGAGGTCTAAAACACCGGTAATAATTCGGATAATTTTATTTCCGTATATTCTCCGGAACTATGGCATTCCGGAAAAATTCGTTGGTATTTCCGGAATCTACATAAAATTTTCTATAGCATCCGGCCTTTCGGGAACTATCTGGGAGATGTCGACAAAGGCGAAAAATCACAGATTTCATGTTTTCCGGGTTTTCCGGTAATTTTCCTGGCATCCCCAACCACCGGATTTCAATAAATGAGGTGCCATTCGAAAGGACATTTCGTGAGGATTCCGAATATGTTAACCATTTTGAGATCGGTCCACTAGTTCTCTGGAGAGGTCTAAAATACCGGTAATAATTCGGATAATTTTAATTCAGTATATTCTCCGGAACTATGGCATTCCGAAAAAATTTGTTAACATTTCCGGAATCTACATAAAATTTCCTATAGGATCCGGCCTTTCGAGAACTATCTGGGAGATGTCGACAAAAGCGAAAAATCACAGATTTCATGTTTTCCGGGTTTTCCGTTAATTTTCCTGGCATCCCCAACCACCGGATTACAACAAATAAGGTGCCATTCGAAATGAAATTTCGTGAGGACTCCGAATATGTTAACCATTCTGAGATCGGTACACTGATTCACCGGAGAGGACTAAAACACCTTTAATAATTCGGATAATATTAATTCCGGTTCTTCTCCGGAAGTATGGCATTCCGGAATAATTAGTTGACATTTCCGGAATCCACATAAAATTTCCTACGGGATCCGACCTTTCCGGACTTTGCCGTGAAATGTGGCTAAGAGTCTTTCAGGATAAAACTCTACGACCTATCACGACCTATCACATCACCCCTTGGTATATGAGGACCAGTGACATTGAAAGAGATCTGGGCATCCAAATGATTGGTGACCTTATTCAGTCTCAATCCATAGCTTATCTCAACAGATCATCTGCTCACCCCACCTCTTTCACCTTAAAACTACTATCCGGCGCATCTAGAAGAAGAAGGTTGAAGCGTGTTCACCCGAAGGACTTACAATCAAGAATTATTATAATATAATAATAATAAAATTAATAATAATAATAATATTAATAATAATAATAAAATTAATAATAATAATAAAATTAATAATATTAATAAAATTAATAATAATAATAAAATATAATAATAATTATAATAATAATTATAGTAATAATTGCTAGTATGTAACAATATAATAAAAAATTTAAAAAATAAATAAAAGGTCAGTGCGTATGTTGATATGGTTTTTTTCAAATGCATCTTTTTTACACTGAACTTTGAATTACGCGGGAAACCGACGATTGGCTCATACAACCAGCATGGTTGTTTCCTACGCACTTTTGCGCCATGAAACGAAACTAAAACACTTTTTGAACTATTTGTTCAACTCTTTCACCCAGCGTTGCCAGAATTGGTCACCAAACCGTTGAGTTTGGTGCCAGTGCTGTCTTATGCCCATCCAGTCTTTGCAAATGGGTTTATAGCCGTCAGCAGAATACGCCAGTAAGTGGTTTGGTGTTAGTGCGACGTCGCCGACTCAAGGCTAAAGAAGGTCAATGGGTGCGAATTAATGATGAGTTCTACTTCCATTAGTTCGCAGCGAAGACTTTAATCGTTGAAGGAGTATGATGGACATATAGCTCTTAAAACAGTTTTTGTGCTGCGTACACGACGTTCCCATGCACCTCCCATATGTGGTGTGCCAGGTGGATTAAAGCGCCATTTTATGCGATCATACTTGATGATGGTCTTGCCGTAGTCCAAGTTAACAAGGTACTCTCGTACAGGCTTTTCCGATGCCCGGAAATTCGTACCGTTGTCGGAGTGAAATTCTGCTGGTATGCCTCGCCGAGCCATAAAGTTGCGTATGCACTTGATGCACGAACTGGTATCCAAGCTATATGCGATTTCTATGTGCACTGATCTGAGCGTCAAACAAGTGAACAGTACTCCTCACCTCTTTTCAATGTGTCTGCCGGCGTTTACTAAGATTGGTCCAAATTCTTCCAAGCCCGTATATGTAAATGGCTTTTTTTACGAACTAAATATTTGGCTACAGATAAATATATGATCAACCTATAACATCATCAGGTTGCAAGATTAAACTAAATCTAAGATTCAATTTAGAATTCAATACCTACAATGACATAGACGATTCAAACAAGGAGAAAAGATGCAGGTTACAAGTTTAGAAAGTAAGTTATGCATTAATTCAACGACGCCAACAATTTAGTCTTTACAACATAAGAAGAGGTGGGAGGAGCAGCACACGCAAAGTGTGAACTTCGTTTTTTTTTCTGCAATGGGTCGAGGCAAGTTTTGCACTCCTGAAAAGCGTGCACTTATACAAAAATTGATATTTGAAGGCAAAACTTACAATGAAGTTCAAAATACAGTAAGTCGTTCTCCTACAACGGTGCGTAATGCAATAAAATACATCCCAGGCCCTGAAAAACGTGGACGACCTCGTGCTATGTCAGATAGAATGGTTGCACGTGTAGTGAGATACTCAAGGCAGAACCCATTTCAGAGCTCTAAAAATATAAGAGATGAATTTCAACTGAATACAAGCATACGCGCATTACGGAGACGCTTACGGGAAAACCATTTGAATGCTCGGAGTCCAAGAAAAGTACCTCATCTATCAAAAAAAAAAAAAAACATAGCCAAACGAATTAAATTTGCCCGTGATCACATTGGTTGGCCAGTACGGAAATGGAGAAGCATTTTGTGGTCAGACGAATCAAAAATCGTGCTTTATGGTGGAACTGGGTCTCGTCAGTATGTCAGGCATCCAGAAAATACTAAGTGGCAGCCAAGATACACAACAAAAACCATAAAACTCGGAGGAGCTCGCATTATGGTTTGGGCTAGACTTTCGTATTACGGCGTGGGGCCAATATATTGGATCAAGAATACCATGGATCGGCACATTTATGTGTATATAATGCAGGAGACAATGTTGCCATATGCCAGTGAAGAAATGCCACTGATTTGGGTGTTTCAGCAGGTCAATAATCCTAAGCGCACAAGTAAAGTGTCCAGCAAGTTGTTCCAGGCCAACAAAATGAAGGTTCTTGAATGGCCTGCACAGTCGCCAGATCTCAACCCCATTGAGAATCTGTGGTGCAACGTGAAGAAGGGAATTGCCAAACGTCGACCAACGGATGTTGCACAGCTTTGGGAAGCAGTTGGAGATGTTTGCAGGTTCATTCCTCCCGAAAGGTGTCAAAATCTTGTGGATTCAATGCCAAAGCGATGTGCTGCGGTTATAGCAAACAAAGGTTTTGCTACCAAATATTAACTTTAGTGTAATAGTAGTAATTTAAGTTTTATTTTAATAATATCTGTATTGTTTCGATTGGTTTGGACAGGTAGGACACCTACATAGGAAACACTACAATAATTTTGATCGGCAAAATTAATGAAACTTTGAGAAATAAATTTTTTTTTATTATTATACGACCTGAAGTTGTTATTTCTTTATGATTTTCTTGTAAACATACTATGCTTAATAAAAAAAAATATTATGAGTATATTAAAAGACCAATTCATTCATTTTTTACCCAAAATTCATTTTTTGGACTAGCACTACTATTATTTTGCTCGCAGCTGTACATAATTTATACTGTATCGTCAAGCAAATCAATAGTTAATTTTAATAGCGTTGACTTCTGTTTGCATGGAAATTTTCGCTACCCCGAAGTAAACTGATCAGAGCTTAAAAGCAATATGTTAATCAAATCAGTGTTCGTCGAGACGAGTGAAATTTTCCGCGTATGCTGCAGTCTAACCATTTTTATATCTTGGTTTCTTGACTCTGCAGCTTCTTCAGAAAGCTCTCCGATTGATACTACGCAATGTTTTATGATATCAGAAGCGTGCACTAATATTTTATGAACCGAGGGAGGAAGATAGTACCATGGATATTTATCGATCAGTCGCTTAGCGGTCTCAAAAGCATAGTCCCCGAATTTTAATGAATGAATCTTGTAGCCTGAAGGCATGGCTTGCAATAATGTGGAACATCTGATAATTAAGTCCTCATCAAGGTCAGTGATTTCGGCAGATATATCAGGATTGTTGATAAATTTTCTTTCTGTATTTCCGTCATTAGACGTACCACTTCTTTCAGCTTTGGGTTTGTCTACTATTAATCTCACTTCTTTTCGAAATTCCGACTGAATTCTTTTTTTTTCTCATTAATAATTTTTGCTTTCCTTCTTGAGAACAGATTTTCCAAATTTTTTTATCTAATAAACGATATGTGAAGAAAATATTCAAAAAAATCGCATGTATTAATGCAATGGCGACAGCCCAAATTCATATCGTTCTTTGTATTGATCCATCTAAATCGTTAATCTCCGGCTTTGCTTCGCATATGTAACATTTTGCTGAGAATGTTTCGCTTAAAGCATTACATATTTTCCCATCAACCATAGTGAGTTGCAAATAATGTTAAATTTCTATTCTTTTATTTCCTGTTACGAATGTTGTGCGCCTTAGGCAATCAATTTTATCTTTGAAGTATCTCTCTCTTCAACAATGGACAGTTGAGTGGTGTCTTTTTTAAATTGGAATCGGATAGGTCTACAGTAAAGGGTAGACTATGGTCGAGGATTCTTCTAAATTATTGTAGACTCTTCCAACTTAGTAACAAGTCTAAAGGGTGCGTACGATGTTACAAACAAACTATTGTCTGGAAGGTCATTATCTAAAACCTTTTGCTCATATTCCGCATGTCCGTGCTACCATCGAATCCCCACTTTCCTATTAAAATAAAATTATTTACCGAATCACCTTTTGTATTGTGGGTAACTTTATTCTGAATCCCCAATATGCACGAAACGGTATGATTCAGCAAATTTTGAAGTTCAATTTCATAGAAAACTGCCTCAAAATAAATGGATTACTTTATACAATAGTACACGAGAATCCGCAGCTATCCATATATAACTTACTTTTATAATCTTAAAACATTAATAAATAACATGCAATAAAAATTATTGAGGAACAAGGCCAACATATTTAAAACTTTAACTAAAACTTGAAAGACGAAACAAAATAATCACAAAAATGTACTTATACAAAACAACGCTTTATACAAAATACAACGAAAATTATGTATAAATTTAATTGCAGAAATTAAGTCAATACATTTATGAACAATATTAATTTTCAGCAATTTCAATTTAAGTAACTTTTTGATAATATTTTAATTAAACCAAACTAACACTGCTGCTTACCGCCAACTCTGTTGCAGTTTCGATGGTATTTGTGGAAAGTAGTGGTAAAATCAAAGCAAAACAAATATCCCATTGTGAAGTTTGGACAATCAGCTGTTTAAATTAGTAATTATGGTTTGAAATTTTTGACATTAACTTTTTGAGTTTTGTCCTATGGCAGCAACCACAGTGCGACGTAGGCGTGCGAATCTGAGAATGTATTTAAAGGTATCAGTACTCGATTCCCAAATTATACTTAAACCTTCTCTGTGTCCCCAAACTGGATTGGGCTTTGCATACTTGGGTTGGCGTGTACTAGCTGCTTCAGCACGTCGATCGAATCCGCCTGCATCAACGGTCTCCTGTTCGCTGTTTTTGCTGTATATGTCGACATATATATATATATGCAACAGAGTTGATCAGCTGACCGCATAAGTAACAACAACGAATACCTTGGCACATCAACAAGCGGTTCAAACAACAGCATCATCATCAGTGACTCACACCAAGCCTCACTTTCCGTTAATTTCGAGAGAGCGCGTTCTTGCTCTCCCGCAATACAACAAACAGCTACACACTCACAAAGAGAAAACAATAACGGATCATCAATCCCAACAAAAGCAGCCTCTCGCTCTACCACTCAACTAACTGTCAGCTGTTCCCTGGCAGCAGGTAATATGCAGCCTTTGCCGTGGAGTGCACAATGCGCTTCACCAACGACGCCACTCTTCTCGTTCCAACCAACAACAACAACCACAACGCAGACATCAGCTGCTATCTCACTAATTACAACAACCACCACGTCATCTTTCTCAGCTACAATGCCAATTCGCTCCCTCTCTTCGGCAACAACATTGATCAGAGAAAAGTCATCAAACACGCAAGTACAAACTTCAACCAATCAAAACCCACAAGAGTCAAAAATAAAACGCAACCGTAGTAAGCTCTCTCCCAACAACACTTCCGAACAAAATAGCAATAGTAAAAAAAGTAGGAAAAAAACTCAAACACAAACGCCAACACAAACAACACTGCAAAAGTACTGGCTGAGCGCGCCTAACACTAATAACAGGTTCGAACTCCTCTCACTAGACGAAACGGCTGAAGACGGCAGTGGTACAGAAGCAAATTCTAATGCGCCAAATCAACCTCGACCACCTACTAAAATTCACAAGCCACCACCAATATACGTACAGGACGTAGAACAAATTAACGTACTAAACAAAGCTCTGAAAAACATAATACAACAAAACTACATTTTAAAAACACTTAAAAACAACGAAGTATGCGTACAGACAAATGACTCGTCGAACTACTCGGTGGTGGTTAAGATGCTCAGGGAAAACAAAACTAAATACTACACCTTTAAGCCGAAAGAGGAGCGGGGATTCAAAACAGTACTTAGGAATATGCACTACGCCACTGACCTTGACGAACTTAAGAACGAGCTATCGGAACTAGGCCACGACGTTATTAATATACACAACGTACAACAAAAACTGACAAAGAAACCACTGCCGCTATTTTTCATTGAACTAAAAGCCAAAGCAAATAAGAGAGAAATCTTTAATATTACAACACTCCTATGTACCAAAGTCATATTTGAGCCACCACACAACAAACGCACGGTAGCTCAGTGCTTAAACTGCCAAAAATATGGTCATACACGAAATTTCTGCACCAAAGACCCGATCTGCGTGAAATGCGCTGGCAAGCACAAAACTATTGACTGCAAACTAATAAGTGCAGATCAAATTAAATGCGCTCTTTGTGGCGGCTCACACACAGCCAACTATAAGGGATGTGACGTATACAAACATCTAAAAATTAAAAGATTTCCCTCACTAAAAGAGAAAGACGATAAAAAGGATGACCATCAGGTAGTAGAACAGACATCAAACAAAGTCACAATTGGAATAATGTACGCCCAAACAGCAGCCAGTAACCGTAGAAACCCCACAAATCAGTTACAACCTCAACAAAAAGATGAGGAACACAACAAAAACGAAAGCAACAAAAACGAATCCAACAAAAACGAGACTAGTGAAAACACAGAAAAAGACTGAATTTTCAAAAGATTTAGCGGAAATAAAAGATATAATAAAACAACTAGCGCAACAAATGAGTAATATAATGAACATCATAACAGTACTATTGACAAAACTCGACAACAAGAATGGACACTAAAATAAAAATTTTAACTTGGAATGCAAACGGAATAAAAAATCACCTGAATGAATTACAGCTTCTCCTACACAACAACTACATTGACATTGCTTTGATATCGGAAACACACTATACAAGTAGCCAGCACATGAACATAAGTGGATACAAGATGTACCACACATGCCATCCCGACGGTACAGGACACGGTGGGACTGCTATCATTATTAAACAAAACATTAAACATAGCGTACTGCTTCCATTCCAAGAAACCTATAGACTTAAATAAATGTGTCATAACATCACGACTGGAACTATCGTCCAACTATACACCTATACTACCTGAACTTAATTCAATTGAAGCGAACACAACCAAGTCCAAACTATGGCACAACAACAAAACTGACTGGGATATCTATCGAGACTACATTAACACAAACTTAAATACAAGCATTCCACTGAGATCACCCGACAACGTAGAATCAGCTATAGTCCAACTAAACGATACCATTGAGAAGGCAGTATTGCAAGCAACTCCGGACAAGATAATACACCATGCAAAGCGATACACACCCCCTACGCTTCGCAAATTTATATGCACAAAACGAAAACTGAAAAAAGCATGGACCATTTGCAGATCCTCCGATGCGAAAAATAAATATAACAAGGCAACTAAAGAAATTAAAAAATATCTCCAAAATCAGAAAAATTATGAAATCACGAAGTATTTACAGAGGCTAACTCCGACAAGCTTTACCGACTACTCCCTGTGGAAAGCTACAAAAAAACTGACAAATAAAACAATACACCAGGCACCTATAAAAATGGACAATGGATCATGGGCAGTAACGAACCTAGACAAGGCGACAGTTCTAGCGAATTATTATGAAAAAATATTTGCTGATAAAACTATCAACGAAGATGACTGTCATATAAACTCGACAGTCACTCCCCAGCCAACTCGCCTAAAAAAAATATGCACAAATGAAATACTCAAATGTATACAGCACGACATAAAGCCCAAAAAAGCACCCGGATATGACAAAATTGACGGAAAACTTTTAAGGGAGCTACCACTTCAAGCAGTGGTACACATACGCAATATTTTCAACGCGATAATTAGATTAAATTATTTTCCTAAAGTATGGAGAATGGCTGAAGTCATTGCAATTCCAAAACCTGGTAAAGACGTATATAATCCAGCATCATATAGACCAATTAGCTTACTTCCAGTGCTGTCAAAAATATTCGAGAAGGTCCTGTGCCAGCGACTGTTACCTATTATAGAACGCAAACATATAATACCTGACCACCAATTTGGCTTTCGACGAAAACACTAGACCATACAAGAAATCCATTGTGTGACTCATAAAATTTTAAACGATCTTGACGACAAAAAGTTCTGCTTAGGAGTTTTTCTAGATGTAGAAAAGGCATTCGACAAAGTTTGGCACAAAGGACTAATCAGGCAATTGCGCAATTTTTTCGTTAAGTACTCAGATTAATATTCCACATTAAAGAAAAATCAAAACAGGCGTACCACAAGGAAGTGTACTAGGAACGTTATTATACACTATCTTTACAGCGGACATACTATCACCAAATGACGACTCTTCAATGATAGCCACATTTGCTGATGACACTATAATACTTAGCGCACATAGACAGTAAACACAGCACCATCCAAACGGCAACAGCATCTGGATACTACCCTAAGGTGGTTTGAAAAGTGGAAAATAAAATTAAATAATACCAAAACAGTACATGTTATATATACAACTAAAACTAAATTCACACCACCTCGTATAACGATTAACGGAGCTGACGTAAAAATTGAAAATGGAGTCAAATACCTAGGATTATATATTGACAACAAACTCAACTGGAAATACCATATACTTAAAAAACGGGATCAAAACAAACTGAGGATTAGTCAATTATATTGGCTGCTCAAATCAAAATTAACATTAGAAAGCAAAATACTGATCTACAAAGCCATTATAAGACCAATCTGGACGTACGGAGCACAAACCTGGGGAACGGCCAAAAAATCAAATACAGGAATAACACAAAGACAACAATCAAAAATGATTCGTACCAAGGCTGGGTGGTATATAACTAACGATGATCTGCATCGTGATCTTAATATTCCAACAGTAACAGAGGAGATTACAAAAATTAATCGTATCTACCAGACGAAGCTTACCCAACACTCAAATGTTGGTGTCAACAGGAACTTCAATGCAGACGCAGGTTACAGAGGACAAGGCCAGTGGATCTATTTGAATAAATTCGAAGCTAGATACAACACATATATCAATACCTCTTTCTTTTTGTTTTTTGTTTAATGTTGTTTATTTTTATATTTTATTTTATTTAATTTATTTTATGTTTATTTTACTTTATTTTGCTCTATAATTGTATTAATTTAATTTAAATGTATATTATTTTTGGTTTTTTCCCCAACATCTTTATAAAAATGAAAAACTTTTGTGATCTGCTCACATAAGTTAGCTATAACCCTAAGATAACCTTTAAACTATGTACTAATAGTCTTAATAAAAAGTACACGACATATGGGAAATAAAAAAATAAAAAAAGACATATTGAAGATTCTAAATGTGTTTTTTGAAGGGGAAGAGGCCACTTTATACAAGCGTGTAAATGATTTTCCGCTATTCCTGTCGAAAATCGTTTTAAATTAGCAAAAAGCTTTGAATTAAGCTCATCGCTCACTAAAAGACGAATGGGCAAACAGCCTGAAGTTTGGGCTATGTACATATCCTTTATGAAAGAATATATCAATCTAGGTCACATGACAGCTACCATACCCCCATCCCAAAGAGCCGCATTATTTTATTCCTTACCAATGCATGCTAAGACCACAAACCTCTACGACTAAACTAAGATTCTATCATGTCTATATGCCACACTCTTAAGATTCCGGTTTGGCAAATATGCGGTAACCGCTGACATAACAAATATGTACTGTCAATTGGAACTCAACGAGAAAGACCAAAATTTTCAATTGATAATTTGGAGGGAGCACCCTACAGATCCATTACAAATTTATCGCCTTAATACAGTCATTTACGGAACAGCCTGTGCTCCATTTTTGGCAGTTCGATGTCTCAAACACATTCACAACCTTTATTCTGAATCACACCCTCGTGGTTCTTTTTCACTTGCAAATGACTTTTACGTTGATGGCTTGCTATCCAGAGCTGATACAAGTGAAGAATTACAACTACTGCGTCATGAGTTAACCGAAATCTTCAGAGCATCCTGGTTTTCTATAGCAAAATGGGCAGAGAATTTTCAGTCCAACACTCATCAACATTCAGAAGCGTTAGTCTTACTCGGAGACCACGAAGAAACAAAGGCGTTGGGCCTAATTTGGCACCAGAACGAAGGTATTTTTAAATACGACATGTCAAAAATATGTTAGGAGTTTGTCGCCCGTTTGTTCAATCCGTTAGGCCTGCTTTGTCCTATTATCACAAGCGCGGAGATATTAATCCAAGATAGCTGGCTGCTCGAATTAGAGTGGGATGACCCCATTCGAAAACCACTTATTCGTGAGTGGGAATCCATATTGCTCTCCTTTTAGAAAATCGACTCGGTGTATATGCGATGACACATTGGGATATCTAAACAAGCATCTTGCCAAATTCCTGGATCCGCCTATGCATATGAATGTTGTTTATATATTCGGAGTGAGCAACCCCATGATGTACTAGTACGCCTCCTCACTGCTAAATCACGGGTTGCACCATGCAAAACGAAAACTGTGCCTAGATTGGAATTGTGTGCAGCGCACCTACTACTCTGGCATGAAGTGTCCTAAATAATCGATTTCCAAGCCGACAGCGTCATATTCTGGTCAGATTTGGAAGTGGTTTTACACTGGATGCAGACTCACCCATCGAAACTCAATACTTTCGTAGCTCATCGTGTTGCAGATATTCAGGACATCACTATGAATTGTTTATGGCGTCATGTACCAACAAAGGAAAATCCTAACGATTTGGTGTCCCGTGGATGCACATTAACTGAATTGATCAGTTTTTTTTGGTACAATTTCCCAAGTTATTTATACCAGGACAGTAAGTCTTGGCCACAAAACAAACATATTCAATTAACTGATGAGCATATTACGCTTGAATAGAAAAATGGTATCAACGTTTTTATCGCAGCCGATGTCGAACTAAATCCTATTCTCAAAATCATTGAATATTCTTCATCATATCTGCGAGTCTTACAGGTTGTATCCTACATACTTCTTTGGATAAGAAGAATACAGGAAAATCAATATACCTCGCTCGTACCATCAGCGTCTGAACTCGGTTCTGCATTCTTATCTATAATTCAAATTGTGCAGCAAGAGGCATTCACAAACGAAATAAAAAAGTTAAAAAAATCTATAGATCTTCCACCGTTATACCAGATGTCCAGATTAAGTCCAGGAGCGCGATGGCAACCGAACATTGTCATTGTTGCGTGTGGGCGGTCGTTTATTGCAAGCACCTTTACCCCACAATGCAGAATTTCCGTTGTTGATGCCAAAACAGTGTAAACTCGTCTCTCTTTACCTTCAATATTTGCATCTTACTAATTGCCATATAGGGCCACGGGCATTAGTATCACTCCTTCGTCAGAATATTTGGCTGATCGATGTACGTCGTGCATATAACAACATTGTCAGACGTTGCGTAAATTGTTTCAGGTACAAACCCAAACTATTGTCCCAAATAATGTGAAATTTACCCACTGATCGATTACACGGCCATAGACGGTTCAAAATAAGTGAAGTCAATTTGTGTGGTTTTGTAAGCGTAATTAGGGATACGCGGAAAGCACCCAGTCAAAATGTACATATAGTAGCTGTATTCGTTTGTTTTGCATCAAAGGCAGTCCACCTAAAGACTTAACTTCTAACACTTTCATTTTATGCTTATCCAGGTTCACGGGACGCCGTTGTCCAGTTCGCAAAACTTATTGCGACTAACAATTTTGTTGGAGCTGCTTGCTTGCTGCAGAAATTTATGACGCAACTGAACAACAACATGGATGCCAAAGCAATCTATGCTGCAGCTCACAACTTCGACTCTCATCCCACCGAGAGCGCCCCATTTCGGAAGTTTGCGGGAAGCGGCCGTAAAGTCAGCTAAGCATTTGCTTCTCAGGGCCGTTGGCAGCCCCCTATTAAGGGAAGACGAAATACAAACAGTCCTAATCGACGTCGAAGCCATCCTGAACTCGCTGCCGATCGTAGGGGATACGAGCAATTCAAACGACGGCCTTGCAATCACGCCTGCGCAAATGATAATAGGAACACTCGCAACGCTGCCGCCCATATTCGATCTACCACCGCCAACCGATAAATTGAGCTACTTAAAACGTTGGCAACTTGTCTCTGCGATCAAACAGCGCTTTTGGAAAGATTGGTCGCGCGACTCTCTTCTCAGCCTTCAGCATCGCTTCAAGTGGAACGAGAGGGGACCGTGTCTCAAAGAACTCGCAGTCATTACCTTACGCGAAGACAACGTGCCACCCAGCAAGATATACTCGGCGTGGTCATCAAAACAGTACCAGGCTCAGACGGCAAAGTCAAGGTGGCGGAAATTGAAACGAGGACAGGCATGTTTAAGCGTGCCATCTATCACCTCGCACCACTACCAACTGATTTAGCTTAAGCCCTTCAACGCGGTAGATGCTAAGTCATTATTTAACGTAACATAGAAAAGGTTAACAAAATTTATGTTAACTAGATATGGGTGTTTTCTTGTGCTTGTGCTTAACAGACGTGTCTTGAATCTGCTCCGCATTTTGATTTTTATTAGCCTTTGGCAATTAATTGTCGTTTTATCGTTACTAATATTTATTTTCTTTCCGGTGTTAAGTGAATTTTATTATAATAATATTATATATAAATTATATTATATATAATAATATAATAATATTTATACTCACCTCACTTTTCTCTTTGAAATTCTATCTCTGTCTAGCTGAGAGTGTCAACATTCGGGTTTAAGTCGTTCTGTTTTTTGCAGTGTGTTGATACTAACAAATAAATTTTGAAAAGAAATTTTAATAATTTTTACCCTCATGTTTATTTGTTGTTATTATTTTATTTATTTATTATATTTTTTCGACCTTATTATTTATTTGATATATTCATACATTTTTAAGCTTTTATAAATTTATACAAAATTTTTTATAATTTTTTTTTAAATTAATTTTTTTTTATTTATTTTTAAAATTTACTTCTTTTTTCATTTATTTTCATTTTATTTGTTAATTTTTTCTTAACTTATTTATCTTATTTTGCTTTTTTTTATTTTATATCTTGTTTCTATATTTCGCGCAAAATGAGTTGCTGTATTCGAACTTACACCAACAAAGACAACTTCTCATTGATGTACCACCGTATGCGAATTAAATACCAAAAATTTAAGAAACTATTCACTGAGTTCGCCTCAGAGTTTTATGCTGGGGCAGAAATGTTTATGGAGTAATCTTTTGACTCGACTCCAAGGGCTAATGCAGTAAAACGGCCGCCATTATCCCGTCACAATCTTGCGCCTACGCCTACCACTGCGCCACCTATTTCTTTTTCGTCTCCTCAACACCCTTCTTGTCATTCCCCACCAACTTGTTCTAGTACTCTTAAGTACTCTTATGTACTTTATTCTACTTCTACCGAACCGCCCCATCCTACTCCAATTACATTAGCTCCTTCTACCATTATCCCATCTAATACTTCTTCATCTGTCGCTTTGACATTTTCGTCCACTACTTGTTCGTCTTCCTCCATTTGTTGTCCTACTTCTGTAACTTCAGTTTCGACTTCTCCAACTAGTTTTTTTCTTCCCACTTTTTACCCAATCACTCTTCTGTACATTCTTCAATATCTAACCACTCATCCCATCTCGCTCCAATTCCAGTAGCTCCTTCTACCAATATTCCCTGTACTACTTCTTCATCTGTCGCTTTCAACTTTCCCTCCACTAATTGTTAATCTTCTCTCCGCTAAGAGTTCTCGCAGTCCAATACTGCCTCTACTCCAGTGCCATGTATTTTGAAGGTGCTGGATCCTCGTAAACATGTTTTTGTTTCCAGGTTGGATAAAGAGGCAACCTGTGACGACGTTGCACGCTATATATCATCAAAAGCATGCAACCTTTCGAATATTAATATTCATAAGTTTAATTTTTCTAGCCCTAGAGAATGCTCTTCTTTCAAACTTTCAGTTTCTATGGAAGTAGTCTAAGTTTGGTCTAAGTTTGTGACCCTAAATTCTGGCCTGCCCATATGGTGGTCCATGAGTTTACTCCTAGGAAAAAATCTAGGGCTTTGCAGGTTACCTTACCAGTCACTGCTTCAGCTTCTTCTTCTGCTTCTTCCAAATCTCCAAAAAACTAAGTCTACAATTTCAAAATGTTAGAGGGCTAAAGTCTAAACTTTCATTTTATCTTAGAAGTTTTTCTTTCAGTTCTGATATTATCGCTTTCGTTGAGACTTCGCTTCGCCCTGATGTTCTCAACTCTGAAATTTTCAATAACTCTTTCTCTAAGTTTCGTAAAGATCGTTATGGCCTCGTAGGTGGTGGAGTCTTAATCTCTGTTCTTTCATCTTTTTTATCAGAACTGGTCTGTCTTGACGATACTGAAAACATTGAATTTATCAGCGTCAAAATTTCATTCCCTAATTATAACATTTTTATTAATTGTTCATATATCCCTCCTTCATCGTCCGACTCAGTCTACTTGGATCAAGCGAAAGCTATCCAGAATGTATTAAAGCTCATTAATGACGCTGATATTTTGCTTGTTTTGGTTGATTTCAATATTCCCTCTATTAATAGGATTTCTTTTAGTGACTCAAATATCGAACTTCCTTCTGTAGGCAGCGAGTTCGTAGATTTATTGCTGGATCTCTCTCTCCAGCAAATAAACCACATTTCCAACATCAAACATCGTATGCTAGACCTAGTGTTTACTAAATGCCATGAAAATATCTCACTTTCCTTAGATCCTCTCTATTGTCAATTCCAGAAGATACCTATCACCCCACTCTTGATGGGACACTAACTCTTAATCAACTCTGTCTGCATCTGATTAAGCCAAGACAATCTTTTAATTTTAAACATACTAATTTCAATCATCTTAACTCATTGCTTGCTTCCACGGATTGGTCAATATTAAGTTCTTCTTCTGATATTGATACTGCCGTGCAGTTTTGCAACACGACTATGCTGGATTATATCAATAAATGTGTGCCTAAAGTACATGTTGCCGACGATTCTAAGCGTCCGCCTTGGTTTTTTATAAATTTGGTCCGTCTAAAAAATATTACGAATCGGTTATTTAGAAAATTTAAACGCTCTTGTTCCGCAACTGATTATGCGAATTATGTCGTAAATTCAACATTTCTAATCAATCTTGCTATAGTAGATATTTGCGCAAAGTAAGTGCTAAGTTTGACCTCGCTGCTATGCCATACACCTGCAAACCGTATCGCCAAGCAGGAGCAATTATGGTTTTGTAAATGTTCACCTTATTTCAAGGTCCGCCGTTCGTATAAACCAAGATTTCGTGATATTCGAAATATGCGTCTTGAACGTTAGTTGCCTATCCAAATACACACCCAAGTATTTGTAACCTGAATGGTGTTTCAGCAGCTGGTTTCCAATGAAAACTCCCCGACAAAAATCCGGCCGTAAGGCGTGTGTCACATTGGCACATTTGTTTTTGTTAATGCAAATGTTCCAACGTCGTCTAGTTTTCAAAAATTTGCAGGTATTGCTGCAGTGAGTCAGTGGCTTCGTAAATGCACTTATTTCTGACGAGGATGGCGGTATCGTCTGCAAACGTGGCAATGCTCAGATCCAGAGGATCCTACAGTGGTATTTCTGACCCAGTGGGCATGTCGTGCGTGAACAGGGTATAGAGTGTAGACCCCAAAACGCTACCCTTTGGATTCTAGACTCCACACTATTCAGTACCACTGCGATGGACCTGTTCTCAAGGTAGCTGCGCACGATTAACCTTAGTTGAGGCGGCAAGAGATTCTTGAGCTTACTGAGCAGCCCGTCGTGCCAAACTTGGTCGAAAGCCTGCTTTATGTCAAGATACGCTGCCACCACGTACTCCTTAGCCTCAAATCCTTCGAAAATAAAGTTAACCACCCTAGTCAGCTGCTCTGGAGTTCCGTGGGACTTACGAAAGCCAAATTGAAAGGAAGGAACTATTTGCTTCACCGTTTTTAAGTCCAGGATCCGTGTCAGCAAACAGCGTTCAAACAATTTTGCTACAGTAGGTAGAAGTCTAATTGGCCTGTAGGAATCTAAGGTATAAGGGTTCTTGTCGGCCTTATAAATCATGCAAATTCTCGCCTTCTTCCACTGTTTCGGCACATATACCAATCTCAGCACTGAGTTAAAAATGAGGACCAGAAATAGCACAGCTTTTAGCGGCATTGCCTTAAGTGTAAGGTTGTCCAGTCTATCTTCACCTGGAGCCTTTTTAGTGTTCAACCCTTTAATATGTGCTGAGACTTCCTCGGCTGTAATGGGAGCAACCGGGAGGCATAATTGTCCGGCGCTTTTAAGTCTTATATGGATCTGGCGAACGCTGAGTTCTGAGCTGGTATCAAATGGCTGAAATCGAGCTTCCAATTCCTCGGCGAAAGGCTCGACTCCCTCGCTTAAAAATCTAACCCAGGATCCGTCAGCCTTCTTGATTGGAAATTTTAGTGTTACCTGTTGAGATTCTTGAGCTAACGGAGAAGCCCGTCGTGCCAAACTTGGTCGAAAGCCTGCTTTATGTCAAGATACCCTGCCACCACGTACTCCTTAGCCTCAAATCCTTCGAAAATAAAGTTAACCACCCTAGTCAGCTGCTCTGGAGTTCCGTGGGTCTTACGAAAGCCAAATTGAAAGGAAGGAACTATTTGCTTCACCGTTTTTAAGTCCAGGATCCGTGTCAGCAAACAGCGTTCAAACAATTTTGCTACAGTATGTAGAAGGCTAATTGGCCTGTAGGAATCTAAGGTGTAAGGGTTCTTGTCGGCCTTATGAATGATGCAAATTCTCGCCTTCTTCCACTGTTTCGGCACATATACCAATCTCAGCACTGAGTTAAAAATGAGGACCAGAAATAGCACAGCTTTTAGCGGCATTGCCTTAAGTGTAAGGTTGTCCAGTCTATCTTCACCTGGAGCCTTTTTAGTGTTCAACCCTTTAATATGTGCTGAGACTTCCTCGGCTGTAATGGGAGCAACCGGGAGGCATAATTGTCCGGCGCTTTCAAGTCTCATATGGATTTGGCGAACGCTGAGTTCTGAGCTGGTATCAAATGGCTGAAATCGAGCTTCCAATTCCTCGGCGAAAGGCTCGACTCGCTCGCTTAAAAATCTAACCCAGGATCCGTCAGCCTTCTTGATTGGAAATTTTAGTATTACCTGTTGTTTATACCTTCTCGCCAGCTTCCACAAGAAGTGCTCTGTGGGGTCCTCGAAGGAGACATTTGACAACAACCAGTCATTCTTGTTTATGCATCGTCAGCAGCTTTTTGACTCCATTCGACACTCTACGAAAAACCCAGTCCACAATAGGGTCGCGGGTGCGACAAAGCTGTCTCCTAAATCTCCTCTTAATAACCAGCAGTGATTCAATAGCTGGGGGAAGTCCAGAACGCACTCTTGACCCATGTGGTGAGTTTAAGCGGGCGGCAATGAGAGCAGCTGAGTGCACCTTATTTAGAAAGATCGAGTGCGCGTCTTCAATGTCTTCGGGCATAAGGATTTCCAAGTATAAATTTGCAGATAAGTCAGTTCAAGGTGGCAGCAGTCGTTCTTTTATTGTTTTGATCTTCGGAGTGGAATCAAAATCAACCACAAGGGGAAGATGATCATAGGAGAGTTGATACTCAGTCCTGATAGACAGCTCGTCCGAACGCAGCCCATTAAAAATGAAGAAATCAATAGCGCTGAGTGTGTGTCTTTGGGCGTTCGGAAATTGGGTCGCTTGACCAGTTGTCAGGATTTGAGCTGTTGAGTTTTGCACAACTTCCTGTAAGCAGCTACCCCTTGTAACCGCTCTAAAGCTACCCCAGAATCTGCTTTTGGCGTTAAAGTCTCCACCTATGAGAAACATTCTTCCTAGATTGTTTAAAATATCTTCGAAGTCTACAGATGACCAATTAAGATGCGGAGGTATATATAATGCAGAGACTATTAACTCGCCCCTACTGGTTGAAATCAGGATGGTGGCCATCTGTAATTTCGCTGTTCTCACTGGCTCTTGTAAAGAATAGCAGATTTATTGCTTAATAAGCACAGCCGCTCCTCCTCTAGGCCTGTTGCTGGCCTGGACTGCCTTGTGGATGTTGTAGCCAGGTATAAAGATCTGGACTCCAGTTTGCAGCCATGTCTCAGTGATGAGCAACACATCAATGCTTAAGCTCCTCAACATGCCCAGAAATTCCAAGAGCATTCCACAATCCGGGGCTGAGTGGACGGGGCATAATTTACGGGCATTCACGAAATTGAGGCATAATTGTTTAAGGAATTGATTGCTCTCCTTCAGCAGCAGAAACCAGCTGCTGAAACACCATTCAGGTTACAAATACTTGGGTGTGTATTTGGATAGGCGACTAACGTTCAAGACGCATATTTCAAATATTACGAAATCTTGGTTTATGCGAACGGCGGACCTTGAAATATGGTGAACATTTACAAAACCATAATTGCTCCTGCTTGGGGATACGGTTTGCAGGTGTATGGCATAGCAGCGAGGTCAAACTTAGCACTTACTTTACGCAAATATCTACTATAGCAAGATTGATTAGAAATGTTGAATTTACGGCATAATTCGCATAATCAGTTGCGGAACAAGAGCGTTTAAATTTTCTAAATAACCGATTCGTAATATTTTTTAGACGGACCACATTTATAAAAAACCAAGGCGGACGCTTAGAATCGTCGGCAACATGTACTTTAGGCACACATTTATTGATATAATCCAGCATAGTCGTGTTGCAAAACTGCACGGCAGTATCAATATCAGAAGAAGAACTTAATATTGACCAATCCGTGGAAGCAAGCAATGAGTTAAGATGATTGAAATTAGTATGTTTAAAATTAAAAGATTGTCTTGGCTTAATCAGATGCAGACAGAGTTGATTAAGAGTTAGTGTCCCCTCAAGAGTGGGGTGATAGGTATCTTCTGGAATTGACAATAGAGAGGATCTGAGGAAAGTGAGATATTTTCATGGCATTTAGTAAACACTAGGTCTAGCATACGATGTTTGATGTTGGAAATGTGGTTTATTTGCTGGAGAGAGAGATCCAGCAATAAATCTACGAACTCGCTGCCTACAGAAGGAAGTCCGATATTGGAGTCACTAAAAGAAATCCTATTAATAGAGGGAATATTGAAATCAACCAAAACAAGCAAAATATCAGCGTCATTAATGAGCTTTAATACATTCTGGATAGCTTTCGCTTGATCCAAGTAGACTGAGTCGGACCATGAAGGAGGGATATATGAACAAGTAATAAAAATGTTATAATTAGGGAATGAAATTTTGACGCTGATAAATTCAATGTTTTCAGTATCGTCAAGACAGACCAGTTCTGATAAAAAAGATGAAAGAACAGAGATTAAGACTCCACCACCTACGAGGCCATAACGATCTTTACGAAACTTAGAGAAAGAGTTATTGAAAATTTCAGTGTTGAGAACATCAGGACGAAGCGAAGTCTCAACGAAAGCGATAATATCAGAACTGAAAGAAAAACTTCTAAGATAAAATGAAGAAAGTTTAGACTTTAGCCCTCTAACATTTTGAAATTGTAGACTTAGTTTTTTGGAGATTTGGAAGAAGCAGAAGAAGAAGCTGAAGCAGTGACTGGTAAGGTAACCTGCAAAGCCCTAGATTTTTTCCTAGGAATAAACTCATGGGCCACCATATGGGCAGGCCAGAATTTAGGGTCACAAATGACAGAAAATACTTCCATAGAAACTGAAAGTTTGAAAGAAGAGCATTCTCTAGGGCTAGAAAAATTAAACTTATGAATATTAATATTCGAAAGGTTGCATGCTTTTGATGATATATAGAGTGCAATGTCGTCACAGGTTGCCTCTTTATCCAACCTGGAAACAAAAACATGTTTACGAGGATCCAGCACCTTCAAAATACATGGCACTGGAGTAGAGGCAGTATTGGACTGCGAGAACTCTTAGCGGAGAGAAGATTAACAATCAGTGGAGGGAAAGTTGAAAGCGACAGATGAAGAAGTAGTACAGGGAATATTGGTAGAAGGAGCTACTGGAATTGGAGCGAGATGGGATGAGTGGTTAGATATTGAAGAATGTCCAGAAGAGTGATTGGGTAAAAAGTGGGAAGAAAAAAACTAGTTGGAGAAGTCGAAACTGAAGTTACAGAAGTAGGACAACGAATCGAGGAAGACGAACAAGTAGTGGACGGAAAGGTCAAAGCGACAGATGAAGAAGTATTAGAGGGGATAATATTAGAAGGAGCTAATGTAATTGGAGTAGGATGGGGCGGTTCGGTAGAAGTAGAATAAAGTACATAAGAGTTCTTAAGAGTACTAGAACAAGATGGTGGGGAATGACAAGAAGGGGGTTGAGGAGACGAAAAAGAAATAGGTGGCGCAGTGGTAGGCGCAAGATTGTGACGGGAAAATGGCGGCCGTTTTACTGCATTAGCCGTTGGAGTCGAGTCAAAAGATTACTCCATAAACATTTCTGCCCCAGCATAAAACTCTGAGGCGAACTCAGTGAATAGTTTCTTAAATTTTTGGTATTTAATTCGCATACGGTGGTACATCAACGAGAAGTTGTCTTTGTTGGTGTAAGTTCGAATACAGCAACTCATTTTGCGCGAAATATAGAAACAAGATATAAAATAAAAAAAAGCAAAATAAGATAAATAAGTTAAGAAAAAATTAACAAATAAAATGAAAATAAATGAAAAAAGAAGTAAATTTTAAAAATAAATAAAAAAAAATTAATTTAAAAAAAAATTATAAAAAATTTTGTATAAATTTATAAAAGCTTAAAAATGTATGAATATATCAAATAAATAATAAGGTCGAAAAAATATAATAAATAAATAAAATAATAACAACAAATAAACTTGAGGGTAAAAATTATTAAAATTTCTTTTCAAAATTTATTTGTTAGTATCAACACACTGCAAAAAACAGAACGACTTAAACCCGAATGTTGACACTCTCAGCTAGACAGAGATAGAATTTCAAAGAGAAAAGTGAGGTGAGTATAAATATTATTATATTATTATATATAATATAATTTATATATAATATTATTATAATAAAATTCACTTAACACCGGAAAGAAAATAAATATTAGTAACGATAAAACGACAATTAATTGCCAAAGGCTAATAAAAATCAAAATGCGGAGCAGATTCAAGACACGTCTGTTAAGCACAAGCACAAGAAAACACCCATATCTAGTTAACATAAATTTTGTTAACCTTTTCTATGTTACGTTAAATAATGACTTAGCATCTACCGCGTTGAAGGGCTTAAGCTAAATCAGTTGGTAGTGGTGCGAGGTGATAGATGGCACGCTTAAACATGCCTGTCCTCGTTTCAATTTCCGCCACCTTGACTTTGCCGTCTGAGCCTGGTACTGTTTTGATGACCACGCCGAGTATATCTTGCTGGGTGGCACGTTGTCTTCGCGTAAGGTAATGACTGCGCCTTCTTTGAGACACGGTCCCCTCTCGTTCCACTTGAAGCGATGCTGAAGGCTGAGAAGAGAGTCGCGCGACCAATCTTTCCAAAAGCGCTGTTTGATCGCAGAGACAAGTTGCCAACGTTTTAAGTAGCTCAATTTATCGGTTGGCGGTGGTAGATCGAATATGGGCGGCAGCGTTGCGAGTGTTCCTATTATCATTTGCGCAGGCGTGATTGCAAGGCCGTCGTTTGAATTGCTCGTATCCCCTACGATCGGCAGCGAGTTCAGGATGGCTTCGACGTCGATTAGGACTGTTTGTATTTCGTCTTCCCTTAATAGGGGGCTGCCAACGGCCCTGAGAAGCAAATGCTTAGCTGACTTTACGGCCGCTTCCCACAAACTTCCGAAATGGGGCGCTCTTGGTGGGATGAGAGTCGAAGTTGTGAGCTACAGCATAGGTTGCTTTGGCATCCATGTTGTTGTTCAGTTGCGTCATAAATTTCTGCAGCAAGCGAGCAGCTCCAACAAAATTGTTTGTCGCAATAAATTTTGCGAACTGGACAACGGCGTCCCGTGAACCTGGATAAGCATAAAATGAAAGTGTTAGAAGTTAAGTCTTTAGGTGGACTGCCTTTGATGCAAAACAAACGAATACAGCTTTTATATGTACATTTTGACTGGGTGCTTTCCGCGTATCCCTAATTACGCTTACAAAACCACACAAATCGACTTCACTTATTTTGAACCGTCTATGGCCGTGTAATCGATCAGTGGGTAAATTTCACATTATTTGGGACAATAGTTTGGGTTTGTACCTGAAACAATTTACGCAACGTCTGACAATGTTGTTATATGCACGACGTACATCGATCAGCCAAATATTCTGACGAAGGAGTGATACTAATGCCCGTGGCCCTATATGGCAATTAGTAAGATGCAAATATTGAAGGTAAACAGAGACGAGTTTACACTGTTTTGGCATCAACAACGGAAATTCTGCATTGTGGGGTAAAGGTGCTTGCAATAAACGACCGCCCACACGCAACAATGACAATGTTCGGTTGCCATCGCGCTCCTGGACTTAATCTGGACATCTGGTATAACGGTGGAAGATCTATAGATTTTTTTAACTTTTTTATTTCGTTTGTGAATGCCTCTTGCTGCACAATTTGAATTATAGATAAGAATGCAGAACCGAGTTCAGACGCTGATGGTACGAGCGAGGTATATTGATTTTCCTGTATTCTTCTTATCCAAAGAAGTATGTAGGATACAACCTGTAAGACTCGCAGATATGATGAAGAATGTTCAATGATTTTGAGAATAGGATTTAGTTCGACATCGGCTGCGATAAAAACGTTGATACCATTTTTCTATTCAAGCGTAATATGCTCATCAGTTAATTGAATATGTTTGTTTTGTGGCCAAGACTTACTGTCCTGGTATAAATAACTTGGGAAATTGTACCAAAAAAAACTGATCAATTCAGTTAATGTGCATCCACGGGACACCAAATCGTTAGGATTTTCCTTTGTTGGTACATGACGCCATAAACAATTCATAGTGATGTCCTGAATATCTGCAACACGATGAGCTACGAAAGTATTGAGTTTCGATGGGTGAGTCTGCATCCAGTGTAAAACCACTTCCAAATCTGACCAGAATATGACGCTGTCGGCTTGGAAATCGATTATTTAGGACACTTCATGCCAGAGTAGTAGGTGCGCTGCACACAATTCCAATCTAGGCACAGTTTTCGTTTTGCATGGTGCAACCCGTGATTTAGCAGTGAGGAGGCGTACTAGTACATCATGGGGTTGCTCACTCCGAATATATAAACAACATTCATATGCATAGGCGGATCCAGTAATTTGGCAAGATGCTTGTTTAGATATCCGAATGTGTCATCGTATATACACCGAGTCGATTTTCTAAAAAGAGAGCAATATGGATTCCCACTCACGAATAAGTGGTTTTCGAATGGGGTCATCCCACTCTAATTCGAGCAGCCAGCTATCTTGGATTAATATCTCCGCGCTTGTGATAATAGGACAAAGCAGGCCTAACGGATTGAACAAACGGGCGACAAACTCCTAACATATTTTTGACATGTCGTATTTAAAAATACCTTCGTTCTGGTGCCAAATTAGGCCCAACGCCTTTGTTTCTTTGTGGTCTCCGAGTAAGACTAACGCTTCTGAATGTTGATGAGTGTTGGACTGAAAATTCTCTGACCATTTTGCTATAGAAAACCAGGATGCTCTGAAGATTTCGGTTAACTCATGACACAGTAGTTGTAATTCTTCACTTGTATCAGCTCTGGATAGCAAGCCATCAACGTAAAAGTCATTTGCAAGTGAAAAAGAACCACGAGGGTGTGATTCAGAATAAAGGTTGTGAATGTGTTTGAGACATCGAACTGCCAAAAATGGAGCACAGGCTGTTCCGTAAATGACTGTATTAAGGCGATAAATTTGTAATGGATTTGGTGATGGTATGTCCGCTGTAAAGATAGTGTATAATAACGTTCCTAGTACACTTCCTTGTGGTACGCCTGTTTTGATTTTTCTTAATGTGGAATATTAATCTGAATACTTAACGAAAAAATTGCGCAATTGCCTGTTTAGTCCTTTGTGCCAAACTTTGTCGAATGCCTTTTCTACATCTAGAAAAACTCCTATGCAGAACTTTTTGTCGTCAAGATCGTTTAAGAGTCACACAATGGATTTCTTGTATGGTCGAGTGTTTTCGTCGAAAGCCAAATTGGTGGTCAGGTATTATATGTTTGCGTTCTATAATAGGTAACAGTCGCTGGCACAGGACCTTCTCGAATATTTTTGACAGCACTGGAAGTAAGCTAATTGGTCTATATGATGCTGGATTATATACGTCTTTACCAGGTTTTGGAATTGCAATGACTTCAGCCATTTTCCATACTTTAGGAAAATAATTTAATCTAATTATCGCGTTGAAAATATTGCGTATGTGTACCACTGCATGAAGTGGTAGCTCCCTTAAAAGTTTTCCGTCAATTTTGTCATATCCGGGTGCTTTTTTGGGCTTTATGTCGTGATGTATACATTTGAGTATTTCATTTGTGCATGTTTTTTTAAGGCGAGTGACTGTCGAGTTTATATGACAGTCATCTTCGTTGAGTGTTTCATCAGCAAATATTTTTTCATAATAATTCGCTAGAACTGTCGCCTTGTCTAGGTTCGTTATTGCCCATGATCCATTGTCCATTTTATTAGGTGCCTGGTGTATTGTTTTATTTGTCAGTTTTTTTCTAGTTTTTTTCCACAGGGAGTAGTCGGTAAAGCTTGTCGGAGTTAGCCTCTGTAAATACTTTATGATTTCGTAATTTGTCTGATTTTGGAGATATTTTTTAATTTCTTTAGTTGCCTTGTTATATATTTTTTTCGCATCGGGGGATCTGCAAATGGTCCATGCTTTTTTCAGATTTCGTTTTGTACATATCGATTTGCGAAGCGTAGGGGGTGTGTATCTCTTTACATGGTGTATTATCTTGTCCGGAGTTGCTTACAATACTGCTTTCTTAATGGTATCGTTTAGGTGGACTATAGCTGATTCTACGTTGTCGGGTGATCTCAGTGGAATGCTTGTATTTAAGTTTGTGTTAATGTAGTCGCGATAGGTATCACAGTCAGTTTTGTTGTTGTGCAATAGTTTAGAATTGGTTGTGTTCACTTCAATTGAATTAAGTTCAGGTAGTATAGGTGTATGGTTGGACAATAGTTCCAGTCTTGATGTTATGACACATTTATTTAAGTCTATGTCTTTGAGCATATAAAAGTCAATGAGCTCTGGCTTTTTATTTTTGTCTGTTGGTCAATACGTGGGTTCTCCGGTACTAAGATATTTAGCTTTTGCTAACAGCAATGCACCCTCTAGGTTTGTACTTTTCTTGTTTGATATTCTGGAACCCCAGTCTGTATGCTTCGCATTGTAGTCGCCTGCAGCGCGTATCAAAGCAATGTCAGTGTATTGTTGTCTAGGAAAAGCTGTAGTTCATTCAGGTGGTTTTTTAATCCGTTTGCATTCCAAGTTAAAATCTATATTTTAGTGTCCATTCTTGTTGTCGAGTTTTATAAATAGTACTGTTATGATGTTCTTCATATTACTCATTTGTTGCGCTAGTTGTTTTATTATATCTTTTATTTCCGCTTAATATTTTGAAAACACAGTCTTTTTTTCTGTGTTTTCACTAGTCTCGTTTTTGTTGCTTTCGTTTTTGTTGTGTTCCTCATCTTTTTGTTGAGTTTGTACCTGATTTGTGGGGTTTCTATGGTTACTGGCTGCTGTTTGGGCGTACGCTATTCCAATTTTAACTTTGTTTGATGTCTGTTCTTCTACCTGATGGTCATCTTTTTTAGCGTCTTTCTCTTTTAGTGAGGGAAATCTTTTAATTTTTAGGTGTTTGTATACGTCACATCGCTAATAGTTGGCTGTGTGTGAGCCGCCACAAAGAGCGCATTTAATTTGATCTGCACTTATTAGTTTGCAGTCAATAGTCTTGTGCTTGCCAGGGCATTTCACACAGATCGGGTCTTTGGTGTAAAAATTTCTTGTATGACCATATTTTTGCAGTTTGAGCACTGAGCTACCGTTCGTTTGTGGTGTGGTGGCTCAAAGATGACTTTGGTACATAGGAGTGTGGTGATATTAAATATTTCTCTATTATTTGCTTTGGCTTTTAGTTCAGGACAGGGGTTTCTTTGTCAGTTTTTGTTGTACGTTGTGTATATTAATAACGTCGTGGCCTAGTTCAGATAGTTCATTCTTTAGTTCGTCAAGATCCCCTCTCCTATTTGGGCTTAAAGATGTAGTATTTAGTATGGTTATTTCTAAGCATCTTAAACACCGCCGAGTAGTTCGACGAGTCATTACATACTTCGTTGTTTTTAAGTGTTTTAAAATGTAGTTTTGCTGTATTGTGTTATTCAGAGCTTTGTTTAGTACGTTAATTTGTTCTACGTCCTGTACGTATATTGGTGGTGGCTTGTGAATTTTAGTAGGTGGTCGAGGTTGATTTGGCGCATTAGAATTTGCTTCTGTACCACTGCCGTCTTCAGCCGTTTCGTCCTTGTGTGAGGAGTTCGAAATTGTTATTTGTATTAGGCGCGCTCAGCCAGTACTTTTGCAGTTGTTTGTGTTGTCGTTTGTGTTTAGTTTTCCTACTTTTTTTACTATAGCTATTTTGTTCGGAAGTCTTGTTGGGAGAGAGCTTACTACGGTTGCGTTTTATTTTTGACTCTTGTAGGTTTCGATTGGTTGTATTTTGTACTTGCGTTTTTGATGTCTTTTCTCTGGTCAGTGTTGTTGCCGAAGAGTGGGAGCAAATTGGCATTGTAGCTGAGAAAGTTGACGTGGTGGTTGTTGTAATGAGTGAGATAGCAGCTGATGTCTGCGTTGTGGTTGTTGTTGTTGGTTGGAAAGAGGAGAGTGGCGTCGTTGGTGAAGCGCATTGTGCACTCCACGGCAGAGGCTGCATATTACCTGCTGCCCTGGAACGGCTGACAGTTAGTTGAGCGGTAGAGCGAAAGGTTGCGTTTGTTTGGATTGATGATCCGGTATTGTTTTCACTTTGTGAGTGTGTAGCTGTTTGATGTATTGCGGGAGAGCAAGAACGCGCTCTCTTGAAATTAGCGGGAAGTGAGGCTTGGTGAGAGTCACTGAGATTGATGTTGTTATTTGAACAGCTTGTTGATGTGCCAAGGTATTCGTTGTTGTTATTTATGCGGACAGCTGTTTGAGCGTGGGGTACGCTCATGCTGTTTTTTGATGGATGATTTTGTTTTTGCGAGCTGCGCGCGGTCGTTGGACTTCGTTCAACAGGCATCTTTGAGATAAGAACAATTGATTATCTTGTCCCTTGATTTACTTTTTGTATTGTTAAATTCGGAGAGCGAAAGGAGACGACTAGTCGACTTGACAGTGCACTTGCATATGAATATATGTTATGAATTATAATATGCTTTCAAAAATGAAACTATATATATGTTGTTGGATTCGCACATGCTTTCATACAAATTATAAATTATAATGCAAAAGCAAATCTAAAGGAAGGTGAGGTATAAGTTTGCATTTTTGAACATAATATTACTTGGTCAGCAAAGACAAATTTATTTTCGGCAAGGGAAGCGAGGTAGTCGAGGTGACGACGTTTTGTTGTGAAACATCTTTGGTTTCGATGGAATGAAATTTTACATGCGATCGTGAGTGCTAACCACACTCACACATTGTTTTCCTTATGTTTTTCGCGGGTTTCGTTTATTGATGCATATAATTTAACATTAACAAACTCCACACCAAGCACCTTACCAAATTTTTTTGAGTGGTCCAGGCGCTGGTAAAAATTTTGTCATTAGTCATAATGGAAATTTATAACAGATTTACTGTCACAGACGGCTATTGTAATGCTTATATAACTCGCGCTACTCCTGGTAAAGCTAGGATAGGACAACAATTCATTCTGCACTTATAATTTCAATTTCAAAACTATTGCCTCTGCCATCTGAAATAGCGCATTTGTATAGATCTCTTTTTATATATGTACAAGTATCAATCATCGATGAAATAAGCCACTCTACTCTCTACAGCCACTGATTCAATTACAGGATCTAAAAATCATGAACAAAGTGCTAATTTTAGAGTAAAGTTATATAAGAAGTCAGTTATAGATACTGGATTAATGCATTTAGATTTTGATACAAACAACATTGTAGTTAGAGTTTGGTTGGAGTTTTGTGGTTCAGCAACGATTGGTTAGAAGAAAAACAAAAAAGCTGCTCAGTTAGCTGTACAAAGTGGAGTTAGTAGTCTTGCTGTGCCTATTGAACTACGATCTGCGAACATTCCATTGGCATCACATAAGAAAATTATTGCTACTCGAAAGCATTTTCTTTTAATTTCGACTATTACAGTACATAAATCACAGGATGAAAATTTAAGTTAAATAGTTGACGCGTACAGCAAATATTATTTGCAAGAACTTGTTTACGTTGCGCTATCTCGAGTAACACATACGAAAACTTATATATTTTAACACCCCAAGATGATCCAAAGAAATTTAAATTTTATTATAATCGAAAGCAAGCTAGATCAACAGAGAAATTGCTACAATAATTTCAAAGATTATCGTTAAATACATTGCAGACCAGAACATAATTACCCCGGATATGAATTGTAAAAAAAGGGTCTTTCATTATTCATTTTTAACTATCAAAGTTTGAAAAGACGTACCTTAGATTTCTTGGATCCAGTTACTAAAAATTCGAACCTACTATTACTTTTCGAAACGTGGATAAGAAATTAAGAATAAATTTCCCTTCCTAATTTCAATTCCATTTCTTATTATAAACGACAAAATGTTCGTTCATATTTGTACAGAAAATATGGGAACGCTTTTGTCCAACATTAATGATTTGAGTACTAAGCACTCATCAGTGGTGATAATTGTTTAGTTATTTGTAAAATAGGAAACGATTTTTTTTTTCATAATTAGATTATAACATTTATCGCAGTAAACTGCATAACGCATTTGTCGGTTTAAAAAAAAATAATGACGTGAAAAAAAATTAGACTTATACTAAATTAAAAATGATGCAAATTTCACCGAAAAGGCAATGATACAGAAGGCTGATTCGTTCTTAGGGGGTGATCATGCGGGTGTAGCCTCTTCAGTCTACGCCTTGTTGAGATACGGGTGAGGGAGGACGCCAGCGGATTTAGGTGCGATAAAAGTCTGTAGTGATAGCGGCAGCTGTAAGAATTATTCACCTCCATAACAGTGGCACGGCAAGATCCCTATGCAGCGTGGTGTTGCGGACGTACCAAGGGGCGCCCGTAAATCTTCTGAGAGCCTTGCTCTGACACGCCTGCACTCTTCTGATGTTGTAGGCAGCAGTAGTGCCCCAAATTTGTATGGCGTAGCGCCAAGCAGGTGCCACTACTTGCAGATAGGTGAGCTTTTTATTAGTTAAAGATAACTTATTCGATGGGCGGAGGAGCCACTCCAGTTTCTTGAGCTTTTGGTAGCAGCGCGCTGTAGCTACCTTAATGTGTGCACGCCATGTAAGACGCTTATCCAGGATCAGACCGAGATACCGGATTTGCTCCATTTGCGGAATTATTCTTGTGTTATAAGTCACAACCGGACAGACGCCTTGCCTTAATGTGAAGTGGAATCTATCCAGGTAGCTGGACAATTTCTCGGCAGCTTCGTTCAGAGAGGCAGAGTTGAATATAACTGCCGTATCGTCCGCGTAAGTAGCAATAATCGAATGATCATCTCTAGTTGTAGGCATATCAGACGTATATAAGGAGTAGAGGACACCGGCTCTCATGTGCCTGATGGTGGAAATTTTGTCTCTTACCGCCACAGAGAAGGTTCGTCGTTGAAGAAAGCTTCGCATTAGTAAAAACTTTTTGCCAGGCAGGAGTAATTTTAATTTATGCAGAAGTCCATCGATTCATACCCTATCGAATGCTTGTTTGACATCTAGAAAGACTGCAGAGGAATACTGTTTCGTCTCAAACGCAGTAAGTATGTGATTAACGACTCGATGCAGTTGTTTGGGAGAGCCATGCTGTTATCTAAATCCAAATTGGTGATCAGGAATGGGATCACATAACGAAAGAGCATTACATAAGTAAAGTAAAGGACCACAAAAATGAACAATCGCGCAGTTCTCCGAATTGTACCTTTAAGTTACACGTCAAGAAATGAGAGTAAGTTAAATGCCACAAAAAAATCGTTGTAATTTATATGTAAAAAGGCGTAAGGAACTTCGTTCTTGACGGTGGTCCCCCGACCGCACATTCTGTTTTTTTTATTTTCGTTTGGTACATATCAATTTGCGAGGGCAATCACAGCGATCCAATCGCTTCTAAAAGCCTACTATGATGAAGCGTTCAAGTCACGGGAGCTCGGACAAATGGTGTCACATGACTCCTTTTCTTCAACACGCTGTAAAATATAGCTTTGGCCTCGAATCGGGCCAAAAGAACTGCAGTCTAGTGATGACAAAATTGAGAATTTAAGGTCGGTTTCCTGTGGCGCAACGAGAATATTGAGCTCCGTGAGAGCTAAATAAACGCTCTCAAGCGTAATAGGTGCTTGAAAAGAAAAATTATGAAGGAGCCCGAATTGTACGACAAGATTGAATCTCAAGTTCAAAACTTACTACAGAAGGGGTACGCAGTCTAGCTATCTAAGTCCAAAGTAAATGGCAAAAATAAGAGAGCATGGTATTTACCAGTATTTATCGCGTTGAATCCCAACAAGCCCAACAAAATAAGACTCGTTTGGGATGCAGGTGCAAAGTCTCATGGCGCATCTCTGAACGATTTGCTGCAGACTGGACCAGATCTCTTAAACCCACTAATGGACATTATACTCGCGGAAATGTTCCACAGGATCAACATAGGTTAGGAGGATACGTATGCTCAACGATTACAACGATTTGACAAGCACAGCAACCAATTGCTCACATATTTGATGCGAGCAACGACCTTTGAAATAAGCTGCGAGCCATGTATAGTGCACTGTGTTCATAATAAAAATTCCGAGTCATATCGTCAACAGCATCCTCGAGCATATGAAGCAATCAACGAAGCTCACTATGTCGACAACTACATATACAGCAAAAACAGCGAACAGGAGACCGTTGATGCAGGCGGATTCGATCGACGTGCTGAAGCAGCTAGTACACGCCAACCCAAGTATGCAAAGCCCAGTCCAGTTTGGGGACACAGAGAAGGTTTAAGTATAATTTGGGAATCGAGTACTGATACCTTTAAATACATTCTCAGATTCGCACGCCTACGTCGCACTGTGGTTGCTGCCATAGGACAAAACTCAAAAAGTTAATGTCAAAAATTTCAAACCATAATTACTAATTTAAACAGCTGATTGTCCAAACTTCACAATGGGATATTTGTTTTGCTTTGATTTTACCACTACTTTCCACAAATACCATCGAAACTGCAACAGAGTTGGCGGTAAGCAGCAGTGTTAGTTTGGTTTAATTAAAATATTATCAAAAAGTTACTTAAATTGAAATTGCTGAAAATTAATATTGTTCATAAATGTATTGACTTAATTTCTGCAATTAAATTTATACATAATTTTCGTTGTATTTTGTATAAAGCCTTGTTTTGTATAAGTACATTTTTGTGATTATTTTGTTTCGTCTTTCAAGTTTTAGTTAAAGTTTTAAATATGTTGGCCTTGTTCCTCAATAATTTTTATTGCATGTTATTTATTAATGTTTTAAGATTATAAAAGTAAGTTATATATGGATAGCTGCGGATTCTCGTGTACTATTGTATAAAGTAATCCATTTATTTTGAGGCAGTTTTCTATGAAATTGAACTTCAAAATTTGCTGAATCATACCGTTTCGTGCATATTGGGGATTCAGAATAAAGTTACCCACAATACAAAAGGTGATTCGGTAAATAATTTTATTTTAATAGGAAAGTGGGGATTCGATGGTAGCACGGACATGCGGAATATGAGCAAAAGGTTTTAGATAATGACCTTCCAGACAATAGTTTGTTTGTAACATCGTACGCACCCTTTAGACTTGTTACTAAGTTGGAAGAGTCTACAATAATTTAGAAGAATCCTCGACCATAGTCTACCCTTTACTGTAGACCTATCCGATTCCAATTTAAAAAAGACACCACTCAACTGTCCATTGTTGAAGAGAGAGATACTTCAAAGATAAAATTGATTGCCTAAGGCGCACAACATTCGTAACAGGAAATAAAAGAATAGAAATTTAACATTATTTGCAACTCACTATGGTTGATGGGAAAATATGTAATGCTTTAAGCGAAACATTCTCAGCAAAATGTTACATATGCGAAGCAAAGCCGGAGATTAACGATTTAGATGGATCAATACAAAGAACGATATGAATTTGGGCTGTCGCCATTGCATTAATACATGCGATTTTTTTGAATATTTTCTTCACATATCGTTTATTAGATAAAAAAATTTGGAAAATCTGTTCTCAAGAAGGAAAGCAAAAATTATTAATGAGAAAAAAAAAGAATTCAGTCGGAATTTCGAAAAGAAGTGAGATTAATAGTAGACAAACCCAAAGCTGAAAGAAGTGGTACGTCTAATGACGGAAATACAGAAAGAAAATTTATCAACAATCCTGATATATCTGCCGAAATTACTGACCTTGATGAGGACTTAATTATCAGATGTTCCACATTATTGCAAGCCATGCCTTCAGGCTACAAGATTCATTCATTAAAATTCGGGGACTATGCTTTTGAGACCGCTAAGCGACTGATCGATAAATATCCATGGTACTATCTTCCTCCCTCGGTTCATAAAATATTAGTGCACGCTTCTGATATCATAAAACATTGCGTAGTATCAATCGGAGAGCTTTCTGAAGAAGCTGCAGAGTCAAGAAACCAAGATATAAAAATGGTTAGACTGCAGCATACGCGGATAATTTCACTCGTCTCGACGAACACTGATTTGATTAACATATTGCTTTTAAGCTCTGATCAGTTTACTTCGGGGTAGCGAAAATTTCCATGCAAACAGAAGTCAACGCTATTAAAATTAACTATTGATTTGCTTGACGATACAGTATAAATTATGTACAGCTGCGAGCAAAATAATAGTAGTGCTAGTCCAAAAAATGAATTTTGGGTAAAAAATGAATGAATTGGTCTTTTAATATACTCATAATATTTTTTTTTATTAAGCATAGTATGTTTACAAGAAAATCATAAAGAAATAACAACTTCAGGTCGTATAATAATAAAAAAAAATTTATTTCTCAAAGTTTCATTAATTTTGCCGATCAAAATTATTGTAGTGTTTCCTATGTAGGTGTCCTACCTGTCCAAACCAATCGAAACAATACAGATATTATTAAAATAAAACTTAAATTACTACTATTACACTAAAGTTAATATTTGGTAGCAAAACCTTTGTTTGCTATAACCGCAGCACATCGCTTTGGCATTGAATCCACAAGATTTTGACACCTTTCGGGAGGAATGAACCTGCAAACATCTCCAACTGCTTCCCAAAGCTGTGCAACATCCGTTGGTCGACGTTTGGCAATTCCCTTCTTCACGTTGCACCACAGATTCTCAATGGGGTTGAGATCTGGCGACTGTGCAGGCCATTCAAGAACCTTCATTTTGTTGGCCTGGAACAACTTGCTGGACACTTTACTTGTGCGCTTAGGATTATTGACCTGCTGAAACACCCAAATCAGTGGCATTTCTTCACTGGCATATGGCAACATTGTTTCCTGCATTATATACACATAAATGTGCCGATCCATGGTATTCTTGATCCAATATATTGGCCCCACGCCGTAATACGAAAGTCTAGCCCAAACCATAATGCGAGCTCCTCCGAGTTTTATGGTTTTTGTTGTGTATCTTGGCTGCCACTTAGTATTTTCTGGATGCCTGACATACTGACGAGACCCAGTTCCACCATAAAGCACGATTTTTGATTCGTCTGACCACAAAATGCTTCTCCATTTCCGTACTGGCCAACCAATGTGATCACGGGCATATTTAATTCGTTTGGCTATGTTTTTTTTTTTTTTGATAGATGAGGTACTTTTCTTGGACTCCGAGCATTCAAATGGTTTTCCCGTAAGCGTCTCCGTAATGCGCGTATGCTTGTATTCAGTTGAAATTCATCTCTTATATTTTTAGAGCTCTGAAATGGGTTCTGCCTTGAGTATCTCACTACACGTGCAACCATTCTATCTGACATAGCACGAGGTCGTCCACGTTTTTCAGGGCCTGGGATGTATTTTATTGCATTACGCACCGTTGTAGGAGAACGACCTACTGTATTTTGAACTTCATTGTAAGTTTTGCCTTCAAATATCAATTTTTGTATAAGTGCACGCTTTTCAGGAATGCAAAACTTGCCTCGAACCATTGCAGAAAAAAAAACGAAGTTCACACTTTGCGTGTGCTGCTCCTCCCACCTCTTCTTATGTTGTAAAGACTAAATTGTTGGCGTCGTTGAATTAATGCATAACTTACTTTCTAAACTTGTAACCTGCATCTTTTCTCCTTGTTTGAATCGTCTATGTCATTGTAGGTATTGAATTCTAAATTGAATCTTAGATTTAGTTTAATCTTGCAACCTGATGATGTTATAGGTTGATCATATATTTATCTGTAGCCAAATATTTAGTTCGTAAAAAAAGCCATTTACATATACGGGCTTGGAAGAATTTGGACCAATCTTAGTAAACGCCGGCAGACACATTGAAAAGAGGTGAGGAGTACTGTTCACTTGTTTGACGCTCAGATCAGTGCACATAGAAATCGCATATAGCTTGGATACCAGTTCGTGCATCAAGTGCATATGCAACTTTATGGCTCGGCGAGGCATACCAGCAGAATTTCACTCCGACAACGGTACGAATTTCCGGGCATCGGAAAAGCCTGTACGAGAGTACAGATGATCAGAGGAGAGTTGATACTCAGTCCTGATAGACAACTCGTCCGAACGCAGAAATGAAGAGATCAATAGTGCTGGGTGTGTGCATTTGGGCGTACGGGAAATGGGTCGCTTGACCCGTTGCAAGGATTTGAGCTGTTGAGTTTTGCACAACTTCCTGTAAGCAGCTACCCCTTGTAACCGCTCTTAAGTTACCTCAGAATCTACTTTTGGCGTTTAAGTCTCCACCTATGAGGAACATTCTTCCAAGATTGTTTAAAAGGTCTTCGAAGTCTACAGATGACCAATTAAGATGCGGAGGTAGATATAATGCAGAGACTATTAACTCGCCCCTACTGGTTGAAATCTAGATGGTGGCCATCTGTAATTTCGCTGTTCTCACTGGCTCTTGTCTTTACAATAGCAGACTAACATTGCAAGATCTCTTCAGAGGATTAGTTATCTGCAAACCAGAACGTAGTGTCTGCATATGAGGTGTCTCCTTTGACCATTACCGCCGGGACGTAACTCACTCTTCTCATAGAATCTTCCCTGTTGTTGCCACGCGCCGAAATTGATATATTGGGATATAGGCTGTTTAATTTCTTTTTGAAAACTCGGCAGTCCTTACTCCAAGCATCATGTTTCTCACCGCAATTTATGCAGCAAAGGTCCTCCACAGCCAAACATTGGGTGGTTATATGGTTTTACCCAAATTTTCCACAAATCAGCTGTCGCATGCAGTAATTTTTGGTGGGTGTAGAAATAAAAACGAAATTGAAGGAAATTTGCCAAAATGCCGCGAATGTGTGTATGTGCGTGTATGTATGTATGTATGTATGTAATGCTAACCTTTTTGTGCAATACTTTTTTTTTACTTTTGATTTAGCACACAAACGTTATGTATTGATATGTAGGTAGTGTGCATTAATATTATAACTATCGTCACCAGCTGTTGATGTATTCATGCGACAATATTTTGTAAATTGTTAAACTTTTTCTTTTGTTGGCTTTATTTTATGTTATTTTATTTTTATTTATTTTTTTGCTCAGCACAAGTGGAACATCACAATTCTGTTTTCGCATATATATTTGCGCACATACACATACACAAACGCAATCAAACACAGTCAAGCACCAGAAATATGGTTATTATATGCTACTAAACTATATTTTATTGCCACTCAGATATTCAAACGGTCGCACTCGTCGTGCCAACGTCAATGCGTAGATTCATATTGAATACGGCCGACTAATACAGCGTGGGCCATATTATGTAGATCCATTTATACATGAAGTGACCTACTAGATGATGTGAAAAATATTACGACTCTGCTATCCACGCCGCTGGAATTTTAACACCCCATAACTCCATTAAATTCGACTAGGTATATAACCGAACATTTCTGCGCCTTCCTGGGAATGCACTAATCTTCCCTATGATGATCTTCAATGCGATTCCATCGGGCAGAATCGTGACATTGGACTCAAAAGAGTATGGTAATGAAATATTCATTGACATAAAGCAGTCGCCTGACTTGGTATGGCACTGAAGCTTCTGGCCAAGGTCAAATCGGGTATACCTTCAACATTTATGAAGAAAGCGCTAACGGGACTATCAGCCACATATTCCTAATTGGCAGGAGAACCTTAAGATAATGTATTTGGCTCTAATCTGTTCTCACTTTTTCAGTATACATAGCGGTCCCTGATGCGAATGAGGTGTACATTGATCCACACAAGAGGAAGGTTTACTCAAACGCTAACGACGCCGGCACTGCTACCCCTTTTTGGGTGGAAAATTTCCCCTCATTTCAGTGACCACTTTCCCATTTCCATAGTAATCCTAACAAATTGTAGAAAAAAAAAATGTATTCTACCAAAAGGTAGAAAACAGATCCCATCAACTGGGAAAAGTTTCATTTTGTCTGCAATAATTAAAGTACTTAAACCTAATCCCAGCCAAAATAACTAAATCCATTAGAAGTGATGCAAACTTATCTATACCTCTAAAGCCTGAGGATGGACACCTGATTAAAACTGTAACCGCAAACGGCGGTGTTTTATCTACTCTGCTAGACAGCTGCAAGACACTGAAGACTATGATGGCAGCCGAGTACGTTACGCGACGGGAAGAAGAACAAGGAAAGGGAATCGTAATGCAAAGGTTACTCCAACTTAATCCAAATCATTGCATAGAGACCCAAAACCTGCTATCCCAGATTGCTACGTGAAAAAAACATAGATATAGCCGTTCCCAGCGAACCTTACAGATGTGTCGGCGATGAGACCTGGTGTGCTTACATAGACCAAAACGCATCCATCCATGTCAGTGGTGCAACCCAGCTGACTCCAAGGGGATCTTCGCCAGACCAAAGGTAAGTGAATTCTGTATATATAGTCGTTACCCCCCCCCCCCCCACCATATCTTAACCGGGTTCGGGTTAGCAATCGATGAGTTCACATATGACGCATGGAATCGTTACTCTGTTATCATCGCGGGGGAGTTTAACGCCTGGGACTTACTTTGCCCGCTAACCAACTCAAAGGGTCGCTCCATCCTGTAAGCGCTCGTAATCTTAGATGTAGTTCTCATGAAAACTAGCTCGGAAAATACGTACACAAGAGGTTGTATAGGATCTATTGTCGAGCTCACATTTATAAGCCCCTCTTTGTACTATATCCCCACTTATTATTTAAGTTGTTTTGTTAATTCTTATATATACAATTTAATTTAAGTTGTTCTAATAATAACAGAAAAATTAAATTTAAAAAAAAAAAGAATTTCTACACCAGCAGCCGCACCATAGCGGAAAGGATAACGACCTTAGGAATGTAACAAAAAAAGTGGTTGTAGTTGTGTCGGGGCACGAACGTTTGACGTGAATTCGTCTACGTAACGGGTAATATTTTCTGTGGGTACACATACATATGTACATACGTCATAATATATTTTTTATGACACACGAAATATACGCTAGCTAGTTTGCAAAGCCGAGAAATAATAAACAACAACAATGGCATGCAACACTGATAACACAAACAACGAGGTCAGCGAAATAAGAAAGAACAACAACAAAAAGCAAATGTCCCATTCATAGTTATTGAAAAAATCAGAACGGCGCTTCCCAATCCGGCACACACCACCCCCGTAAAGAAAAATGGAAGATATTGGAAGTATAAGAAAAACAGAGAAATAAAACAACGCATATCAGCAAATTAAAACGCATACGCCGCAATGGTACCAAGGAAAGGAAACGAGAAACAGCAACAACAACAGCAATTGTCATATTCAAATTTATATAAAAAACAAATTAAAACGGCGGCACTTCCCTTCTTACGAATTCGATGGCATTAAAATCATCGCTTAACCTAACGAATTTTTTGAACCTTTAACTGTCGAGTGGTGTTATTTTATATATTTTTTATATAGCTGGTAGATAAGTAGCTGCAACATCAAACTGTATCACTCTTCATTGTTTTGATCACCAACCCCGTATAAGTAAAAAAATTACAGCCAAGTGAGAGATGACCTCGTGTGGAGAGGTTCGGTACTTTGAACATGTTACCATATTCTTTTAAATCTGATCCAAATTTCTTTGTGGCTACTAAAAAATGTATTTATTTATATTTTTGAAGTGGCGGCGATTCTATAATTGAGAGTGAAAGTTTCATATGCACAGAAAAGTTCGAAGAAAAGGAAAGGAGAAGCAGAGGTAAGCTCTGTTATGTTTTTAGTAGAGTTGATCGTTTTTGCATACACAAGAAAATGCATTGAAAAATTTTTTTTAAAAAAACGGGTTCGATATAATAACAAAAAAAAACCCATATCGAGAGGCTCAGACTCATCAATACGAACATTTAGAAATAACATGGTATTGAGCAATGATTTGCCTAATAAGGCTTAAGCATTAAGTAAAGTAAGTGAAAATATTTTCAATGCAGGAAATTATAGAAGAAAACTTAGAAAAGGGATTTATTATACAAAGTGAGTCTGAATACACTTCACCGATTGTTTTAGTGAGAAAAAAAAACAGGAGGGTTAAGGATGTGTGTTGATTACCGGGGACTAAAGTAGGTGACAGGGAAGTACAAAATGAATATTTTCTTTAAACTAGACCTTAAAAATGGATTTTATCACGTCTATTTGCACAAAGACGCAGTCAAGTACACGTTTAAACTCCTCTATTACAATACGAATTACTTAGAATGAATGTATGGCTCATGAATGCTCCCTTTACTTCTCAGTGGTTCATAAATAATATATTCAATGAAAGTTATATGTTACTTAGGCGTATTAATAGAAACGGTATATTTTGACGAACGCATAGCGATTCTTAAAAAGTTTTCAAACGGTTGATAGACAACAAACTACAGCTTAGACTCGTTAAGTGTGAGTTATTTCAAAACAAAGTTAAATACTTAGGGCATACGGCGACACGAGAAGGAATTTAGGCTGATGAAGAAGTAGTAAATAACTTCCCCATACCTAAGGTGTACGTGACGTACAATTTCTTGGACATGTGCTCAAAAATTCAGACTTCTCTGGCTAAGCCGCTTCATGTTTGTGTTTGGCAACGACGAGATGGTAGCATTTTCGATTCTCAAAAGTAAACTGGTAGAGTCTTCAATTTTAGAAATTTTTAATGCAAAAGGTGAGACAGATTTGAGTTCCGATGCAAGGTCTAATGGATTTGGGGCTAACTTGTTACAGGAAGAAGACATCAACTTGCAAAATATATTTCATTTTTCCACAAGAATGACAGACACAGAATCCAGGTACCACGGTTTCGAACTGTAAACTGAAATTCGTTGACAAATTACTTCCTAATCTAACAGTATCGAGCTCTATTAAAATTTACAATGAATAACTACCTATTGATCCTTTATTACTATTCCAACGCATTAATATTACAAAAATATTTGACAATCAACTTCAAATACTAGCTGAATATCCATTATGACTCTTCGATGAGAATGGGATGCACCAAAATAAAAAATCTTCCATTTATAAATGCTTTCAACCAGTAAATGTTGAATTAGATACTTCTAATGCTACTAACATCAATGATGGAGTATTTCTTTTACATCTTGTTGTATGGAATAGGTTAGAAACATTTAATAGAATTTTGAATACATCTGTGCATTACATACATAAATATTATGGTAATAATGTCATAGTTGTATTCGACGGCTATAACTATGATGAAAAAAAGTATTAAAGCTGCGGAACAACGTCGCCGATGCACAGTGGAAGAAATGTCGATCTGGCGGTGATTTTTGAATAACATAGAAAAAAAAACTAATCTTTGGTTATAGATTTTATTTATTTATATTATTAATTTAATTTTTTATAGATTGTAAATAAAGCATTCAATTTTTGTTTTTTTTTTAATTTTTGAATAACAATATTTTTTTATAATAAAGAAATTGATTTTTCACTAAAATAAAAATAATAAATATAATAGTTTTATTAAAAGAAAACATAAAAACATTTTTATTCTGAGTCAGAACTGTCAGATATAGGGCTGCCAGGTTCCTCATTCATATCCGAAAGGAGTTGTTTGACCTCATCATCTATTTTGATGTACTTCATAAGTACACTAACGTACTTTTTCATTTAGATGTTATAAAAGGGTCCGAAGAAACCAATACAGCATTCATCAAGCCCTCCATAGTAGTTAGTCTCGAAGTTTTGCGAGTGTGATTCAGCCGATAATTGCGAAAGTCTTTGGTTCGTGCTTCAAGCGCCTCTTCAGATATCATTCTCATGGGTAGCGAAACATTTTTAATAATATCTGCCCCATCTATTAAAACTTTGTGAATGGATGGGAGCGTATAAAACCAGGGATATTCAACTACAAATATTTCTGCAGTCTCCCACGCATATATGCGGAAAGCTTGTACTTGTACTACGTACCCACAAGCCATTGTGCGTAAAATTGCGCTAAGCCTTTTTATTATTTCCAATTGTATGCCAGTTACAATGGAAGCTAAGGTCGGCTGCTAGAAAAACATTCTTTCAGTATTTCCTTTGTTTGTATTTCCTCCACCCACCATTTGAATATCCACCAAGATACCAATTTTCTTTCTTATTTTATTTTGTATTTTTGTTTTTCGTGCTTCAATAATTTCTTTATCCTTTCCGCGAACCTTCCGGTAATCTGTAGGCGATATGGATAATACACTTGCAACAACGTATCCATGCATGGAGTGTCGACAGTCCCAACTCATATAAATGTTCATGTGGCTGTCTCAACCGAATGAAGTTTAGATTTTTCATCATTTTCGGAATCGCATCACAAATTCCGCAAAATAGTGACGATGACTATGTAATGGCAAAGAATACTTATTGGCAGGATTTTTTCAATTTATTACTCAACATTTTTTACCTCAACTCGAACTAAGTCTGCTTATTCCTATTCACAAATTATTTTAATAGGTCTGCAAAAGCGAGTTTAGGAAGGTCGCTTGTTTTGCCATAGTATATTAGATCCTATCCTGCCCTTAGATTTCTAAGGGCACTATACATACCGCAAATATATGTTCATCAATTGTTCCAGTTTCGGGAACACTAAAACGTTGCCCGTATGTAGAATGGCCTCTACTACCATCACAACCCCAGTTATATATTGCTTCTATAGTGTAGCAGAGAAACTTAAATTTCGCAGAAGCGCGCACGAGAAGAAGGCCAACCGTCTTGTATAAGTGTTTCAGTGAGAGTAACGTTTTATTACAATAGGTACTTAACTTAATAACATATTGCTATTAACATTGTCATCTGTTTAACATATAGAATCATAGTTATTACAGTTGCTTTCAAAAGCTGTTGAAGAACTCTCCATTAAACGTTAAGCGTATGGTCAACGAGACATTGTAAATTTACTTCAGATGAACTTAAAAAATGTTATTAATATTGTCATTTATTCAACACTCCTATTCAATATTAATACTAATATAAAATATTTTACAATTTAATAAATTCCATGTAGTTTGATACAGTTCATGTGTTTAGCTTTTTGTAGATTCTTCGTGAGTATATCACCAGCAAATCTTGAGTTGTACAGTAATCCAAAGTTATTAAGTTGTTTGTATAAACCTCTCTAATATAATGATATCTTATGTCAATATGCTTGCTTATTGCGTTTACATAGGATTTTTAACCAAATTCATTGCGCTCATATTATAGCTAAATAACTCTATTGTGCTTTTCTCTTTAAAAAAATTAATTTCAATCAAAAGTTTTCTGATATATACTGCTCCTTTTGATGCTTGTGATAATGCCATGTACTCTGCCTCAGTACTCCTAAATGCAACCGATGATTGTTTTTTGCACTCCAAAGAGAATAGTACAAAAGCATATCCAGTGCATGATTTGCGATCTACATAATCGCCGCCCCAAACTGCATCAGCATAGCCCTGCCTCCTTGTATCTGATTTTCTTGCCAGAGGTTGTATGAAGATCCCGCAACACTTGCTTTGCTGATGCTAGATGCTCGCTATGAGGGTTGGTGTTCCATTGTGACAGTTTGCAAATGGAATGTTGTATGTCTGGTCCGCTTTTTTACTGCCAAGTACATCAACGAACCGATAAGTGATTGATACTCTGTTGCATCAACGAGTTGGTAATTATCGTCGTTGCACTTGACTTGAAAACTCGGCATCACCAATGAAGTGCGACAAGCTTCCATGCCATATTGTCGCAGAAGTTGCAAAATATTTTGTTGTTGGTTGATCGTTATAGGTGCGGTAGTGTCCTCTCTTTCGAGTTGGAATCCAAAAATCTGATGAAAATCTGAAATTATTGAACAATTTTTAATTTTATGTTATTCAATTTTATATATTTTCTTGAAGTTCTGCATTCAGGTAGGCAGTTGGCACGTCCAAATAATGAACATGCAACTCATATTCAGCAGCTATGGCTAATACCATACTTATCGTCGAATTACGCACAACAGGGGCAAATGGTTCTTCGTAGTTTAGTCCATACTTCTGACTACAACCTTTGGCTACCAATCTCGCCTTATACCGTTAAATTTTTCCATCGCTGCTCCCTTTCAAGGCAAACACCCATCTGCTACCTATGGCCTTTTGATCTGGGGCCAAGTTCGTGAGATCCCAGGTCTCGTTCTCAATTAACGCATTGTATTCTGCTTGCATCACCTTCCACCAGTGCGTAGACTGCTCACTCTGTAGTGCTTCAGATACTGTCTGTGGATCTGTTACGTTTGTGTCTGTAACCATGCATACCGCATTTGTTTTCCTTGGTCTTAATCCTTAGTCATGTTGCTTTCTGTTGTTGTCTACGCCAGTTTCCCAAATTTCTTCATCGGTGTTTTCAACCGCTACTGTGTCTTCTTCTTTCGGTGACACTTCTCTATTTATTAGATCATCGTTAGTTTCCTCGTAAGCTGTATCTGGAATGTTTTGGTTTAAATTATCTTGGCTTACAAATGGGTTCGTGCCCATTCTTTCTTTGACACCAGCGTTCAAAATCATGCTGCGGGTCATCTCCACTAGCGTTCTGTTCATCCTCTCAGCCACGCCGTCTTGTTGTGGTATGTAGAAAATTATCGAATTCTTTGTGAACGTATTCTTTGCCGTTGTCACTACGTAAGATATTAATCTTTTTGCCGGTTTGATGCTCAGCCATGTTTTTAAAATTGTTAAACATTATGAAAATGAAACCAATGACGGCGGAACATTTAATTGCGATTATGGCTGTGTGTTTACAAAAGAAATTGAAAAAAAAGACTAAAAATGATAAGAATGTGAATGGAAAAGTGGCAAAAAAATTTACGCATCAAAATTTATATATGTATTTATTAATTGAAAATTGATTTAAACTTATTTATAAATTTGTTAAATAAATTAAATGTAACACTTAAATAATAAATGAAATAAAAATTATTGAATCGAAATAATATAATGACGATTAAAAGCAATTTTCCAACTCCTTCACTTATCTCCGATTCCACCAGTCGCTTCAACTCGCGTCTATAGCTTGTCCGCAGCACATTAATTTTTTACAAGCCGACGGCATTACATAATTATTTCACCCACGCGTTAAAGTCTGCACTTTGCCGACTATATTCGTCTCTTACATATGTACTTTACTTGTGCATGCGTAAATGAGATAGCGATATAAAAAGCAACTGGGACAGTGGTCAAGATCAAGTCTAAGTGGAATGTTTGAAATGGGAAATATCTAACCGATTCAGATATTGCTTCAAGCAACGTACGTGACACGCACACATTCATATTTCACTAACACTATCAACTGCTTGAACTGCAATAAAGGACCGTTGGGTGGCCGCTTAACACAACATTTAAATTTTAGACCATGCACTAGGTGCTTTTCTTTAAGTTCACATAGACTACTCATGTTTAAATGCCCGTATCTCTTGTGCCACAACATTAACTCATCGTTGGTATTGTTAGTTTCATTGCAAAATAATTGAGCATTTTCTCTTTGAATTTCACAAAATATGAAAAATGACTTTATTGCCATTATTCAATACCTTGCTAACTGATATTGCATTGCAAATCCGGCACATATAGCACATTCTTTAATGTTATTTAACATTCATGGCTTTTTATCACGCTACCACATCCACTGGCTTCAACGAATTTATTCCCGGTTAGTCTAGTTTTTCATTGCACTGTTCGAAATTGTTAAACATTTCGCGACGACCGCACATATGGACACTTCCTCCACTGTCTAAACACCATGCCGACTTATTGAACTCATCACTTTTGTCATTTTCGTGTGCACCGAATACAGAAAAAAAAACGATTCGCACTAGTCTAACCGCTTCTCTCATTTACCTCATTCTGTTTTGAACTGTTTTTTCTAGACCTGCACTCAGCAGCAAAGTGGCCTTTCCTCCCACAGTTGTAACATTTGAAACTACCGTTACAAGTTTTCTGTTTTCCTTTATTTATAGAATTTTTGTATGAAATAGCAATAAATGCCTGCATACTGTCATCTATTTAGTTTTTTCTGTTATGCTTGCGCCTCTCACTCTCCTCCACTAGTTTAATTTTTAAGGCGCTCAGCTTAGGGAGACCATCTCTTGATTACAGCGCAACAACAACATTTTCGTAAATGCAAGCAACATAATTACGAACAGCTCATCTTGCAGTTGCATTCCAATATCCGTTAAATGCTCTATCGCGCTCACGAAGTCTGCAATATATTGCTGCATTGACTCTCCCTCACTCATACGAATATACAATAGCTGTTTAAACAACGTCACTATTGTAACTGATCCGGTCGGTTGGTGGATGTCTCTTGTCGTCTGCCATGCAGACTTTGCCGTAGCGCATTTTTTAATGTGGCCATGTGGACAGAATTATCGTCGCCAACGCCTTTTCATCTTTTGATTGCCATTTGCCTTTTTCCTTCCCCTGTCGACTCCCGAAAGACTGACATAACGACCAACAATCCCTGGTGGATCAGCACACTCTTCGTCTGCATAGACCATGAATCATAATTCGATTCATCCAGTTTGGTTGGAAGGAACTCATCCCCTTTTTTTTTACAAAACAGATTTGATTTATCTTATTATAATATATATATATTATATATATATATATATAATATATAATATAATTTATATTACACTTGGACACCTGGTCTCATAACCTGTTGAAGAGAATCTTGAATTTCTCAGAAGCGCACACGAGTAAAAAGGCCAACCGTCTTGTATAAGTGTTTCAGTGAGAGTAAAGTTTTATTACAATAGGTACTTAACTTAATAACATAATGCTATTAACATTGTCATCTATTTAACATATAGAATCATTGTTATTACAGTCGCTTTCAAAAGCTGTTGAAGAACTCTCCATTAAACGTTAAGCGTATGGTCAACGAGACATTGTAAATTTACTTCAGGTGAACATTAACATTGAACGTTAATGCTTTGGGCTAAACACCGTAGCTAGGGTAAATGTTTGCACTTCGTTCTTGGGCACCGCAATGCATCATTTATAAAAATGCGTTATGTAGTCTTCATCTAAAAAGAGTGCTAAAGCTTCCTCAGGTGCATAGGGAATAGGAACTTTCTCACCTAAGTCACTAACATTAAGTATTCTTAACGTTTCATTTGAATCGGAGCCCAACTTTGAAAAAAGCCTTCAAAACGCTCCTTTTCCCAGCATTATTAAGACTAACGGACATTGCTACCATTAGCTCTTCCTGCGAAGCCTAACCAATGATAAACGAAACTTTTTTTTACTTGAGTCTTATCGTGCACTCCGAAAAAGGCTTAACTGGACGTCGATTTAATGTTGGTCCAAGTAAAATCAGATTTCCGTCCAACCACTCTTTGTTTCGCTCTTCAAATAATGTCACGATCTTATTACTATCTTTCCACTTATACAACAATTTATTGGCAAAGCTTCTTAATTGTTTTTGAATTTGTTGTTTCTGTTCCTCGCTATATTTTTTACGTCAATAATATTCGAAAACACATGATTTCTTATCGCCAAAAATATCTTGGTAGGTACTTTTTCGCTGTGGCAAACTGCAAAAAGGGTGCGTTTTGAAACTGACATGGTTATCTAAAAATCGCAGAAAATCGATAAGTAGCAAAAACCTACAGCTAGTTTTTCGACACAACATAGACAATGGACCACATTTACAAACAAATTAACACTAGCCCGAACATAGTTGAACGAACCGAACTTTTTTCCACGGAAAATTGGGTTACACCAAACACTCTGCTTCGAAATATATTTTACACTACGATTACCATCAAATACAGGACACAAACGTTTTTATTTTGTTTAATACATACCTAGTACTTTAAAAAAAATACTAATTCAATTCAAAAATGAATTGAATTTTTGTCTAAAATCATTTTTCATGACAAAAAGACGGGAAAATATTTGATGCATTTGTTAAAACTTATGCTAACTTTGGTAGCACACAGCTATTGAGAGTAAAAGAAAATAAAAATATGCAACAAATCGGTTAGTTTATCAACTATCGAAAAATTAAAAAAAATTTCGCGGAATTCGAAAAATTCAAATTTGGCCAAAGCGCCGCCAGATCGGCATTGCTCCCACTATGAAATGTGAAAAAGTTTCGTCATCTAGTGATATCCTCTTCTATGGGTATTTCAACGAGTCAAGAAAAATTTTTTGGGAATGCAGGCAACAAAGAAATATTTATTTCTATGTTATGTGAAATATTTAAAACTGCTAAACAAGCTCAAAATGACGCTGATATACTTATAATTGAAACAGCAAATTGAAGCATCCGATAGATGATCAGGAATTATTGTAGGTAAATACTTAGACTTATTATTAGCATTAATTGCATGAACGCCTATTAATAAAATTATATATTTTTTAAAACCTGAAAAAGCAGAAATACAAACTAAAATTTACTCTTTAAGAAGCATCAGCTTGTACCCCAAATGTAGAAATAACATTTTGTTAAGGAATTAACTAAGTACGCCAATGTTTTTACTGAAAATGGATTCTCCCGATGCAATTTTCAATAACGGTATCCGTTTTTTACTGGCTATGTCAAAAGCACCAGTAAAATAAGTGTCTATTGATAATCATAGATACTTAACATTTGCAAGATTAACACAGCTTAATAGACCTGAAGAATTATCTTCTCTTCCGCCAATATCTAGTGCTGCTCTAATCTACTAAACATTATTGTTTGTAATTGCACCACGGAAAAAAAGTTGGATTTGAATGCTCACCAGTTTGTGGCAATTACCATGGTCAGGATGGTTTAAATGTATCACCTGAATATAGTTAATAGCGATGAGTTCTCTGAAGTTATAGATCCATCGTATTTGACTGAAACTATGGAAATATGGGAAACGGAAAAAGAAGATAATGAATGGAAGGAGGTAGAAATTAAAATGGACTCTAAAGAGGGAAAATAATAATGAGAATTACTAACTATAAAAAATTAATAATTATTTAATTTCTTTAATAAATTGATATTTTTAAATTATAAGTAGACATGGATTATACCTATTGGAGATACCGCTTAAAAAAACATCTCTTGTCATCTATACCTAAAAGGTAGTGTGAGAAACATAAACGTTACAACTTTGAATCGAGTTTACTTGAGAACCGCTAGCTTAAAAAAAAAATACGAGTTGTTTTTTGTACACAATTTTAAAAGCTACGAATTTGATTTTGTAGATAAAAGTTACCGTTGCCGAGATATTTCCAAAAAACCGGTTTTCGTGACTTTTGGCACCCCGTAACTTCTTTTTCAGCACTCGTATCGATAGGGACTTTTGGGATTTTGTTCACAACCACAAAAAGAAGCTTCCTGCAAAAGGCCAGCTTTCGGCTAATTTTTCCTTCACCTTTTTTGTTTGGCTATTTTCAATGTCTATATTTTGTAATGTTGAAGTAGTAGTGTATGTATAGTAACTTCTAAGTGTATTAGTATAAGCTATAAGCAGAATAACACAGGACGCAATAAGCAAAAGTCAGTTGTTGTGCTATCGTCGAACAAGAAGTTTCACATTATTATTATTAAACCAAGAGCGTTTTCCTGGCTATAAAAATTATATTAAAATTATAGTGAAAGAATTAGACTGATCTACTGTACGTTATGTTGAACACTAACTTTATTAAAAAATTTAATTATTAAACCTAGTTGTACAAATCGAGTAGAAGGCAGAGTAGAAGGGCGAAAGAATAAAGGACAAATCAATGCGCTATTCTCAAACTCTGTTACACTCAATGTAAAATTACAATAATGTTCGTATCATTAGATCCATTTTAAGGCAGGCCCCAACATCCCGGCCCCGCTGAAAGCATCAACTTTCAACCAACAGGCAGAACAGCAAACTTGTGTACTTGTCTTGGAATGATTCCATTCTCGTACGTCGACAACACGCACTTTCCCGTCGTTGCCAGAAATAATTGACACGATGCGACCAAGGAGCCATCGCGGTGGCGGGACGTGATCCTCACTTCAGCGGCGGGACTTTCACGAGCACGGCATCCTTGACGAACAATCCTGCTTGCGGCTTGCGCTATTTAGATCGTTGCTGAAGTAGCGTTAGATATTTTTCGCACCCGCTCTTCCAGAAGTTATGTTGCAAGTAAGAAGTACATTGTCTACTATCAAGTCTGTTGAAGTATAGCTGTGAAACATCGGGTTCATCATAAGAAGAAAATGAGACGCCAATTAAGAAATGGGCTGGCGGGATTTTCTGAAAAAGGAACCAAGGGTCTTTAATAAATAATACCACCTATAGTGCACACAAGTGTGCGCAGCTCATCAAAACCAAATAGCGATTGTCCAACCGCTCTGTAAAAGTGATACTTAGAAGTTTCACTGCAGTCACCCATAATTCATTCGAGGGGGAATGCATTTCCACTTGATTTTGTCGGCAGGGCAGAATTGATACAAAGCGTTTTGATTATTGTCAGGCCAAATGCAATAAGAGCAACCATGCGTTATGATGAAACGCTTGAGCGTAGCTAGAAATGTTGGCGTTGATGAGTCTTGGACCAATTACATGTTAACTGCCTTGGTCAGGCAACAAATAAAAATACAAACATATCACTTTAGCGGCTGTTTGTTGCGTTCCTCGGGTTTGTACAAACAGGGTCCACAGTAGTCAACTCCAGGGAGCACCTGTTAGAGTGATTATGCTCTTTGGATATCTTCGACATTACTTGGGCTTGCGTTCCCCCAAAGCTTGGAACCGTATGACCATATTGCCTTTATTATTGTATTATATAGTAGAACCTTTAGACCGAGGCTTAAACCAGATCTTCGGTTTAATAGCCAATGGAGGGATTTGGCTCTTCATTTCCTACAGATTTGTGGCTTCTATATGCTTCCGCCATGAGAGCCGTCTGTCAAGGTAAGTGACTTCCGTTGAGTGAGGGACAGTAGTGTTATTAAAGATGATAGACGGACAGTCGCTCTTATTGAGTGTGAATGTCACGTGCTTATATTTGGTCGGATTGACATTTATACGCCAATCGTCCATCCAGTCCGATACAAGTTGCAGGTGGTCGCTTAGCTCTTTTGACGCTTTTTTAGGGCAGCGTGAGCGATAGGTGATTTCAGTGTCATCTGCAAAGGTTGATGTCAGGAGCTGGGTGCTTGTAGGTATATCAAGGTGAATAAGGTGTGTAACAGCGTACCGAGAACACTGTCTTGTGGAACGCCAGCATTTATGTGATACTGCTTTATGGTAAAATTTTTGCATCTCACCACAAATAGCCTTTTTGTGAGGTATGATTCCACCAGTTAATGTGAGTTCTGTGGAAGCATTCTTTTCGATTTGTAAATAAGGCCATCATGCCATACATGATCGAAAGCTTGAGCAACGTCAGTGAATATAGCTGAACAGTATTCTCGGTGTTCACATGCAGTTCTGATTTCCGTAGAGATTTGGTTTACTTGCTCGATTGTACTATGTTTTGGTCTAAAGCCGAAATGATTAATTGGCATAATGTTATTCCTGTTTAAATTTGGTAAGAGTTTTTTAATAAAATTTTTTTCAAATACTTTCGACATCATCGGGAGAACGTTTATAGGCCGGTGTGAGGAGACCATCGATGTACCTTTACCTAATTTCGGGATCAGGATTATTACTGACTTCTTCCATGAAGCTGGAAAATAACCCACTCTAAGTATTGCGTAGAAGAGCATTGTAAGGAATGATAAGGGTGATGAGGTCGTGCCCTGGCGCCTTCTTTGGGATTAATTCCTTCTGAATTACCACACTTAACTCATTTGAATTAGTTTTAAGTATACTGCTACTATGGAACGAAGTCCAAGGCAGCTGGGAAAGCTGTAATTCGTTTCTAGGAATGTTTGGTTGGAAGACGGATTTGAGGTGGTTAGCAAAGGTGAGGGCCTTTTCCTCATCAGATCGCGCTCAGTTTCCACTTTGGTTCCGTATGGGGAAATCAGCAACTATTGGAGGATTCATGAGGTCTTATGTAGTGCCTTTGGATGTTACGTGCTTCAATCTTTAGAGAATTTCTTAAAAGTTTTTTTGCAGTTTTAAATCTATCAAATGATTTTGGGGAATGACTTGACTGCCATTCAAGTCTTAGCCGGCGTTTCTTTGATACTAGGCGTTCAGTTTCCGCGCTAGTTAATACTACAGGTTTCATTGTGTACCTTCGGTGTCGTGGCAACGGCGGCAACACCATTGCGGTTGAGTTGAAATGGTTTAGTGAGTTGTTAATGTCTGATTCGGTGTCAAGTCTCATACAAATATGGGCGCTTACGTAGTTTTTATACCTGAGCCAATCAGTTTTCCATGAAGTAAGCATAACGGAATGAGTACTTTTTGTGGGGTTCTCTAGTAGGATATGTGACTGGTGAATGGTCTGATGAGAGCTCGGCTTGAGTTTCCGTTGAAATCGAACTTCGAGAGATGTTGCGAATTACTGCCAAGTCGATTAAGTCGGCAATTTTCCTCGGATCTGCTGGCCAATATGCAAGCCTACCTGGAGAAGCAAAGTCGAGTTGGTTGCTTGAGATTATTATTGATTTGTATAGCTGTTTGGTTTTGGGATTTGCAAGTCGGGAGCCCCAGTGGGGGTGTTTAGCATTAAAGTCCCATGCTGAAAGAAATATACGCCCTAGTTTATCGAAGAACCGCTTGAAGCATGATTCGGAAATCGGATATCTGGGTGGGCAGTAGATCGCTGAAAGCGTCATCTTTCCAGTTGAATTTTCGATGACAAACGACGGAGCTTGCAAATAGTTTTTGAAGTAAGATACTGACTGGTAATATTTTAGCCGCTTTCTAATAAGTATACCCGTTCCGCCGCGTGCATTGCCATCGGGGTGATTTGTGAAATAGAAGGAGTAGCCTGATATCTCAAATTTGTATCTGTTAGGTGCATTTCGGAAAGCAATAAAACATCAGTTTCTGTTTCGGAGAGGTATTTTGTGAGCTCAAGGTTGTGTTTCGATACGCCATTTTGGTTCCAAGAGGTTATTTTGAGCGGGAATATTTTAATTACCAGTTTTTCTATGATAAGTCTTTTCATTATAAGTATCTCCTGGAGCATGTTTTGCATGATTAAAGTAATTTGAGGCATGCATTGTATAGAACTAGCAATCATTTGTACAAGAGAGCTATTTGGTGTAGGTGGAGTTGTTTGGGTTACACAATGTTGTGGGAGTTAAATTTTCTGAGGTAGTTTGAGTGTGTTGCTTGTTATTTTCTCTATCTTTGTGTTGCGTATTTGTTAAGGTTCAGGTCGCAATACGGATTCATATGTTGTGTTGGGGATGGTGCTTTTGAATGTGCGTGGTTTGTTCATAGTGGTTTGTATGGTAGCCTCGGGCCCGCTACGGGCTGTTGCGCTGATTCATTCGGATTTTCAGTTCCTTAAAAACTGGGCAACCTCTGTAATTTGCAGTGTGATTACCATCGCAGTTGGCACATTTTTTTGATGTAGAACCTGTTTTGTTTACACGGCAGCTTGAGGACTCATGGAGGTCACCACAAGATACACAGACAGATGGTAGTGTGTAGTACGATTTCGTATGGCCGTATTCCTGGCAGTTTGTGCACTGCACAGAATCTGCGCGCTTGTGAGGTTTTTCCACGGTGATTCTGCGATGGAGCAGGTATTTGAGGTTATATATTGGGTGGATTTGGTTTCCCTTCGCACGCTTATTTTCAGAAGACAGCTCGACTTTTAATATGGGTTGCGGAATTTTGCTTCTATTTGAGATGTTTATTACAACCTTAGTTGAGAACCCTTTTTCCTCAAGGACACTTTTGATTTCCTTGGGATCAACACCAGCTTCTATTCCTTTTATGACTACAATCAGCCCTTTGCTGCTCTTAAGTTGATAGGTGTAAAAGTTTTTGTTGACATCGCTAAGGTATTCGAAGCTATCCTGTAATTATTTTCTGTGTATATTTGCAGTTTAGTTTCGTGTAAATTGCCATTTATTAGAGAGACAATGTGAACGTTTTTCTTGCTGATGAGTTGCACTGGCTGAGAGACAAGATTATTTGAACTGCGTTCACGAATATAAATTGGGGAAGGCTTGGTTTGTTTGACTGTTGGGGCCGCTTTTTTTATCAGTGAGGTCATTGTCTTCACTTAGAATAGCAAATATATTTCCTTTCGTGCCATTGGGTTCGATTTCGTGGGTTGAGGCTGAAACGCTGTTTAATTTTGTCGATTTGTTAGCAGAGCTTGGTTTTTGCGGACTGCGTTTTCGTTTAATCTGCACGTAGCGATCAATTCCAGTCTGTTTTGCCGAACCTTTTGGTTTCGCGATATCCTCTTTGTGCAGAAGAGTTGGCATAGTAATTTTATTAGAGAATGAGTTGAGTTGAGTAGCTGAGGTTGTTTGTGGCACTGCTGTAAGACAATCAGAGTAACAATTAAGGTTTGTGGTGGATATGGGTGCTGGTAGTTTTCCCTGAGATGTGTGCAGTGTTGTTACTAAAGTCGTTGCGGTGACCGATGATGCAGTTACAGGCGTAGTTGTTGTTACTGTTGATGCAAACGCTATTGTAGCGGTTGTTGATGTTGTGGCGAGTGGGAGTGTTGAGATCATCGTGATAGGTGATGTACACTTGCCAAGCCACGGGGTGTTGTTGTTAGTTGCGTTTCTTCCCAGGATTGCAGGAGAGCAAGAACATGATATTTGCTTGTTCGCAGTGCTGGTTTACGTTGTTGTTGTTGTTGCAGCTGTATGGTACTTGAATGCCACGAGTTATGTGGGGGGAGATAGAGCTCCACGATGTGAGGCTGATGTTGATTTTGCTGGCTGCGCGCAGTTGGGGGACTGCCCTCAACAGTCATACCTGAATTTAAAACAGCTTATTTATGTATCTATTTATTTAAAATAATTTTTTTTAATTTATTTATTTGTTTTTATTTTTTAATTTCGAAATGCGAGAACAGACAACTTGACACTTGAAACGACTAGATAGAAGTTTGACTCGAGAATATCGGATAATTTTACGCACAACACTGGCAACAGTTTTGCGACGTCCGATTGTCCAATACTGCAGTCGAATTACAGCTAATAGAGCTCGCGGACCTACATGAAAAATTGTGTTTATGGACGTGTGCATTTACAGCTCGAAATAATGTCCGGTTAAGATATTGCTGATATATACTGTTTTGCGTAGAGCTGAACGAGAGCAATTTCATTTCATTCGCAGACAAGAATTCTGGCCCGTGAAACCATAGTTTGGAATGACTCAGTTCTCTGGGTACGACACCTATGGAGAGTATATCAGCCGGATTAAGAGCAGTTGGAATATAGCGCCATTCCATGTTTGCTGTGAGCTTTTGAAATGTTAATATTCGATTTGCGACGAAGACATTAAATCTCGACACTAAAGTCACAGCAGCAATAATATTTGCACGCAAACAACTCTATTTTATACAGTTCGTGGATGAGACGTGACCTTAAGACGACTCCGCATAATTTCAGTTTGGGCTCCCTTAACGTCTTTAGGGGTGCTACACGAGATTTCGAGCATAACAACTGTGCGCAAAGTCCTGCATTGGCCTTTGAAAGTACATACACGCATGCTCCATAAGCGTCAATGCTAACGTCGCAAAAACCATGTACTTCGAGAAGAGAGCCTGGAATCAGGATCAGACGCGGATAGGTTACTTACTTCATATCACCAAACTAATTGCACACACTCAGCCGTGTAGAATTTAATGTCTCTGGTAAACTCTCATACCATTCCAGTTTTTTTTTCTATAGTTAATGCAGAAAGATTTTAATTTTAGATATGACAGGACCAATTAGACAAAGTGGATCATAGAATCTAGCTAGGGTGGAAAGGGCCGAACGCTTGTTAGATTTGGTTGAATGTTTATGAAGTGAGGACGCAAACAAAAAGTTGTCAGATGCAGGGTTCCAGACAAGACCGAGAATTTTGGTAATATCACTGCCATCTTGAAAATTTAGGAATATTTTTCTTCCCTCTAAAGGAATGCTGTCGAGCACGACAGAGTTGTTTGAGCACCCCTTCCGAATTTTGAAATAGCCTTTGGCAAGTAACGGCGTTAGTTATTGCATGATTTCCACCACCTCCTGATATGAGTTAGCACCAGTGATGAGGTCGTCTATATAAAAGTCGGGCAGTAGAATTTCAGACACGATAGGAAAAGCTGCCTTTTCATCCATGGCCAGCTTATGCCTTCTACTAATTTATAGAAATGAGGTAGGCTTCGTGCCATACGTAACAATGTCGAGTTTGTAGGTTTGCACTTCTTCCTGGCGTGAGTTGCGCCACAATATGATTGCAAGGAACTGTCTTTTGACGACATACGCACGCACCGATAAATTTTGCATGGCGATCCTATGAAGGCGATCGGGAAGGTATGAAAACGAATCAGTGTAATAAATAATTTGGCTTGTATAGTTGGTCCAGCCATCAGCACCTCATTTAGTGAGTATCATGATGATGTTGCAGAAGTTCCATCTAAAACAACCCGTAGTTTTGTCGTTGTGCTATCTTTCATGATAACGCAGTGATGAGGCAAGTAATACATGCAGCGCTGATGGGAACTTGGACTGACGAACGACATGTGGCTTAAGTCTAAATACTCCTCTATAAAGGCTGTATATTGTTCTTTGACCTATGGCGACGTTTGAGTTTGAGTTCCATATTTAAAAACCTTTGATATGCTTGTTGATAAGAATAACCAAGTGAATCTATATTGTGCTTAATCGGTGGACGTACGGAATATTTGCCTGATGGTGAATAACTTCGATTTAAAATGAGCTTTTCATTCAAAATGTATGCACTAGCTCTTCAATTTTGTTAATGGATTCCACCTCGGAATGTTGAGTCGTATGCGCTACAAGCAATACTGCACCGCGTGATTTCTGGCAGCCGCAAGAGACAACCCAGCCGAGACGAATTTTTTGTAATATGGGCATACCGGGTGATATTTTTATTTGACCAACGCACAGCAACTCATAAAAAAGATAAGCTCCAATGCGCAAGTCGATGCGCTGAGACCCGTAAAACTCTGAACCAATCGAATGTTGGAAGGTATATTCCAAGCAGCTTCATGAAAAGTAATGTTCGGCTGTTCATTGGTAATGGTGGTAGCATTCAGTGCTGTGAGATTTGTTAAGTAGCCAGAAATTCGCGATTGAAAATCATCTGTAACAAATTTAGCATAACAAATACCCAAATGTTATATGTTATGTCGTCACAAAATGTACATGCAGATGAGTTAGTGCTGTTTGCCAGGCGTGCGTGTTACCATGGCATGCTCCACATCCTGCATAATTCTACACCTCCCGTCATGTTCCATTTAATTTGTGTTGCACTATGAACCGTTGTGAGCAGCACGGCGATGATGATGCAGTTGGCAATTTCCTCAGTGCTAAACATGGTTTGTAGAGCGCGCATGTGTGCGTCCGATAATGCGCGCACTTTCTCACACATCCAGCTTCCACTTTCTCTACGCCCAGAACCTCAGTGATGTGTGCCTGAAAAATCAATCGTCTATTATTAAACCGTTTTTGTAATAATTGTAAAGCGAGAGCATAGTTATCATGGCTCATGTCTAACGCCTGTCATTCGAGACGTGACTGTAGGTTCTGCAGCTTCTCTACGTTGGTCAGATCCAAGTTCTTGTCTATCAGTGTTGAAAACAAGGGGACAATTCTTCCCATTCAGTGTACCCGAAATTGAATGTCGGCAATTTTACTTCCGGCAAACGGCATCTCGACCTGGAAGTGTGCTGTTGTTGCTGCTTAATAGTTGCCTCCGGATGCATAGATGAGCAGGATGGCGTTTGAGTGTTGCGTTGGAAAAACTTCTGATATTGAGGATCCCAGACACAAGACGCATACACCAGAATAGGTCTTACTAGTGAAGTGTATAGTACTTTGGTAGTATACGGATCATCAAATTCCTTAGACCAGCGTTTAATATAGCCAAGGATACCTCTAGCTTTAGAGACCGAAGTGGAAATGTGGGTACCGAAATGCAACTTCGAGTCCATCAAAATACCATGGTCGTTAAACTGGGAAATACGATCTAAACTATTTGAGTCAATGTAATAAGAATTTGAAATAAGGGCTCCGCGAGAAAAGGACATAACTTTGCATTTATTGGTATTGAGGATTAAATAGTTTTTGGAACACCAACGAGATAAAGAGTCTATGTCACTCTGAAGGAAAATCCCGTGAGAAGGGTTATTAAGGCGGAAACATAGTTTTACATCATCTGCGTACATTAAAATCTGAGAGTGTTTGATGACGGTAGGTGGATCATTAATAAATATGTTGAAAAGCAAAGGCCCCAAATGACTGCCTTGGGGAACACCTGATGTTACCCTTAAAGACTTAGATATTGAAGACTTAAAAAGTACCCTTTGAGAGCGATGATCAAGGTAAGATGCCAGCCATCGGATCAATGGAGAAGGGAAACCAAAAGCTTTGATTGCTACAATATAGCAGACCCTGTAAATTTTAGCTGGTTTACGCCGTAAGTTATATGAATATCTATTTTCTTTTTGCATCTTCAATAGTTGTCGCTTGGCGACCTTCCGAAGTTCTTCCCGTTTGTCATTGATCGTTTGGATGGTCTCGTCGTGTATCATTTCTTTAAGTTTTATATCGGAGTTCGTGTGCATCTTTACACCGACCAATAGTTTGAAAGGCGTTGCGCCCGTGCGTCTGGACAACGTTGACTTTATTGTTTGCTGCACTTTGTCGACAAACTCATACCATTTGTAAAACTGCAATAATTATAGCGTTGAGCCTTTTCACCTGTCCATTCGCTCGTGGAAGCCCAGTCGAGATCAGATGATGAGTAATATTTTGGGTTATACAATATTTTTTAAATTCTTCGGATAGGAATGCGGAATATCTGTTTGAAATAATTTGGATCGCATTCCCAAATATAGCACTTTGAGCTTGAAGCCTCGCTGTTACTTCTTTTGTTGATCTGAGCTGATTCCCGTGATCGCTATGTGGAGGCTGGCGCAAAACAAAATTCTTAAAATTATGCTACATTTACCATATTATTTCCCTATTTATATACTTTATAAAAAGGCAGATATGTGCTTGATTGACAAAAAAAGGCTTTGCTCTATCTACTTTGGTTTTAGTTAGTTGTAGTCTTAGTTTAGTTTTAAGTTACTTTACGTGTAAGGTTTTCTCCTCCACGAACATTTTTCCTCACGAATATTTTGTTTACATATCTAAAACCTTAACTTTGTGAATAATATTCAATGTTTTAATAAGTTATAGTTTAAGTTATACTCTGTACAAATATAAAATAAATTTATTACCAAATCTCATGTTAAAATGAATAAATAATCTAATAATAATAATAATAATAATAATAATAATAATAATAATAATAATAATAATAATAATAATAATAATAATAATAATAATAATAATAATAATAATAATAATAATAATAATAATAATAATAATAATAATAATAATAATAATAATAATAGTAATAATAATAATAATAATAATAATAATAATAATAATAATAATAATAATAATAATAGTAATAATAATAATAATAATAATAATAATAATAATAATAATAATAATAATAATAATAATAATAATAATAATAATAATAATAGTAATAATAATAATAATAATAATAATAATAATAATAATAATAATAATAGAAAAAATAACAATAATAATAATAATAATAATAATAATAATAATAATAATAATAATAATAATAATAATAATAATAATAATAGAAAAAATAACAATAATAATAATAATAATAATAATAATAATAATAATAATAATAATAATAATAATAATAATAATAATAATAATAATAATAATAATAATAATAATAATAATAATAATAATAATAATAATAATAATAATAATAATAATAATAATAATAATAATAATAATAATAATAGTAATAATAATAATAATAATAATAATAATAATAATAATAATAATAATAATAATAATAATAATAATAATAATGTTGAGGAATTATTTGACTTGCTAGGTAAGAAAGAATACAACGTACGTATTCTTCAAGCGCCAGAATAGAAGAGAAAGCACTTTAATAAGTGGAATTCAGAATTATGAAATTTTACATTAAAAGTACTTAACATTAGTGCATTTCAAAATAGAGTCATATTATTACTTATGTTATTAACATTACATTTTCCTCATTACATTTTAACAAATAATAATAATAATACAGTAGCAATCCAACTTTCAAAGAGGACGGTAGTGATCAAAACAAAACTCTTCTTGATCTCTAATCGAAGTTTGCTTACTCTTCCTTAAATTCTCTGTGCCTCTTTCTTTGGCGCTTATCATCTCATTAGTGTGCAACAATAAACTCTTTCTGCATTATACAAACATCAACAAAACCGATTTTCTCGCTAGGTAGAAGGGCGACAACGGGTGGTCCTCCAGATCCCTACCGCAGAAACTGCCAGGCGATCGGTAATAAATCACCAACAACATTGCTCTCACCAGGGCCCAAGTACATGATAATATCACGAACGGACGAATTGGAGAAGCAGTTTACGCTATCGCCGTTTGCAATCAAAAAAATTATTGATTATAATTGCGGAGGGGCAGTTGAATCTTGCAAAAAACTAAGAAGCGGTTCACTTCTCATAAAAACAAAAAATGCATTACAAGCCAACAAACTTATGAAAATTGAACTATTCGCAACTGGAAAAACTGTAACGGTATAGGAACATTTCTCATTGAATCACAGCAAAGGCGTTATCTATTCCAACGACTTGAGAGAAATTCCAGAAGAAGAAATTAAGAGCGAATTATTTAGCGAAAACGTGTGCGAAGTGAAAAAAATAATGGAAAGAGTGAAGGCAAACTCATCGAAACCGGATTGAACATCTTGACATTCTCCTCTGTTACTCTCACCAAATATGTCATGATCGACTACGAGAAAACAAACATTCGCCCTTACATCCCCACTCCGATGAGCGGCAACAATTGCCTTCGATTTGGCCACATATACAAGTTCTGCAGAAATCACAAAGTGTGTGCAAACTGCGGTAAAGAGGAACACACCAACAAGGACCTCAACGAAGAGTGCGATCAAAATACAAACTGCATTTTATCACCCAAATCCCACGGGTCGTAATTTACGTCATTACAGGGAGTTTTCCATTTGTCCCGCTTGCTGGTATGGATGGCGATATTTAAGCTCTTTTTAGCTGTTAGAAGACGTCTGCATCGGATTCACTCTTCTCTCGGTTCTTTTATCTCCTCTGCCCACCAATATACCTCTTGTCCTTGTCTGCGGGGGTTTCCTGCTTTGGCATAGCAGCATTACAGGCAGTTTTTATGGCTTCCATGGTTTTATATACTACACTCTGGGTGCTTCCGTTGTGAGAGACATCGAGTAGGCACTTGTCGATATAGTTGATAAAGAGGGTCTTGTTCAAACGGGTTTCGATACATTTGCGGTTACTACTTACGGTATTATGTTCTGCATTGAATGTGTTATTCTGTTCGAGGGTGAAAGAGAGATATTCATGGTCGCTGCAGTTGTACATATCTAAGACTTTCCAGTACGTTGTCTTATGTGCCATATTCTCTGAGACCAGAGTTACGTCGGGGATTGTTACTGCGTTTCCCGTTCTCCGGAAAGTCGCAGTTGTACCGACGTTGTCTACAATGAGACCCGCTCTTGCAGCCGTATCAAGGACCCTGCGACCTCTGGAGTTTGTTGAAGGCATGCCCCACTCTACAGCTCTCAAGTTAAAATCTCCAGCTACAACAAGATTTCCCTGTAATCGCTTAGCTGTTCCTTCAATATCGTCGAGTTTCCTCTGATATGCTTCTACAGAATCGCTAGGTGTTAGATAGCAACTGATGACGTTGTAGGCTTTGACTCTGGGAACTGGGAACAATAATGCAGCAGCTTTGGTGTCGTTTTCCAACCAGAATCCAGTTTGTTTTCTCTTGTATTTCTCGCTGATTTTAACCAAATCAATTTGTTCCTCCATGACTATTTGGGACAACAGATCATCCGCTATCCTGTTTCTATATAAGTTTGCTTGGAGAACTTTCATCTTCGATCTTTCCTGGCACTGGCAACGCAGTTCTGGGCCCCAGGGAAGTGATTCAGCTCCTTAAGTTTATCATGTGCACATAAACAGCATCTTGGTGGCTACATGCAAGTGTTCATCTTGTGTCCATTCTCTCCACACCTAATGCATATGTCACTACGGTGTGGTCCTCTGGAGTCCTTCCGCAAGTGGCCAACGCCAAAGCATCTAAAGCACCGCTTAATTTCGATGCACTGCTTTACTCAACACCGCGTCCTACCGACCTAAATATTCTGCCCTTTTAGTACCTAATTTGGGTCTTCAACTCTAAATTGTTGGCGTCTGTGAGACGAACTTGCATTTCTAGATCCCTGTTGCCTATCACTGACTTGATTGCACAAACAACTTCCTTTACCTCTGTGAGACTGTCCAGGTCACGCACCTCCAGCTTGCACATTGGCTTGATGGCCTTCACTGACGCACTTTCCTTAAGCATGTTTTTGATGCTTTCACAAAGCGTATCAAGTTTGCTTCCTTTGATAAGTTCAAGTACCATGTCCCCTGTTTTTGTCTTCTTGATCGAGCGGACAGAACTGTCGGCTTCATCTGGGTTCATACTTTTTTTTCAACTCTCTCAGAACTTCCACGTAGCTCCTTCCGCCTTCTGGCTTAATTAGCACAGCTTCCGGCCGAATTCGAGTCCTTGACTTAGGCTTATCTACCTTAATGCCAATATCAACTAATTTCCGAGTTTTGTTTTGTCATGTTTGGACTTTCCTTTTTTGTGATTCACAGTCCCGAATCCATCATTCGGCTCCTTGTTTCTCAATTTTTTGCTCGAACCTTGTATCGCAGGACTAATAGCGATTCTTTTCTGGGTGCCTGGGGCTGGAGTTTCAGTTCCATCTTGGTCCTGTTTTTTAGTGCCTTGCTTTTTTACCTTCTTAGCACGTTCTATTCCGGCGTTCATTCAGCTCTTCCTGTAGCTTCCGATAACAACGCAAAGTTCACTCACCCGTCTTTTATGTCCATTTTTATATTTCGCTGCCTCCGTAGGTCATTCTTCATTCTTCGCAGTACCCCTTTGCACTTCTCTAGCAAATGTTCTTCCAGGGTCCTCGTCTTCAGAATCAACTCTTGCCTTGGGGAGCCGTGGGTGTGAATTTATCTTTGTTGTGCGCTCGGGGTTTCCACATCTACAAGTGGGGTCTCCGCGTTGAATTGGGTCTCCTTTTCTCTTTCGACAGCTTGTGTAGTTTTCGGCGTCTTCTGAGTTATCTGGATCAGGCTCGCCTCCACTATTTTTGTCGCTTTTTGATTTGCCGACCGCATCCTCAAATTACTTCTCCGGAACATTCCAATTGTTTGTTGTTTTGATTTTGTTGTTGTATACTCAAAGTGAATGGATCCAAACTTTAAGCTGCTATCCCCTCTCATATATACAGTTGTCCGAAATGTTCCCATGGGTCCATATGCAGGCAGTGAGTTCCATGCGAGAATTGATACAAAACTTCATGGGTGCTTGTATTCAGAGCCAGAACAAGCAATAAGCACAGTTCTCTCAACTGAATCTCTACCACCGACCTAACAGTGATGTGAATTGAACGTACTTAAAGATTCGCCGAGTTTTAATAGGTCGGAGGTAACTGATGTATTAGCCCAACAGCCATTTCGCCAGGAGATCCATCTGGGTACTAAAGTGTTGGGACACCTTAGTCATCAGCGATCGGATCTTCTTTTCGGTCCGATCCAGAAAAAAGATTTTATTAATAGAAGTCCAATGTGGAGCAGACGCTAACTAGTATGCCGCGCGGTTCGGGAACCGGGTCCTGGAATTTTCGCCCAGAGAGCCAATCCACCCGTCAGGCTATGCTGGACGACACCTTCTCACCTTAGCAAGCGCACTGACGAGTGAGAGGGCTGCTTCCAAGGGTCGCCACGTGGTGCCGGTGAGATGCTTGGGATTTGCCTGGATGGATCGTGCTGGACTTCGGCATATTAAACCGATCAAACCTAGACCCCATAATTATAATAATAATAATACTAATAAAATAATAATAATAATAATGATAATATTAAAAGGTGTGTGGTCGGGGGACCGACGTCAAAAACGAAGTTCCACACGCCCTTTTGCATATAAACTACAATGATTTTGTTGTGGCCTTAAACTTACGCTAATGTCCCACGTCGTGGTGTGTAACTTAAAGTTATAATTCGGAGAACTGCGCGATTGTCCATTTTTGTGATCCTTTACTTCACTTATGTAAGGCGCTTTCGTTATGTTACGGTTTCTACTGGTCAACAGCTACTGCAAGCCAGTCAACTTTTTCAATCTCATCATATTATACCATGGTAATTAATGGCTTAGATTCAGTTTTGTACAAGTATCTTGAAAAAACAGCGTCATTCGTAGTACAGTAATGTGTTGCGAAATGCCCTGGATCATTATTAATATGTAAATCAAATGTATCTTATAAAAAGGATATTAATTCTTCTTCTAATTGTTCTTTATTATTGAAGTTGACGTTGAAGTCTGCAGCCAATATGACTGGAACCTTATGAAAACTATGTTTCAGTAATATAGAACCTCCCGCGGTATATTCGAACAATGATCGATGAATGAATAATATAGTATCCTCAATAGTTTGATTTTTTTTTATTACTATGTCCTATATCCCCTTGTGGGTCCTAGGGCCTCTACAATGCCCACGCGCCATCGAGTGCGGTTTCTGGAAATGTGGCTCAGCTCTTCCCAACTTTTTCCCAGTTGCCGTGCTTCATTTTCAACTGTTGCCACATACCCTTAGAACCGCCGCGTATCCTTCCATCCTGAGTAAACGGGTTCAATTCCATCGCTTTGTTAGCTATAGACATATTACCCTTTCGGAGTGTGTGACCAATCCACTGCCACTTTCGTCGTCGTATGGTTATTTCTATAGGTTCATGGTCCGTTCTCTGGTAAAGCTGTTCGTTAGAGATACTGCTTGGCCAGAATATCCTTAAGATGTAGCGTAGGCACCTATTAACAAACCCTTGCAGGTTCCTCGTGATAGTTATGGTCACCCTCCAGGTACAACATCCATATAGGCGTGATCCAAAGTAACCTTGAAAACTTAATGTCGCATATTAAACATACCAGCTGAAAGATGAAAAACCTTATAAAATCGTTATTAAGGGCCTGCATTTCGACACCCCTGACCAAATCGCCGACTCTCTGAACAAATTGGGTCATAAAACTTCAAATGTGCACTGCCCCATAAACCGCTCCACCGGATTTCTTATGAGTCTCTTCTTTGTTAGCATTTCTTCTGGCAGCAATACAGCTGAGCTTAAAACATAAGTAAACTAGTTAGCCAAAGGGTAAAAACTGAGGAGGCTCGTAAAAAGCAGGATGTGAAGCAGTGCCGTTGATGCCAAGACTTTGGCCACACTGCCAGCTATTGCAGACAAACTCCGACCTGTGTACGTTGTGGCGATGAACACAAATAGGCTGACTGCATACGCCCGATAACGGATCCCGCACCATGTGCTAACTGCAATCAGGAGCACCCTGCAGACTATAAAGGATGTCCTGCGTATTTAAATATATTAAAAGAAATCAGCGTAATGTTTCTAAATTAAAGCGTCCTCCTGTGGATGATCCCTCTCCTGTGCAAACCGGAATCCAGGGTTCTACTCAGCATCAGTCCACTTTTGTGCAACCTAAGGGACCTACATACGCGGAATTAGCTGCAGGCAACCTATCTAATGCGACTCAGAATAAAAAACAGCAGCAACCACACAACAATCTTCAGACTTCACCACTCAGCTAAATAACGTTGCTGACGTTCTCAGCTCGCTTCTCGTGTCCTTCAACTCTCTCAACGAGTCGATCAGAAGTCTGGTGTCAATGCAGGAGCAGATGACCCGTATGCAGTCCCAGATTCTGGAGCTACTCAATGCGCGTCATTCCAGATGACTCTACGCCCAATAAAGATAATGTGTTGGAACGCCAGAAGCGTATCCAACAAGATGCGAGAACTTGAGTGTCGTTGACTGGCTCAGAATCCCCCAAATTATGCGGCTACTTATCCTACGCAGCAAACTCACCAGATTAACTTAGTCGAAAAGGAGGCGCTGCAATTTTAATCAGAAGAGACATTCAGCACTTTGTAACTGCCCCTCAATGTACCAACTGCTTTCAAGTTGCCTCAGCGATTGTCTCCACCGTCGCGGGCAACGTCGAAATCGGTGCGATTTACAGCCCGCCTCGTACTGTCTGGACCACAAATATAGTCAAGAGTCTAATTGGCTCTATGCACAGAAAATGTTTACTATGCGGAGACTGGAATGCTCACCATCAACTGTGGGGATCCGCCCGCTCTAATGCTAGGGGGCGTGCCCTGGTTGATCAGGCTCTTGCAGCATCTATTAGCATCTTAGCTACTGGCACCCCAACCAGATACCCAACTGCACAATCACAGCGCCCATCATGTCTGGACTTCGGCCTTTACAGACGCATTTCGCACTGCCAACTACAAGTGTATCATCGCCCCGACTTAAGCTCTGATCATCTTCCCTTAATAATCACTTTTAACACCTCTGCCAGATGTTTCCCGCAAGTTGAGCGCCTCATTAGTAAAGACACAAAATTGGGAAAACTTAGGACCATACTTAACAATAACTGTTCTCCTGAAGTTAAATTGAGCTCTGGACAAGAGATTGACGTCATTATCGAACTCTTCAACCGTAAGATTTATGACGCTGCTACTGAAGTTAAACACCGAATGCACCATTCAAACTAAATGCAAGATTGAGACGCCTTCTTCTAGAGAAGCATATTTTCCAAAGTTCTCGTGACCCAGAAGACAAATCAAATTGGAACCATGCATCAGAGCTCCTCAGATCCGAACTCAATAGCCAGCGGACACAGCAATTTGATTATATGCTGGAAAACATGTCTACGCAGAGGGATGCTGAGTTCTGCTTATGGAAAGCCACACGCAACTGCACGAGACATCCACTTAGGCAGTTGCCAATAATGGATGAAAATGGAAGATGGTGCCACTCTGATGCCGAGCAAGCCAACTCTTTTGCCGCACATTTAGAACGTCGATTTCAGACAAGAGACCTTGTACAGCCAGAAGAGGTAGCGGAAACTGAACGATTCCTGTCTACGCCCACACAGTTGGACCCACCTGTGAGGCCATTCACGGTCGATGAAGTTAAGCCTGTCATTCGACATCTAAAATCTAATAAAGCTCCAGGTCATGATATTGTGTGCAATCGCACCATCAAGGTGCTACCACTGAATGCTGTACTTGTTATAGTGGCGATTTTTAACTCCATAATGAGTACACAGCACTGCCCCACAGCCTGGAAGTCAACAATTGTCTCCATGGTCCATAAGCCTGCGAAATCGGAGAAAGACCCCGAATCCTATCGGCCTATCAGTCTCCTGCCTTCCTTATCGAAGGTATGGGAACGAGTGGTTAGTGACAGATTAGCTGAAATAACTAAGGAAAGAAATCTCATTCCAAACCACCAATTCGGATTTCGAGCGGGGCATGGAACCGTGGAGCAGCTGCACAGAACCACTGACCACATACTAAAGGCGTTTGACAGGACGAAGTTCTGTAATGTGGTATTCCTAGATGTCGCTCAGGCATTTGATCTCATATGGCACCAGGGGCTGTTGCAGAAAGTCAAATCCTCCCTCCCTTCGCCGTTCTTTGCTCTCAAGCGATCCTACTTGGAGGATCGATCCTTCAGGGTCAAAGTGCGTGCGACGCTGTCTCGCCCTCATCCTGTAGGGGCAGGTGTTCCTCAGGGAAGTGTGCTGGGACCTTTCCTATTCTCACTATTTGCTGCTGACATGCCAATGCCTGATGATACAGCCCTCGGAATATCGCTAAGGTCCCTGCTTATGGCGTCATATGCGGATGATGTTTGTGTCATGATGAGCAACCCTTCCAGCGCTACCAGCGCCCTTGTCTTACAGAATTATTTGGACAAGCTGACAGTCTGGGCACGGAGGTGAGATATCCAACTCAACCCGAGCAAAAGTACCAACGTTTGCTTCACTCTCACAAGGAGTATCCCTCCTCCCATCTCGGTTAACGGTGTGATGTTGGAACTCAAAACTGAAGCAAAGTACTTGGGGCTAATCCTGGACAAACGACTCACATTTCGGCGACACATACAAGTCACAGTAGCGACCTGTAGAAGCAGACTGCGTCGTCTACATTGCTTGATAGGTTGCAGAAGCCGACTGTTCTTGCAGAGCAAAAGAACGATCTACAACAAAGTTGTCGCGCCGATATGGCCATACTGCATACAAATATGGGGAATGGCGTCTAAGACTCACGGTACAAAACGTCAAAGGTTTCAGAACTCTACGCACAATCACCGGCTGTCCTTGGTACGTCAGGAATAGCCGTATACACCACGATCTCAACATAGCCCTAGTTGAGGACGAAATAAATCTACACACAAGTAGATATAACAATAGATTAAGAAATCACGCAAACAGATTGGCTAGGAAACTTGTCCACTCCACACCTATACATCGGCTAAAAAGACGGCGTTTCAGACAACTACTGTCATAATCTTAAGATATAGTCGTATAAATAAAGCATAAATTCTGTATGTAAATATTATTACTAGTTATATACCTAATCTTTAGATTTATATGTGTAAATAATTCTGTACATAATTATTATTAAGTAGTAGCTATATACCTGGCGATTTTAAGTATATGAGCTGCCTAATGGGGTGTCTGTCTCCTGATTGGAAGCAGAAATAAAATTTTATATTTTATGTAAAAAAAATAATCTTAAGATAAATTAAAACTAATATACAAAGGAATGCAATACGTAGCACTGGCTACTTTGGCTTTCGGCTACAAAATGTTTGTGGGGGAGAGTAGTGCGTGTTATTATTTACATTGGGTTATATTAATTATTTACAGGTTAGATTAATGTATGTATATATGATGTATAGATTACAAATACAATATGCTTTTATGAAATTCATGTGAGATCTTATGATTCATATCTTATGGTAAATATTTGCGTGTTTTTGAAGAACTTAATTAAAGTCTCAATATTCGTTGTAGCGGGGTTGCCCAGTAAGGTTTTTGGGTTGGTGTTAGTAAGGAAAACTTTTCCTGGACGGAAAAGCCTTAGCAATACGATTTGGTTGGTTCAGGATGTTTAGGAATAGGATTAGGAATAGATTCTATTTAAGGAGATTGTTTATATCATTTTTGTTATAATTGGGGGTATATAATAAAGGCAGACTTCGAGCGAATTTGGCTGCAGTGTCTGCGGCTTCGTTACCTTTAATATTATTGTGCCCTGGGACCCACAAAAATTTTATTTTTCGATTGAACTGAGCCAAAAGTGACCTGATAAGAGTAGGGTATAAGTCCTGGTTATTGGTGTTGGCGATGGCGTTAAGTGCGGATAAGGAATCGGAGCAGATGACGTTGTTTTTGATGAGACTAATTGCTTCGAGTATGGCAATGATTTCGGTGGGTAGAACGGATGAGTAAGGTGGTAGGAGCCCAGATTTAATTGGTTCTTTATCTCTGCATATCGCATGAGTTGTTATATGCCCGTTGAACGAGCCATCGGTATAGATAAAGATATTGTGTTGGTTAGTTGACTTTATACGGTTGAATTCTGTTAGGTAGATTTAGTTCGCGGTGTCGTTTTTAGGGTATGAGCTGAGACTAAGATCAATTTGGTTATTGTTGAAACACCATTAAGATTGAAGTTTATTATTATTGTTCATCGGGGAAATGGGGATATTAAGGGATCTACATAATACTATTACCCTTTTTTTTATATATTTTAAATATATTGCCGGTCATATGTATTCGCCTTAATTCGAATGGTTCAATGCCGGATTCCAATATTAGGTTATGGATGGATGTGGTCTTTGGTGCGAATAGTGCGGATCTTATTGCTGCATTGATTATTACTTTAATTTTGTTCAGTAAGGATTTGTTTGCATAGCTTTAAAGGAAAGACTATGGTCTACATAGTCAACTTTGGCCATAATGAGGGCTTTAGTGATTGAAATAAGTGTGGCATGAAATAAGTAAGGCATTAAATAATGTTTAGTTTCCTACCTATGGACTTGCATAGAGTGTAGATGTGTTCAGTCCATTTGTAACTTTTGTTGAAAGTGACGCCTAAGATCCTTAGCGACTGAACAGTAGGGATTAGTATATTGTTGGTTGATAGATTACTGTTACAGTGGTGTTTTCTACATATGTGTAAGTGCTTGCACTTCTCTAAGGATAACTTTGCACCTGCATAGTCTCCCCACGTTTGGATATCTTCAAGCAGCTGACCCATTTCAAGGTTAGCATCCTTCTTTTTGACATTTATTAAAATTTGGAAGTCGTCTGCATAACTGCAGTGGGAAATGTTTTTGTACCTTTGTATGGTTTCGTTAAGTCTGTGGTATGCTATGAGGAAAACTATGACTAATAGTGGTGAGCCCTGAGGGACTCCATTATACAATGGTAGTGTATTTGATACTTGATTTCCGACCCTAACTTTTATTTTAATTTTAGTCATGAAGTTTTTTATGTAATTTAATATTTTTGGGTCAATCTTCCATTTCTTTAGTTGGTCGATAACAGTATGAATTCCAATACGGTCAAAGGCCTTTAAGAAATCAAGGGGGACGATGGAAATGTGGTGTTTTTTGGCAATGGAATTAGCTATCAGATTGTCTGCGTATAGAAGGCAGTCGGCAACTGATTTGTTCTTTTTGAAACTAAATTGGTTTTTTGAGAGAAGGTTGTTGTGTTCTACGAACCACCAAATGCGTCTGGAGATTATTTTGGAGAAGCAGGGATTGAGTGAAATAGGGCGGTAAGAATTTGGGTCTGTTTTAACATTATTTGGTTTTAAAACTGGAATACATAATCTTGTTTTGTATTGTTGTGAAATGTAGTTGTTAAAAATATTATTAAAATGGTTGGTTATTGAGCGACGAAGTTGAATGTTTTATCATAGAGTATGAAATTCTGTCGTGAACTCGGGTATGACCTCTTAGTGAGTGGATGGCGCTTAGGAGTTCGATCGATAAAATGTCGGTTTCAATCTGTTTAGCTGTTGCTGTTGGGGTGTAGTTGATATTAATTTCATTTGAGAGACATATGTTTTTGAAAATCCCGAAGTTGTGGGAGAAATTCGAGTTGTTAGAGGCGTCAGACCAGTGTTGGGCAAACGCATTGGATATTGCATAGTGATCGGAGGTGTTATATGTGATGTTGAAGTAAGTGATAGCATGAATGATTTTCACTGGGTTCAGCCCACAGAAACTTCCAATGTTGTGCCAAATTTTTTCAGATGACGTGTTTGGATTGATACTGTATGTGAACTGGTAGTTAGCTCAACGCATTGCTATTTTTAATTCCCGCCTGAATTTGGCATTTGTTTTTTTAAAGTGTATGATATTGGCTTGGGTGATGTTTCACTTTAGAGTATTCCAAGCTCTGTTTTTTTCTGTCGGAAGGATAGAAAGGGTTTTATTCCACCATGGGACATTACGAGTTAGCTGGTGTGTAGATGTTTTGGGAATGGATTTGTAAGACTCTGTAAGATAATTTTGTTCAAATTTGTTGCTTCTCTGTTAACTTCTCGTGCTATAGGCATTTTTTGTCGCAGGTCTTTTGTTTATTTTTGGAAATGAATCCAGTTGGCCTTTTCAATTATAAAGTTTACACGTGGAGGTAGCTGCGGGGCAGCAGTTTTGAACATATTTAAGATGATGGGAAAGTGATCACTACCACAGAGGTAGTTAGTTCGTACCCATGTGGTGTGGGGGCAGAGATCAGGAGTACAAAAGGAGATGTCAATGTGGGTGAATGTGTGGTGGGTAGAGAAATGAGTAGGTAGTTGATTGTTTAAGGTAACAAATTTGTTTTGATTTAAAAACCTTGCGAGGGTGTTACCTCTTTTTTTGTTGATGGGTGAACACCATGTTACGAGCATGTGGCTATTGTAGTGAGAAAAAGTATCTTGAAGCATTTGTGTGGAGAATGCTTTGTCGGGTGGAATATAAACTGAACTAATGCAAAATGCCTTGTGCGACTTGATTTCTGCGGCTACTGTTTCTAGGCGATTACCTAGGTCAATTGTTTTATATTGTATGGAGTCGTGGATGAGTAGGGCTGTGCCACCAAAAGAACTACCTGGTCTGTTACGTAGTATAGTGAAGTTTATAGGTGTTGGAATATGGGAGTTGTCGTGTTGGAGATTTGTTTCTTGCAATGATATAATTTGGGGAGAGAATTGATTAATTAATAGCAGCAGTTCGTTGTAGTTATTTGAATAGCCCTTAATATTCTATTGGAGAATTTTAAGGTTGATAGAATTTTAAGGTTGATTTTTCTCATTATTTCTTTCACTTCTCACACGTTTAGACTAAATAATTCGCTCTTGATTTCTTCCTCTGGAATTTCTCTCAAGTCGTTGGAATAGATAACGCCTTTGCTGTGATTCAATGAGAAATGTTCCTATACCGTTACAGTTATTCCAGTTGCGAATAGTTCAATTTTCATAAGTTTGTTGGCTTGTAATGCATTTTTTGTTTTTATGAGAAGTGAACAGCTTCTTAGTTTTTTGCAAGATTCAACTGCCCCTCCGCAATTATAATCAATAATTTTTTTGATTGCAAACGGCGATAGCGTAAACTGCTTCTCCAATTCGTCCGTTCGTGATATTATCATGTACTTGGGCCCTGGTGAGAGCAATGTTGTTGGTGATTTATCACCGATCGCCAGGCAGTTGCTGCGGTGGGGATCTGGAGGACCACCCGTTGTCGCCCTTCTACCTTTCGAGAAAATCGGTTTTGTTGATGTTTGTATAATGCAGAAAGGGTTTATTGTCGCACACTAATGAGATGATAAGCAAAAAAAAGAGGCACAGAGAATTTAAGGAAGAGTTAGCAAACTTCGATTAGAGATCAAGCACAGTTTTGTTTTGATCACTACCGTCCTCGTTGAAAGTTGAGTTGCGACTGGATAAAAACCATGTGCGCTTGCGACTGAACTCAACGAGAGTCAGAGTACGACTGAGATGTGTGTAAGATTCAGGAAGTCAGCTGAATTTTGTCACGTCAAGGCTTGCCAAGCAACTAAAGTTAACGCTTGACAAGGACGAATTTACTGTTTGCGGCATTGGTAATGTTAAATCGGAAATTTTGGGGCAGGTTGATGCCAAGGTTCGGTGACGATGGGCAATTTTCAGTTCAATGTGTTTTGCCTGAAATTACTCGTTACGAACCGAATGTTCCGTTTGATGAAAGACAATGGTGTTGTCACCATTATTATGAATTTTTATATTTATTGTGAATAGGAAGTCTGCTCAATCATATGGTAATTGTTATAAAAGAAATGACAGACTCCAACTTTTTCTCCTTCTTCCCAACCTTTAACCACTTATTCTCCTATACTTTCTTTTATATCTACCGAATCGTCCCATCCCGTACCAAATGCAGTAGCTCCTTCTACCATTACCCCATCTACTATTTCTTCATCTGTCGCTTTCAACTTTTCTTCCACTACTTGTTAATCTTCCTGTATTCCCTGTCCTACTACTGTAACTTCTGCTCCAGCTTCTACTAAAGTCTCTAGCTCGTGCTGTACTTTGCCTCCCCCTAAGAGTTCTTCGCAGCCCAACAATGCCTCTACTCTATTGCCATGTACTTTAAAGGTGCTGCATCCTTGTAAACATGTTTTTGTTTCCAGGTTGGGGAAGGAGATAACCTGTGACTACGTTTTACGCTATATATCATCAAAAGCATGCAACTTTTCGAATATTAATATTCATAAGTTTCTAGCCCTAGAGAAGGCTCTTCTTTCAAGCTTTCAGTTGCTATGGAAGTATTTTCTGTCATTTGTGGCGCTAATTTCTGGCCTGTCGATATGGTGGTCCATGAGTTTATTCCTAGAAAAAAACTTGGCCTTTGCAGGTTACCTTACCAGTCACTTCTTCAGTCTGCTTCTTCCAATGCTCCAAAAAACTAACACTAAATTTTCCAAATGTTAGAGGGCTAAAGTGTAAAGTTTCTTCATTTTATCTTAGAAGTTCTGTTCTACCAGTTCTTTCAGTTCTGACATTATTGTTTTCGTTGAGACTATGCTTCGCCTTGATGTTCTAAACTCTGAAATTTACACCTCTACATTATTGGTGTCATTGAATTAATGCATAACTTACTTTCTAAACTTGTAATCTAAATTTTTGTTTGAATCGTCTATATTATTTTAGGTATTAAATTCTAAATTAAGTCTTAGATTATTAGAGGCTGATGATATTTTGATCTGTAGCAAAATATTTAGTACGTAGACATTAGTTTTGGCATCGCATGTTCACCAAAGAAATTAGCAATTAACACCAGCTGAGCCCAATCTAATTTTGATGCCACTTTGGCCTGCCCATGTGAGATCACTGTGTGGTCATTGCGTACCGACTAAGTCAATGTAAAAAAAAAAAGAAAGTTGCATGTCAATTCATCCAAGTTGTTTTAAATGTCCAATATGAAATTCCGCGATTTCAGTACTGAGTGTGTATGTGGAGCAACATAGCACCAAGCCGAAGCAACCGCTATTGTTAGTGTCTAGGATTTCATATTCCAATTTACTTGTTTCATCTGAAAAATGATAAATAACGTGATTGAAGAGATATACAATTTTGTATAACACGTCTTACCATCGTCCTCACCAAAAATTTGCAAAAATAATAAAATATTTTTGGCATTTTCTGTAGTTTTTCCAATTAATTACCCCTTTTCGTTTGTTTTCGGTATTTTCAAATTGTTTGTTTACATTTGTGAATAAGATAACAGCTTATATGAACAGTTTACGACGTCAAAAACGAAATTGGTCGTTCACGAAATGTAGCGTGTAACTCAATAACTTTATAATTTTATATATATACGACGTTTCGTGATGACCCTTAAAGTAAAACCAAACTTGACCATTTAAAAATGCATAATATATGTATGTGCAATTCACAAGCAGTCCATCGTGAGTGCGAGAGTGAGGAGAGTGACTGTTGTGATTGTTGTAGTTACGTTTGGCTCGAACACTTCCTGCAATTGGCTGGTTACTTTTTGGTCTCATAAAATTTAAAATCACTACCGGCGCTAAAGAAGTTTTCACTTCAAAAATAAAACACATAAATAAAATCGTTTGTGCGTTTGTTGGTGACTGGTGTTCTCCGGATCCAAAATAGCTACCGAGCTAAGATGTTTACCTTCGGGTCGGTTCGGGTTCTTGTGGGTGTTTTGAAGTGAAAGTAAGAGCGCATTGGCAGTAAAATTTTTCAATATTTCGGCGCCATTATGGCTGGTTCTACGACAAAGGTGGAAGAAAAATATGTAAGAGAAACAGAGAAGCACACACCACAGACATACAATTTTTTTTTTGTGTACGCGTTGCTCAGCGATGGAAAAAAGAAAATGAGGAAAGAAAACGAAGAACAGCGATAAGCTGTGCTGTGCTCGCGTTTTGTTGGCATGTTGGCTTGCTCATGAGTCATTACACACTAGGTTCAGTCTACTGGAGTATGCGATTGTCGCGACACCAAAGGAGAATCAACGATAGCTTTGGCCGCAAGGCTGTTTCAAAATAAATATAATCAAGCAAGCGGCAAGGGCACGACTCAGTCGAGTTGTGACCTCCACACAAGGTGGACGTACTTTGCTGTTTTGATTTTATCCTGTTCTGTGGTCCTATTGTCAGTTAGCTTCGATAGTTAATTGTTAGTATTATTGTAGTTATTAGTATTATACTCTTTATTATTCTTTATCAGACTTTCTCGTTGTAATTTTTTGTTATTTTCTCTAAACAGCTTCGTTTATTTGTTAATTGTGAAACCCAGAGGATCATACAGCCGAGAAATAGCGGAAAGCATCGAACGCTTGCAATTCCGAATCGGCCACTGTTGCGACCTGAAGGAGAAACAAAATTCGTCGCTCTGCGGATGCCAAATAAGCCCGAGTGTCTTTACAATGTCACTACCGTCGCCAAATGTGGTATAATCTTCTCGTTCCTCTAATGGTATTGCGCGTAGCACCTCCTCACTGTATGTACACCACTTGCGCAATTTGAAGTTGACCTTAGCAAGAAGATCTTTCGTTTCACGCATAATATCGAGCACTGCATTGATTGAGTTACCTCCCGTAATGAGGTCATCAACATAGAAATCGCGTTTTACGATTTGAGAGCCAATTGGGTAGAGTTTGTTCATCTGTTGCCAACTGGTTCATCGTTCGTATAGCTAAATATGGTTCAGTCTTGATTCCATACGTGACTGTGTCCAATCTGTAGATGCGGATGTTTTCATTTGTAGAGTCACGCATTAGAATGCATTGAATGAAACAATCCGGTGGCGATACCTTAACACACCGAAACATCTTACAGATCTCGCCGGTCAACGCTACTACGAACGATCGAAATCGCATTAAAACGTGAAACAGTCGCTGATGAATTGTGGGACCTGTCATGAGTACATCATTCAGCGACAATCCGGAAGATGAGGCGACTAAGCCGTCGAATACGACTCTGAACCTTGTGGTGGTTCTCTCTGCCTTAATCACACAATGATGTGGTAGAAAGAATTTGCAACGTTAACGATATTGGCCTTCGAACACCGACATATGCCTTAAATCCAGATACTCCTTCATGAATGAAGAGTATTGAGCATTTAAAATTGAATTTCGGCTAAGTTTCCGCTCAAGATTTTCGAAGCGACGAAGTGCTTGCTGGTATGAATACCCAAGAGAGGCAGCACTCACTGGCGAACAGAATACTTACCGGTGGGCAATCGAACATGGTGTATCCTGAAGTGCTCTTCACAATCTAGCTCTTCTTGGGTGGGTTGTTCAACTTGTCCGCAAGTATCCTCTACTTCCCAAAAGCGTCGCATTAGCACATCAATTGACATATCACCATTGGCAGTTTCACAATTTGTAGTAGTAGCAGACGTCAGACCTGACCTTGGAACTTGGCCCGCTATTCCTGACACAGCCCACCCCAGGCGGGGTTTCTGTAGTACCGGTTGCCTTGCATTTAGCCGAATTTGAAACACACATAGTAAATCGAAAAAGAGTTCAGCTCCAATCAACAGATCTATACGTTGAGATTTGTAAAAGAAGGGATCAGCCAGACGAATATTTGGCGGACTATTCCAGCTTGCGGTACTAATCGCACAAGTTGGTTGATAATCAGTGATAGTCGGCGTTGTGACAGCCTGAAGATTTGCTTCATAATCGCCAAGTTGTGATTGCAGAACAATATTAACTGAGAAACCAGCCGTCGGTACGCTGGTTTCGCCAATGCCGGACACGGTCGCGACAGACTTGGTTTTCTTGAGCTGAAGCTGGTCAGCAAAACGAGACGTGACAGAATTGACTTGCGAACCTGAATCAAGCATTGCTCTGTAAGGAACTAGTGCACCAGAAGCATGTTTTACGAATACGACAACGTAGAAAGAGCGGCCGAAGTTGGGACTTCGTTGAGTGGCGAACTCTCTTCCCACTTTGACTGCGTTGCGCTATCAAGCTTTTTCACTATGTTGTACACTATTAGATAGTCAGCAATCTCCTCCTTCGATCCAATAGTCTCCATCGCCCTCATGTGGGCATGTAACGAATCGGAGAACCAGCCTCAACTCCTCTCGAGCCAAACATCTCTCTGACATGTGCCTGAAAAATCAACCTTCTATTATTAAACCTGTCTTTGAGCAAGTCCAACGCAATACTATAGTTAGCCTATGTAATCTCCAATGAACGAATTTTGTCGAACGCTACACCCCTCACGCAGGTACGCAGATGTTGAAATTTTTCAATCCCGCTTTCACTTTGTTTGTCGACAGCTATGGTGAACGCCGAGAAGAAATCGGTCCATTCCGCGCAAGAGCCACTAAACGTCGGCAATTGTAACTCCGGCAAATGCAGTTTAGGTTGCGAAACAAAGACGACTGGGTTCGACTCACAGGTCGTAGTGTTCCGAAACCCGGAGCACCGCGGTGACTCCATGTCGCGACGTTGAAGTATTATGAAGTAGTAAGTAGTAGTATATATGAAGTAGTAACCGCACTCTGACCGACGCTTCCCGATATTCGACATCGTTAACTTGTTCACTCCCGATCTCGTCAAAATCCAATGACTCCAAGTCGCTGTGGGCGAGTTCGAACGACTTGTTTAACCGGGCTATAAGCTCTAGCGTAACTTTAATGTCATAGTTGCTGACGTTACAGACGTCCGACATTCTGCCGTCAATCTTCTCTAATTGGTTCGCGAGTGACATGCACCTTTGTGTTAAAAACGCGAGTTTATTTGACTGTGTTGTTGATTCAATTGTCGACATTTTGATAATTTCACGCAGATGTTTTTACATTGAATCCAGTTTAGTTTTTACTGCTACTTATGTATGCTTGTTGCTGAGTCATACATAAGTTAAACGTTAACGGATTGCTTATGTACACATAGAACCGGTACATACACTGTACACAAATGACAACGATCGAAAATTAGCGACAACGAGTTGCTTATGTACGCACATGTACGTAAGCCGAGAGAAAGCGTAATTGTTTGTTTAAAATTTGATGATAATTTGAAATGAAGTGATACCGATTCAGGTGTGTAATGTACAAGCTATACAATAATAAACTAGTTATGTACACACAGAGCACTACACAAGCCGAAAGAAAGCGTTATGTGTGATTGATCGATAACGAACTTGCGATGATATACCGAATTTCCTTATGTACTTGCCGACCCAAGTATATACCGCAAGAAATTATACCGAAAAGAACTGTTCACACTTGCCGTAAATAAGAAACAGTTCTTATCACGTTGGGGTCAATGTTTAAGCCGAGCTTTTTGGACTTGTTTAATTCTTAATTCACATGTATTTTAAACATCTATATAAATTTAATTCATTACACTTTCATTTATACATATATCACAATATATATCTAGAGTTCCTAATTTACAGCTTGTTGTTCAAATTTGTTGTTTGGCGAATTCAATTATAATGCCTTGAGATAACTAGTTCAGATCGTTGTCCTGTTGCATTTTCTTTCCAGCTGAGGCGGTGGGTTGCCAACTGTCTGAATTGGCAGACCGATCAAGCGTCGACAGCACTGATGACAGCAGATACAGCGCGGATGAACGTGAATTTGGTGAAAGCGTCAACAATGACTAGTATGTGTTTATTGCGTTTGGAACTGCGAAGAAACGGACCCAAGTAGTCGATGTGGATGTGGACTTAATGTAGCCTTTGACAACGTAATCGTTGTTTTCCGTTTTCGTTTCTTTTGCAATGCGTTGTATGTTTTCATCTTGTAACTGCAGACTAAACAACCAGTCAGCTTAGTTGATTATTGTTTTAAAGATGTTCATATCAGAAACCTCGAGGCCGTGTGGCGCTTTGTATGGTGCTCGACTTAGCTCGTCAACGTGATCCATACGAGAGCCTGACCGATGAATAATTTCGATGTCGCATTCTTGGATACACAGCTACCATCTGGCAATCCTCGGTATTAGCTTACGTTTCTCCATTGTCGTTCATAATGCGCTACAATCTGTGATGACTTTAATTTTGTTGCCGTAGATATAATATTTGAAGCGTTCCAACGACTCAACTACGCCAAAGCCTCGAGCTCATAACTATGGAACTTCCTTTCGTTATCAGTCGTAGACCTGCTAAAATATGCAATCGGTTGCCATTGGCCATTTTCGTTCTTCAGCAACACACTGGCGAGTCCGATTTCACTAGCGTCCGTATGAAGTTCATTTTCGGCATCGATGCGATAACTGACAATCGTTGGTTTTAATACCAGTCGTTGTTTTAGTTCGTTGAATGCGTTGTCTTGCTGTTGTGTCCATTCGTATGTTGCGTTTTTCCGTAGAATATTACGAAGTGGCTCCGATATTATTGAGAATCCGGCGACAAACTATCTAAAATAGCTGCAGAGACCAAAAAACTTCCGTATATCATTTTTCGGTTGTGGATATAAAGCGACCGCATCTGTTTTGATTTCTCCAGGACTGATTCCCTTTGGATGCAATTGGTGACCTAGGAATGTGATTGTTCGTCTATACAGTTCACATTTGTCGATGTTAAGTGCGCGTAGAATGTGAAGTATGCGTGATAATTTGTCGCACAATTCTTCGAGTGAATTGCTGCCAATAAAAATATCGTCCATGTAATGTATCATGTCCCCTTTCTAGACGCGTTTTTGTAATTCGGCCATGGGGCTGTTAAATGCGGCCGGAGCGATCTTTAGACGAAATGTCATTCGTTTGAAATCATACAACCCGTCTGGTGTAATAAAAGCGGTAAACTTACGGCATTCCGGTGATACTGCGATTTGATAGTATCCGCTATACGTGAAACGTTTCGCTTATTGGAGACATTCTTCGATGTTGGTAGCTGAAAAATTCTCCTATTTAGTCAACTTGTTAAGTCATCGATAGTCGATGCAAGGTCGATCGTTTCCTTTCTGTTTCTTCATGAGTACAACTGGGCTGGCGTAGTCCGATGTAGATACGACGATGATATCGCGTTGTAGTAGTTCGGCTACCATGTTGTAGACGATTTCGTGTTTGTGCTCTGGAATACGATAGGGTGCTTGGGTGATGACTTCGTTGCGCTCTAAGTTGATTGTGGCTTTGACAATGTCTGTCCTTCCGATGTGTTGTAAACTGGTTGCAAAAACATCCGTGAAGTTAGCAGATTCTGTATTTTAATTTTATAGCCTATTTACAGTGGGCTTGGATTCGAATCGCTGGTGATCCGACGGTGATTCGTATCACTTTTTACAAGAACCACAAAGAAAACTGACGTCATTCAGGGGTTGTTGTTGTAGGATGCCATTCGAATCGCTGCGAATCCATAAATGGATTCAGGCCTCCGATTTCTGAGTGTTGCAAAGTTTTTGGTCGGAAATTGAAATTCTCAACAGTCTTCTTCTTGTTTTTTGTGCGCCCAAACAATACGCAGCTGACCATGGCACAAAACAAAGGTAATAAAAACTAAGATTTGAAGTTTTTTTTATTAAAATAAGTCCAATTAAGTCCGAAAACACGTTTGTACCCATTATAAATGATTCTAATATATCTATTATCTCCACAAATCGCAATTTTAAAATTTTTTCACTTCTTACAATTTGTCAACGTGCGTATAACCAAAACAATGAACAGCTGATCATGATTTGGAATCGGCAGTGTGAACACCAAGATTCGATTCAGTGATCCAGCTGCACTGTAAATAGGCTATTAGATGTGTTGTCGGTTATATTACAGAGTTTGGAAAATTTGTCATTGCTTGAATCATTGCTGTATTCGTTTATTTTCAAAAATCGTGCGACCGTCTTTAACCGGAAGTGTTGCATTGGTGTTAGCGATAACTTCCTGTCCCAAAAGAAAATCGTGTTGCACGAGGTTGTCTTCAGCTATGTGAACTTTCGCTGAAATTACCATATCGTCGATAAGAAGGTCCAATACCGTTGATTCATGTAAGTGAGCACCACCAGAAATGCCTTTTATCTGCATGTTGCACTTGTGTCGATTGGCGTTAATGCGTTTTGCGATGGGTGTACGAACGATAGTGAATTGACTACCAGTGTCCATGAAGGCAGTGTACGTTTGTCCCAATACTTTGATAACTTTAGTAAAACATTTATCGTTGTTTATAGCCCCCGTTGGCTTTTGTGGCAACGGACATTTCCTGGAGATATGGCCCAGGCCGCCACAGTTATAGCATTTCAGTTTTGAGTCTGTTACTCGTGCTTGAGTTGGCTTAGATTCGTCTTGTTTTGGAGAAGTATATTTTTTTTCGGTGAAAATTTTACCCCGATTGATAAAGAAGTCTTCGATTATATCTCTTATCTGTTTCATCGTCGTGAATTTCGTTGCAGCAATACTTAGTTGGAGTTCGCGGTGATTAAGACCTGTTCGCGTGTATCGTATAACAGCAGCTTCCGTGAGTTTATAACGATTTCCTAGAATGACATGCGGAAACAGTACTCTTCGATGCTTTCTTTCTGTCGTCTGACTGAATTAGCCATTGCATAGTGGATTTCAGCCTCGCTTGGCTTCGAGTTGAACTCGTTTCGTAGTGCTAGATCGGTCCACCCCGTATACAATGTTGGTGTGGCATCGTACTCCTATTCCCTTAAGTCGTGTGCAGATTGCTATTAGTACGAATTTCTCCTCCCATTGGTACGCATCGACAACTTTGTCCAGGCGTTCGATAAATTGGTCAATCGTTATCGAATTTTCGTCTGTCGGGTCATATTCTGGCAATGTGTTCGCTATTTCCGTTAACGACGCTTGCCGTGCGTACACATTCGATGTAAACGTATCGTTTGCCGTATGAACTGGAGAATTGTTTCTACTTTGTGGCGGCTCTGGATTGTGATTAGGGCTGGTGACCGCGTTTACGATTGATGTAAAAACTTCTACGTTGTTTGGCGTTGCGCTCATATTAACAAGTTGGTTCTGTAACAGGTGAGCCACCATGTCGTGTAGTTGCTTTACCTGGGCTTGCAACTGCGTTCTTACAGTGTCGTCATTATTTTCGGGCATGATAGTGCTTGATAACTCGATGTATTCGGAGGATTCGTGCTCCGCTAAACGTTGAATTAAGTCAGCTCGCGAACACGCTGTTTGCATTTCTCGTTCACGAAGAAGAAACTTCAACTGGTCAACTTTTAGATCGTGAATCTTCGGCATAATACTTTGTTAGTATTATGGCTAACGTTTCGTATGAAATCGCTGGAAAAAAGTTTTAACCACGTAAACGTGTTGTGGCTAGTCGTAAATTCGATTTTCCTCCTTACCGTCAATTTAACATGAACAATACTTTTGACATCTGTCTGCACATGCAAACTTCGTTGGTATTGTATACGTGTATGTGTAAACGATGCGTTGATCAGTTGATCTGTATTAAGGGTGTGTAAGAGCGAGATAGAAAATGGGCGACGTTTTTGATTCCGCTGTGCATTTAGTTACTTTCTCGTTAAATAAAGCACACGTTTAGTTTTCACTTAACTATTTGACTTGGGTATTTATCTCACTTCTGAAACTGTAAGGATGGATATTTCACTTTATTAAAATTTAACATTTGAATGAAACTTAGCACTAAAATCATCTATACGAAGTAAGCAGCTACCGACGCTGATCGTGGTGTGTTTCGAAGTCCGTAGTTAAGTATCCGCCGTTGAAGAAAAATAAGTATAAGAAGAAGACGTTGAAGAGGAAGAAGTTCACCACCCTTGACGGCGTTGCCAGGTAACATTACTGGCATTGCTTCAAACGATCATTTATACAAGTAGTCGATAATACAAGTAGGTGGTGGGAATTGCAGTAACAAAAATCACGTTCCTCATTCATTAAAAAATCGAGCCAAACCAATACAAATTCCTTTTTCGCTATCATTCCCACAACAATATCAATACAATCAAAATAAAAATGGGTGACGGCAAATAATACAACAAAGGTTATATACAGAAATTCATTTCACGCTAATTCGCGCCAAGAATTCGCGTTCAGTAATTAGCAGAATGAGGTTGCTACACAGCGGTCTGCGCTGGTTCTTCGATGTTAAAAGCAGAAAAATAACATTACTCGCATGGTTTCTCTTTTTTGAAAAAAAAAAATGGAAAATGCTTTTGAGAGAATTGTAAGCTATATATATTAATGCTCTTTGATCTCATCGCTCGTATGGATTGCTACTCTTTTGTTAGGTGGCAAGTATTTTTTAAGGATATGTGATACCGTATGTTCGTCGTATACTGGTTCGATGATTGTGCTGTTCGGTTCTGTTAGGTGGTATTGGTCCTACTTAGTCGATTAGTTGCAAATTTGAGTCGTTAATAGTTTTTTCAGTAATTGATATTCCGTCTTCAAGGTTTTGAGTAAGTCGTTGTTAAATTTGGTATTTGATGGGCTGTGTTTTCATTAAAATTCGCTTCGATTTCAATGTGTCTACATTGTATTTATTTTCTTGCTTTGTAAACGAATCGTAATTGTATTCTGCCAACTTAATCCGGTTTCGTTGTTGAATTAAAATTTGCGTGCACGCAAAAAGTGTATATATTCATTCACGCAGGCATATCTTTTTTCTTTGTATTCCCTTATGTTCGGCAAATAAGCAAATCATTCCCACAACAATATCAATACAATCAAAATAAAAATGGGTGACGGCAATTAAAACAACCAAACCAAAGGTGATATACAGAAATTCCTTTTCATGATAATTCGCGCTAAGTACACAAAATAGGGTAAGACACAGCAAGAAGGGCAAACAGCGCTTGCTTGGATTTCGCAACAGTCGCCCACGTTCTAACATTTATGTTTGCCTGGTTACTTCAGTTCAGTAGTTAGCACAATGAGGTTGCTACACAGCGGCCTGCGCTGGTACTTCGATGTTAATAGCAGAAGAATAACATAAGCTAATAACGTCTGACTTCTAGAAAATCCATAAAAAAAACTTAAGAGAGAAATTTAAACTCTATATGAATTTGTTATCTCTGGTTGGTCGTGTTGTGTTCTCAGATGTTTCATGAGAACTCAGTGCCTTGGTCGCATACTACTTTCCTCGGAATTCCGTGGGTTGAAATAAAATTTCGCTGCATTTTGAGAATGCTTAAATTGTCCCTCGCAGGTAATGTGTAGGCTACAGCGAACTTAGAGATTTTGTCAATAATAGTAAGTATTTGATTTTTGTTGATAGTGTATACGTCGATGTGGAGGATGTCCAGTGGCTTTAAGGGGGTTTCTGGTGTTTCGAATGTAATCTTTTGTGGGTGTCTATCGTAATTCAGAGTTTTGCATACATAACAGTTATTTATTATTTTTGTTATTTTGTTTATCAGTGAAGAAGTACTCTCGTTTTAGGTATAGAAAGGTTTCTTTTTTCCCCGATGGTTTGTTTTTTTGGCGGTATGTTCTAATTATTTCATGTTGTTGATCCTTTTGGTTGATGTCTTGTATGAACTTCATACATCGGAGTGGTTTGTAGCCTTTGTTTTCGGAGAATTATGTGGAGGATGTTTCCTATAAATTTTTTAATATCTCATCACTCGTATAGATTGCCATTGTTTTGTTAGGTTTTAAGAATATTTGATACTGTATTTCTATCGAATACTGATTCGATGATTGTGTTGCGGGTTTTACCTTTGAAGGGTGATTCAGTTTTGATACTAGGTGTTGGTCCTACTTGAAGTATTAGTTGTAAATTGAAGCCGTTAATAGGTTTTCTAGAAATTGACATTCCGTCGTCAAGGTTCTCTTGTGGTGAGTGAATTTTTGGTCCATTTACTGTTTGATTGGCTATGTTGTCATTAAAATTGACTTCGATTTCAACGCGGCTCAATGCGTCGGCTTTCGTATTTTTTTCCTGCTTTGTAGACGATATCGTAGTTGTAATCTGCCAACTTAAGTCTCCAACGTATGATTTTGTAGTTGGGCTCCTTCAAATTCATAAGCCAAGTGAGAGGTTTGTGATCCGTTACGAGTGGACATGTTTCCAAAAAGGTGGAGTCTAAAGTATTTAGTAGCCCAAACGATAGCAAGTAATTGTTTTTCGATAATTGCGTAGTTGATTTCTCTTTCATTGAGCGTCCGACTTGCATTGCATACTGGTCGGTCACTGCCGATTTTACCTTGGGACAAGTCTGCTCCCAGTGCAAAACTGCTAGCATCTGCCGTGAGTACAAATGGTTTAGAAAAGTCAGAATATTGTAAAATTGGATAGTTGTAAAAGAGGTTCTTAAGCACTTCAAATGTGTCAATGTAATTTTTTCTACTAGATTTAAAGCATTGTGTTAAGGGTTTTGTATGGTCCGCGAAATCTTTTATGAATTTCCTAAAATATCCCATTAATCTGAGAAAGAACTTGATTTGCGTTTTTGTTTTTGGTATTGGAAATTTCTCTATTGCAGTTATCTTGTTCTGTTGGGCATTGATTCCTTCCGTTGTGACTGTATGTTCGAGAAACTCTATTTCTTTCCTTGGGAAATTAGACTTGTTTAGTTGGACTTTTAGGTTTGTTGAGCGTATATTCTTGGAGAGATATAATTAGGTGTCCAAATACGCTAAACATATTTATCTATTGATATCTCTCAAAACGTTAGCCATGAATCTTTGGAATGTCGAAGGAGCGTTCTTTAGTCCGAATGGCATTCTTTTAAATTCGTAGTGGCCCCTTCGACTGGGAATGCTGTTTTTTCGACATCATTGGGGTGTTTTTCAATCTGATGGAATCTGTTCGCGAGATCAAATGATGAAAAATATATGTGACTTCCTAGTTTATCCAGGATTTCGTTTCGTTAATGTTAGGTATCGGATACCTGTCGGAAACGGTTTTTTCATTAAGTTTCCGGTAGTCGGGAACTAGGCGCCATTTTTGTTTCCCAATTGTTTCTTCGGCACTATCCACACTGGCGAACTAATTTGTGAAAAATTAGTTCTTATTATTACTTGATCAAATATTTAATCTATTTGTGTTCGCACCTCTTCCTTGTGTACATAGGGGTATCTGTATAACTTACTGTAGACGGAGATATAATTTTGTTTGTTGTTGTTTGTTGTTGTAGTTATTATATATTATGTTTTATTTTATTTGTAAATGTTAGAGATTCTTTTTCCTTGTAAAAAATATCGGGGAAGTTCGTACAAGTTCGTTAATGTCTTCCTTACTAGGGCCTTCTGTTGTTTTTATATTTAGTTGCATGTTGTTAATTTCTACGTAATCTTCCTCAGAGTAGGATTCGACCGTAAAAGTTCTTTCCGAATAGATCAAACATCGCCCTCGGAGTTGTTCGTTATTTGCAGATGTGCTAAGTTATTTCAGGCTTTATAAAGGCCATTTACTATTTGCAAATGATTCGAAAATTGACAATTCCAGAGATAAATTATCCATTACTCAAAGTCGTTGGTATTGAAATAACATTTGTTTATAGTGCTGGGATAGTGTGCGTCTCTGAAAGCCTATTTGTCTTCATGGAAAGTTTAATCTGTGCCTTCGGTATTGGCAGGAGGCTGGTTTCTAGATTTATATTTACTCTTATTAAATATATATACCATTCTATATATACCATTCTCTATATACAGATTCATAACTTTTAAATGGAAATGAGATTCGCCTTTTGCTACAAAGTCTTTTACCTGGCGTGCACACATTAAGGTAGTTACAGCGCGCTGCTATCAAAAGCTCAAGAAAATGGAGTGGCTCCTCCGCCCATCGAATAAGTTACCTTTAACTAATAAAAGGCTCATCTATCTGCAAGTAGTGGCACCTGCTTGGCGCTACGCCATACAAATTTGGGGCACTACTGCTGCCTACTACATCAGAAGAGTGCAGGCGTGTCAGAGCAAGGCTCTCAGAAGATTTACGTCCGCAACACCACGCTGCATAGGGATCTTGCCGTGCCAACTGTTATGGAGGTGATTAATTCTCACAGCTGCCGCTATCACTACAGACTTTTGTCGCATCCAAATCCGCTAGCTTTCTCCCTCACCCGTATCTCAACAAGGCGTAGACTGAAGAGGCTGCACCCGCATGATCTCCCTCTAAGAAGGATACAGCCTTCTATAATTAATTAATTTAGTATGAGTTAAATTATTTTTTATTTTTTTTGTCACGTCATTATTCTTTAAATCCGACAAATGTGTTATGCAGTTTACTGCGTTAAATGTTATAATTTAATTATAAAAAAAAAAAATAAATAAATAACCGATTAATGATTTGTCACGGCTGAACCCGGTGCTCCAAATTTTGTAAAATTTTTCATTTCTGCGTTAAATATTTTGCCAACAATTAACGTATTCTCCATTCCTTTCATCTGTCAAATACATATTAAAAACATAAATACATATAAACAAAAATGTAATAAATAAATATTATTACATTTCAATTTCAAAGCAACTTATAACAACACTCAAATTATTTGCTTTAAAGTTTTTGTCTATATTACTTTTTTTACAAACGAAAAACATCTGATTGAAATGTTATAAGTTGGTTATCAAAGAATTTTCGTGATGAATTTTTAGTCATCGCAATCACTATATATTCAACGAAATTGTGAATTTGTCATTTACAATGAGCGAAAAGCATCAAAAAAGTTCATCAAACACTTCTGCTGAACACCCCCAATTAGTGGGTTACACAGTAATGTGTATACTGATAAATAAGCACTACATAATAATTCTTATTGTCAACTGTAGAAGTTGTAATCGGACCACAACCATAGGAATGGCCTTTTAATATGGTCTTTAATTTTGCATTTTACAAATTTAAGTCTGGATTGTTTACCATTTATGCGAGCCTCACATAATTCATTGTTCAGTTCTGCATTCTTTAACAGATTAATATCATCGAAAAGATGAGGGTTTTTTTTATTTAAATTCCCAATACTGATATGTCCAAACCTTTCATTCCCCAAGCGATAATCTGTTATGATAATATAATATTCGATCCATGCTCTCCTTTCTCATTCGTATCAATGAGACTTTTGCACATGTCCATATATTGGATACACGATGACTTTTTAAGTTAAACACATTCACATATGAACATGCTCAACATGGTTCGATACCTCTTACTGGTTATTTTGAATGTTAATGGTATGCATCGGCCCTCCAGGACTGTTTTGGTTATTATTACTATTTTGGTAAAAGTCATTTGGGTTTCGGTGATTAATATAGTCGCTGCTACTATTGCTATTACGGTTCCAACCATTAATCGGTTCAACCCTTAACGGGTTGAGGCTAGTTATTGTAGGCGTGCTGGTCATCATGAGTATTGTTCGGTATGGTTCGTTATGGTGTGGTGTGAGCTGTTGTCTCCGATTCGTCTTTTATACCAAGTAGACTGCTTTCTTCTTCCCCAGTTACTCTGCTCTTTTCGTTTCCACAGTATTGGGTCGTAGTGAATGTCCTTTCTTTTGGATTTGTAATGTACTGTTCTACTTCTTATGAATTAAAACGTGTTCTCTGCAATATTTATTGGGTCATATAAAAAGCCTCCACGGTTTTTTGGTACATTTTTGAACAAAAGTTTTCTTTATTCGAAATCAATATCAATCAAGTACATATTGGCCATTATTATCTATGTGCTTTTGCGATTGTCCGGGTAACTTTATAATCCCCTCGATATAGAACTTCTGTAGTTTATCAGCGGCTCTTCGGTTGGATCATTTTTTACTATGAAGAGAGCTTTGCAGATAACGAAACAAATGGAAGTCGGAGGGTGCAAAGTGCGGGATATACGGTGGATGCATCAAAATTTTACAACCGAGCTCCGCCAATTTGTTCCGTGTCATCAAAGTTGTGTGTGGCCTATCATTGTCATGATGAAAGACAACTTCCTTTCTGTTGGCCAATTCTGGTCGATATTTCTTGATTGCTTATAGCAGCTCATAATAGACAATTCCATTCCAATCCCACCAAACACTCAACATAACCTTGTTTGCAGTCAATCCAGGCTTTGAAGTCGATTGTGGAAGGTCACCGGCCTGAGCAAGATCGCTTGCGTTGGATATTCTCGCATTTAAGCAATTTTTCATCTCCCATAATGATTCGCTTCAAAAATGGTTCCATTTCGTTACGTTTTAGCTGCGTTTCACTGATAGTTATTCGGTCAAATTAATTTCTTTGCGTTAATGCATCTAACACCCAAACATCGAGCTTCTTAGAGTAGTACGCTCTTTTTAGATGATTCCAAACTGTCATATGGTTGATGTTTTTGTACCTCCGCTATCTCCTGATAGCTATCATGCGGGGTTTGCTATATCAGTTGCAAAATTTCATCGACTTTTTCAGTGACAGGGCGATCAGTGCGAGGTGCAGCTTTTATATGGAAAATTCCTGAACGGAACCTAACAAACCACTCCTGTATCCGGCGTTCACTCACAGCATTCTCACCGTAAACAGCACAAATTTTTCGGCATGTTTTTGCAGGGTTTTCCCTTTTTATAGTATCATAGCATATTTCTTCAGATATTTCACACATATTCAAATCAGTATAACTTTTACCACGAGCAACGAATTACACAGCTGTCTTCACAAAAAATGTAGCCTAAAATATCACTTCTCAAACGCTTGTTCGTTTGACAAAATCAGATCAGTGTTGCCAGATTTATGGAGTAGATTTTTATATATAAAGAAGAAGAAGAATATATATATTGTCTCAAAGCATATCCACTGCCAGGCCCGGCAGATAATGTGGGTATGGTGGGTAGTTATACCCACGCGGAATTTTATTACTTTATATTTTAAATAATTTCCCAAAACGGGAAATGGTTTCAAAAAAAATTAATTGATCATAATTATTCATTTAAACTATGTAGTGTTTAGAAATAATAGAAGTTGCACCGTGTTGTAAACATTTCATAAAGGAAATTCGCCGAGTGCCTACTTCATGAACGGCATGCATTGACCAGGCTGTTAAAGACTGCGTTGGAACGCATGCCAAATGATAACTACAACGTCGTTATCAGAGCGGATAAATGACCAGCTGGAACACATTAACTCAGATTTAACGATCCAACAATAGATGAAGTTGCAATACTGATTGTTGGTGAAAACTTAGAAACACGTACTGTGCTTACGAGTTGGGATACTGGGCAACTGCAATAAGTATATGAAACACACTATTCATATAACGCGTTTCCATACCCGTTGATGTTTTGCCAAGGAGGTGATGGATATCACTTCAATAGCAAGGTGATAAATACACTGAATGGTGGGTATCAATATTACAGCTTTCATGTCATCATGACATACATTTTAGTCCGCTGGTTTTGTTTTGCAAAATCAAAGACGAATCACTCCCAATTTCCCAGGAAGTCCTAAGAGTCGATTAAGGCATTAGGGGCTGTTTGTTTGGAGAATATTGAGCAAGGGCAGACAACCAATCTTAAATCATTTATCTTAACCCGTTTTAAATATGCTAAAAGTGACTCTCGGTGAGTTAGTAATCACACGGTTTACACGGTGGACCTTCAGACGGAAGTGAGTTTTAATTCTAAGATCCTAATTTTACTGATTTTATTTCAGGTGAGAAAACTACCAAGAAGGTTAGCTCGTTGAATTATTACTAATATAGTTGGATGATTCTTCAAAATGCTGGCAACTATTAGATCCGATTTTATCGATTGCTTCAGCAATATTGCGTCGACATGGACGTCAAATTCGAAACGGAGCGCCTAACATTCATTCGATTGAACCAACGCAAAATGCGTTCGGAGGAGTATATCCATTTACGCGATGCAATGAGCACCGAAGGAAATGCATGTTGGTCGATTGACTATTCTACCGGTGACATACACAGGTAGCACTCGTCATATGCATGAATAAGCACAAGATGCAATAATATATGTTCGTTATTTCGGTCGGTGAGATCTATTCATTATCTTTACGTGTAATCCGGAATGGTTAGAAATTAATTATTATTATTATTATTATTATTAATATTATTATTAATAAGCGACGCCTTTGGGGACGCTGGATGCTGGATGTATTCAATCGCTTGTTGGGGTGTTTAGGGAGGAGATATTTTACTTAACCTTTGGCCCGATTATAAAAACAAAACATAAAAGGCCACACGAAGTAATTTTACAAGTTTTTATTATACGGTGATCGGAGTTGGAATGACAAAAGTATTAATACTAAATATGTATAGATGCGGCTGGTCGATGAATTGAAGAGCCAAGGGAAAGCTCCAGCAAAATATGGCGATAGGTCAACCAGCTTAAAGGTAAAGCTTAAATGCACTGTCCAGTTCGAGTTTAGTTCAGCTTACGATACGTGGCTTGCCGCATGCACACATTCTTATTTGGTTAGTCGAAATAATTGGAACAAGCGAAATAGATGATACCATATTTGCCGAGATTCCTGACCCAGAAACCGATCCAAACCTACATGATGTTGTTATTACAAATATGGTTCATGGACCGTGTGACGCCATCAACCTCCAATCATGGCAAGTGTTGCAAACTTTACCCACGACAATTTACGGAGGCAACACTGGTTATCCACTGTATCGGCGTCGATCACCCGCTGATGACGGTCGAACTATCATAACGAAAGTGAAAATAAATGACTTCGTGATCGACAACAGTTGGAACAGTTGGATCCATATTCATCACTTCTATCCAAAGCATTTAAGGCACATTGCAACGTTGAGTATTGCACATCAGTGAAGTCCACCAAATACACCTTCAAATATGCCACGAAAGGCTACGATATGGCGGTTTTTGGCATCCAAAACTGCAATACCAACGATAAAATTATGCGCTATGAAGTTGGTTGATATATAAATTGGAATGACCTGATTTTGCGTATGTTCTCATTCCCTATTCACGAAGGTCATAACACTGTTTTACATTTGGCGGTACATCTGGGAAATGGTCAACGAGTATATTTCACCGAGTCGAATGTTGCTCAACGTGCTGAAGTACCTCCAGCACCAACAGTTTCTTTGCGATTTCCCAAAGTGATCTGTTTGCACGAACGTTGCTTTACTCGGAGGTGCCTCGTTATTACATTTGGAACGCTTCATCAAAGAAATTTCAACGTCGGAAGAGAGGCGATGCTATTCCTAGTCATCCGGATGTGCGTTCCAATGATGCTCTTAGTCGTATTAGTTCATCCGAAGAATGATGAATGCTTCCTTTTGCGTTTGTTGCTGGTGAATGTTCGTTGGCCAACATCATTTGAATCCCTAGGAACTGTTAATGGTATAGTATGCCCAACATTTCGTGCTGCATGTCAACAGCTTTGCTTGCTTGAAAATTATTCTCATTGGGATACGACAATCGCTGAAGCAATTAATTTTGCATCTCCAAGTCAGATACTCATATTATTTCCTATCATCATTTCGACATGCTTTCCATCGAAAGGGCCTGTACATTGCCACACGTTTTTATCGATTCATTATTCGTTTATGTGTAATGTAAAAGGATTTTATATTATATATATAAAATTACTGTTTTAATTTTAGCTGTATTGAGGGAAAAAAAAGTGTAAAGAAAGAAACAAACACTCAATATTATTTTTTTTTAGTGTATCAAAATTTTGAATACATTGTATGTGTATGCATTGCAAAATTGTATTTTGTTTTACATTTGGAATTACATTCTATGTGGTAGAATTATTTATTTCTGTTCTCCGCTCTTTCTTTTTTTTTGTGTCATAAAACACCCATAACAATGGAGCGTAGCGGATTTAAGAATTTGAAAATCCAAGTGTTATTTGTTTGGTTAAAGTATCGTTATAATCTGGACTTATATACATACATGGACTTATATAATATGGGCTTTTGTATACATACATCGACCAAGCCTTGTAGCCAACGGCACACTATCCGGAACTACCGACTGCGCCAGTAAACTTACACTTACACAAAAACACATACATACACAAATGATTAATAATTATACACTTATTTTAGTTTTGTAATGTGCTTTATTCGCCTTCAAATTAAAAAAAAAAATATATTGCTAAAAGCTAGCTTGAAGTAATGTGTCAGGGTTTAGATTATCTTTACAACTGGGAAGTGATATTTACATAATTACAGTAAGAGTCTTCACGAAATGTCATAAACATATAAAAGTTATAAAGTTATAGCCTACATTTCGTGAACGACCAATTTCGTTTTTTGACGTCGTAGTAGAGAAGCTGTTCTCCTATACACAAATGTAAACAACAAAAAAAACAAAATGCCGCAACAAACGAAAAGAGGAAATTAATTGAAATAACCACAAAAATGCCATAAACTGTTAATTAAATTAAATTCGTAACACAAGCACTTTGCAACTTACCTCTGCCATTTATTTTATCACAATTACCAAATGATTTAGCAGACTTGCTATTCACAATAAATATAAAACTTTACAATAATGTTGTCAACACTTTTGTTGTATTTTTCTTGTACGGTCAATTTGTATACGACTTTATAACAATAACATTTATAACCTTTACAACACATATACGACGTTTTGTGAAGACCCTTAGTGTTTTTATTATGTTGGCTTAATATTTAAATGATATGGAAAAGGGAGGCAAGAGAAAAAAACCTTAAATATGACTAGGAAACTTATAGACTAAATTTGCTGGTACTTAACGGAATCTAGTCGGTACTAGATGGAAAAGTACCGGTCGACACGCAGCTGTGCAATATATGGTTTTTTAAGAATGAATTTATTTGTAGGGCGATTGATAAGCTCATCTATCGATTTGATATTAAATTCCACATGAAATGTTTTTGGCATATTTTGTTTTGGGCAGTTTGGATTTTCTTTAGGTGAGTTTGTGCACAGCTGACCCATACCTCAGAACCATATAACATAATAAGTACAAGTATAGATTTGTATAATATTAGCTTGTTGTGTTGTGATAATTTAGATCTACGGTTTATAAAAGGGTAGAGAATGCAGATAGTTTTTCTAACTTTATCTAAAGTTTTGCTAATGTGTTCCGAAAAAAGAAGTTTTTGTCTAAGTGAAGACCCAAGTAGCGAACGCTATTATCGCATTTGATATTTGTTGTACCTACGCTTAATTCATTATCTGGTAGAAAGCAATGCTTTCACCTTTTTGTGAAATAGGTGGTTTTCATTTTTGAAGCGATAAGCTTTTCCACCTATAGAAATAATCCGATGGGGAGTTTAGTGCATCTTGAAGCTCATTATGAATTTCACTATAATTCTCACTGGAGTAGTATAATGCAGTATCATCTGAAAATATTAGTGCTTTACACCTTTCAAAGATGAGAATGTCGTGGGTGTAAATATTGTATAAGATCAGTCCAAGTACTGCGCCTTGAGGGACGCAAGCAGATAGAAATTTATTGTTGGATTCAAATCCATTTAAAAAAACATGAAAGAACCTGTTTGATAGGAAACTTGAGATAAGTTTAGTTAGGTAGAATGGGGTGTTGCATTGTACAAGCTTGTGTATAAGGCCATTTTGCCATAACGCGTTAAACGCGGCTTCAATGTCGAGTGTTACTAATGAAGCTTGTAAATAAATCAAGAGGGTGGATACCGTTAACCGAAGTTCCAAAGCCGAATTGAAAAGCTGGTATACAATTATTTGCTTCAAGATGAAGATTAAGCCTTGTTTTGATTAGGCGTTCGAAAATTTTTAAAGGCCGCAAAGTATGCTGATTAGTCGATAGCTCGCGGGGCAGTCGGGAGGTTTGCAGGCTTGGGAATTGGAATAATTTATGCTCCTTTCCATTCTAGGGAAAAGTAGCAGTTTCATACAGTTTTTTAATAGAAGCGTAAGATATTGGAGTGAATTATTTGGCAATTTTTTTGTTTATTTCAAGCCTGTCGAAAAATGTTTTGTTTATGGTACACTTTGCTAGCTCCCAAAAGGGATTCGAGCTATTCTCTGGTTTTGACAACATTTGGGTCCATGAGTCGTTATACTGTTCAAACAGTTTCTGACGAATTATACGTTTGAGATTATTTACTCTGGCTTTGAATGTAGATAGCCTCGTTCTAGACCACTGTCTTTGATCAATGTTTCGATCCGATATGAGATTAGCGATATGCGCGGTGAATTTTTTGACATATGTATTGACATGTTTTTTGGGTATGTGCTTATTTATGGTTTCGATTATATCTACTCTAAAATAAAGCGCCATTATACCAACCAATTCTAGGTTAATACAATGGCCAGCAAAATCATTAAGCTTATTATGGATTTAAAGTTCTAGTGTGCGTCTGAAAGCTGTCCAATTTGCTTTGGAATATTGCAAGTAACATTCTTTAATAGCCATGTTTATTTTCTTCATAAATTTGCAGAGAACAGGTAGGTGGTCAGAAGAAAGATTAGTGTGTACAATGGGCTCTGTGATATATCCAGGTGAATTTGAGAGGAAAATATCTAGAGTGGATGGTTTACGTTTGACATGTTGTTCGGTGTGTGCTGAACCCCGAGTATGATTTCACTGAGCACTGTCATGAAAGGTAGGTAGGCTTTCGACAAAAGTGGTTGGTCTGATGTTCTCTTCTCGGGGCTTGTTGTTGTATTGCTTACCTATGTTCGATTGCCTGGGAGGAGGCGCGGAATGGGCAATTTGGGTCGGTAAATGGATGATAACTTTTACAGTTAGGGCACACGTTATCCGTCTTGTCCGCGCAATCAGTGGTAAAGTGAAGGACTGCACAGTGGGCAGAAGATGTTTTTACAGTGCAGTTTTGGGAACCATGTATAAATAGTTGGCATTTGTAGCACTGGGTCAATTTATTATACGACTTAATTTTATATTCCCAGCGTACTTTAGTGTGGTTTACGTGGGGGTAATTGTTACGTGAATTATTTAGAGTCGTACTTTTGTTGGCACAGTAGACTATACACAGTAGCAGTTTATGATCACTACGAATGGTTTTCGATGGTTTGGACATCGATACAGTTCAGTCAACAACAATTTGACTTCGAGGTTGGTTAACTTGTCCAGTCCAAAGAGAACGGATTTGAAGTGTTTGGTGTTCTATGTCTCATAAGAGTATAATTAATAATTAAGCTCCTCAAGTTTGTTGCATATTTTGTTAAAGTTTAAAGTTTCATTTACCAAAATTTGTATGCCAATAGATATCGTTTATAAAGTATTCAGTAATATGGAGATCAGAAATAACCTTGTGAATAGATTATGAGTTCTACTTAATAACAGTAATTGGGGGCATTTTAACGTGGGCTGGAGGAACACCGTTATCATTATCATTAATTTCAAAAGTGTTAAGATTTTTGTTGTTGTAGTCGATATTCGTTCTGTGGATAGTGGATATCGGGAAATTTTGCTTGAGCGTGACATTTTATTTCCTGTCGGTGCCATTGCACCTGTAAACTGTATTGGCGATTGGCGCTTAATTTTGTTTTGTACGTTTTTTTATTTTATTACTTTAAGATTCGGCTATTGTTACTCTTTGTGAAGCGAGACTAAAGACGTCTTATTCGTTATTCGCGATTTGACAACTAAACAAGAATTTCGACAGCACACAAAGAGAAGTCGCACGCTACTGATACACTAATTTAATCAACGAAAAGAGAATAAAACGTATGGAGTTTTCATTCCACTCTTAAATTTTTTCGAAAAATTTGAAAAAGTCGAACGTCACGAGGTGAGGTACTATCCAGTTTCCGATGTTATTTTAGTGTTTTGACATTGTTATCAAAAAGTATTCATTCATATAGCATTCATTCATATTACATTTCCCATTTTAAAAAAAGGCAGGAGAGACTTTTCAGGCACGATTAGAATCGGACACTGATTCTGTACATCAACGGAACTGTTGGCTGTTTAACTTATGTAGCGTAACATATTTCTGTTGATTTGTTTGGATTTGCAAATGCACGGACGTCGACCTGTCGTAAAAGGGGAAAATATTCAATGATAAGTAAATTACAAAAACACAAGAAAGACGTAATAAAAACAAAAATCAGAGACACTGTCTTCTTTCTTTGATTTTTTTAAAGTGTTTTATTTGCAAGTTGGGTCGAGAATATTAAGCAAATTCTGTGGAGTTTTCTTTAATTTTACACTTAAAACGAAATCGAGCCCATATCAACATGGCTGCCTTGCATTTCGCCTATATTCATTTATATGAATGAAATTAAAATACCAGGCGGCCAGCAAAAAAAGAAGGCATGATCATAAAATAATATCATACAAAAATATTCCGGGTGATACACACAATAAGAAACCAATACAATCTTATACACGTACTATACCTACACACCCCACTCAAACTTATGACATTTCGCTCCCAAGGGGGACAAAGGTAAACAACACAATATCATCCACACACTATACCTACACAACACACTAAACCATTGGCTCCCATTTGATTTTTGATTTCAACTTCTTGTCGAGTCCAGCCAAATAAATTTTTATTCCCGTACGCACCCCACTTCACACTTCACGACTTCATTCCTTGTCCACAAGTAGGCGATGGCAGTAGACAAAAACACAGTTGCTAACTCGCACCATGGGCATAGAAGAGTATCGAAAAAAGAGGAGTTTTTATTTCCGCAAGCACCCCACTTCACAACGTAACCGGCAAGTCAATTTTCGCTTGTCGTACCAAATGCATCAGAGGTCAGGCCCCGAGCGCGTGTTTCGTTGATGAGTTCAAGTTTGCGTGCACGCTAAAAGTATACATATTCATATACGCAGGCATATCTTTTTTCTTTGTCTTCCCTTATGTTCGGCAAATAAGAAAAAAAACAAATGTCCCACGCTTTGTTGTTGGGCTGTCAAAGGCAAAATGTATTGTTTGTTTGTATTCGCAGTAGCGCAGCTGGTTTGATATCGTTTTCACATAGGACACTTGCAGTTGCTTGCTGTGTTTTCTGTTTTTCTGCTAGTCAAGGTAGAATTAGTTGTATTCAACTTCGATTTTTCGATATATCTACCCCAAAATATACATTTTAAATCAATTTTATTTATTTATTGAGTTATTTATTTCTAACAGCCCGAACGAATAATTTATTCGTTATTATTATAATTATTTATTATTTATTCATTCATTAAAGTCCCACCAAAACCAATAGAAGTAGGTGTTGGGAATTGCAATAACAAAAATCATGTTCCTCATTCATAAAAAAATCGCGTCAAACTTATACATGTTCCTTTTTCGCTATCATATCATTCCCACAACAATATCAATATAATCAAAATAAAAACGGGTGACGGCAATTTAATTAACCAAAACAAAGGTGATATAAAGAATGGCTAATTCGCGCTAAGAACACAAAATGGCGGAAGACACTCTAAGAAGGGGAAACATTGCTTGCTTCGATTTCACAACGGGCACCCCCACCTTTTAATATTTCTGTTTTCCTAGTTACTTCAGTTCAGTAGTTAGCGGCCTCGGCTGGTTTTTCGATGTTAATAGCAGAAAATGGAAAATGGTCTTAAAAATGTAAGGCAGAAATGCAAGCTTTATATGATTAAGTTCTCTCTGTTGTTATTCTCTGTTTGACTTACTTAGAGGAACATAATTCTGTTGTAAAGAAACAGACTAAAACAATGAATAATTTGAGCGCTCAAAATCTGGTAAAAACTCCTGTTTATCATTCCAGAAGCAATCATATAGATATTCTCTATCATTATATTAGGGAGATATATAAAAAGAAAATTATTAATTTAAATTATTGTTCCACTAATGATAGGACAGCTGACATACTAACAAAAACCCTTTCTAAAGTCAAACTTATTAAATGCATTCAATTACTAGGATTATACAAGAACTAAGATAATCAAAGTTTTTTTATAAATATGAAATTATTCCTTTGTTTGTTCAATTATGAATTATTAGAAGAACTTATTGTTATCAACAAAGGGGAATGTTAAAATGTAATGAGTAAAATGGAATATTAATAACATAAGTAATAATATGAATCTGTTTTGAAATGCACTAATGTTAACTACTTTTAATGCAAAATCTGAATTGAACTTCTTAAAGTACTTTCTCTTCTATTCTGTCGCTTGAAGAATACGCACATTTTATTCTTCCTTACCTATCAAGTCAAATAGTTCCTCAACATTATACCCAGCAAATGTTGTTTTGTTGTCAAAGAATGGTTGTGCATTTGTTAATATTAATAGGAAACAATGTAAATAAATTGTGTTTTATTATTGGAAAATGTGGATTAATAGAACTGATTTCAATATGCTAAATAAAGCGTAGTACGCCCACAACTTACATCAACTACCAACCATAAGCGGCAATTCAGTGTTAATATTTAAAACTTCAATATTAATTTTGGGGATGATACTGTGGACAATACTGTGCCACTAAGTGCGCGTACTAGAAGTGAAACTTCAATAGGCCTAAGTAAGAACAGTATATTTTCTAAGATTTTCATGCAGCATCTTTGGAGAGACGGTATTGATTGCGACGAGAGTTTGCCTCTTCATTTGGATACGTTGTGGTCGGACTTGTGGAAAGATTTTAGGACGATATCGCACATTTCATTTTCTCGTTACGCCCTTCTGCCAGACTTAACGGTAGAAGTCCATGGATTCTGTGATGCTAGTTCCCACACATTCGGCGGTTGCATTTATTCGCGATCTTGTAGAAATGGAGAGGTGCACGTCCAGCTGCTTTGTTAAAAGTCTCGTGTCGCGCCACTCAAAAAACTCACGATCCCAAGACTAGAGCTTTGTGCGGCCAAATTGCTCTCTCAGTTATTACCTGAGATAGTGCAGATGAAGGTTGTCAACGGGTCATATCATTGCTGGTCTGACTCTGCAGTAGTTCTGGCATGGCTAAAGATTGAACCGGCTAAATTAAAAGTTTTTTTGCCAATCGTGTCACATTTATTCAACAGTACACTGCTGAAATCGTTTGGCATCATGTTCCAACTGAGCTGAATCCTGCGGACTTTCAATACCGAGGCGCTTATCCGAGAGAGCTGGTACGTTCGAAACTCTGGCCAGAGGGCCAACATTTCTTTGGAAAAGTAAAGAACATTGGCCGACGGGTTATCCCGCCACCGATATGCTGGAGACACGCAAGTCGGTCTTCTTATCTTAGGCTCACGTGGATATATCGCTGGCTTTCAAAAACATAAATTCGTTCCCCACCCTGCAGCGCATATTCGGTTTTGTGCACAAATTCGCAAGGCGGAAGAAATCAGCAATGCAATCGGTATTTGACGTTCATTAAGAAACACATCTTGTTATCCGTATTGTACAGATGGCGACATTATGATCTGAATACAGGTCATTGAAGATGAAGTCTTTGTCAGCCTTTCAAGCGGGCTGTATTCATTTTTACCGTTCTTGGAGGACGTCGGTTTGATTCGCGTGGGAGGCCGAGTAGACAACTCCTTTTTGGAGTTTCCGGCGCGTCAACCCATAATCCTGCCGAAGGGGCATCATTTGACAAATGCTATCATCAGGAACCAGCATCAGAGGAGTGTGCATAGTGGGCCTCAGGCGCTTTTAGCAACCATCCGCCTTCAGTACTGGCCGATCGGAGGGCGTAAGACAGTAGCCAGCGTTATCGCGAAATGCGAAATACAAAGCCTCGAACTTATGAGCATATAATGGCGGTGTTGCCAAAGGACCAAGTCAGCAAGTCTCTAGCAATTTTTGTTACTGGTGTAGACTACTGCGGACATTTCTACTACAAGCCAGAGTCCCGCAACAAGCAGTTAGTGAAATGCTACATATCTGTGTTTGTGCGCTTCTCAACGAAGGCTGTACATCTTAAGTTGGTGAATGACTTGACAACTGGTGCCTTCATCGCTGCCCTGATGCGGTTTGTCTCGATTAGAGGAAACCCCAATACAATATGGTCCGATAATGCAACCAACATTGTAGGAGTAAAAAACCAATTGGAGGACTTATGCCAGCTGGTACTCAGTCAGGATCATCAAGTCGCAGTTTAGAATTTCTGTCTTAATGACAATATAAATTAGAAATTCATTCCCCACAGGTCCCCGCATTTTGGTGGTCTTTGGGAGGCAGCGGTCAAAACAGCAAAAACTCATTTGTATCGCTCTGCAGTTCTTGCACTGTTAAATTTCGATGAACTACGCACCCTTATTAGCCAAATTTGCGCTATAATAAATTCCCGACCAATTTCTGCTCTTTCAGAACACATGGATGACATTGACGTTTTGACACCGGCACATTTTCTCTTCGGCGCGCCGTGTTCTACGTTCACTGAACCAGATGTCAGCACTCTTAACTACAACCGGTTAGATCAATGGCAAAGGGTTGCATATCACCAGCAGACATTCTGGAAGCGGTGTTCCAGAGAGTATCTAACTCTCTTTCAACAGCGGTCGAAGTGGCGTTCTGGCGGCACTTCAATAATACCTGATGCCATCGTGTTAGTAAAGCATGAAAATCTGCGCGCCCTCAAGTGGCCGCTTGCTAGAGTGCAACAGTTAATCCCAGGTGATGATAGCGTTGTAAGGGTGGCCATATTGCGCACTGCTTCTGGGACGGTTCGGCAAGCAGTAAATAAGCTGTGTCCGTTGCCTATGGACGAGTCTGTTGGAAACACTTTCCAACGGGGCGGGGGGATGTCGGGAGCAACAACGATCTTCAAGGCGTTATCGACGCTTGATCGGTCTGCCAATTCATACAGTTGGCAACCCACCGCCTCAGCTGGATAGAAAATGATACAGGTTCTTCAGTTGAGTTGAGTCGCATCAGCAGTTAGCCGCATCAGCAGTGACAACGATCTAAACTAGTTATCTCAAGGCATTATAACTGAATTCGCCAAACAATAAATTTGAACCACAAGTTGTTAATTAGGAACTCTATATATATATTGCGATATATTTATAAATTAAAGTGTAATCAATTAAATTTATATAGATGTTTAAAATACATGTGAATTAAGAATTAAACAAGACCTAAAAGCTCGGCTTAAACAAATGGACTACTGGATTTGACGATCTACGTTGGTACGCCCGAGCGAATTGTATCAGATCGCAGCACATCATTCTCGTCAAGGGAGTACGAAAAGTTCTGCAAAGAAAACAATGTCAAACGAATTATCAATGCTGTTCGCACCCCTCCTGCGACTTGGCAAGCCGAACGGACAAATCGCATTATCTGGTCGATGTTGTTGCCTTCCGATAAAAACAACAAACGTTGAGATTGTCATCAACGAGGAATACAATGGAGCATTAACGCGGTAATCAATAAAACCCCTGGATGCTCCCCGTACCAACTCTTGTATGTAAACCGCGCGATATCTTGCAAAATCAGATTATTAAAATCCTTCGCTACGACCAATGCGAAATTCTAACGGACAACGAATTACAACAACTTCGAATAGATACCGCCGAATGCCCAAACGATCAACGGGGGAAAGCCAAGAAACGATTCGACGCAAAACGTGCCACACCGAAGAAATACGCTGAAGGTGATTTGGTCTTAGTAGCGAACGAACCAGTTAGTACAGGAATGTCACCCAAACTAGAACCACGCTATAAGGGACCGTTCATAATCTCAAAAGTTTTGCTGAAAGAACTCTACGCGATTGAAGACGTACGCGATGCACAACGCACCCAACGACATTATCGGTCAGTTTTCTCATCGGACAAATTAAAATCCTGGTGCCAATTTTCTATCGACGACTCTGACGAAGACGATGAGAACGATACACCGCATTTAATGATCCTATAATGCAGCAGTCAGACGACTCGAGCAATAACGCGTCGAAGAGTCAGGAAAGCCGAATGTAAGCGACGAAATGACCGCTTGAAGCAATGCCCGTAATGTTCGCTTGCAACGCCGTCAAGGGTGGTGAAATTCTTCCTCTACAACGTCTTCTTCATTAACTTCTTCTTTTTCAACGGCGGATACTTAACTACGGACTTCGAAACATACCACGATCAGCGTCAGTAGCTTCTTACTTCGTACAGACGATTTTAGTGCTAAGATTCAATCAAATGTTAAATTATAATAGAGTGAAATATCCATACTCACACTTGTATTTGCTTTGTTGTGACTTTTAATGAATAAAGAACACTATTCATACGGGCTTTTAGTTTCTATGAACCTCCGAAATCCTTGGCACAACAATGAAAAAAGGATGTGTGAGTGCGCTTAGCCCTCACGAGCTCTTTATGTGAAACATATTCAGTATGTAACTTGCTTATTATGCAAAGTCACTGCCAGCACAAGCACAAAATAAGTTTCGTACGTTTTCTGGTTCTTTCTGTTATGATTCTTCTTCATTTTTGGGTTTGGTTGGTGAGTTGCTTGTAAAACGGACAAACGTATACTCTCGGTTGACCACGTACTGTCAGAGTATACTCTTTGAACGCATCACATACAAGACTGGGCCAAAACAATGTTTGCCATTTTATACGAATGAAATGAAAATACCAGGCGGCCAGAAAAAATAGAAGGCTTGATCACAAAGCAAAATCATACGAAAATATTCCGAGTGATACACACAATAAGAAACCAGTACAATCTTATACACGCACTATACCTACACAACACATATTTTCGATTGTAGCAAATAAAATACGTTTCAACTGAGTGTGTGAATGAATTTTCTTTGTCTTCCCTTGTGTTCGGTTAACAAGAAAAAAACAAAGGTCACACGAGTTGTTTTTGCTGGTTTGATTTCGTTTTCACATGGGACACTTGTAGTTTTGCTGTTTGCCTGGTAGTAAAGGCAGAATTAACATTATCAAAGTTCGAGTTTTCGAAATATCTTGTACAAAAAATAGGTATAAATGCAATTTAAATCAATTTTCATAATTTATTTAGTTAGTTCCTAAAGAAAACCCTGCCCTTCCAATTTTTTTTTGTTTTCATTAGATTTAATTTGTTTACAAAAACGATAATGCAATGACGCGATGACGCTCTGACGTCACTTTAAAATTTCACTCTACAGAAAACAAAGATGTATAACGTCAAATAAAAGTAATGTGCCCTACCTATATACGCACACCATTGAAGTAAAACGGCTGCACAGAATGGTAGGAATCAAGTTTTAAAATAATTGGGCAAATAACGTATTTAATTATTTATATGATACCAAACAAAACTAATTAGGAGCAACAACAACAGCAACAAAGCAGCAACGACACAAGGAAAGTCATTCATTCTAATTCTCTTTCACACCTATTATCCTAAGCTTCAGACGGACAAGCCAATGCTTATCCCCTCTTCGTGTCTCATGCGTCCACGATTATCGTGAATTTGGTTTCACTCTTTCACACTCATTATCCTTCGCCTCTGACAAACAAGCCAATGCTTACCCCCTCTACGTCCCTAAAGCAACAACATCCTGAATTACGTTTCACTTTTTTTGGACTTACACCTCGCTAAAGAAGTTTCACTTCAAAAATAAACAACAACCAACTGCCTTGTCCACTGCAACCTGCGTCTGCGATAAAGTTCGTGTATTGGGAGTACGTTGACACCAACATTTGAGTGTTTGGTTAGTTACGATACTGGTAGATACGACTTAGTTTTGTAATCGCATCAGTCAGTGTTGGAATGTTTAGATCATGATGCAGATCATCGTTAGTTATATACCCACCCAGCCTTGGTGATTATAGGAATGATTTTGGATTGTTTTCTTTGAATTATTCCTGTATTAGATTTTGTGGCCGTTCCCCAGATTTGTGCTCCGTACGTCCAGATTGGTCTTATAATGGCTTTGTAGATAAGTATTTTGTTTTCTAATGTTAACTTTGATTTGAGCAGCCAATATAATTGACTAATCCTCAGCTTGATTTGATCCCGTTTTTAAAGTATTTGATATTTCCCGTTGAGTTTGTTGTCAATATATAATCCTATGTATTTGACTACTTTTTAAATTTTTACGTCAGCTCCGACAATCGTTATACGAGGTGGTGTGAATTTAGTTTTAGTTGTATATATAACATGTACTGTTTTGGTATTATTTACTTTTATTTGGCACTTTTCAAACCACCTTAGGGTAGTATCCATATGCTGTTGCAGTTTGGATGTTGCTGTGTTTACTTGTCTATGTGCGCTAAGTATTTTAATGTCATCAGCAAATGTGGCTATCATTGAAGCGTCGTCATTTGGTGATGGTATGTCAGCTGTAAAGATAGTTTATAATAACGGTCCTAGTACACTTCCTTGTGGTACGCCTGTTTTGATTTTTCTTAATGTGGAATGCTCATCTGAGTACTTAACGAAAAAATGTCTTTCTGTGATATAGTGTACTAATATCTGTAGTACGTTATGCGGGAATATATTGCGCAATTTTCTGATTAGTCCTTTGTGCCAAACTTTGTCGAATGCCTTTTCTACATCTAGAAAAACTCCTACGCAGAACTTTTTGTCGTCAAGGTCGTTTAAAATTTTATGAGTCACATAATGGATTTCTTGTATGGTCGAGTGTTTTCGTCGAAAGCCAAATTGGTGGTCAGGTATTATATGTTTGCGTTCTATAATAGGTAACAGTCGCTGGCACAGGACCTTCTCGAATATTTTTGACAGCACTGGAAGTAAGCTTATTGGTCTATATGATGCTGGATTATATACGTCTTTACCAGGTTTTGGAATTGCAATGACTTCAGCCATTTTCCATACTTTAGGAAAATAATTTAATCTAATTATCGCGTTGAAAATATTGCGTATGTGTACCACTGCATGAAGTGGTAGCTCCCTTAAAAGTTTTCCGTCAATTTTGTCATATCCGGGTGCTTTTTTGGGCTTTATGTCGTGCTGTATACATTTGAGTATTTCATTTGTGCATATTTTTTTTAGGCGAGTTGGCTGGGGAGTGACTGTCGAGTTTATATGACAGTCATTTTCGTTGAGTGTTTCATCAGCAAATATTTTTTCATAATAATTCGCTAGAACTGTCGCCTTGTCTAGGTTCGTTATTGCCCATGATCCATTGTCCATTTTATTAGGTGCCTGGTGTATTGTTTTATTTGTCAGTTTTTTTTGTAGTTTTTTTCCACAGGGAGTAGTCGGTAAAGCTTGTCGGAGTTAGCCTCTGTAAATACTTTGTGATTTCGTAATTTTCTGATTTTGGAGATATTTTTTAATTTCTTTAGTTGCCTTGTTATATCGTTTTTTCGCATCGGGGGATCTGCAAATGGTCCATGCTTTTTTCAGATTTCGTTTTGTACATATCGATTTGCGAAGCGTAGGGGGTGTGCATCGCTTTACATGGTGTATTATCTTGTCCGGAGTTGCTTACAATACTGCCTTCTTAATGGTATCGTTTAGGTGGACTATAGCTGATTCTACGTTGTCGGGTGATCTCAGTGGAATGCTTGTATTTAAGTTTGTGTTAATGTAGTCGCGATAGGTATCACAGTCAGTTTTGTTGTTGTGCCATAGTTTAAAATTGGTCGTGTTCACTTTAATTGAATTAAGTTCTAGTAGTATAGGTGTATGTTCAGACGGGAGTTCTAGCCTTGATGTTGTGACACATTTAATTAAGTCTATGTTATTGAGTATGTAGAAGTCAATGAGGTCTGGCTATTATGGTGTAGACCATAACGTGGTAAATCATACTAAAAAGTGGAAATTTGCATTTCTTGAAATCACTCAAAAATTTGTGAAAGAACGATTAGGTGTTGTCGAATGCCAACAGTGGCGTATTCAATTTCCGGCCGTTCTCTTCAAATTTAAGCGTCACACCAACCAATCGCTGGCCTTACTAATTGACACTGATTTATTACATTCTTTCTTATATCTATCCAACTTACCAGCTTATTTTAACATAATAAAGATTATATTAGGCTTAGAGCTCCTCTAACGCTCCGCTAACTGAAGAAATTTAACCCTCTGAGACTAATTTCAAAAATAATAGAAGAAAATAAATCGAATAATTTTTTCTAAGGTAAATTGTGGCTTCTGAACTCAAATATGTCCTCAAAAATGGTATAGAGGCTTTCGTTTACCTCTAAAGTGAAAAATTTTGATTAATTGCCTTAAGGCACTCTTGGGGCTCTGAGTGTAAATAAAGTAATTTTAAAATTAGGAAGTTGAATGAAATAACAAGAAATAACATTCTATTTCTTGTTATGATACTCCAAAAAACAAATTTTTATTAACTGTGCAGCGTTTGTGCAAACGCACTGCGTTTGCGGAGTTTTACAGTGCTTGCACCATCTTCTCCCAATATCTCGACCCAACCAATCCCTAAAATGGTTTAGTTGATCAAACCGCACGTCCGAAATCGGATGCTTTGATTTTGCACCTAGTTTGTGCCCTTGATGTGAAGGTCGCTGAGCGAGTGAAGGTTTCATTGCCCACCCTGGCTGAGATGATGGAGATTAGATTGTTCGATCTGTCTGAGAAGATGGAGACTGGATTATCCGCCCTGTCTGAGAAGATTGTGACTGGATTGTCCGCCCTGGTTGTGAAGACCGAATTTATGAGCACTGATTGGACGACTTGGAAAATTCTTCTTTTGACATGTAATAGATTCGCGAAAGTCCGGGAGTTCTAACAATTTGTCCGTGCTTGCTTTCTCCTTTTCTATACTCTTGTGTAAAATATGGACGTTTGTTGCTGCCATATCGACCAAGTGGTAAAAAATTCAAGTCGCGGCGACCTGACTTTTTGCTCTAATATGATAACGGCCCATAAGTCCATCCATTAGGTCCACGCCACCCATGTAAGCGTTATATTCGCAAATAATTTGTGGGCAATCAATATGTATGTGTCGCTTAGATTTCCTTTCGTAACGTAGCCTTTGGTCTTCCTTCATTCGAATTTGTCATTGTAAATTGCTTAAGTGGACAACAAGCGAACGTCCTTGCTATCTTTCAACAACATGTTACTTATTTCGACTCCATATGAGAAGCCTACATGATCAGTCGTAAAACCTTGGCTTTTTGTTGATGGTAGGTACCAAGATCTGGGTGACCAGGCAATATCACGATATCACCTGCACCGCTGTAGATATCAAAGCGGTAAGCATAACCAAAAGAATCGCACAAGACAAATAGATTAATATCCCACTTGTGTGGCTTATACTGGCGCAGATGGTGCTTCATTTTGGTGCTGCACGATTGTTCGTCGATACAAAGGCGGGCTTGCTTTGGAACGGAGTCTAACCTTTGCTTAAGACAGTCTATAAATTTACACGTGCAGTACAGTGGATCGTAGCCTGGTTCACTCTTTTTGATCCGCTCGCTCAAATCACGGAGTGAGAAGTACTGCTTAATTGCTTCGAATTTGTTTCGGGTCATGCAGTTTTGTATAGGTCCAAACGCGTTATTTCCCCAGTAGCTTTTGAAATTGGGATAGCGATCAATGGACATATACAGCGAAATTCCGATGTAATGGTCGATATCGTCAATGTTCATTTTAAACCGATTTGTTATATTATCAGTTAAAACTGTGCGAATTGTTTTCTCGACAATCATATTCATGATTTCTAAGTTGAAAAAATAGCAAAATAGCTGTAATGGAATTTAGAGCTCCATTATGCCAGCTGGCAGCGAAGAATGTCTTCGGAAGGCTACGTTGTTGACATGCACCTGTATAAATTGCTGTCGCCACATGGCTCCTTTCCTAGGCTCCTTTGTTATTGTTTCAATACCTATACATAACTTAATTAGTCATTTGTATATCATTCGCAATTAGGTTTTCTTACCAAAACCATTGAAGCCACCAGAAGAAGGCGTAGATATGCATGCTGAATCTTTAATTAATGGCAATCTCGATCGAGGCATTTTTACTGTTTTCCGGGTAGTCTCAGTTTCCATTACTATATCTTGCACATTTTGCATATTTTCAATATTATTGTCTGTAAATGCAGTCTAATGCAGTCGTCAGAGCTTCTACCACTTTAAATTCGTGGTGTTCGTCGTCACTTGAAATGCTCGACACTTCCGACGGGACTGACTCGAAAAATTCCAGCAACTGCTCATCGGTCAAATCTGACAATTTGTAAGGAACTCGCCATGCCATTTATTTATTTTTTTAAATTTCAATTAAGAAATATCATGCAGTAAACAAAAACTATTGCGAAAATGGCGAGTAGTCGTAAATAGTTGCTACCAACAAAAGTTCACTTTGATCACCAAAAGTGTCTCAAGGCACTTATCACTATTTCTCAGCTACAACGCACATCTTTAATATATTTGCATATATGCAACTTGATTTTAATAGTAAATAAACATACCTTTGACTGAAAAAGGTATGACGCTAGACTTATATCTCTCCAATTCTCCAAAAATTATATCTACCCCTCATGCTTTCAAAGCCTTACGTCTGACCCCTTATCTGCCACAACTTATATATCAACTGCCTTTCTTCTCTTCAATACGGTATCTACTATCAAAGAAATAGATAATATGAAAGAGGTTTTAAAGGCAATCATTGACAATGCAAATGTACAAGCCGTCCCGAAAAAGTCTGTAAGTAACTCTCAACCCTAGCTCTCTGCCCACACAAAGACAATGGTGTAGATGGCGACAACCCACATTTAAGGTACGCTTAAGTCACCTAAAGCACACATATTTACACATAATAATGTTACTTGGAAGAATAAGTTACCAAATCTGAGAAAACATTCCGAACCCTTCTGGAATGTCACTAAAATATTCAACACAGAAAAAACTCAATACATCCCAAATTTTCATTACAATAATGAAATATTCACGACCAGTGAACAAAAGACCAATAATTTAGGCAATATTCTTGGGGACAAACACAAGCTTACTGAAACTCTATCTGACAAATTGACTTTTAATATGCAAATCACCAAAACTATAGATACAGTCAACAAACAAATGTGCATACTTTACCTATTTAAAAACCGAAAATCTCGATTATCCATTGAAAACAAACTCATCAAATTTATTCAATTTTGTCATCGGTTATGATATATGGATCTTTAGTATGGGGTGACTGTGACAGTACCCACATTAATAAACTGAAAGTAGCCCAAAATAAGCTGCTTAAATTGAATTTCAACCTGCCTTATTTCTACTCTAATATACGCCTGTATGATAAGGAATCAGTATTTACCATACGTCAAAAGATTGGAAAAATGATTTAAAATTTAACCGAGTAATAGTACTCACAATTTAAATCAAACATTCATTCGCAGTCTCTGCATACGCCAGCTTTACTAAAACCTTCTTTATATTTAATTTGATATGGCCCCTAATTGTAAGTTTTTATATACTAACTGAGATCTAGGGTCTTTTTCAATGTTTCCTTAATATTTTCACATTATCTAAAACAACCTCATTTTAGTTGGTCCATGGAAAAAATCGGAATGGTTGCAGCCATTAAGCAAAAAAAAACCTGCTTCGTCTGAGCGAAACGTAAAAGCGTGGCTACAGAATTTGCAAAGAGCAGAAGGGTTGGACTATCGAAGATTGGAAAAGGGTTATATGGTCGGACGAAAACAAAATTAACCGATATCACTCGGATGGAAAGGCATATTTCTGCCATCGTGATAATGAGAGGATTCAGAGTAGGCAAGTAAAACAGACAGTCAAATTCGGCGGAGGAAATTTGATGCAACCATTCCCAATTTGTACAAAGACCGTCTAACTAAACTAAATCTTATATAATTGAACTTATGCATAACTTTTCTATTCGTGATGACCTGAATATAATTTACAGTTTAAAAATTGTTTTATTGTTGGCATTAAATAAGATTTACTTAAACATTTAAGCTGTCAGTTCGATATAGATTTTTGAGTCGTAATAGTGAAACATTGAACAAAGCAACACACACAAAACTCTACAAACACTTAAATTTTGAGAAATTTTGTGTGCAGTGGTGTCAGCCGTTTTACATATTAGAAAGATCAAGAAAGACAAAAACTCGCATTAAAACCAAACTGTTAGAGTCGTTGAACTAATTTTAAATTATGATGTGTGGCAATACTTCCCAACCGTGTTCTTTGGTAAATTATCTATAACATTTTGTATTAATTCTAACACTTTATGCAATCCTTGGTTTTGGTTTGTAGTGAAAGCAGCTGTTAGCATTTGTCTGTACGCAGTGGAACAGACATTAGTCTGGCCTCGTAAGTCCACGTTAGCGGAAGCACTACCAAACAGCATTAAATTAATAGAGCCAACATTTCTCTCAAAAGCTTTTTAGGTTTTTCTTTACAAAAAAGGAGAGACGATTGACTTATGTTATTTGTCTGCTATAGCAAGTCTGTAGCAACCCCATTCTACTTTTTTATTGGCTTACTTGACTTCTCCTGTGAAATTATGTTTTTTGTTGTATTCATCAATATTAGTTGGCAAAAATAAATGTAACCAGCAAATTCATGTAATGGGGTTCTTCTTTTACTATATGAGTTTTATTTTATTGAAGTTCAATGTAACCAGGCTAAAGCATTCGATGTAATACACAAAACAGGAACAACAAATACCAACGTAGACGCATTAAGCAGAGTTAAAATAGACATTAATATCAACGACACTTCAGGAACCACAATTCACCCTGCCAATGAAAATCTCGAAGATGGTATCCCCATCTCAGAAAGACCCCTAAACGAGTACAGTTTACAACTCATTTTAAAAGAATTTGCAAATACAAGACAGAAGGTTGAAACTCCGTTTAAAAATAATATAAATTACATAATATGTGAACCAAGTTTCGATGAATACAAAATCCACAAAATACAAAAATATATTAAACCTAAGAAAGTCTTAGCCATAATTACAACCGACGAAATTTCCAAAATAATCCCAAAATTGTATTCGCAATTTTTTGCCGGATCTAAAATATTCAAAGTAATATGCTGCACCAACAAGACGAAATGATAAGAAACTATAACTCGAATAACAACTACCGTGTCATGGACGAAACACTGCTCCATTGAAAGCGAGATTATTTTTTCCCACACATGAAGAATACAATTGCACAAACAATAAATACTTGTACAACCTGCCAAACACTCAAATATGACAGACAACCACAAAATATAATACATCAGGTAACAAAAACACTCGAAAGACCGCTAGATATTTTAGATACATTTTGCCTGAAACCCTAATCACATACAAGTATTAAAGGAAGTCTAGAAAAACTAGTGGAAAACAAAACAGAAAAATTGAATAAAACCAGGTCGGAGCCTTAACACTTACAGCAAGACGATACAATTTTCCAAAATAAAAACAGTCACAATAAACTGACACCTCGATTCTCCCAGTATAAAGTCCTAAAAGATAATAGGATAAATCAAACTTTATGCCACCGAAAGAATAAAATAAGAACATGTTATACAAAATTATAGGCATATAACGAACCAATATATGTATATACGTAATAAAAAAAAATTTATTTGGATAATTTAATTTTTTTGTAACCATAACAACAATGGTATATTTTTTATTTTTTTTTTATTTTCCCAAAAGAAGAGTCTATTGTCTATTATAGAAAAATAAATCGACTATTGTACAGATTAATATTTAGGACAAGTGGGTGAATTTTAATTTTACAATCAGTTTGTAAAGTCGTGTTGTGACTGGAATTTAACAATACATGTATTTTAACAATAAATAAACAATTAAAGATAACACCAATTAACAATGAGTAAGTAATGTAATGAAGTAATATGTTATGTGAGGTCCACTGGTCTCACCCTTTTTAGTCTACGTTGCCGAGTTAGTTCATCTAATAGTAAAGTATTCACACCATCGTTCGAATGCTGGGAAAGTTTGGTTTGGTATTTTCTGCTTAAATTGATTATTTCCACATCTACTGTCGCAATTCTTAGGTCTCGATGAAGGTCCGTGTTGGTGATATACCATTGGGCTTTTGTGATGGTGCGAATAATTTTTGATTGTTGCCTCTGGATTAACTTTATATTTGATTTTTTGGCAGCTCCCCATATTTCGGCTCCATATGTCCAAATTGGTTTAATAATTGTCTTATAGATTAGGAGCTTGTTCTCAAATGAAATGTTTGAATTTGGTTTGAGCAGCCAGTGCAGTTGTCTTACTTTCATTTTGATTTGGTCACGCTTTTTTTGTATATGGTGTTTCCAGTTTAGTTTACTGTCAATATATAATCCTAAGTACTTGGCTTCTTTTTGAATGGTTACGTCGTCTCCGTCAATATTTATATGGATTGGTGTGAATCTAGTCTTAGTAGTGCATATAACTTGTAATGTTTTGTTTTTGTTTATTTTAATATGCCACTTTCTAAGCCAGTCAAGTGTTTTATTTAAGTCTGCTTGCAACATGGATGTTGCAGTATTTATGTTTTTATGAGCACTTAGGAGTATTGTGTCATCGGCGAAAGTTGCAATCATCGACGAATTGTGAGTGGGATATGTAATGTCTGCTGTGTATAGGGTATATAATGAAGGTCCTAGCACACTTCGCTGTGGAACTCCTGAATTAATTTCTCTTAGGGTTGAGTATTCGTCTGAGTATTTAACTAAGAAATATCTACCTGTGATATATGATGTTAATAGATGGGCTATGTTTGGAGGGAATATATTGTTAAGTTTCCATTTGAGTCCTTTATGCCAAACTTTGTCAAAAGCTTTTTGCACGGCCAAGAAGAGTCCAATATAAAATGTATTATCGTCAATATTATTTAGAATTTTGTGCGTACCTCTGTGCACTTGTTGTATTGTTGAGTGACTTCTTCGAAAACCAAATTGGTGATTTGGAATGGTGTGCCTGCATTCTAGTAGTGGCAATAGTCTACTTTTTAATATATTTTCGAAAATTTTTGAAATTACAGGGAGTAGACTGATTCGTCTATAAGACTGCATTTGATGCGTCTTTACCTGGTTTCGGGATGGCAATAATCTCAGCTACTTTCCAGACTCTTGGAAAATAGTTCAGTCTAAACATAGCGTTAAAGATATTTCTTAGATATTTTATAGCTTTTACAGGTAGTTTTCTCAGGAGTTTCAAATTTATTTTGTCATATCCAGGGGACTTTTTTTTCTTTATTCCTCCTATGGTGGTCTTTTCATGTTTTATATGTTCTGAACCTCTGCTAATATCTGTGTTCAGCTGTGGATCATCTGAGTTGGTGGCGACTTCTGAAAAAACCCTTTCGAAATATTCCGCTAATACTTTAGCTTTATCCAAGTTCGTCTTTGCCCATAACCCGTTTTCCATTTTTAGAGGAGCATGATGATGACTTTTATTTGTCCATACTCTAGTAGTTTTCCATAAAGAGTAGTCCGTTTGACTCGTGGGTGTTAAGCTCTTGAGATATGATGTTAATTGTTTGTTTTTTAATACTTGAATCATTTTTTAACCTCTTTAGTTGCCTTGTTGTACTGTCTTTTTGTGTAAGGAGATCTTGTGGTTGACCAGGTTTTCCGTAGTTTACATATTTTATTTAATAGTCGTCGTAGTTGAGGTTGTGTGTAGAATGTCCAATTTTGCTACTTCTTTTTTGGTGTCGATTGTATGACTGCTTTCATAATGGTGTCATTCAGGAATACTATCGCTGACTCGATGTCCTCATATGATTTAAGAGGGATGTCGGTCATTAAATTAATGTCAATGTATTCCTTATAAGTATGCCAGTCAGTTCTGTTGTTGTACAGAAGTCTGTTTGCATGTGTAGGCCTGACGTGCGAGTCATATATTAATTCTATAGGGTTGTGGTCTGACGAGAGTTCGAATCGTGATAAGATTTTACATTTCCGAATGTCCAGGTTCTTTGTTATGAAAAAATCTATCAAGTCAGGCGTTTTATTAATGTCTGTTGGCCAATATGTTGGTTCGCCTGTACTCAAGTGTTTAGAGTTTGTGAACTGCATAGCGCTGAGGAAATTTTTGCCTTTTTTGTTCGTTAGCCTCGATCCCCACATAGTGTGTTTCGCGTTGTAATCACCGGCTGCAATGAAGCGTTGTCCAAGAGCGTTGAGGAAATTCTTATATACTGTGTCTGTAATATTATGCTGTGGTGGGCTATATACAGCAGATATTGTGAGTGGTCCTACGAGATCATTAATTTAAATGTTCGTCGATTGTATGTAGTTGTGCTGATAAGGCTCAAGCTCGTCGTGCTTTATGCACTGCTTAATAATTATGGCTGTTCCACCGTGCGCTGCGCCATCGGGGTGGTTTGTGGTATACACTTTGTACCCTCTAACTTGTATTAAATGTTTGTTTGTGAAATGTGTCTCCGAGATTGGGGCTGTGTCAATGCTGTTGTCATGAAGAAGTATTTGTAGTTCGTCAATATGGTTTTTCAGTCCGTTTGCATTCGAAGTTATGATCCTTAATTTAGTTTCCGTTTTGTTTGTCCATCTTCGATATGAGAATTGTTATGACGTTTATCATATATGTGACTTGTTGACACAATTGTTTCATCAGGTCTTTCATCTCAGTAATGTCATTATTTGTGTCAATGCGTCTACTTATGTATTCATTGGTTGGATTCGTGAGTTGTTCCATCTTATTATTTTCGCCTATTTCGTTATGTCAGTGTCAGTTCGTTAATGTCAGTGGCGTGGTTCATATTCCTGAGCTCTACTTTAAATCCACGATCTTCCTTCTGTTTGAACGTGTAGTATTTCGTTCTGTGCTCTTGCAGCATCCTAATAACTGTGGAGTAACTGTTAGAATCTTTTGTTTGTATTTGCACCTCATTATTCTGCAGCGTGTTTAAAATGTAATTATGTTTAATTACATTGTTTAGAGCATTGCTAAGAACGCTAATTTGTTCGACGTCTTGAACATATATTGGTGGTGGCTTAACTGATTTGATATTTTTTTGTGTTGGCAAATTTGTTGCATCGGAAACACTTTCCGCACCACTGTTCGCTTGTCTGTCATCGTCTTGAGAGAGGAGAGCGAACCTGTTGGTTGTGATTGGTGCGCTTAGCCAGTATTGTTGCAGTATTGTTTGCGTTCCGTTACATTGTTTATTTCTCTTGTTTTTGCTTGTGTTGTTTTGTTCAGCACTGTTATTGGGAGATTGTTTGCTCCTCTTTAGGCTGGACTCTTGAGTGTTGGCGTTGTTTATGTTTTGTGTATCGTACTGCTTACTTGATGTTGTTGTTGTTGTACTTACTGTGGATATAGAGGGAACAGATGATACAGCTGATCGTGTTGCCATGGTGGTTGTTATAGTTGTTGTTGCTGTTGTTGTGAACACTCCAACAGAAGCCAGGGCGAGCGTTGTTGTAGTAGTTGATGTAGTTGTTGTTGGTGGAAGCACATTGTGCACTCCACGGCAGAGGCTGCATTTTACCTGTGGCCATAGAGCTCTTGATAGTTAGTTGTGCGGTAGAGCGAGAGGCTGCGTTTGCCTGTATTGATGATGCGTTTTCACTTTGTTGGTGTGAAATTGTTTGCTGTATTGCGGGAGAGCATGAACGCTCTCTCTCCAAATTAGCGGGAAGTGAAGCCTGGGTACATTCTCTGTTGTTGATGTTAAGATGCAGTTGTTTGAACCGTTGGATGATGAGATAAGATATGCGTTGTTGTTTTTTGTGTTAACAGCTGTTTGAACGTGGGGTACGCTCATGCTGTTATTTGCTGGCTGATTTTGATTTTGCATGCTTCGCGCAGTCGGGGGACTGCGTTCAACAGGCATTTCTGAGTCCAGAACAGCCTTGACTCTTTGTTTATTAGTTGTTGTTTTACCATTCGTACTACAAGTACTACAACAACAAAAATTGAAAGGTAAGCCAATAATATGCACTGATGGCATATTGCGCTTTACCTGACTAAATAGGTAAATTTTTCTTGAACAAGATATTCCCGAACGGTTTATCAAGGCACACTACGTTCAGCCTAAATATGTACATGCAAACAGAAAAATAAAAGAAAAATTATGCGATAAATTAAATAAAAAATATAATAATAAACATAATACAACCCTCTTCACAAGCTACGCATTTCACAGCACACGTATATGATATACAGAAACAGATGTACAATTATTAAAAAGAAAAGTAAATAAAATAATTACATACATCTACATATACAAACTTAGTAATATTAAAACATATATATATATATCCATAAACGATTGCAGTTTATATATGCATGCATACATATATTTACATTCTCTACATGTTTCACACACATATAACACAAATTTATATATACAAAAATAAGTAACTAATGTCAAGAGCCAAAAAAATCGTACCATTAAGAAAAATTAAAGCAAAACTCGAAATTCAAAGTTTACCGAGCATTTCAGAAGTAGCAGGAAATACCCCCAACACCCATGTCCGATACTAACCCAAATTCACAAAATTCTGCACCACAAATAAACGCTTCCGATGTATATACATCGCTCAGCATTCCTGATCCGATCAAAGAAATCCCAACCTTCGACGGCAACCCCAAAAATCTTAGAGCTTTCCTCGACACTGTCGAAGAAATTCTGACTTTCATTCAAGACATCGATAAAACCCCCCACGGTCAAATACTGCTTCGAGCTATGCGCAATAGAATTGTTGGAGAGGCTAATGAGTTGCTGAACGCAACATCAGTACTATTAATATGGGAAGATATTAAAGAGAGCCTGGTGGACAATTACTTTGATAAACGAACGGAGGCATCTCTAATACAACATCTGCATAAACCCCCATTACGGAAACAAAACTATTCGGAAGTTCTATAGAGATGTTGTAGAACTTCAGGCTGCCATTTGCAGCAATGTTCAAATGAATGAAAAGGATTAAAACGTAGCAAAGGCAAAAAAGAAGGCATACACCGAAATGTGCCTCAACACATTTGTCACCGGAATGAAAGGACCCTTAGAGCCAAAGGTTAGCGCTATGCGACCAACAATGCTTCAAACGGCTTTCGAATTCTGTCAAGAAGAACAGAATTTATGCTACCAAAACAAGATGAGAAGAAACAATTACAAGTACAGACCTAACCAAAACCCATTCTATCAAAGAAACCTTTCACAACAAATCAATAACCCAAATGCAAACCAACAAAATGAGCATTGTTAGGGACAATTTACAACCCGAACACCAATAACCCTCAACTCCCATTTATCTCAAACCGGCAATAATGCCTCCCAAACAGAGCAATAATTTCAAAAGCTCCCAAAAATCAAAGTTTCCTCAGAGTCCTAACCAAGTATTCTACAACGCGGTCCCGACAGTCTTTAATAAACACAGAATTCAAATAAAATGGAAAATTTGATTTTCTCCTCTTCAAATTCCACCCATTTTTCGATGGCTTGTTAGGCATGAATATCCTTACCCAAGTAAAAGACACAATTGATATACAAAAACAATCACTTAATATCCCCTACGCAGGCATACAGATTCTTTCCAAACCAAATATCTTAGAATCGCATCTCATTTCTGTGTACTCAAAAATAATACTCCCAGTCGCAGTCAATATAAAAGACGGCGATTTTATTATGAATAATATAAAATTATCTGCACATTTACAAATTTGCGGTGGACTTTATACAGCAAAAAACTAACAAGCCAAAATGGAGATTGTTAATGTTTCTCCAGAAGATTTAATGCACTATCTTGAACAAAGCATTAATGTAGAATCATATGATCCAGCAACTCATATTGAATATTACCATTTCAGTTCTAAACCATTAACCAACTGTTATGATAACAGAAAAATAATGGAATTGTTAAGAACAACCACCTGAACAAGGAAGAAATCCAACAATTAAGAAAAGTCTGCAACAAATTCGCAGATATTTTCCACAAACCAGATGATCCATTAACTTTCACCAATGAGTTAAATATAAAATAAAAACAATCAATGACGTCCCTATACATACAAAATCACACCGGTACCTTTATATCCACAAACAAGAAGTAAAGTCCCAAATCAATTTAATGCTAAATCAATGCATAATTAGACCAAGTTATTCCGCTTGGAGTTCAGCAGTTTGAATAGTACCCAAAAAAACTGGACTCCAGAAATAAAAGGAAATGGCGTCTAGTAATTGATTATAGGAAATATAATGAAAAAACAATTTTCGACAGGTACCCAAACCAAATATAAATGAAATATTAGACAAAATAGGCAAACACATTTATTTTACAACACTAGACATAGCAAGTGATTCCACCAAATCGAAATACATAAAGCCGACATTCAGAAAACAGTTTTCACTGTGGAAGACGGACATTACGAGTTTTTCCGAATGCCTTCCGGCCTCAAAAACGCCCCAGCTACATTCCAACGCGTCACTCATGGGTTAGTATAGGAAATACATTGTAGATATCGTTAAACTCATTAATCCCTTTACACAATGCTTAAAAGCAGGCAAGAAAATTTAACTAACTAAAGAATACGTCGACACATTTGAAATGTGAAAGAACCTCTTTTGCAACGACCCCATTGTACAACACCCTTATTTTTCAAAACCATTCATTCTCACAACAGACCTAAGCAGTTTTGCTTTAGGAGCAGTTTTGTCCCAGGGTCGCATAAGCAGCGACAAACCAATATGTTTTGCAAGCCGTACCCTCACAGATACCGAATTAAGAAAACGAATAACTATCTATCCTTTGGGCAACGAAATACTTCCGACCTTATCTTTTTTTTTTTTGATTTTTTTATTTTTTTATTTCCCCTTGAAATGTACCTGTCAACACAATTTGGACTCTTAGTACTATGTTTTCACAATGTATAGAGGGATGACAGTAAAGCTTATATGGCTACTCCATATAAGCGGAAATAAAATACATTTGGCTTTAGAATAATGTTTGTTGTGATAATTATTGATTAGTTCTAATGCTAAATATATACATATAAACGCCTGCTTATACTATTGCTACAATGACTTATGTTTTATTTAAGATTAGGTCGACAGGCCTTGACCGGCGAAGTCTACATCTTTGCTAGAGCACGCACAGAGGCAGTGTATTCACCTCGTTGTTAGTATATTGGATTATTTTTGTTTGGTATCTCCGACTTAAACTAGTTATTTCTTCAGCCACTGTGGAAATCTGTAGGTCTTTGTGAATGTCGAAATTTGTGATATACCAGTCAGCGTTTGTAATTTTATGTAGAATTTTCGATTGTTGTCTTTGTATTAATTGTAGATTTGTTCTTTTCGCAGACCCCCATATTTGCGCTCCGTACGTCCAGATAAGTTTGATGATTGTCTTATATGTTAATAGTTTCTTGTTCAGTGAGACTTTCGATTTTCTGTTTAACAACCAGTGCAATTAATTTATTTTAAGTTTCATTCGGTTTCGTATTTTAAAAATATGATATTTCCATACCACTTTGCTGTCAAGGTAGATTCCGAGGTACTTAGCTACGTTTCCGATTGTTATATCGCTTTCCTCAATTATTAGGTGAACTGGTCTATAGTTTGTTTTATAGAAAAAATTACTTGGACTGTTTTGATGTTGCTAATTTATATTCTCCATTTCCGAAACCACTCTACTGTTTTATTTAGGTTTTTTAGTAGAGTGAATGTTGCTGCATTTATGCTTTTATGGGCGGATAGAAGAATGGTGTCGTCTGCAAACGTAGTTATCATTGTAGAGTCCTGTGTTGGTTGAGGTAGGTCTGCGGTGAAAGTAGTGTAAAGGAGTGGCCCAAGAACGCTTCCTTGGGGAACTCCTGTGCTTACCGGGCGTAGTGTAGATTATTCGTTTTTGTACTTAACATAAAAGTATCTGCCTTCTATATAGCTTGACAGAATTTGAATCACATTGGTCGGGAAAATCGAGTGGATCTTATGTATTAGGCCTTTGTGCCAAACTTTATCAAAGGCTTTTTCGAAATCTAGGAATAGTGCAATACAAAATTTGTTGTCATTTATATCGTTATGTATTTTGTGGGATACGCGGTGAATCTGTTGAATCGTAGAATGATTACGTCGGAATCAAAATTGGTGGTCGGGTATTATTTGATTACGTCTTAGAAGAACAAGAAGTCCATCACGTAAAAGTTTTTCAAAAATTTTTGACAGCACGGGGAGCAAGCTTATGGGTCTGTAGGAGGAAGCTTTTTTGTAGACTTTCCCAGGTTTAGGAATACCTATTATCTCGGAAAGTTTCCATGCACTAGGGAAATGTCTTAGTCTTAATACCGCGTTAAATAGATTTCGTATATAGTCTAGTGCCTCCACAGGACAATCTTTCAGTAATAGTCCGTTTATTTTGTCGTACCCAGGGCCTTTTTTAAGTTTAATGACGTATTTTATAGTTGCAATTATTTCTTTCGTAGATATCTTTTTTAGTGCTACAGTTGAACGACCTCCGCTCAGAGGAGGTAGTGAGTCATCAGTGGTAGTATCATTCTTAGCAAAAACACTCTCGTAATAATTGGCTAATGTTGTAGTTTTCTCAAGCTCTGTTCTAGCCCATGTACCGTCGTCTATTTTCAGTGGTGGTTGATGAATTGTCTTGTTTGTCATTTTTTTAGTCGCTTTTCACAGAGAATAGTTCGAGGATCACGAAGGTGAGAGTACTGCAGACCAAGACACTGCGAATGCTTACTGGTGCCCCTTGGTTCATGCGAACGGCGGACCTTGAAAACGACTTAAAAATACCGAAAATTGGCGATGTGATAAATCGTCATGCCAAGAAATATATAGAGAGATTAAAAAATCATCCAAATAAACTAGCAAGGCGCCTTCTAAAACGACACAGAATGGAAGGAGTTAGGGCGGCGAGACGGCTGAGAAGATCGCACCCTGCGAACCTCCACAACAAATCCTTTTAATATTATATCTACACTTTACTATATCCCCACTTATTATTTAAGTTGTTTTGTTAATGTTTGTATATACAGTTTAATTAAAGTTGTTCTAATAATAACAGAAAAATTAAATATAAAGGAAATAAAAAAAAGCCCATGTCCCGTCGTCCATTTTCAGTGGTGGTTGAATTTAAGAAAAATACAACCGCAAGCCTCCCCACCAATAACCATAAGGTAAAATGAAATGAAGTCAATTACTTCAGGTTACTATTATAGATGAGTCAACTTATATGTCCTTTTCTATTATCTCTTATCTCGTATATAATTGGCCTTTTAGCGCCTCTCAGTGGCTCTACATATTTTTTTTGAGTTATTTGCTTAAACTGACCCATAAATGTTGTGTGGCCCGGTATATTTCAATTAGTTAGTTTGTGTAACAAAATTTTCACAACAAAAGTAATTTTTCTTCTTTGTGGGTTGTTTCTTCTTAAATATACTTACATTTTATACGTGACCGGCAAATACGACAGATGTGTGTAAGAATACAGTTCTCAGCAGAAAGAAATGAACACGGCAAGCCTCTCCAAAGACAATCGCCAAATAATAAGTGGGTACAGTGAGAAACGATAAAATTCTTATTGATGGAAAATGCTTCTACTGGAACCAAGAAAATGAACTGGCCCACTAAAAAGCAAAAATTAATCTAATTTCCTACAGCGTTCATTGTCTGCAAAATAAGTTTCTACATCTTGACTTTTTTCAATATTTGTGGCCAAATGATGTATTCGCATTAATCGAAACATATATAACTGAAGATAAAATTGTACAGGCAACTAAACATTTTAATGGATTTAATACATATTTGAAACCAGCAACAAGAACTAGTCAATACATATGAGCAAGGGGAATGATCTGCGAGATCAAAGAAGATTTAAAAACAAGGGAGTAAGTCATATATATTCTGCCACAAATGGAATTGAATACATTGGATTATATATATATATAATATATAAGAGGATCTAACTGTAAAGGCGAGTTTTCAGAACCTACAAGTCCTAAAGCAAGAAAGAAACACACTGACATTACTTTAAAATAGAAGTGGTAAAATTTTTTATGCCATAAAGCGCCCAAAAACTCATGTGAAGCCCTGAAGATATATAAAAGATCGAATAACGTATGCGACAAGTCTTCCGATTTAAGAGCAATACAAGGTTATAGGAAAGTGAGTGAAAAAGCCAAATTCGAATATCACAAAAGAATAAAACAGAAGATTAACTATATAAAAGACTCACTATTATGGTGAAGAGATGCGAACGAAATAAGAGGCAAACTCTCGAAATTGAGCAAACCAAATCAGCAGAACAGGTTAAGCATTATTTTGGAAATTTCTTAAATCCTATCCAAAACGTCTGTGAAATTTATTAAGCACAGCGATATCAATCTGATGATATCCTAGATACAGATATTACAAAAATCAAAATTCAGCAGGTATTAAAGAAGGCAAAAATAAAAAAGCCCCCGGAATTTGTAGGATACCTTATGAATTTTGCAAAGATGGAACAAATGAGTTCGTAGAGGAATTAACCAAAAGCCTACAACGTTATACTGGAAACAGGAAAAGTTGACAAAATATTTTTAAATACAAAAATACAAAAATACATTTTTAAATCAAAAAAAGGCGACCCCAATATGGTCAGCAACTACGGAGGAATAGCGTTTATGAATACCATCGCAAAGGTGTTCATGGTTGTACTGAATGAACAAGTTTACAAATGGGCGAACATTATAATGTCATAAACGAATATACAGTCGGATTTAGAAGGGGATAGTCGAATGTCGATGATATCTACAATCTGTCAAGTATCGTGCAAATAAAATTTACAGAAAATAAAATAGTTAGGCATTTTTTGTGGACTTCAGGCCTACCTTTGATAAGGTTCCAAAAATCATCTAATATACAAACTGCATCAGATAAGCATATCAACAAAAATGTTAAGAGTAATAGAATATATCTATAAAGACACCAAGTACGTGGTATGGGCAGGGGATGAAATGTCAAATGACTTCGATACATATTCATGGGTAAATCAAGGGTGCCTGCTGTCACCGTTGTAATTTATTTTGTATTTAAACGATATCCACAAGAGTTTGGGAGAAGGACTGAATATTGATGGGCCAAACATAAGGGTTCTAATGTACGCGGACGATATAGTGTTATTAGGTGATGATGTTAAAATACTGCAATCGATGATTTATAAGCTAGAAGAATACTGTCTAAATTGGAGTATGGAGGTAAACCTAACTAACTCGGCTTAAACGCCAAGCTACGGCTGTTCCGTTCCAACGTTGTATCCATGCTACTATGTGGATGTTGTACCTGGAGGGTAACCATCACTATCACGAGGAAGCTGCAAACGTTTGTCAACAGGTGCCTACGCTACATCTTAAGGATATTCTGGCCAAGCCGTATCTCTAACGAACAGCTTTATCAGAGAACGGACCATGAACCTATAAGCACAACCATACGACGACGAAAGTGGCAGTGGATTGGAAACACACTCCGAAAGGGTGACATGTCCATAGCTAACCAAGCGATACAATGGAACCCGCTTACTCAAGATGGCAGCGTCGGTCCTGGAAGTACGTGGTGCAGAACAGTTGAAAAGGAAGCACGGTAACTGGGAAAAAGTTGGGGAGAGCTGAGGCACATTTCCAGAAACCGCACTCCGCGCACAACCGCGTAGGCATCGTAGAGGCCCTAGGACCCAAAAGGGGATATATGACATAGTCAGTTAGTAAACTAAATCTGAACAGGGAGGCCGACTTTCGGCACAGGAGATATGGACTTATAAACAAGAACGGGTGAAGTTAACATCGGAGTATTGTTACCTTGGCTAAATCCTCACACCAAAAATGTCTGTAACAAAGTTAAAATTGGAATAATGTACAACCAAATAGCAGCCAGTAACCATAGAAATCCCACAAATCAGGTACAAACTCAACAAAAAGATGAGGAACACAACAAAAACGAAAGCAACAAAAACGAAACCAACAAAAACGGGACTAGTAAAAACACAGAAAAAAAGACTGAATTTTCAAAAGATATAGCGGAAATAAAATATATAATAAAACAAGTAGCGCATCAAATGAGTAATATGATGAACATCATGACAGTACTATTGACAAAACTCGACAACAAGAATGGACACTAATATTAAGGTTTTAACTTGGAATGCAAATGGATTAAAAAATCATTTGAATGAAATACAGCTTTTCCTACACAACAACTACACTGACATTGCTTTGATATCGGAAACACACTATACAAGTAGCCAGCACATGAACATACGTGGATACATGATGTGCCACACAAGCCATTACGACGGTACAGGACACGATGGGACTGCTATCATTATTAAACAAAACATTAAACATAACGTACTGCTTCCATTCCAAGAATTCTATATCCAGTCGACAATCACACAAATCTTCGACTCATTTGGACAACTAAGAATAACAGCCGTGTACAGCCCACCAAAGCACAAAATCTCACAGTCGCAATACCTTGACTTCTTAAAAACTTTCGGAAAACGCTTTATAGCTGCAGGCGACTGCAATGCGAAGCATACAGATTGGGGTTCCAGAATATCAAACAAGAAAGGTAAAAACTACAGGGTGCACTGCTGTTAGCAAAAGCTAAACATCTTGGTACCGGCGAACCCACGTATTGGCCAACAGACAAAAAAAAAGCCAGACCTCATTGACTTTTATATACTCAAAGACATAGACTTAATTAAATGTGTCATAACATCCCGTCTGACCCTACACCTATACTACTAGAACTTAATTCAATTAAAGTGAACACGACCAATTTTAAACTATTGAACAACAACAAAACTGACTGGGATAACTATCGCGACTACATTAACACAAACTTAACAACAAGCATTCTACTGAAGTCACCCGACAACCTAGAATCAGCTATAGTCCACCTAAGCGATATCATTGAGAAGGCAGTATTGCAAGCAACTCCGGACAAGATAATAGACCATGTAAAGCGACACAAACCCCCTACGCTTCGCAAATTGATATGAACAAAACGGAAATTGAAAAAAGCATGGACCATTTGCAGATCCCCCTATGCGAAAAAGAAATATAACAAGGCAACAAAAGAAATTAGAAAATATCTCCCAAATCAGAGAAATTGCGAAATCATGGAGTATTTACAGAAGCTAACTCCGACAAGCTTTACCGACTACTCTCTGTGGAAATCTACAAAAAAACTGACAAATAAAACAATACACCAGGCACCTATAAAAATTGACAGTGGATCATGGGCGGTAACGAACCTAGACAAGGCGATAGTTCTAGCGAATTATTATGAAAAAATATAGTCACCCCCAGCCAACTCTCCTTAAAAAAACATGTACAAATGAAATACTGATGAAAATGTATACATCACTCCCAAAAAGCCCAAAAAAGCACCCGGATGTGACAAAATTGACGGAAAACTTTTAAGGGAGCTACCACTTCAAGCAGTGGCATACATACGTAATATTTTCAACGCGACAATTAGATTAAATTACTTTCCTAAAGTATGGAAACTGACTGAAGTCATTGCAATTCCAAAACCTGGTAAAGACGTATATAGTCCAGCATCATATAGACCAATTAGCTTACTTCCAGTGCTGTCAAAAATATTCGAGAAGGTCCTGTGCCAGTAACAGTTACCTATTATAGAAGGCAAACATATAATACCTGACCACCAATTTGGCTTTCGACGAAAACACTCGACCATACAACAAATCCTGTGACTCATAAAATTTTAAACGATCTTGACAACAAAAAGTTCTGCATAGGAGTTTTTCTAGATGTAGAAAAGGCATTCGACGAAGTTTGGCACAAAGGACTAATCAGCAAATTGCGCAATATATTCCCGCATAATGTACTACAGATATTAGTATACTATATCACAGAAAGACATTTTTTCGTTAAGTACTCAGATGAATATTCCACATTAAGAAAAATCGAAGCAGGCGTACCACAAGGAAGTGTACTAGCACCATTAATATACACTATCTTTACAGCGGACATACCATCACCAAATGACGACGCTTCAATGATAGCCACATTTTCTGATGACACTATAATACTTAGCGCACATAGACAAGTAAACATCGCAACATCCAAACTACAACAGCATCTGGATACTACCCTAAGGTGGTTTGAAAAGTGGAAAATATAAGTAAATAATACCAAAACAGTACATGTTATATATACAACTATAACTAAATTCACACCACCTCGTATAACGATTGACGGAGCTGACGTAAAAATTGAAAATGTAGTCAAATACCTAGGATTATATATTGACAAAAAAAAACGAGATCAAATCAAGCTGAGGATTAGTCAATTATATTGGCAGCTCAAATCAAAGTTAACATTATAAAACAAAATACTGATCTAAAAAGCCATTATATGACCAGTCTGGACGTATGGAGCACAAATTTGTGGAACGGCCAAAAAATCAAATACAGACATAATACAAAGACAACAATCATTCGTATGATCACCAAGGCTGGGTGGTATATAACTAACGATGATCTGCATCGTGATCTTAATATTCCAACAGTAACAGAGGAGATTACAAAAATAAGTCGTATCTACCAGACGAAGCTTACCCAACACTCAAATGTTGGTGTCAACCTACTACCAATACAGGAACTTCAATGCAGACGCAGGTTACAGAGGACAAGGCCAGTGGATCTGGTACAATAAATTCGAAGCTAGATACAACACATATATCAATACCTCTTTCCTTTTCTTTTTTGTTTAATGTTGTTTATTTTTGTATTTTATATTTTATTTTATTTATGTTTATTTTACTTTATTTTGTTCTATAATTGTATTAATTTAATTTAAATTTATATTATTATTTTACTATTTTGGTTTTTCCCCTACATCTTTACAAAAATGAAAAACGTTCGTGATCTGCTCACATAAGTTAGCTATAACCCTAAAATAACGTTTAAACTATGTACTAATAGTCTTAATGAAAAGTAAAGACGTATGTACACGACATATGGGAAATAAAAAAAATATAAAAAAGTGTCTTTTATTAAACACATAACCGAATTGAGCAAGCAAAAATAGCATTAGCGAAAACTTCTTAAACAAAAGCCAAATAACGCTGGCAGCAAAATGGAATTTATTTTTTGGTAGTTTGCAGGTCAATCTAAACGTATGCAGCAGGGATACACATTGCCGGAGGTTAAGTTCCAGAGGTATTTCCTGAAAAGGGTGCTGAAGCTATCGGACTCCATCCCAAACTATGCATTGTCACTAGAAACTGGTACGGAAGAAATTCACTTTTACAATCTTCATCTACACATGCAATACATTACAAAAACATTACTGACATATAGCGCAGATAGAGTACCGCATAAGGTATCCAAAGTAATTCTACCAGCTAGAATTAGAATGGGAGCAGAACAAAATGTAATAATGCCTTTAAATACTGGAATAGAATGAGATTTTTATGTGACTTATAATCAGCTCCTTGATGCATTACAAAACGAAAACTTCGGTTAAAATGCTAGAAAAAGCAGTAGGAAGCACAAACCCTTTTACAAATACCTGCTACTAGCAGCTGGAGAAAAAATATTTTATAGCTAACTTAACCCTATGTGAAATAATGGTAATCATAAAAATACGCTGCAACATACGGACATTGAATGCAACTCGATTTACAACAGATATACCAAACATCTCTTCCTCATGCAATTGGGTGGAGGGGGAGGATCCACTGATACACTTCATTGCAAGATGCCAAGTTCCTGGCCATTGCAAAATAACAGGTAACGAACTAGCTGATAAGACCGCTACAGAGGCTCACATATATCCCTTAATTTATGAATTTAATAAAAACTTAGCAGACCTTAAAAACACCTTAAAACTCTTTGTAACGAATACAGACAAACACTTTGGCATAACACTACTCTCCACAACAGAACATTCAACAGGGACAAAATATCCATACAACACTATATTCTCCAAAGCAAAAAATATCCTGGTCCTTTCGACATTACTAAATTCCCAAGACTTCGCTTAGGACACACAAATCTTACCAATAGTCACACCCTTAAAAATAACCCTCTCCGTCAGTTATGCAAGGTTAACCTAACCGTATCTCACATCGATAGGGATTGTCCCTCGTATCAACCAAATAGAATAAAATACCTCTATTCCAGTCCTCTAGAAATCATTGTTTAACCCTTCCCTCATCACATATCACAATTAATAGTTTTTCTTAAATCAACAAACCTATTCCATCAAATTTAATTATAAGTCTATAAATCTGTTTATAAAGCAAAACTACTTCATCAAATTTAATCATAAATTTACAAAACTGTTCACAAAAGATACATAGAATGTAGGTACATGTAGGTAAGCTTAAGGCCTTAGTTGCTACTGCTTCCTTAAAATTAGGTTAAGTACAATTGGTAATTGTGTAACTTGTTTAATAATAATAAATTGCATCTTCCTTGATGTTGACCATGTGGAATGCGTTCGGTGTGAAATATTAATTTTAAGTTGTCCGATGAGAAGTTATTCTATAAATTGTGTTCGAATGTACATATTGTAGCTGCTTAATGCAGACTGCAGTTCGTTGATTAATTCTATTTTTATTTTCGGAGCTATATTAGATCGTAACAATACTTCATCGCATTTGACACAAAATAAATCTGTAAAAACTGCGTACTTTGACCTGAAGGTGGAAGCAGACTACCAATCAAATGTATACCTGCCCTTCTACCTTAAATAAAGGCATACAATTTCCTTTCCGGATTTCCTTGACACCGAACGACGCCATTTGAAACAGTGTGTTATACCTGGGTATGTTATTTCAAAAACGGGTAGATAATGAATGAGTGCCTAAAAATAGATATTTCATTGATTGTGGTTATTCCTGTATATTAGGGAGTACCACTTTGCCACCAGCACAACACATACCGTTCGCTTCATCATTCCATTTTTAGCAAAGAATAAAATTTGCCCGAAATTATTCATTTGCACAATTTTTACTGTGTTTTGCTGATCATCTCAATATTTGGGTTATAATTAAAGGCTGATCGATTTCCCTGAGCAATTATTCGATTACGCGCTCTGGTCGTGGATATACGTTGTCTTTCTACGGCTAGGCGATGAGAGCGTTCGGCGCTAGATTCCCTGGTACTGGCCAGTGAGGTTTTTACATTTTGTCTAGCGAGCCGCTGCGAGCGTTCTGTAATGGACTCCCTAGCACGCGTTTGTGAGATGTACTCTCTATGACTCGTAAGGCGCTGCGTAGTTTCAGACGTAGACTTCCGCTCAACGTATTTGAACTGCTATTGTCTGAGATGATTGACGTGAAAGCTGAGGTTTTCTTTTAGGCATGGAGTTGTGATTATACATATATTCATTCGAAAGTGAAGTGTCAAGTCGATTAGTCATCTGCTCTCGCTCTCCGCGTGCAACTTCGCCTATAGAAGTACAAAATAACAACACCAAACAAAATACAAACGGTATCAACCAACAGCAACAGCGATGTTCTCTCAATATTAATGATTCTCAACTGTCGTTGAGCGACCAATGCTTTACGCCGACTCGGAGCAGACCAATTATGCACCACCAAACAACTACAACGACAACAACAACGTCAGATAGCACTGCTAACATAACAACTACAACTGGTAGCTACGCAATACCAATAACATCGATAATTCTGTCGTCCTCTTCTCCCCACATTAAAACGTCACAAGCAATGGTTGAAACAGTATCATCAACAACAAACATCAATACACAAGATCAAAATATAAAAACGAAACAAATCGAGAAACAGCAACAAAGAAGGCAATCGTGACAAGCAGTCACCCGAAACTGTTACCAACAGCACCAAAAAACCAAAAAATAAAACACAGATAAAGATACCGCAACAGAAAACGCTACACTCATACTGGTTAAGTAAACCCAGCACACAAAATATGTTCGATTTGCTAGATCAAGACGACAACGTGCCTGCTGTAGAAAATGTCGGTGGGGTAAGTAAAGAAGTCCCTGATAAAAAAAAGCACGTGCAGGATGTAGAGGAAATCCGTATTTTAACATCAGCATTAAAAGAGACAATACAAAACAACTTTATAATAAAAACTATAAAAAGCAACGAAATACGCATACAGGTACCTGACTCAATGTGTTACTCAGCGGTGGTCAAGATGCTTCAGCACCACAAAACCAAATACTTCATGTTTAAGCCAAAGGAGGAGCAGGGTTTCAAGGTTGTGCTAAGGAATATACACCATGCTACAGACCTCGATGAGATAAAAAATGAGCTAAAGGAGCTTGGCGATGAAACTATTAATATCCACAACGTGCAACAAAAAATTACAAAGAAGCCTCTCCCACTATTTTTTTTTGGAACTTAGAAAAAAATCAAACAACACCGAAATCTACAAAATAACAACTCTGCTTTGTAGCAAAATAATCTTTAAACCGCCGCGTCACAAACGCGTGGTTGCATAATGCTCCAACTGTCAAAAGTATGGCCATACGAGGAACTTTTGCACAAGGGACCCCATATGTGTTAAGTGCGCAGGTAAGCACAAAATCATTTATTGCAAAATATCGAAAGACAGCCATACCAAATGCGCACGATGTGGTGGTGCACATACGGCGAACTACAAGGGCTACGAAATGTAAAAAGACACTCAAAATTCAACGTTTCCCTTCTCTCAAGGAGAAACGTGCCAAAAAATGTGATCAATCGACAGTTTATCAAGAATCAAACAAAATAAAAGAGGGTGTAACCTACGCCAACTACTCAAGAAAAGAACTCGACAAAAGAACAACTAAAGAGCATAGAGAATGAACCTAAAATGAACCAAGACAAGGAAGCCGATAATGAATTAGTGGAGATAAAAGACATGCTGAAACAAGTAACCCAGCACTTAAATAAGATGATGAACATCTTGGGGTTACTAATAAGGAAACTCGATAAATTGAAATGGTCACCAACTTAAAGTTTCTGGTCTGGAACGCAAACGGGTTAAGACGCCATCTAAATGAACTAAGTCTCTTTCTATATAATACGACATTTATATAGCATTAATCTCAGAATCGCACTTTACTAGCGAAAAATACTTACAAATTCGTGGATACAGTATACACAAAACAAACCACCCAGATGGCACAGGACACGGCGGCACTGCCATAATTATTAAACATCACATTAAACATAACGTGCTGCTCCCATATCAAAAGGACCACATCCAATCAACAATGGTCCAAATTTTCAGAGCAGCTGGCCCGATCACTGTATCAGCCATATACTGCCCTCCCAAGTTCAAAATTACTTAGTCACAATATCTGGTCTACTTAAACACACTAGGACAACGATTTATTGCTGCTGGAGACTTCAACGCAAAACACACAGAATGGGGTTTACTAAGTTCATAAAAAAGAAGCAAAAACCTTCTGGACGCAATACACTCTGCAAAAATAAGCCATATAAGTACAGGTGAACCGACATACTGGCCAACAGACATCAATAAAACGCCAGATCTTTTAGACTTCTACATAGTAAAAAATATAGATTTAAGTAAATTCGTAATCAAACCAAGTCTGGATCTCTCGTCAGATCACACAGCTATAATCTTAGAACTCAGAAAGTTTCCGGTAGATTCAAACAAAAATAATTCTTTACACAATAACCGAACTGACTGGGACACTTTCAGGGACTATATCAATTTACACCTATCCATAGACATTCGTCTAAAAACACCAGAGGACATGGAATCTGCTTTAGTAATGATGCTATTGAAAAAGCAGCGATACAAGCAACCCCGGATAAACCACCTGAACCAACAGGGCACTACAAACCACCTATTCTGAGAAATTTATTACGTGAAAAGCGTAAATTAAAAAACTACTGGATGGACACTAGGTCCCCCGAGGCCAAAAAGAAATACAACAGGGCAACAAAAGACATTAGGAAATATCTGCAATACCTCAAAAACAAAGAAGTCACTAGTTACCTTCAAAACATAACACCGACAAAATACACAGGCTACTCGCTTTGGAAAACTACAAAAAAACTGACTAAAAAAACTATGCACCAGGCACCAATAAAAAAAAAAATGGATCATGGCCAACAACTAATCTAGCTAAAGCACTAGTTTTAGCAGATTATTATGAGAAAGTGTTTGCAGACGAGCAACAGAAGTGAGACGTCTCACACTCTAACCCGGCTAATGAACCCCAAACATTGCGACTTAAAAAAACTACGGTCTCCGAAATTCTACTCATCATCCAACATGATGTAAAGCCTCAAAAATCACCAGGCTATGAAAAAATTGACGGCAATCTGCTAAAAGAGCTCCCACCAATCGCGGTGATTTATATACGCAATATATTTAATGCCCTACTCAGATTAAACTACTTCCCCAAAGTCTGGAAAGTTGCCGAAGTCATTGCGATTCCAAAGCCGTGAAAAGACCCATCTCTGCCATCATCAGCTTACTTCCAGAAATAGAATTCCGTAGAAACCACTCAACCATACAACAAGTCCATCGTGTCACGCACAAAATATTAAACGACCTCGCCGACAAAAAATTCTGTATTGGAGTGTTCCTAGACGTAGAGGAAGTCTTCGATAAGGTTTGTCATAATGGATTAAACTACAAGCTACGAACTATATTTCCCCACAATATTGTACAAATGGTGGAATATTACATTACTAATAGGTACTTCTTCGTAAAATTTTCGGACGAATATTCAAATTTAAGAAATATTTGAACAGGAGTTCCCAAAGGTAGCATACTAGGTCCTCTGTTGTACACCATCTTCACAGAAGATATACTAATACCAAGACAAAATCATCATTGATAGCTACATTTGCAGACGACACCATATTACTAAGTTCCCACAAAAACATTGAAGTAGCAACTACAATACTGCAACAGAATTTGGACAACACTCTGAAATGGTTCGGTAAATGGAACATTAAAATAAATAACAGCAAGACAATACATGTTAAAATACAACTAAAACTAAATTTGTAGCACCCCGTCTAACGGTTGACGGAGGCGACGTTAAAACAAAAGACTATACCAAATACCTACGACTTTATATAGACAACAAATTATATTAGAAACAACATATACAAAACAAAAACAAAAAAAATTGAAGACTATACAGCTTTATTGGCTTCTGAACCCTAGATCTAATATATCGCTAGATAATAAGCTTTTGATATACAAAGCCATAATCAAACCCATATGGACATACGGTGCCCAAATATAGGGAACATCCAAAAAATCAAATGTCGCTATAATCCAAAGACAGCACTCACAAATATTAAGAATAATCGACAAAGCAGGATGGTACGTAACAAACGCCGACTTACACCGCGACCTCAAAATTCCTACAGAGGAAATAACTAGAAGAAGTCGGATTTATCAAACAAAGTTAGAGCATCACATGAACGTCAATGTCAGCTTACTACCGCAAAAAGAATCACATTGTAGGCGACGTTTAAAAAGGACAAGACCACTTGATCTGGTAAACTAACTTAAGATAATTAATTATTAAAACTACTTTTCTACTTCTTCGCTATATTATATAACTACTATGAACTGCTCATAGAAGCTAAATACACCCATATTCGACATTTAAACAATGTACTAGTAGTCTAAGTAGACATAAGTACTAAATAAAGGTTAAAAAAAAATATTAAAAAAAATTTTAAAAATACATATGTTCAGCGAGCAGAACACTGAACAGTGGTGTCACCATTTCCCATGAAACAGTACGACAAGCTCTAAAAATGAATCAGTACACTTCTAGAGTTTCCAAAAAAAAACCACTACTTTATGCACTGCATATGGAAAAACGTTTAACGTTTGCTTTAATACGTGTAGACAAGTCGAAAAGTTAGTGGAATGACTATAATCATATTCTGTGATTAAACTAAAATTATGATGTACTACAATGGCGGGCCCAAGAAAAGTGTGGCGTAAGCTGTTAAAATCATTAGAAGTGCAGAGTGTCATATCGACAGTAAAATTTAGAAAACTTTAATGTATAGTGTGGTTGTGCATATCTAGAGCAGAGGTTGGCGAATTAGCTTTTGTAGAAAATACGATGGATGCCCAAAAGTATTTGAATATTTTAAAGTGCCAATTAGTGAATAGTACAAGCGAAGTAGGATTCATTCTGAATAACGAACCAAAATTCATATTTTACCAAGACAATGATCCCAAAAATATATTTTCGCATTTATTCAGTATGTGGCTGCGTTTTAAAGTTCTTGATTCGCCAACTCAGAGTCCTGACCTTAATCCAATTGAAAATTTGTGGGAATATTTAAGGAAATAAGTGGTAAAAGGGCAACCAACCATGCGCGTAGCCTTGAAAGTGCAAAACTGGAGGAATAGGAGCAAATACCATGGGATTACAAGTTGGTTAAACTAGTCTATTCGATGAAGCAACGTTGAAAATCCATGGTAGACGACAAAATAAAAATTTTGTTTAAGTTGAGTATTTATGTGAAACATCTTTGCTTCGGTAGAGTGAAATTTTACATTTTACATCATCGCGTCATCTTGTCATCGCTGTTGTTTTTTTTTTAAGGATAACTAAATAAATAACTGAAATAAATCAATGCATTTATATCTATTTTTTACTCTAGCTATGTCTAAAAACAAAGTTGAATAAAGCTTATTCTGCATATACTACCATGCAAACAGAAATACGGCAAGAGCCCCATGTGAAAACGGAGAGTATGTGGCTGTCGTCTATGGTTATCCCTCGTTGTTGTCTGTAGTCATGTGGCCATGTCGTTTGCTAAGGAACGTTTGTGGTTGGTGTTTGTGGGTGTCCGTGGTCATGTCGTTTGCAGGCGAGGGTCTGTGATGTCGTTTGCAAAAGATCGTCTTTGGTGTTGTTTGCAAAAGTATTGTAATATAATGTAGTCAAAATAAAGCGCATTTAGTCAGGATGGGGCTGCGGTGGCTTTAACACCGGAAAAGTGTTTGATACGAAACGGTACTTATGTATATAATTTCACTAACTGTTTGAGTGAAATTATACCGGTTTCTATGTTTCGCACGCAACGGCAAGGGATTGTTAAAGCACCGCTATTCCCTATGTGTAACCACATATATTAATTATAAATCGTCACTTGTTTTTTTAATTTTTTGAACCAGGACAATCACGTCGGGGTCACCAAGTATTAAGGCAACGAGCATTTTCGCTTCCACTTAACCTTCAAACAATTTCAAATTTGCTTGCATCAAAAAAGAATTCACTTTAGTTTTTTTACTACACTGTACTTAATTGCACTTTATACATTTGTGTTTATTTATTTATTTATTTTTAATTATGCTTTATAAATACGATGTCACTTAAGCTAGTGTGATGCAATGTTCTTCATTTTTACAGTGCTTAGTTAGGATTACATAACTTAACAGCTGATAATACTCTAATAAATAATTTTTATTGATTAACATAAAAATTAGCTTTAACGTGGGAAAGGGAAAAACCCACAAGAAGCATAAAATAAAATTACCTTACAAGTAACTAACTAACTTATAAACTAATGGACCATTAGTTGATTATACTAACAATTTTCTGACTGGTCATCTAATTATTTATTTATAGTTACTAGAAGAAGGCGTCATAAAGGCAAAAATGTGCAACTTGTTGGCGGATCGAGGGACGGGATGCATCCTACCTCCTTTTCCAATCCCCTCATATCCCCTTCTGGTGATGACGCTGTTAACCTGGTATAGAGACCAAACAGACTTCTACAGTGTAGAGGAAGACTTTGGTGGAACTACTGTGAATTAAAAATATGGGCCAAGAAGTCCGCGAAGGGTTGGTCCTTAGGTTGACGCCCTAATACCAGTTTAAGCAACTAGTCATGATATATCAACAACAGCTTCGGATGAGAAACGAATTTCGATGTCGACCAATGCAACGTTTAAAGGACTACGATCTAAAATTTGTACCTGGAATATATTGACAATGCTGCAGACGGGAAAAATGACAGAGATAGCAGATGAGTTAATGCGGTAATGTGTGCACAATGCAAGAAATTAGATGGAAAGAAAGATTATGCGATATTCTACAGTGGCTCGGAGTCCCAAGGAAAAAGGGGAACAGGCTTCTACGTTGATAGTAAAACTAGGAAAAGCCTTATGAATTTTCTTCCTATCAACGATCGATTATAGTACCTAAGACTGAAGGGGTATATCCAAAATATTTCCATTGTAAATGCACACCCACCGATGAAAGTACTGACAATATTAAAGATACATTTTATGATGACCTCGAAGAGCTATTTAGCGAAATTAGTAAGCACGACGTTTCGTTTTAAATGCCGACTTTAATGCAAAGGAAAGCGTAATGAAAAATGTTGCACGAAAATTTTCACCACATGACAACACAAATGACAATGGAATACGCCTATGCAACTTTGCATTTATATCCATATACGAAGAATACCAGGCAGTAATGCGGCTAACCAAATTGACCATGTGCTTATAGATAGGAGGCGTACCACATCAGTTTTAGATGTGCATTCATGTAGAGGTGCTTGCATTCGGACCACTATCTCGTGATGTCTAAAATACGCCAACGGATATCAAAGGTAAATGACTGTAAAGGTTATAAGAAATTAAAATTTAATGGAGAAGGCGCTAATAAAAATAATGCACTGACAACTAAATATGGAACTACAGTAGAGCATAATATAAGAAATTATGTCGTCACCCTTGCTGGGGAAATCGTTTTGAATATTGATGACCATTGGAATAAAACAAAGAATGTAGTCATAAATATCGCAAAAGTTATGAACGGCGAGAAAACACCAGTGACGAATGAATGGTATGACGAAGGCTGCAGAAAAGTTAATGAGATAAAACACGAAGTACGAAGAAAATATACTGAGAGAGACACTATGAAAAATATCAAGAAAATAGGAAAGAAGCTAAGAAACTTATAAGAAAGAAGAAAATTATGTTTACAAACCAACAACTTGAGAAGTATTTTTCTGAAAATAATTTACGGCCATGTACCAGAATATAAAAAGGTAAACCAAAGCCTTCCATCCAGAGAACCAATATATGTAAGGGCAAAGATGGTTGGACAATTAGTGATAGAAGGCAAATAATGGATAGATATAAAGAGCACTTCATGAGCTACTTAACAGACACACGGATGAATATATTGATGACAAGAAACACCAAATATATGCAGCTTAAACCTATGTCTAAGAAACAACCTTGGAAGAGGTGAGATCAGCTATATCATACTTGGAATACCTGCGGAATTACTAAAATATGGTGGACAGGCTCTGAACAATGAAATTGCGTACAAATAATATACCCTATAAATGGTTAATAGTACCTATACACAAAAAATTCCAAAAGGCTGAATGCCAAAACTACAGAGGTATATCCCTACTCAATACTGGCTATAAGGTATTTTCCAACACTATATACCAAAGAATAAATGTCTACGCCGAAGAAATAATAGATGAGTGTCAATGTGGTTTCAGAAGCGACAGTTAAGCGGCAACCAAGGTTTTGTGGTGAACCAAACATTTGAGAAGTTTTATGAACATAATATAGGCCTTTTCTGCCGTTTCGAGGAGTTTTAGCAGGCTTTCGATAGTATAGATAGAAAACAAATAAAATTATGTCTGCAAATGCTTGGCATTCCATTGAAACTGATAGAAGTAGTTGTCTGCACTTTAGAGAACACGACCAGTAAAGTACTAGTCCAAGGCGAAGGATCTAAGTCTTTCAGAGTATTGTCCGGAGTGAAGCATGAAGATGCTCTGTCTGCACAAATATTTAATCTAATGCTTCGTACAGTTATTAGGTAAATAATTTCAGATGGAAATATTTTCAACAGAATTCCAAGTTTGCGCTTATGCAGATGACGTACTCATAATGGCCAAAAGAGAAATTATTCTGATCTGCAAAGTTTGAAGAAAGAGCTAAGGCCTTAAGACATTATGTCAATGCAGACAACACAAAATACATGATTCGATCATCGCAAAACATAACTCGTAATGATTTGATAACCGGCGATTATGTTTTTGTGAACGTATCTGAATTAAAATACTTGGGCTTCACGTTATCAGAAAATAAAAACTCAACAATTGCTATGGGCGAGAGAATCAATTCTGCGAACAGGGCGTACTACGCGAACAGGGCCCACAACCAACAGTTGGACGACCTGACCAGGATATTAGAATGATTGGGTATTGTTTATGCTGGGCGAGAAATAATGATGACAATTCGATTCATTGTTGCCAACTGGGTGAGGGAATGCGATTTGAAACTGAATAGGTAACGGATGGGACTTTTAACGACTCTTAGGTAGATATGTCTTGCTTGGTAGCTGTTGTGGCTCGGAGTGAGCCATAAAATAATAAACCATATAAAAAGTAAAAAATAATGTTTAATTATTTATTTATTTCATTTAATAAGGTTAATAAAGCTACTAACAAAATAGAAGGATCTGGAAGCTCCAGAAAACATGCAACCTCAATGGTCAAATTTTCGTCTCGAGTTAACGGAGGTTTCGAGCGTGCAATTTCAACGTTTTATCATTGTGAGCCAGACAATGGTACGCATAGAACTGCATGGATTCTCGGATGCACCCAATAGAGCTTATTGTGCAGCAGTCTACTTGCGTGGCGTGATAATGGACGGTCCAGCCTCCATACGTCTTGTGGCATGAAAATCTAAAGTTACATCAGTCGAAGTAAACCCATTTGGAATTACAGTGGTCATTATTATAACCAGTTGCATTTCAATGGACGTGGCCGGCGATCAACGTCTATCTATCGTAGGCGCAGCGCGTGAGCTTTGCGAAATGGCTGAGCAACTGCATAAGGAAACACCACGCTAGGTAAATTTGCCGCAATTGCAGTTACCTTCCATTTTATACCCCTATCTTCACTTTTTGGTGGCTTATGGGAGAGTGCCATCAAGGTCGCTAAGAGGCAATGATTTCGAGGCTATCACTCCTAGCCATTTTTTGATTGGTTGCCCCCTCAACTCGTTGCCAGCGCCATATCATGAAAGTGTCTTGAAGTTGCCAATGGTCAATGGATATGATCGTATTTTGACGGTTCAGCGAAGGTTTTATCTACAGCAGCGCTTAAAATGGTTAACCAGATGTAACAACGTGCAAGTAGTACTTATCGCAGAAGGCAACGAAAAACCGCGTCAGGGGTGTTTGGGATGTGTGGTTGAAACAAACGTTGGACATGGTGGATTAGTTAGAGTGGTCACCCTTAAAAGAAAGACGGGATTGTTAAAGAATAACGTCCATAAGATCTGCATACTCCTATTGGAGATACTATCATGAGTTGGTTGGAAGAAGCTTCCAAGTCGGGGAGTATATTAAGCTATTCTCTGTAGGAATAAGAAATTAAAATTGGATTGAAGGAATTGAATTTATTAGGCCTTAACGGATAAATTATAGGCGATTTTGCTCTTTGCTTGCATTGTGCACAATATGTATTCGCGATAGTCAACCGATAGTTTATTTCAAAAGTGTTTAATGTTAGTAACAATTGTAGAACTTTGCCTCCTTTTTCCTTCATTCATCTCAGAACAAAAGTCTTCCAGTCATAATTGTGTCATTTCCGGTGGGTTGGCTTACATATTCATTAAAAAAAATAATTTACTCCATGTTATGCTGCGTTGTCATGAGCTGAACAAGGGGGTTGCATTCATCTGCAGTTTTATGCCGTGTGAGTGTAATGAAATTTTCTTAATTACACTTCATCAGCATGATTCGAAGTTTTCCGAATATCGATAAAGGAATCCGCCATTTGGCATTCATCATGTGCTACTCATTCGCTAATTAAGTGTTGCCAACTAACTCGACGGATTGGTTCACCTACCTATGCGGCGTAGCGTTAGCACATCCTGCCTTTGTGGCGTCGCCAACTTTTGCGTGCTGTTTAATTTTATCGCGGCACAAAAAACAAATCTCCAAAAAAAATTATTTTTAAATTCCCTAATAAATTTAGAACTGAAGAAAAATAAAACAAATTCGCAACGCTCTTAATGGCAACTTCTTGAAACTTTTCGACCTCAGGAAACGTTAACATACACTTTGAAGAACACTATGGGGCATCTTTGAAAATGCAACATTTTAAGTCACTCTCAATACTCTAGGCAAGACGAATAAAAACTAAGACGACTTCTATACAAAAAAATTCCCGAAGATGAAAGTTAGCCACGTCGCAAATTCAAACAGCTAACTCAGTTAGTCGGTCATTCAGTTCAGGGCCGGCAGTTCGTTTAGCCCGGATGGATAGTTTATAGAAAACGCGATACGGGATGAACGGCCAAATGATTCTTTTTTATAAACTACCCATCTGTACTAAGACACCAAAGCAGTTCCACCTGCCGTGCACACATTTGTCGCTCCACTCTTACAAGTTTGGCGTTCGCGCGTTCTCATTCGTATACGTGACTAGCATAAATTGCAGTATCGCTTTGCCACCTCGCTTCGGTGTTCTGCTTCTGCCGGATACAGAATCCAAACGTTAGAACACATTCAGAAGTTGGTGTCGAAACCCTCCGTGATGCAACTAGTTATGTAATGAATACTGGAGGTTGAAAATCCAAAACAGCCCTGCAGCAATAAACAGACTTTCGGATCAAAGCAGCAAATTAAATTACTTTATAAAATTACTTTATACTTTAAATTACTTTAATCAAATCCGTAAGTTTTAAAGACTCACAAAGTTGACCCACGAAGTATATGACACTTTCTAATCACATTGAATTAATTGACTTTAATAATGAAAATTGTGAGACTACTTTCTAGAACCCTCGTCTTGTGGACAGCAAATTAGCTTTGTTAAACGGACACATTCCGGAACTTAGATGAATATCGAATTTTTTATTTTATTGTTATTTCCCGAACAATCATATCTTGTTTTAGTGGAATTTCAAAGTCTTTATATTAGTAATCTGTCAATTGGGGTCGTCTCCACTCGAGCCTATGCCAATATACCGCCTTAAGAACTCCTTCCTTAACTTCTTTCAGTCTCTTTTCTTCTGAATATTAATACAGTAGAAGCTCCACAAACAGGACACGTGCTAATCCGGACAGAAAAGTCAATTGCATTGTTTTCACAATAAACGACATACACTGTATTCAATGTATTTGTGCTTCGTTCTTCAGTTTTATTTTGCATTTGAAGTTCCGCAACGTTGCGAATACGCAAACAGCATTTCAAGAAAAGTTACAATAATAATTAGTGAGCTAAATAACGGAACGTCTATAAAATAAGGAATGGTAAGTCAACAATAAGTAATATTAAATAAATCAACAATAACTTCAAAGGTGACAGTAATTATGCGTAGTGCAATAGAAAACCTTTTATATTGTACATACTGATAGTGCATTTTTAGTTTTCATTTACAATTACATTTACAATCATTTACAATTAAATGGAAAAACAATTCCATAATTGATTTTTAAAGAAAAGACAGCAAAACTTCCATATCTCAGAAAAAGCAAAGGACGGTTTTACCAAAATTTGTGGCTATATTGAACTTTTGTAACAATTGGCTGTATAATTTTCTATGCCAGTAGGGTATTATTAGTTATTTGATAATATCTGAGGTAAAATACAACGAAATAACGAAAGCGTTGATAAGCCCTTTCTACCTGAATTTAAAAATAAAGTATGAAAGCTTAATATAGACCTATGTCAATTATACAATGCTTCAGCTTTATATAATATATATTATAACTATCATGGAAAATGGTCTCATAGAGTGCTTAAAAAAGTTCACCCTTAAATACGCTACATTGGTACCTACTCGCTTATGGAATTCCCCAAAACCCAGACGATCACAAAAATGTTGTAATAAACGTCTCTGCAATGAAGAGTTGACCCTGTAGCTAATTTTGTCAATTTATTCGTTAACATAGCCCCAGATATATATTCTAAGGAAAAACAGAATGAGTGGACCACCATGATGTCGTTAAGACTAATTAGGAAAGCGCAGAACAACACAATGAAAATTAAGAAGAAAGAGAGAATATTGAAGAGTAACAGAAAGTAAAACATTCAGAGGCACTATTAACATTTAACACATGTATTAAATCCGCTCAACAAATAAATCTGTCGGCGGTAGACCTCACAAAATACAATTAAACATAGGTACATTGCAAACAATAAGAAACATAATTATTTGTATACAAACATTGCAATCTTTATAGCATTTTACAACTACAGCTAATATTAAACTAATTTCAATAATAATAAATATTAAATAAGGAGGCTCCTAAGGCACTCTTTGGAGTTTGTCCAATCATCTGCAGCTACATTGAAAATCTGAATTTCCCCAAGGTGCTATTTTTGTGCCCTGTTTAAATAGTGTGCCAGATACAGAAATCCTGCCGGAGCTCGCTTCGTTCGGTGTGTTTTCGATATACAAATCTATGAAAATAATTGATCCTCCCAGAAACTCTGGATGTCTCCTGGTATAACGCTAAATTACGCCAAGATTACCCCAATACCATGCGCTGTAATAACTGTCAACTATTGCGTCATACAGATTAACGCAGCACAAACGTCCCAACATGCGTTCAGTGTGATCTTCCTACACATTCTTCATCAGACACTACTCGAACCCAATGCGCCAACTGTTTCGAAGACCATACTCCTTCTTCCAGCAAATGCAATAAATTTACATAACAAAAAAAATTACTACCTGTTTAAATAGTGTGCCAGATACAGAAATCCTGCCGGAGCTCGCTTCGTTCGGTGTGTTTTCGATATACAAATCTATGAAAATAATTGATCCTCCCAGAAACTCTGGATGTCTCCTGGTATAACGCTAAATTACGCCAAGATTACCCCAATACCATGCGCTGTAATAACTGTCAACTATTGCGTCATACAGATTAACGCAGCACAAACGTCCCAACATGCGTTCAGTGTGATCTTCCTACACATTCTTCATCAGACACTACTCGAACCCAATGCGCCAACTGTTTCGCAGACCATACTCCTTCTTCCAGCAAATGCAATAAATTTACATAACAAAAAAAATTACTACATTTCAAATAGAGAAAATATAATATAAAAAAGGAAGACAAATCCTCAAAAACCAAAATCGGGGAACGTAACTTCCGCTCTCCACAAATATTCTCAAAGGGCATCACAAGAATATTATCTTATCAACAATGTTGACTCTCCCTCCTATACCTCCTCTGGCACAAAATAAAAACTGTAAACAACAGGAACAGTAATCTCACGCTTCTTACTCTGGAAGCGAAAATAAAACCAGCAACTCACCAACAAAGCCACAAAGAAAACAACAACTAATCAACAAATAACGAATGACACAACAACTAATGAAATAACCAATATACAAAATAACACAGTATCGGCGCCACATGCTTTTCCCTTTACAACCCGAACCCCCTTCATCGTGCGATATCATCCTCAACGATGAAGACGATGCCCAAAACTCAAAATTTGAAACATGATAGATTCTAACACTTCACAATTATACTCAAGCTACTTTTTTTAATTTTGCCCAAAACCTTATCAGCAAACAAGGCATTGATATTTTAATTAATTTTAATTAATTTTAATTAAGAAAGGTATTGAACACAAATTTATCCCCCTACATTCCAATATTGCCAACTTGGCTATTGAGATAAACATTGCATTAAAGGTAACAATTCTTAATATATACATCCCTCCTTCACAAATATGTACTGGTTCCGATATAAAAAATGTACTTCACCATTTCCCTACACCTATTATAATTGCTGCCGATTTTAATGCGTTTAGCCCCTTTTGGGGCTTCTCAACCACAAATAATCGTGGAAAAATTTTTGAAGAGGTGTTTATGTCAGAAATCCTTGTCATTCTGAATGGTTTGCGGACGACTCACTTCTTTACACATCAAACCATCACAAACATAGACCTCACCCTTTGTTCGTTGTCGATATTTCCGATTATATAATGGATAATCTCTACATTAGTGAACATTTCCCGATTATGACACCAATAGCCATAGGTAGCGCTAATTACAAAGTCCCAATTAATAGATTCAAACCTGAAAAAGCCAAATGGCAAAAATTCTAATCACTGTTATATAATATGTGTTTGACCTCATCAGCGCATGACAACATTAATAAGGAGTGTTCTACTCTCCAGAAGATGATACGCTCAGCTGCTCATGTGAGCATTCCACATACCTTCCCTTATCGGGTAAGAAGAATGGAACCACTCCTTATCTGAACTCCGTTTAAATAAACAAAAAGCGTTGTACACTTACGAACGTAAACAATTTTTCAAAACCCTAATTTGCACAAAAAAGTCAATGCAAAATGTAGAAGGTTCTGTAGGGAATAAAAGACCAACGCGTTCATAAAGTTAACAGAGTCCATTAACCCTCTTTCACATCCCAAAAAGATTTGGGCTGATATTTAAAAAATAAGTGGCTGCTATAACCCTATTACAATAATACACCTAACACCAAAGATATTTCAAACGTATTCGCTTCTACATGCTCTAAATAGTCAGGAGATTCTAATTTTCACTGTTCTTTCGCTAACCTTAAAATAAAAATATTTAAAAATCCCTATCCTAATAACAACCCTGCGCCTTTGACCAAACAAATTGAATTAAGTGCCACCCTTCTTGAGCTAGAGTGTACACTCTCTGAGATGAAAGGCATAAAATCACCTACAATATTATGCAGAAACTACTTTATAGTTCGTCTTAGTCGTCTTTACAACATGTTTCTCAACAAGGGAATTTATCCACTGAAATTTCACAATTATCATGCCAATCCCAATTCCAAAGAAACCACATTCTTTACTCTCAAGTTACAGACCAATTACACTACTCTCATGTCTTGCCAAATTACTCGAAAAAATTTAAGCGCATTATGTGGTTTAGCTCACCTAAAAACCTCATTAGCCCGTATCAGTTTGCCTTTAGAAAAGTCCACGGGACAACTGGGACCGAAAATTTACAATTTCGTAAAAGAATTCCTGTTCAATAAAAAAATTACTTAAAGGCTAATCATGTTTTTTCAAACACCCTTAATTAATTCAATGGGCTCACCTTTCTCAGTTACTCTTGTCATCATAGCCGTTAATGAAATAAGCAAAATAATTATAAAATATAACCATATGGAGCACATCATTTACGCAGACTTCGTACTCGTTTTTACCAACATTAAAGATCTAAGCTCTGTTAAATCTAATTTTAACTCTTTTCTCTCCGGCATATCAGTTTGGTCAGGGTTCCTCACTGTCCGTGGTAATAGCATTTGAAAAATTGAATACCAAATACTTCGACATAAAGATATTCGACTCTCTTTATACGATTACGACGTCATTATATACACTAAAATTAAAGATTTACACACCTTTCAGCAGACTTTTAGTAAAGTATTAGATGATATACAAAATTGGGGAACCTGTTCAAGTGCCTTATCAACATGTTGCATGTTGCAGTTGCATGAGAACAAAAACAGCGATACAAGTAGCTTCATTTTCTGCAAAGTCTTTCAGGAGGAGTCTTGCAAACTAGAAAATGCAAACTGGCTGTATACTGATGCTTCAAAGAATAATGTCTGTACCGGCTTTGTTATAGTGGACATGCGCAACACTATAGTATGAGGAGGCCTACCCCCAGATTATTCCTCAGTTTTTATTACGGAGTCGCTTGCCGATTTAAAAGCCTGTGAATTTGCAAATAACAATAAAGACTATTTCACAATTTGAACGGATTGCCTCTAACCATTACAGAAGTCAAAAACCTAAATTGCCACAACACCACTAACATAAACATACGAAATTTCTGCATCCAGTATCCCAAAAAGATTACACTGTTTAGGAGTCCCAGCCAGCAAGGCATCTTCGGAAATGGGAACGCAGACGCTGCGGCTGAGTTCATTACCACTGCTCCATACTTTTCTTATACTCCGACCGACGGTAACGACCTACGCAGACTACTCACGGAGTACATCAACAACAAAGTCGCAGAAGACTGGGGAACATTCCAGCATCTGTTCCTCCCAATAAACTCCTATAAACACAAATGGACCATTTTCGTTCGACTCCGTATTGGACACATACGAGCTTCGCACGAACATCTACTTAGTGGCACCTCACCCTAGCTCTGCACATGTGGTGAGACCAAAACCGCTGACCATATAATAGACAGTTGTCAAAATTTGCCGCGGATTGGGAAAAAAATTTTGAAATTCTAAACCATCTGACTTTTAAGCTTACCAACCAATAAAAATATAAACTTTACGACTTCATCAAAGATTGTAATCTAACCGATCAAATATTAATTTCATGCTTAGTTAACTAACTAGAACTCTAATTTGTATATTAGATGTAATATTTTTATATTATGTTTAATTTAATAAATAAATAAATAAATAAGGAGCACTGTAGATATGTAAGATTATCTCTAGCAACTACACTCAACATCATAAAATATCTTACATCTAAGCACTCATTTATCCACATAATTTAAAGGCAATAATTTCCCGCCTCGACTTCACTTACGCCGACAAACGGCCAATCCATTTAATAAAACAGGAAATGTCAAACCTGCGAGAGGGCAACATGACAATTTTACAGTTTTACGAGGAGGTCGAAAGAAAGCTAACTCTGCTGACCAACAAGACTATAATGACTCATGACGAAGCAGTGGTGTTATGTTATCGTTAACCGTTACGGTGTTATCGTTAACCGAGATATATAGGATAGACCCATTGTGTGTGTTCATTTCTGGTGCAAGAAAGGCACTAAGCGTCTTCGTATTTGCAGCTCTCCAGGGTGATATCCAGACAGCACTTGCTTTGACCCAAGAAGTGGAGTCGAACTATGAGCGATACCGGTTCGCTGCTTTATAAGGCGCGAGTAGAAACCCGATAGGATCCAGAAGGAGCCAGACCAGCCGATGGATGTGGATCCAAGTTTTTCGCAAATGCGGCAAAGAACGCAATATCGCCCTCAGACCTCGGGACAGAACTGCCACCCTGGTCAAGATCAGTATCAGAAGCAAAGGTATACTGCCCCCTCTAATCAGGATCATTTTCAGGGGCAAGGTTTTAAATGGCCTAATGTGTCTGAGAGACGGACGGGTCACAACTTCTAGAGAATAAACTACTTAGGACCTGTAGCCCTTCCTCAGGAGTATCGAGCGGAGGACTGCATGGAAATGGTTGAGAATGCGGTCGCCGAAGGGGAGGAACAGGTGTCAAATATAGATTTCGTCAATTTTGTAGCGGATACCAAGCCGCTCACATTTGCGGTGTCGGATCAAAACCCAAATGCAAAAATAGGGCGCAAGGCGTTTATTGAGGAGCATAATGCTAAGATTTTCTACAAGATGGGTAGCGAAAATCATGTCGCTGATGCATTATCATGACAAAACATCCATTGGTTAGAAAATTACTTAGAGTCGGACGCTGCAACATTTCACAGTGACGTGTCCTTGACATACACCATCGTAAAGACGGACAAACCGGTGAACTGTTTCCGAAACCAGATTATATTAATAGAAGAACAGCATGACACAGTCCAGAACTGTATAATGTTTGCGGAAAAGACTCGACACATTATTTGCTTCACAGACAAAAGCACCTTACAATAGGCTGAAAACGCGGTCTTAAATTCTGGGGTTGTAAACGCTATTCATTGTGACTTAGCGGTTTTGGCGCACATATAACATGGCATTGTCGTGCCATTTCCCACCACAACATTTTGATTCACTGTAAAACTTGTCACTGATGTGGTGAATAAACTGGACCAGGAGGAGGTAGCCACAGCAGAGCATAACCGGGCTCACAGAGCGGCAGAGGAGAATGTAAAACAGATTCTCCACAATTATTTTTTTCCCAAGTTGACTAGATTTCATGAATCCAGACAGAATAGGGTTTTTTTATCCCCGAGAAAAGGTTTTGATACAAGGTGACGCACCGATATGCCGAAGGAAGTGTCGTAGTCGACTTAGGGACAACTGTCCTTATTAAGGGAAGGGTGGTCCATAGGGACAATTTACGGTAGAATTATTTTTCCTTATTCACGCACCATTTCACACCCTTCTTGCAAAGTTTTTTCTGATAATACTTCTATTAATGACAGGAATTAGTTTAATGGACCTAATGGAAATTTCTCATGTGAAAGTTTTGCAAAATAGAGATCTACTGCATTTTGTAATAAAATATCCTAAGCCTAAGTTAGTATATAAGAGGAATATTGTTTTCGCTGTTTATCATAATGGAAAGATAGTCAACCTAGCCGACAGCGACAACATCGCGGAATGAAACAAGCAGATATTGCCATTGGACATTGCAGCCATATTATTACATCAACTTTCTGCAAGCAACTCCCGAAAACAACTTGCGCTCAAAAACTTCACTCCGGAAAAGTTGCGCTCTGCAGTACCCGACCAAATTACCTCGAACTTATAACAGTGGTCGATGATGGTGTCATCGTCATCAGTGGCAACGCGGTCACAGTGAAGGAAGGGAATAGTCTGGAAAAGGTTGTCACTGGCACGTTCCTGCTCACTTTCGACCCCGAGGTTAGTGTTAACCATTCCGTGTACGTCAACCAAATTAACATAGTGAGAAAGACGCCAGGCGTTTCGGCATCAGGACTGCTGAACATAACCAGCCATGACAAAATACTGAGTATGGCGTATCTTCATAAAATGAGCATGGGCAACCTGCGGCACATCGACGGAATAAAAACAAAACTAACTAGGTACCGTATTGTGTCTGGAACAATTACGTTTACCGATGTTATTACATGCTACGCCCTGGTCAAGCTCATTCAAGTCTGGAGGAAGAGAAGTCAGCGACGCGTTCTTCAAGTGGTAATTGACGAGTTGAAGAGAACCGAGGACGGCTCTCACTTGACCATCGTGTTAACTTGTGTCGTCGGCACCATATCCAGTTTTACGGCTCATCTCCAAAGCACGTAATTGCCTTATGTACTGTGTCTGAATACCACGAATTTTGTTCTTCACGACTTTGGTTATCCTCGGTGCTGCTGCATGCCCGGTGCCAGGTTCACATTTGATTCGCCGGACATACGCCAGACGCACAGTCAGCTACTTCGTTTTGCTTCTTGCCGACTTAGTGCTAAGATGCAATTCTTAATTGCAATTATGCAATTATATGCAATTATTGCAATCCGCTACATTGTTGCTGTCCGCTAAACGAAGAATTGTGCTGAATTTCATGTACTGTTATTCTCTTATAAACTAGCTCCGGCTTAGAATACTTAATTAAAAAATACAAAAATGTATCATCTAACAAAACTGTGCCATAAGCTACTTCCATTAAATCAATTATAGTAATATTTGTAGTGTGCTCGTCTATCATCGCCTTTAGATCTCTATTATCCAAAATTGTGGGGTATACAATGCCTATTTTTGCTACAGTTAATGTTTCATATAAATGGCCTGTATCGATTTGATTCTGTTTTACACTTCCAATAATTGTATTGACAGTGTCGGTTAGCCAATGGTTTGTTGTTGTTGTGCTTTTTAGAGTAGAGAAACCATTCCTCCCCCTTCCTATAGCTCAGTGGAGTTCGCATTAATTATTTCAATCGGTTTTTTTTTTGTTACCGAGTTTACTGATCTATTATATTCAATTGTCGCTTGTAGAAATGGTTTGACCACAACTTCTATTTTCCTTTCTTGTTTTCTTGGGTGCCTAGCCTACTTTGCCTTTGTGCAGATTTTACAATATACGACGACCTCACTTGCTTGTTTACCCATTTTAGGAAAGTTCTCCAAATTTAACTAAACGAAAGGTAAAACAACAACTACTAAAACAAAGAGTCAAGGCTGTTCTGGACTCAGAAATGCCTGTTGAACGCAATCCTCCGACTGCGCGAAGCATGCAAAATCAAAATCAGCCAGCAAAGAACAGCATGAGCGTACCCCACGTTCAAACAGCTGTTAACACAACAAACAATAACGCATATCTTATCTCATCATCCAACGGTTCAAACAACTGCATCATCAACAACAACAACAGAGAACCTACCCAGGCTTCACTTCCCGCTAATTTGGAGAGAGAGCGTTCATGCTCTCTCGCAATACAGAAAACAATTTCACACACACAAAGTGAAAACGCATCATCAATACAGACAAACGCAGCCTCTCGCTCTACCGCACAACTAACTATTAAGAGCTCTATGGCCACATGTAAAATGCAGCCTCTGCCGTGGAGTGCACAATGTGCTTCCACCAACAACAACTACATCAACTACTACAACAACGCTCGCTCTGGCTTCTGTCGGAGTGTTCACAACAACAGCAACAACAACTATAACAATCACCATGGCAACACGATCAGCTGTATCATCTGTTCCCTCTATATCCGCAGTAAGTACAAAAACAACAACATCAAGTAAGCACTACGATACACAAAACATAAACAACGCAAACACTCAAGAGTCCAGCCTGAAGAGAAATATGAGCAAACAGTCTCCCATTAACAGTGCTGAACAAAACAGCACAAGCAAAAACAAGAGAAATAAACAATGTAACGGAACGCAAACAATACTGCAACAATACTGGCTAAGCGCACCAATCACAACCAACAGATTCGCCCACCTCTCTCAAGACGATGACAATCAAGCGAACAGTGGTGCCGAAAGTTTTTCCGATGCAACAAATTTGCCAGCACAAAAAAATTTCAAATCAGTTAAGCCACCACCAATCTACGTTCAGGACGTCGAACAAATTAGAGTTCTTAGCAATGCTCTAAAAAATGTAATTAAACATAATTACATTTTAAAAACGCTGCAGAATAATGAGGTGCGAATATAAACAAAAGATTCTAACAGTTACTCCACAGTTATTAAGATACTGCAAGAGCACAGAACGAAATACTACACGTTCAAACCGAAGGAAGATCGTGGATTTAAAGTAGTGCTCAGGAATATGCACCACGCCACTGACATTAACGAAATAAAAAATGAACCTCTCTTACCTAGGACATGAAGTCATAAACATCCATAATGCACAACAAAAAGTCACGAACAAACCGCTTCCATTATTCTTCATTGAATTGAAAAACAATGCAAACAACAAAGATATTTATAACATAACCACACTGCTCGGCACGAAAATCATTTTCGAGCCCCCACACCATAAACGCATAATATCGCAATGCTCAAATTGTCAAAAATACGGCCACACGAGAAATTTTTGCACCAGAGACCCGATCTGCGTCAAATGCGCCGGTAAACACAAAACAATCGACTGCAAAATTGAAGCCAATGGTCAAATAAAATTTGCAATGTGAGGTGCTGCACACACTGCAAACTACAAAGGTTGTGAGATATACAAGGCACTAAAAATAAAAAGATTTCCAGCCCTTAGAGAAACTGGCCACCAAGTTCCTGCTGAGACAGTAGCAGCAGCTCCAATCGAGACTCAAAACTTAAACAAAATTAAGACCGGTTTATCGTACGCTCAAGTAGTTAAGGATAAGAATGAGAACAATAATGGCGAAAAGAATAAGAAGAAACAACTTACGAATCCAACCAATGAATACATAAGTAGACCCATTGACATAAAAACTGATATTACTGAGATCAAAGACCTGATGTAACAATTGTTTCAACAAGTCACAAATATGATAAACATCATAACAATTCTCATATCGAAGATGCACAAACAAAATGGAAACTAAATTAAGGATCATAACTTGGAATGCAAACGGACGGAAAAACCATATTGACGAACTACAAATACTTCTTCATGACAACAGCATTGACACAACATCAATCTCGGAGACACATTTTACAAACAAACATTTCATACAAGTTAGAGGGTACAAAGTGTATACCACAAACCACCCCGATGGCACAGCGCACGGTGGAACAGCCATAATTATTAAGCAGTGCATAAAGCACGAAGAGCTTGAGCCATATCAGCATAACTACATACAAGCAACGAACATTCAAATTGATTATCTCGTAGGACCACTCACAATATCTGCTGTATATAGCCCACCACAGCATAATATTACAGACACAGTATATAAGAATTTCCTCAACTCTCTTGGACAACGCTTCATTGCAGCCGGTGATTACAACGCGAAACACACTATGTGGGGATCGAGGCTAACGGACAAAAAAGGCAAAAATCTCCTCAGCGCTATGCAGTTCACAAACTCTAAACACTTGAGTACAGGCGAAACAATATATTGGCCAACAGACATTAATAAACCACCTGACTTGACAGATTTTTTCATCACAAAGAACCTGGACATTCGCAAATGTAACATCTTATTACGATTCGAACTCTCGTCAGACCACAACCCTATAGAATTAATATATGACTCGCACGTCAGGCCTACACATGCAAACAGACTTCTGTACAACAACAGAACTGACTGGCATACTTATAAGGAATACATTGAGATTAATTTAATGACCGACATCCCTCTTAAATCATATGAGGACATCGAGTCCGATAGTACTCCTAAATGACACCATTATGAAAGCAGTCATACAATCGACACCAAAAAAGAAGCAGCAAAATTGGACATTCTACACACAACCTCAACTACGACGGCTATTAAATAAAAAATGTAAACTACGGAAAACCTGGTCAACCACAAGATCTCCTGACACAAAAAGACAGTACAACAAGGCAACTAAAGAGGTTTAAAAAATGATTCAGGTATTAAAAAACAAACAATTAACATCATATCTTAAGAGCTTGACACCCACGAGTCAAACGGACTACTCTTTATGGAAAGCTACTAAAGGATGGACAAATAAAAGTAATCATCATACTCCTCTAAAAATGGAAAACGGGTTATGGGCAAAGACGAACTTGGACAAAGCTAAAGTATTAGCGGACTACTTCGAATGGGTTTTTACAGAAGTCGCCACCAACTCAGATGATCCACAGCTGAACACAGATATTAGCAGAGGTTCAGAACATATAAAACATGAAAAGACCACCATAGGAGAAATAAGAAAATGCATTAATAATGACATAAAGGAAAAAAAGTCCCCTGGATATGACAAAATAAATGGGAAACTCCTGAGAGAACTACCTGTAAAAGCTATAGAATATCTAAGAAACATGTTTAACTCTATGTTCATTTTCCGAGAGTCTGGAAAGTAGCTGAGATTATTGCCATCCCGAAACCAGGCAAAGACGCATCAAAAGCAGAGTCTTATAGACCAATCAGTCTACTCCCTGTAATCTCAAAAATTTTCGAAAAGATATTAAGAAGTAGACTATTGCCACTACTAGAACGCAGGCACACCATTCCAAATCACCAATTTGGTTTTCGAAGAAGTCACTCATCGATACAACAAGTGAACAGAGTTACGCACAAAATTCTAAATGACATTGACGATAATAAATTTTGTATTGGACTCTTCTTGGACGTGGAAAAAGCTTTTGACAAGGTTTAGCATAAAGGTCTCAAACGAAAACTTAACAATATATTCCCTCAAAACATAGTACATATATTAACATCATATATCACAGATAGATACTTCTTAGTTAAATACTCAGACGAGTACTCAACCCTTAGAGAAATAAATTCAGGAGTTCCACAGGGAAGTGTGCTAGGACCTTTATTATATACCCTATACACAGCAAACATACCATGTCCCACTCACAGTTCATCGATGATTGCAACTTTCGCCGATGACACAATACTCCTAAGTGTTCATAAAAACATAAATACTGCAACATCCATGTTGCAAGTAGACTTTAATAAAACACTTGACTGGCTTAGAAAGTGGCATATTAAAATAAACAAAAACAAAACAGTAAAAGTTATATACACTACTAAGACTAGATTCATACCAATCCATATAAAAATGGATCGAGACGACGTAACCATTCAAAAAGAAGCCAAGTACTTAGGATTGTATATTGACAGTAAACTAAACTGGAAACGCCATACACAAGAAAAGCGTGACCAAATCAAAATGAAAGTAAGACAACTGCACTGGCTGCTCAAACCAAATACACACATTTCACTTGAAGACAAGCTTCTAATCTATAAGACAATTATTAAACCAATTTGGACATATGGAGCCGAAATATTGCTAGTTGCCATCAAAATCAATATCAAAAAATATAAAGTTAATCCAGAGGCAACAATCAAAAATTATTCGCACCATCACCAAAGCCCAATGGTATATCACCAACACGGACCTTCATCGAGACCTACGAATTGCAACAGTATATGAGCAAATAATAAATTTAAGCACAAAATACTAAACCAAACTTTCCCAACATTCGAACGATGGTGTGAATACTTTACTATTAGATGAACTAACTCGGCAACGTAGACTAAAAAGGGTGAGACCAGTGGACTTGACATAGTAATGTGTTACTTCCAATTAATAATTGTTAATTGGTGTTATCTTTAATTGTTTATTTATTGTTAAAATACATGTATTGTTAAATTCCAGTCACAACACGATTTTACAATCTGATTGTAAAATTGAAATTCACCCACTTGTCCTAAATAATAATCTGTACAATAGTCGATTTATTCTTCTATAATAGACAATGTACTCTTCTGTTAGGAAATAAAAAAATAAAAAAATTTTGGAAAGTAATAATCTACAAGTACCTGTTTTATATTCTTCTGTGTTGCTCTATGGGCACGATTATGCTCTGACCACATAATTTCCTTTTGTTCGCTTTTGTCTGTAATATCTGTCACTATAGTTTCACAGAAGCAGGACCTAGTCGGTGGGAAGCAACGTACTAACTCATGTTGGATGCTTGCTAAAGTTGACAATTCGCAAAAAATTTCGTTCACTACGTTGGGGTTTAAACTGACTTTACCACGCCTACTAGAGTGTCGTTTTAAACACCATACAGATAGTGCCTCAAATTCTTTAATTCCCAAACCATGGCCAATAGTTCTCTTTCATTCGTTGCGAACTTTGTCTCTCTTTCCTTCAGAGTTCGAGATATAATGGTAATTGGTTTACAATTTTGGGATAGTACTGCATCTAGCCCCTATGATGAAGCGGCCGTCGTTAGGTCGACCGGGTCTTGAAGTTAGTTAGCCAGACTTAGTTCGCCGTTGGTCCTAAATGCCAACGTTGGTCGGTTTGCTGTTAATGCCGAAGCTTGTCTTCTAGGGCGGTGCTGCATGTGCGGTGTGAGGCTCGGTTTGCCGTTAACCTTAAGAGTGCCGACGTTGGTCTTCCGCAATGCTGCTGAATGTGCGGTGTAATGCCGACGTTGGTCCTTCGCGGTGCTGCTGCATGCGCGGTGTCGGGTTCAATTTCGGTTCGCCGGACGTACGCCAGACGCACATTCAGCTACTTCGTTTCGCTTCTTTGCAACTTATTCTTTCCTCATGCGCTGAGCATACTAATCAGTTTGACTAGGATTTGGCAGTTGATTTGTCTATTGTCGTTTTCGATCTTTACTTTTATTTATATATATATATATAAATAATATAATATACATTTTGTGCTTAACATTGTTTAATTATTTTGGCAAGTACAACACTTAAAATTGATTTTCCTGTATATTGAGTTCAATCTCTTTTTTTTCTGCTTTGTTCTCCCTTTAAATTGTTTTTGCTATTTTTGTCTTTTTCTGTTTTCTTCTTCTTCTCGATAAGCAGTTTTTATTTTTGAATAACTGTATTTCCTCTTTGCTCTCACGGAATGTCTTTTATAAAAACTAATAATTCACCTCACTTGTCTCTTTCCAATTTTATCTCTGTCTAGCTGAGAGTGTCAACATTCGAGCTTAAGTCGTTGTGCTTTTTTGCACAGTGTGTTGATACTCACAAATAAATTTTGAAAATCAATTTAAAAAATTTTCACTTTCAAGTTCATTTTTATTATTATTATATTTATTTCTTTTATTTTTGCTTATTTATTATTTATTTGATATATTCATTAATTTTTAAGCTTTTATAAATTTAACCAAAAAAAAATATATATATATTTTTATTCTTTTATATATTTTTGAAATGTATTTCTTTTTTCATTTATATTCATTTCATTTATTCGTTTTGTGCTACCTTATTTGTCTTATTTTGCTTTCATTTTATTTCTATTTTGTTACCTACGGTTTTATATTTTGTGCAAAATGAGTTGCTGTATTCGGGCTTGCACCAACAAAGACAACTTTAATAAAGATAAGCTTAGAGGGGTCTCTTGTTGGATGTGCGATAGCATTGCCCACCTTAAGTGCGTTGGTGGTCGTGACCATGACCGACTTTACGGTACTGCTAATCCTGCATCGGGTGGCATCAGGTGATCTTGCCTCACCTTCTTCAATCGCCAGGGAGACTTCTCAATGATGTACCACCGTATGCGAAATAAATACCACAAAATTAAAAAACTATTCACTGAGCTCTCCTCAGAGTTTGATGCTGAGGCAAAAATGTTTATGGAGTACTCTTTTGACTCGACTCCAATGGCTAATCCAGTACAACTGCCGCCAGTATTCCCTCACAATCTTGCGCCTACCACAGCGCCACTTATTCATTTTTCGTCTCCTCATCCTCTTTCTTATCATTTCCCACCAACTTGTTCTACTGCTTCCAAACCTTTACCCACTTACTCTTCTAAACTTTCTTCAATATCTGCCCAATCGTCCCATTCCTCTCTAATTCTAGTAGCTCCTTCAGCCATTATCCCCTCTACTACTACTTCATCTGTTGCTTTCAACTTTCAACCCACTACTTATTCGTCTTCCTCTATTCCATGTCCTAATACTGTAACTTCAGCTTCAACTTCTCCTTCTTCCCATTCTTTACCCACTTATTCTTCTATACTTTCTTCTGTATCTACCCAATCGTCCCATCCCGTACCAAATCCAGTAGCTCCTCCTACCATTACCCCCTCTACTATTTCTTCATCTATTGCTTTCAACTTTCCCTCCACTACTTGTTTATCTTTCTCTATTCCCTGTCCTACTACTGTAACTTCAGCTCCATCTTCTACTAAAGTCTCTAGCTCGTGCTGTACTTTGCCTCCCCCTAAGAGTTCTTCGCAGTCTAACAATGCCTCTACTCCATTGCCATGTACTTTAAAGGTGCTGGATCCTCGTAAACATGTTTTTATTTCCAGGTTGGATAAGGAGACAACCTGTGACGACGTTGCACGCTATATATCATTAAAAGCATGCAACCTTTCGAATATTAATATTCATAAGTTTAATTTTTCTGGCCCTAGATAAGCTTTCAGTTGCTATGGAAGTATTTTCTGTCATTTTTGGCGCTAATTTCTGGCCTGCCCATAAGGTGGTCCATGAGTTTCCTAGGAAAGAAACTAGGCCTTTGCAGGTAACCTTACCAGTCACTGATTCAGCTTCATCTTCTGCTTCTTCCAATGCTCCAAGAAACTAACACTACACTTTCAAAATGTTAGAGAGCTAAAGTGTAAACTTTCTTCAGTTCTGTCATTATTGTTTAATTTATTGGCTTAATTGAATTAATGCATAACTTACTTTCTAAACTTGTAATCTAAATTTTTGTTTGAATTGTCTATATCATTTTAGGTATTAAATTCTAAATTAAGTCTTAGATTTAGTTTAATATTGCATGTTTATCAGAGGCTGATGATGTTTTTATCTGAAGCCAAATATTTAGTACGTAGACATTAGCTTTGGTATCGCATGTTCACCAGAGAACTTAGCAATTAACACCAGCTGAGCCCAGTCTATGTGACTGGGTGAATTTTGATGCCACTTGGGCCTGCTCCATGTGAGATCAGTGTGTGGAAATTGCGTACCTACAATGTCAAAAAAAAAAAATCCTGTGGTCGACACTATAGCTTTGTTGTCCTTTTATGATATCGTGTTAACCATCATTCCTATCGCTATAAATTTCAGAAACGAAATTTGGTTTTGTCTAACCTTGCCAAGACGTTGAAGTCGAGAAACGCAAGCGTGCAATTTTGCGAGTGTGTTCTGTATGTGTAGTGGGTGCAGAAATTGTGTTAGTTTATTATTCCTTTCCTTACGTGAGACGTAACCACTCAGAAGCAATTGTAGTTGTGGCAGCGTATCTTAACATAAGGCAGCCTTTCGACCGAGTTTGGCACAACGGGCTGCTTAGTAAGCTCAAGAATCTCTTGGCGCCTCAAGTATGGTTAATCGTGCGCGGCTACCTTGATAACAGGACATTCTCAATGGTACTGGATGGTATGGAGACTAGCATGAAGGCTATTTGCGCAGGTCTCCCCCAGGGTAGCGTTTTTGGGCCTACACTATATACACTGTTCACGCACGACATGCCCACTGGGTCAGAAATACCACTGGAGGATCCACTGGATGTAATCATTCCCACGTTTGCAGACGATACGGCCATCCTCGTCAGAGACAAGTGCATTTATGAAGCCACGCAGCAATACCTGCATATTTTTGAAAACTGGACAAGACGTTGGAACATTTGCATTAACAAAAACAAATGTGCCAATCTGACACACGCCTTACGGCCGGATTTCTGTCCGGGAGTTTTCATTGGAAACCAGCTGCTGGAACACCATTCAGGTTACAAATACCTGGGTGTGTATTTGGATAGGCGGCTAACGTTCAAGACGCATATTCGAAGTATCACGAAATCCTTAAGACAGGGGATTGGTAAATTGCATTGGCTTTTAACTAGCAGGAATAAATTGTCCTTGGGAAATAAGGTGAACATTTACAAAACCATAATTGCTCCTGCTTGGCGATACGGTTTGCAGGTGTATGGCATAGCAGCGAGGTCAAACATCACGAAGGTGAGAGTACTGAAGGCCAAGACATTGCGTATGCTTACTGGTGCCCCGTGGTTCAGCGAACGACGAACCCAGAGAACGACTTAAAAATACCGAAAATTCGCGATGTGATAAATCGTCGGGCCAAAAATTATATGGAGAGGGTGAAAAATTATCCAAATAATCTAGTAAGGTTACTTCGAAAACGACGCAGAATGGGAGGAGTTAGGGCGTCGGGACGGCTGAGAAGATCACACCCTCCTTAATATATCCTTTTAATATTATTATATCCACACTCACTAATTTAAGATGTTGTGTTAGTTTTTGTGTATACACTTTAATTGCAGTTGTTCTAATAATAAGAGAAAAATTAAATATAAAGGAAAAAAAAAAAACCAATAAAATAAAAATCCACAACGTGTCTGGCACGATATATCCGAATATAACATATTTTGTACTCATTGTTCAATAGGAATACGGCTTCAGTAAGTGTTTTTGCCAAGGGAAAACATCATATCCCACAATTACATGTGGTAAATTTCGTCCGTTGCCAATTATTTTTTAGGACGGGAAGTTTGTCTCGGCATTATTGATCACTGCTTTTAATTTGCTTTGCAAAAACACTCCGGCATCATTCACACGATCATTGCATCCTACATCTACATATATGAAATGGCAGTTTGCGTCTGCTAAATTTAGTAGAATAATACGGTGGCTTCCTTTATAGTTGAAAAAAAAATATGCAAAAGATTACGTGCTTTCCGTCAAATGCTCCCAAGCAACTGCCATTTAATTAAAAAAGTTTCTGCAATACTGTAATGCTAAAACTGTTATATTTATTATTATATATTTATTTTTATATATCTATTATTATATGTTTATTATTATATATTTATTATTTTTTGCAGATGAAAGGCAAGGCAAAAAGAAGTATTAGCAAGAAACTAGACTTAGTAAAGCAAATGGTTGCACAAAAAAGGGATCTCGTATATAGTAGAATATCCTGAATGTGATATTCAACACATTGAATCATCATCAGTGGCACCATTCACTTGTTCTTCGGAGTCAGAGGCGGTGTCATTGCCCATAACAGCAGTTATGTTGAGGTGTTGCTGGGCGAACCACTCAAGAATAATATTCTTCAACGTTCACTCGAAGGAATTGATATGGCCGACGAGTGAATGATGTAGAATTAATTTTCATTCCATTATTTCACATTACACATTAGCACTTAACTTAAGCAGTAACAATTGGGGCCTTATTTATTTATTTACATATATAGGACTTATTTATTTAATTATATTATATGAGATATTTTATGGATTATTCTTTAAATAATAAAAAATTCTTACTTTCAAATATGTACTCTTTAAATTTGTCCAAATAGCAGAGCAAACCTTTGGAATCTGAAAAGACAAAAAAGGATGAGACAGACAAGATTGATAAGTCGTGCTTTTTAATGATTCGCCAGTTACTAAATATCTCAATGTAGCGGTCAATTTTTCATCTGGACTAATAACCTTCTTTAATTTCGTGAGGGCTTTTTGTATGTCATTTTTGATTAGCGATAGTAGTGCATTGAATTGAACATCGTTCATTGGTGATAATTTTTAAATGAGGATTCATAACTGGTCAAATCTTGCATTAAAAATGCGAACGACCCTTTTGCACATCGGTTTGTTCTCTAATCTGCGACCCATTTTTTCCTTTTTTTACGCTTTGAAGCCTCCAACACTATTTCGTAGCACTCCAACAAATTTAATACAATTCCATCATCACTACTATAGCTATTATCCAAAATAAATTCCACAGTCTCTAAAATCTCATTTGCCGTTACCAAACTCATTTTAATCTACCGCAAATTTCACAACAAAACAAAGAAACAGAAGATGTAGAGAACTATTAAAAATATTGAAAGCTACTCAAGATAATGTAATAATTCAGATTAATACCAAAGAGGAATTAACGATTGCTTGAGAGAGTTGATTTGTCAAGTGTAATACCCGTCAAACTATTAACTGGGGTTGGCGTATTAACCCTTAGACTAGCCTAAGATTTAGTATGACAAATACCAACATAGGCAATCTTATTAGCCTTGTGTGCTATATAAGTGTATTGCGATTATTATATTTTATGACTGATAGATCGATTTATTCGATCGATAATTATACTAACAATTAACTATCGAAGCTAACTGACAAGAGAACCAAAGAATTATTGAAGCTAACTGCCAATAGAAACAAAGAACAAGAGAAAATTAAAAGAGCGAAATACATCCCCTCCGTCTTGAGGTTACAATTCGACTGAGTCGCTTGTCGCTTGCTTGAATATATTTATTTTCACACAGCCTTGCGGTCGAAGCTATAGTTGATTCTTCTTTAGTGTCGCGACAGTTGCAGACGCATGATGTGTATGTGGGCACAGTCACACCAAACTTGAGATTCATATAGCCAAATTGGGAGAATTATCAATTTTAAAATAATCAATTGGTGATGTAGTGACAACTTTTACTTCCGGTTAATCAAAGAATAGAAGATACAAATATTTATGTTGATTTTGTCAAGGGTATTGGCAATGTGAATTTCGAATGTAAGTTTGCTGTATAAGTGCAGCCCAAAATATCCAAGATTATTGACCCAGGGTATGTCAATTTTTTTAACTCTCATAGTAGCATTAGGGAAATGTTTGTCGTTTCGTCTCCTAGTGAAGAAAATAGCAGAGGACTTTTCAGTGTTCGGTTTAACATTCCGCTTTTTGTAATATACTTAAAGGTAGGAAAATGAACGTTGAAGTGTATTATGTATTTCAGACAAGTGCAATAAAGAGCCGTATCATCTGCAAAAACGGATGTGTTACAGTTATACAGTACAGGCAGATCATGGGTATATAAATTATACAAAATGTGTCGCAGGACTGACCCCTGAGGTACACCAGCACTGACATAATGAACACTCGATTGAACACTTTGCAGGTCAATAAAGAATTTTCGGTTGGTAAGGAAGTTCTGTTTAATATTCTTCTGGTGAGTCCGGAGATTTACCAGGTTTAAAAACAGCGATGATTTTGTGAAATTTTCCAGATATGCGAAACGTAGCCGATTTGAAGACAGTCGGTCAGTAAAGCAGCGAGATAACGAAGGATATTTGTTGACATATTTTTAATGCATATGTTGGATGACTGTTAGTGCTTGGTGGTGTTTTTAGTACTCGAACTATGGACGCAACTTCATAATCACCAGAGGTACATCAGAGTTGCGCAGATCAGTCAATATACGTATCGAATGTTTGACCATGTCACTAGTAACACTGTCCGAAAGGTTGTCTGTTAGTTTGCTTTTGCCTTGGAAAAGTACCCCTAGAATATTTGCTTATTATTGCCGTGTGGTGTAAGTAATTCCATTGTATGAGAAACTTAGTATAAATTGATTTCTGTTTCTGGGTAACATGGTTAGTTTCCAAAATTGTGTGGAGTGCTTATTTGGGCATGCTAACGTTTTGTTTCAAGTGAAGTTTTTGTGCATAGTTTCTTTGGTACCGAAATTTAAAATGCTCTGCATATTTTGGTTGTAAGAAAATAGACGGTATTATCAATGGAATCAGACGCAGGAGTTTCGGCGCGAGATAAATGGAGATATGCAAACTTACTTCTTAAAATTTTCTTAAAGAGCTGTCAATTACTCAATTACTCAATGTCACGTAGAGTAAATCGGAAAAGTCTTACTGTGTATATTGGTATTAAATGCTATCTTGGTAACTATGGTCAGATGTTCAGATGAAAGGTCATTGTAAGTCGTAGGATCTGGTAGAAAGCCTGGAACATTTGTGAAGACCACGTCAAAGGATATAGTTTTATAATTAGTTGGAATGTATGTATGGTCCTTAGTATATACTATCGTATACTTGTTCAGAAATATGATCTCTTGCAGAATGTTATCACTGCAGTTAACTCTACTGCAGCCCCACAGTCTGTTTCTACTATTGATGTCACCACCTCAAAGTGGCCATTAATACGTGGTAAATTGGGAAGGTCTGTTTTGAAAAACCTTTTAAAGTCACTTTAATCGCTAATTACGTTGCAAGACCTATTCAAACATTTTGCCGATGGTTCCGGAAAGTAAACAGAAAAAGGTTTTAGGGTATTATGTGGATCTAAATTGACTCCCACTGCGACGTTTTTTGTAAGGTTAGCATCAATGTTGAGCATTTCTTGATTGTTCAAAAAGTTATGAATTGCGATAATGACCCCACCGTCCCAGCATGTGATTCGATCCTTTCTCTAAAGCGTATAATGAGGAAATTTAAGTCTGTCACGTGAGTTCCAGGCCATGACATTGAGAGAGTTAAGACTGTTATTACTTAGAGATGTATAAATACTCAACCGCTAACTGGGTGATGACGTTGAATTGTTTACGCTTACTAGACCATAGGCTTAGTTTTTCAAGCAATTCCATAGTATGCGACTGGATTTCATCAGTCGTAAAGAGATCCTTCGATGCTTGTTGAGTTGATAAGATTATTAGTACCTCTTTGTAGTTAAGCGTATTAACAGCCTTATTGCTAGTAGATGTCGTGTTGTGGCTGAAAATACGAACAGGAACGTTTTAAGTTTCTATCCATCTCCGGGACCCATTTTTCCTTAATGTTGGAAAGTCAGAAATATAGTTAGCGATTGCATAGCCCTCAACGTTGTTCTTGGATTGGTTATGATGTTTAGTGGTGTGGTTATTACTAGACATGTTTCTCCGAATAAGAGATTGTTACGAAGTGCGACACGAGCAAACAGGCTCTGAAGAATGGTGATGACCATTACAGTTAGCACAAAGCATTATTGTAGTTGCTGTACAGACAGACGTGTGATGTGGACCAGCACAATTAGCAAAGGAAGTTTTGACACTGCAGTGACAAGAGCCAAGTGCAAATAGTTGGCAATTGTAACATTAAGTAAGCTTATTGATGGTTTTAGTTTTATATTCCCATCTGACCCTCATTGATCGAACTAAAGTTGTGCGTCAGTTGCTTGAGAGTCATGGATCTATTTTCGAAGGCATATATTGTAGACAGAATTTTCACTCCAAATTGAAATTGAAGAGAGCACAGCTTTATATGGTTTAGTCTCGTATAAATTAAATTCGCAATTACGAGATTTCAATTCATTGCAAATCTTCAAATAATGATAAGCGGAATTTAGGAAAACTTTTATACCAATCGATATCTTTTTGATCGAGCACTCCACACTTAGCATTGAATTCAGCATGTCTTGAATATACGAAGGTCATTTATTGGAGCAACCTAATTTTTGTTGTTGTTTGTCATCGTCAAACCATGAGACGCCAATGGTTTCCCCGACATTATCGTCGTCATCTAAGGTTTGCAGCGGACGAAATCAATTTTTATATTAATCTAACTGCTGAGTTTGCCTAATTGGTTTGCTTTTTAAACAAGGCGTTTTCGGATTTGATGCATATCATGCATCATCAGTAAGAGGCGTTGATTGTCTTATAATTGTGGATCCTTTTGATGTTTTTTTCAATATCGCCATTATCTTAGGACTTGCACAAAGCTGAAAACAAATGATAGAAACCAATTGTTTAGTTGTTTTAAGAAAAAATCTCGCGTGCAATTAAGCGCGAGTTAACTATCCATAAAAGGAAACTCGAGTGGCTCTATTGAGTGGTTGTTGTCTACTGTCTATTTAGTGCGAATAATTCATGCCTTTTATATCATTCTTATTTCTATGTACATTTAATATATTTCATTCTTACATTTGACGTAATAATATATTCTTTCATTCTTACTTCTATATACATTTCCATCTTACATTTACTCAACTGCGACCTAAGCAGTAAATTCCTTCATTCTTACTTATTTTTCTTACTTTTGTGCTTTTGTTATTGGTTGGAGTTACGCAGATGCAAATGTCAGATATTCTGGCGGAACAATTCTGTTTGTGCGGAAAGCCAAAGGTGCCGATCGCGTCGGTGTGTCGGTATGCCACGTGTGCGTTTTCGGCAATGTTACTTTACGAATTCATACAAGAAGTGAAGGTGGGGACAGCTGCACTGCAGCGGTAACTCGAGCGTGCTAGAAATGAAACTTCAAAAAGCCTGAGTGAGACACAGTATAAAGTATACAACTAACAAATAAACGAAGCTGCCTAGAGAAAAGAATCATAACTACAAAGAGAAAGTCTAATACTAAGAGTAGTAACTAGTATAATACTAATAACTATAATAATACTAACAATAATAATACAAACAATAATTATACTAACAATAAACTATGGAAACTAACTACCACGAGAACCAAAGAACTATTGAAGCTAACTGCCAATAGAACCAAAGAACAAGAGAATATTAAAACAGCGAAAAACATCCCCTCTGTCTAGAGGTCACAATTCGACTTAGTCGTGTGCTTGCCGCTTGCTTGACTATCTTTATTTTGACACAGCCTTGCCGCCAAAGCTATCGTTGATTCTTCTTTGGTGTCGCAACCATTGCAAATTTTGTGCATACTCAAGTAGACCGAATATCGTGTCTTATCTCTGTTTTCGTTTTCTTTCCACACAAAAAAAATGTTATACGACTGCGCCCTATGCCTTCTCTGTTTCTCTTACATATTTTCTTCTATCTCTGTCGCAGAACCCGCCATCACGGCTCCGAAATATTGTAAATTTTTACTGCCAATGCGCCCTGAGAAGTTTTACTTCAAAGAAATACAAAAACAAAAATTTGTGAGTATACACTTTAACTATAAATTTCTTGATTGTTGTAACTTGATTGTTGCCAACGGTGTCCCATGAATACTCTCAACTTTTTGACATTTCTTTTTGTGGTCGTTCAGTTTTTTCACCGTTAATTTATTTATTCTTAATTTAAATTAAATTACGTTAAATTACGAAAAGGGCAAGGAAGCTACCCAATTTTAATAGAAAAAATGCAAAGTTTAGACTTATTGTGCAACACCTCGCAAAGATGTGAGGAACGGTCAAAATGTTTAAAGCTACTGAAGATAGTGTAACAGCTCAAATACCAAAGACGAATTAACGATTATTTGAGAGAGTTGAATTGAAAAATGTAATACTCGTCTTAGTACTCACGACCTTTTCATGTGTAACATCACTATTTAACTCAATGAATAAATATGTATGTATATAAATATATAAATAAAAAAAACTCATGTCCTTCCTCTTTCTGTTGTTTTCGGTCAAACCATTGTCCTATTATTGTTATTATTTTTACAACGGCCGGCTTTGTTTCAGTTTAAATGTTCGCTCAAATGACATCTCTCTCAGTAAAAACACATGCACTTGTTGTTTTGTTTTCGTTTCTCTGCTTCAACCAAACGATTGCTCTCAGCGAAAAGTACTTGTTTTTGTTTTCATAACTGAGTACTTCGTTTTCGTTTCACAACTTCGGCTCAGCGCTCGAATGCTATACGTCGAACGATAATGCGATGACTCTATGATGCTCGTGTAAAATTTCACTCTACTGAAACCAAAGATATTTCACATAAAAAAGGAGAAATTTCCATACATTTTGTTTTATTTTCATATTACTTAATTTATTTGACGTAAAACACGAAAAAATTTTATTTTTAAATTATCTATATATATAAATATTTTTCCCTCAAATGTTTGAAGCATCATTGTGTCTAATTTTTCTATTTTTTCATTATTTTTTTTATTTCCCATATGTTGTGTACATATGTTGTATGTCTTCACATTCTATTAAGACTATTAGTACATTGTTCAAACGTTATTTTAGGGTTATAGTTAACTTATGTGAGCAGATCACAAAAGTTTTTAATTTTTGTAAAGATGTAGGGGGAAAAACCAAAATAGTAAAATAATAATATAAATTTAAATTAAGTTAGTCGTGCTGAATACATTTCAGTATTTCATTTGTGCATGTTTTTTTAGTCGTGTTGGCTGGGGAGTGACTGTCGATGTTATATGACAGTAATCTTCCTTGAGTGTTTCATCAGCAAATATTTTTTCATAATAATTCGCTAGCACTGTCTCCTTGTCTAGGTACGTTACTGCCCATGATCCATTGTCCATTTTTATAGGTACCTGGTGTATTGTTTTATTTGTCAGTTTTTTTTGTAGCTTTCCACAGAGAGTAGTCGGTACAGCTTGTCGGTGTTAGCCTCTGTAAATACTTCGTGATTTCGTAATTTTTCTGGAGATATTTTCTAATTTCTTTAAATGCCTTGTTATATTTATTTTTTGCATCGGGGGATCTGCAAGTGGTCCATGCTTCTTTCAGTTTTCGTTTTGTACATATCAATTTGCGAAGCGTAGGGGGTGTGTATCGCTTTACGTAATGTATTATCTTGTCCGTAGTTGCTTGCAATACTGCCTTTTCAAATGTATCGTTTAGGTGGACTATAGCGGATTCTACGTTGTCGGGTGATCTCAGTGGAATGCTTGTATTTAAATTTGTGTTAATGTAGTCACGATAGGTATCCCAGTCAGTTTTGTTGTTGTGCAATAGTTTAGAATTGGTTGTGTTCACTTCAATTGAATTAAGGTCTAGTAGTATAGGTGTATGGTGTAACGAGAGTTCCAGTCTTGATGTTATGACACATTTATTCAATGAGGTCTGGCTTTTTATTTTTGTTTGTTGGCCAATACGTGGGTTCGCCGGTACAAAGATGTTTAGCTTTTGCTAACAGCAGTGCATCCTGTAGGTTTTTACATTTCTTGTTTGATATTCTGGAACCCCAGTCTGTATGCTTCGCATTGCAGTCGCCTGCAGCTATAAAGCGTTGTCCGAGAGTTTTTAAGAAGTCAAGGTATTGCGACTGTGAGATATTGTACTTTGCTGGGCTGTACACTGCTGTTATTCTTAGTGGTCCGGATGAGTCGACGATTTGTATGTTTGTCGACTCTGTATAGGATTCTTGGAATTGAAGCAGTACGTTTTGTTTAATATTTGGAAACGCTTCTGAAGAGGTTTTATTAGTTTTAGTTACTTTCAAAATATTAATAAGAAGAAGCGAGAAACGCCGACATAACACCGAAAAAGGGCCACATGCTACGACGTTAAAATTTTTCGAAGAAAATTTAACAGAGGAATGGAAGCTCTATTGTATACTACACTTGTATACTATTTGGTTTTCATTTTGAGCGCGTCTAAGACTATGTTTAAGTTACAGGCATCCATTTAAATATTTTTATTTTAATATATTGCAGGCTGGCACAATGGACAGGCGTCCGTTTTCGGGTCACACATTAGAAATATTTCACCACTTCTAACTAAAAATTTTAAGAGTTTTTCATTGCACACTCTAGTGTCGTCCATAAGAGTCACAATACCAGATTTAGAGCCAAATTTCGACACTTCGCGGGATAAATTTTTAAAAGTTAGGTTCTCTGCTTTATCAAAAAGGAGAAAATCTTTTGGACCCTCAAATCCGCCTGCATAAACTTTTTCGGCATAGCCAATTTTTGGATCGTAAAACGACATTTTTAATTTTTCAGAAAATTTCTACTTTTTTTTTTTTTATAATTAAATTATAACATTTAATGCAGTAAACTGCATAACACATTTGTCGGATTTAAGAAATAATGACGTGAGAAAAATAAAAAAAAAAACAAAAAAAAAACCAAATTAGACTTATACTAAATTAAAAACGATGTAAATTGCGCCGAAAAGGCAATGATATAGAAGGCTGTATCCTTCTTAGGGGGAGATCATTCGGGTGTAGCCTCTTCAGTCTACGGCTTGTTGAGATACGGGTGGGGGAGGAAGCTAGCGTGGAGTTGCGGACGTACCAAGGGGCGCTCGTAAATCTTCTGAGAGCCTTGCTCTGACATGCCTGCACTCTTCTGATGTTGTATGCAGCAGTAGTGCCCCAAATTTGTATGGCGTAGCGCCAAGCAGGTGCCACTACTTGCAGATAGATGAGCCTTTTATTAGTTAAAGATAACTTATTCGATGGGCGGAGGAGCCACTCCAGTTTCTTGAGCTTTTGGTAGCAGCGCGCTGTAACTACCTTAATGTGTGCACGCCAGGATCAAACCGAGATACCGGATTTACTCCATTTGCGGAATGATGCTTGTGTTGTAAGTCACAACCGGACAGACGCCTTGCCTTAATGTGAAGGAACAGTGAGCTGATTTCTCAGAGGTTATGGCTATATTCCAGCGCCTGGCCCATGAGTGGAATCTATCCAGGTAGCTGGACAATTTCTCCGCAGCTTCGTTCAGAGAGGCAGAGTTGAATATAACTGCCGTATCGTCCGCGTAAGTAGCAATAATCGAATGCTCATCTCTAGTTGTAGGCATATCAGAGGTATATAAGGAGTAGAGGACCGGAGCTAAGACACTCCCCTGCGGGATACCGCCTCTCATGTGCCTGATGGTGGAAATTTTGTCTCTTACGGCCACAGAGAAGGATCGTCGTTGAAGAAAGCTTCGCATTAGTAAAAACTGTTTGCCAGGCAGGAGTAATTTTAATTTATGCAGAAGTCCATCGATCCATACCCTATCGAATGCTTGTTTGACATCTAGGAAGACTGCAGAGGAAAAATTTCTACTCAAAGTGAATATATATAAAGTGAAAAATACCAACTAATCCCGAAAAACGGTGGCGATCCATGAAATCTCTGCCGCGTAATTTTTATTTAATTATTTTTTTAATGTAGACTTAGCAGGTCCAAAGTGAGCAGACACTGATTACACATTGGGTGGGGCCAAGTGGTATCAAAATTAACCCAGTTATATAGTAGAATGGGCTCAACTGGTCTTAATGTTAGTTTCTTTGTTCAACCAAGAATGGCATAGAGTGTTATAATTCAGAGGAGAAGCTAATGCAAAATGAGTGTTAAAATTTCTACATTTAGACTTAGATATATTCAACGATAGGTCTAACAAGTGAGGTATACAACACCTCTAATAATAGGTCTAATATAGCCTTAGAGAGTGAAGGGGTAATGTGGGTGCCTAAATGCAACTTGGAGTCAAACAAAATTCCAAGATCAATCAAACCTATTACCATTGATCTAATATGAGATTGAACTTAAAGCTCTAAGGAATTATGATATAGCTTTACATTTATTAGAGTTAATTATAAGATAGTTAGTGGGACACCAAGTAGAAAAAGAGTCTAAATCACTTTGAAGAAGGAACCGCTGAGAGGGGCCGTCAAACAAAATTCTAAGATCAATCAAACCTATTACCATTGATCTAATATGAGATTGAACATAAAGCTCTACGGAATTATGACATAGCTTTACATTTATTAGAGTTAAGTATAAGATAGTTAGTGGAACACCAAGTAGAAAAAGAGTCTAAATCACTTTGAAGAAGGAACCACGGAGAGGGGCCGTCAAACAAAATTCTAAGGTCAATCAAACCTATTATATTATATATATACTACGGAATTATGACATAGCTTTACATTTATTATTACATTAAAATATGAAAGTGTTTGATAACGGTATGTAAATCGTTGATGAATATATTGAAAATAAAAGTCAAAGATGATTGCCTTGACGAACCCCAGACGTTACAATAATATATTTTGATATAGAAGACTTGAAAAATTCTTTTGAGCTCGACAATCAAGATAAGATGCCAGCCATCGGACTGAGAGAAGAGGAAAACCAAACGCTTTGAGTTTGGCTAAGAGCAAATTATGCGATACTGTGTTGGAAGCTTTGCTGAAATCAATGTAAATAACATCCATTTGACTACCTACCGAGTAGTTGCGGTCAACAAACCGATTTTATACATAGTTAAGGATCATTTAATTGTTAGAAGATGTTTTGAATTGTAATGAACTATTATCGAATAGAGCGAACGGGTCCCTGCTAATATTAAAATAAGTAGGATAGATGTAATAAAAAATATGGCGCTGTGGTAGAATGTTTGGATAAGGTGCAATCGGCAAGAACTTAAATTCCAAGTGGTGGCATATTCTTGATAGCACTCATAGATGGGCCCTAGATGGTAGGGTTTTGGTAGCATATTATCCTGCCACTCGAACGGTTCGAGTTCAAATCTCCTGTATTGTGGTAGACTACGCACGTGACACGCAGGCGGTCTGAGTTCTAATCTCAGGGGGAATATTATTCTAGTCAACGTTCACCACAGAAAGATCAATTCGTAAGGCCAATGAACGCTTTCTTTACTATTGGTTAGCTCGAAGCGTAATTTGGAAGGGCAAATAAATTGGAGAGTGGCGGCTGAATACGCCACGGTTTGTATTCATCCTTTTGGCACCCGAACAGGGACTGATCTTCAATCTTTGAAGCTCTAAACTGGAGCTTAACCTGGTAGACGTGGAAGCGCGAGGCTGCAAAGGAGATTGTTCAATTTGGTCCAAGGGTGAGTCTTAATCTGCCTTTGCTGGGTAAGTGGGTTGACGGCTTCAGGTAGAATTTATTTCATGTTTGAATTTATTTATTCATTTAATGAAATAAAGTATCAAAAGTGTATAAGTGAAATTTGACAAACTAATTTAATATACAAGTGAGTCCAAGTGCTGCATTTTCGGGGAACAATTAGTGGTCCGTTAGATTTGCTTATGTACCCATATATGTATGTTGGGAAAGAAGAGAGAATGACGACATCACGAAGACGGCATCGATGGCAACGACGGCAACGATGGCGAAGACGGCAACGACGGCATCAATGGCGAAGACGGCAACGACGGCAACGATGGCGAAGACGGCAACGAGGACGAAGACGGCAACGACGGCGAAGACGGCAACGACGGCGAAGACGACAACAAACGCAACTTCGGGGATTTGAATAGAAGCGCGTATTCAAAACGGACGCAAAACGACGAGAAACGACGTAGAAGCGGATTTATTTAAAATATTATACTTAACTTGTAATCTTTCCTAGACCTAAATCCTACATGTACATATGTATATAAGTGCAGGTGTCTGGTGGCAAATTTTGAAATACATACGTTCATATGTACACTGATAATGACAATGAACTGTTAGTTTGTGTCAAGTGTTGCGTAGAGAAGTTCACATTTAAAGAATATTACATTGTTGTTGCGACTGCATTCACTTTGCCTTGAATTTCATGTTAGCAGATTGGCAAACAGTGGGAAGGTGTCGAACAAAATTGAATATAATTTGGTTGATATTTTAATTGTTAACAAAGGCTAAATGGCACCGAAAAAACCTACCCAAAAGACAGACATATCCAGCCGGAGATGGGTTAATTAATTCTCTTAGTGGTAGGAAGTGTTTCGTGATAAAAAATATTGCGTCGATGACGGCTGAAGAATTAGAAGCACGCTTGAGGTTAGTGGAGTCTAGTTTTGCGCAATTGTATATCTTGCAATCAAAAATCGAGGAAAAAGTAATAACTGAAATGATGGTAGTGTGCGTCAGACATATGAAGAATTGTACTACAAAGTGAGGGCAAAAATATTAAGTTATTTGTTACGTCTGTCGAGTGTGTTGGACGCAGAAATGCATAGCGGTAAATCATCCTCAAATCGATTCGGTGCGCACAAAACTGTTCAAATTGCCTACAATAAAAAGTTGGAATTTTTCAGGAAAGTTCACTAAATGGTCGAATTGGTACCATACGTTTACTGGGCTACTTGATTCTAGCGACTTAGATGAGTTATAGAAATTTGTGCACTTACACCCTTCTTAAGCCCCATTCCCTTAGGTGCGACTTAGGAGTCGCTAATTGCAGCAAATTACCAAAAGGCGCTAGCTATTTTAGTGAAACGTTTTGAGAAGAAATCCATTATTTTCCAGGATCAAATAAAGCAGATGTTCGACACTAAGAAAATTAGTCGTGCCGACTCGGATTCCCTTAGAGGCGTAGTGAATGTAGTGACAGCTCAGTTAGCTGAGTTGCAAACATTAGAGTCTCCTGAAGGGACTTCAAATGCATTTGTGGTTATTTTGTTCGAGAAAAATTACGATACCCTAGAAGGATGGGAGTGAGATTCTAACGGTGATGAGTTGCCCTGTTGGGAGTTGCTTTCCAAGCTTATGACAAATCAGTATACTAATCTCGCTTGAGGTAATCAATGGTTGAAAGAAGGAAAGCAAATTTGTTACAGTTGTGCTGGGCCGCATAGGTTAGGACACTATCATGTGCTTCGAAAATTAGATAAACTACAAGGGTATCAAGAAGTGAAACGATTGGCATTTAACTCCTTCGGCAAAGGTCACGGTGCAAGAGAGTGTATTGCGATAAAATGCAAGAATTGCATGAAGCCTCATCATAGCCTTTTACATAAAGATGCCACTGCAATTGTGGTCGGTACAGAGAGTGAAAGATCCTTGCAAAATAAAGCGGGAGAAAGTTCGTTGTATACTTCCTTATTGTTAAATAGTCGTACTACATATATACTAATGATCATTACCGCTACGCAGTATCTTATTATTAACTTAACTAATTATTATCACAATATATACTAATCGTATATAATAATAATCGGTTATTTCCTTTCGATTAACGATTTAACTATCTCGTAATTTCAATTTCGATTAATCGAAAAATTAACCGATTATCTCAAAATAAAAAAAAAACTGTCATTGTTAAATCCAATCGTAACATATTAAAACGGGATAATATAATGAAGATAACATATATGCTAGACTACTGACATATGGAATGATATCAAAATGAACAGCTTGCTCGGTGTTACAATTCATGGATTATTTAATGGAGAACAAATTTATGGAACGGTTGGCGTTTTTAAAACAATGACAGTATATATCCTCAGGACGGACTGAAATTATTCCTTAATGCCCCAGTCCTAGAATTTAAACGCTATGTGGCTGACGCCTGGGAAGAGATGAAGTCAGTATACCCAACTTTTACAATATAAATATTGTTTCTTAATTGGAAATTCCATACCATCAGAACGGATTTTCTCGAACGCGGGTGAAACCAATTCCAAAAAACCCAACAGATTGACAACAAAAGGCCTAGCAAAACTCTTGTTTTAGAGCTCTGTCCTTAACAAATAAAATATGTGGGGTTAAGTGGGGCAACACCGTTTCGCCGACATCCGATTCCGTTTGAATGCATTGCAGCAACTGACCGGACGACGTCCAGCATAGCCGCGACAGCGAGTGTAGCGGGCGTGGTTAAAGATGCTTACTAGGCGCAACTCACATGATGGATTGTATGACCATCGCTCTTGTGTGGTCGTGTTTGCTGCATGTTGGGTTTCATGGCTACATGTTGGGTTTCATGAGTGTGTCATCGTATTAACTTATATAGTTGAAAGTATAATAATCACAAAAAACCAGGGACCGTAATTGTTATGAGTTTAATTTCAAAAAATTATTATTAATTATTATTTTGAAATTTTTACTTTAAAAATCAAAAGTAATTATTATTTTAAATTTTTATTTTGAAAATCAAAAATAAAAATTATTTTCAATTTTTATTTTAAAAATCAAAACATTTAAATTAATTTCAGTTTTTATTTTAAAAATAATAAAATAAAAATTACTTTCGACATTAACTTGTGTTGACGGAATACTATGCCCAACTTTAGTCAATTGAAATAATTTTCATGATGTCCATGTTTACATCAATTGGTATTCGGTCATAAGCTCCCATTTCAGCAATTGCCTTTATGACATCATCATTTCTATTTTTGTCTTCCTTGTTGCCAGCAGCCCTTTCAATGGAATTTAAGTAGTTGCTGAGAAGTGAGCACGTACTTTCAATTCTGGGCTCAACAGTGTTTAATGGTAGATAACAGCTGTACAATTTCAATTAGTAACAGTCAAATTCGCTGTTCATTTAAAATTAGTAATACATGTATTGATTTTTATTTGCATGATTAATAAGATAAAATTCACAAAATAAATATTATTTGCGATTTTTAAAATAAAAATTTAAAATAATTTTTGTTCTTTGATTTTTAAAATAAAAAATAAAAATTGAAAATAATTTTTATGTTTTGATTTTTAAAATAAAAATTGAAAATAATTACTATATTTAATTTGTATACAAATAAACTGAAAATATTAATTTATGCCCTATTTGGATAGCCCATTGAATAAGCAATAATTTTCATATACATCTTTTATATGTCCGACATCAATGCCAAATAGACTGAATAAGGTCATAAAAATGAAGGGTTATCCAACCCGATACTAAATAAGTATTTTGAGTATTCAGAGCTCAAGATATTAGCTCCTTAAATCAGCTGTACGATGACTTTTGTGGAGGTGAATTTTCGAAGTCTTCGTGATTTTTATTGATTATTAAGGATACAACTATGCCAAGTGAATTTTTTTTTGTAAATACATTCAAAAATATTTAATTAACACTACTGCGTTTGAATTATAATAAAATATTAAAAATCAACCAAGTTATGAAGCTTAAAACACAAAAATTCATGAAAATTCTTGCTGTATGCTCACTTAAGTGGCACACTGTATATATGTATTTGTTTGGGCTCGTACTCTGCGCCGTCTTTGGAAAAGCTAAACGTTTTCAATTGGAACGATCACCTTCTATTTGAAATATATATTTATGCAAAGCGCAAATGCCTGCTTTCGACGCGGGCTTCAATCTGTTTTGTATTAACTCATTTAAACACATAATTTTAATTTGTAATCTTTTAAACACAGAAGAGCCCCCAAAATGGTTGTTTTATTTTAAAACGAAAGGTTAAGAACCAAGTGGTAATAATCGTTGCGTTTGCCAACCGTCGTCTTTGGTTATCGTCGACCAACTCAACTTCTCAAGATTGCCTTTCTCTTGTTTAGCTGCTACACTTCGTCGTTCCTGTGATCGTTATTACAACTACTCTTGTCATTATAGTTGTTGCTGCTACCATTTTTTTGTAGCTCCTCGTCGTTTTGTTCTTTGTTTCTGCTCTCTCCGTCGTTGCTCTCTTCGTCGTTACTGATGTCATCATTATAGTCACCTGATCGTCATCGTCGTTGTTGTTGTGGGATCACGCTTTCCCACATACATATTACTTGCGGCTGGACCCGTCATACTAGCTGGACCCGTCAATCGTTGTTTTGCGCCCAAAAGACATTTTTGCAATTGTTAGTATTGATAGGTAACAAATTAATTAAACAGATGTTTGTTATTATTGAAAATCTTCACAAATTTGTATGTTAGGTACATCCTATATATAAAATTCCAATGTATTTAACACTGTGTTAGTGAATGATGAATGAAAAAAAAAGATTCTCTCGGTCTCGCTTTAGATGTTGTTGTTGTTTTTGTTGTGTTTGCCAAAAAATAAGGTTCAATATATTTGTCTTACAGTAGAAAACAAATTTCCTTGAAAACCCTTAATGAAACCTATTAGCAATTTTCATTTGAGACTATAATTTAGACATGGGATAAATATATATATCATATTACATATGTATAAGAATTAATCATTACATTTCAGCTGTGGGTGAATCAACTATTGTGCTTGTGAATCAAGTTAAGTAAAATGTAAAAGTATTGTCCATCATTTGATACTACTCTTCCCCATCTTTCATTTAGCAAACGATCTCGCGTTGAAAAAATCCCATATCTCTTGGTGGGATCCAATAATCAATCCAGTTTTTTGCTCCTTTGTCAGAAGTGCAGTAATGCTCTGCCAGGTCTTGAGACATCGACCAGTGGACATCCCATTAAAGCGCCTCCAAAATTTCCCAGATGACTTTCAAATGCTTTGTCGCTGGTGTCAAAATCACCACTTAAAAATGCTCGAATCAGTACTCACGTGATTATTTGCTTTCCGCGAATTGCGTTTTGTTGGATTGTAGGTTGACATGGTTAGAGTAAAAAGGACGGTTGTTGTTTAAAGTTCACCAAAATGGCATAAGTATGTATAACCCATCTCAAATAGAAGTCATTAGACATAACAAAGTCTCTCCCGGAATACGAAGGGCAACAGGAGTCTTATATGTCTTGGAGACAAGCAGCGCACACCGCCTATAGATTTTTTGAAAAATACGAGGTTAGCTCCAAGCATTACCAAGCAGTTGCTATAATTAGGAACAAGATAACGGTCTTGGCACACTCTGTCTTGTCGTCTTTCAATACCCCACTAAATTTCAAGGCAATAATTGCCAGCCTCGACTTCACTTTCGCCGACAAACGGCCAATTCATTTAATAGAGCAGGAAATGGCAACCCTGTGAGAGGGTAACATCACAATTTTACAGTTTTACGAGAAGGTCTGCTGATCAACAAGACTAGAATGACTCATGACGGAGCAGTAGCGTTAGCGTTGAACGAAAAATATAGGATGGACGCATTGCGTGTGTTCATTTCAGGTGCGAGAAACGCACCAAGCGACATCGTATTTGCAGCTCGTCCGGGTGATCTCCCGACAGCATTTGCTTTGGCCCAAGAAGTAGAGTCGAACCATGAGTGATACCGGCTTACTGCTAATTATACAAGGATCTTAAAGGAGTAACGGACAGAACAGAAAGACCAAGGTAAAGGGAAGAAAAGTGAAGCTAACCAACAGAATAGCAATCACAATCCAAAATATATTAAGCAAGGGAAAAATGATTCCGAGAGACGGACAGGTCAAAACTTCCAGAGAATAAACTACTTAGAACCTGTATCTACTGTATCTATCCGCAGGAGTATCAAGAGGAGGAGGAAATAGCTGAGACCGCAGTCGCCGAAAGGGAGGAACAGTTATTAGATGTACGTTTCGTAAATTTTTTAGGGAATCGTCACTGATACCCTTCATAGAGCAGTCAATTGCAGGGAAAAAAATACAACTTTTAATAGATACGGGGGCGTCAAAAAGTTATGTTTTTGTGGAGTTAGAGCATGTAGTAGAAGTAGAAAAACCTATTGTGGTTCCATACATGGCGTTAACCATGTGGGAAAAAAAATCGTTTGTTCATTTGTTTGGGCTGGCCAGTACTTTCTCCATTTTGCCAAACCTGGCGACGTTTGATGGGATAAGTGGTCTCGATCTGCTAAAGCGGGTCAGTGCGAAAATTGATCTCAAGTCAAAAATAATTCTTCACGACAACGGGTCGGAACAAATTCAGTTTATATAGTGTGCAAATATGGATTTCACACAAGTAGAAGAAATTGAAGTCCCGCAGCACATAAAATCTGAGTTTTTAAGAATGCTCAAAAAACGAATTAAAGTCTTTGCGGACCCTAATGAACTACTACCTTACAATACTTCGGTGGTTGCCACAATTCGGACAAATAATAATGATCCGGCATATTCGAAGCAGTATCCGGATCCAATGGGTGTAGCCGACTTTGTCGATAAGGAGATAAAAGACCTTCTGCGAAACGGCATTTACGGTCACCATAAAACCTTTACCGTAGATAAAAACGGAGTTGACGAGTTACGCAATTGAAAGAAACATCTAGTAGTAGACTTCCGAAAGCTGAATCAGAGAACGATTAATGATAAATACCCGATATCCAGCATTTCAATGATTTTGTCTAATCTTGGAAAATCCAAATAGTTCACGACGCTCGATCTGAAGTCAGGATATCACCAAATTGCGCTAGCCGAACGCGACCGTGAGAAGACGGCTTTTTCCGTTAATGGGGGAATGTATGAATTCTGCCGACTCCTGTTTGGATTAAAAAATGCGCCAAGCATTTTCCAGAGGACCATAGATGATGTTCTTCGGGAGCAGATCTGGGGGTCTTGAAGAATCCTTATGATACTAACATGAGGGTATCACGTGAAAAATCTCGTTTCTTCAAACAGGAGGTTGAATATCCCGGGTTTACTGAAGCCCTCCACGTTGTTCGGCGTAGGGTCATTTTTGGGTCTGGCAAGCTATTACAGGAGCTTCGTGAGGGATTTCGCTTAGCAGCGAGCACAAAAAAAAAATTAATACGTTTGCTGGGTGATTGGTGGTTGCTCGCTGGTGATGTTGGTAGAAGGCAGCGGATCCAAACCAGCGTAGTTTTGTATTTGACGTTGGTTTGGAGTATTGTTGTGGTTAGTGTTTGTTGTTGTCTGGGAAGATCTGGCAATTGCAGAAAAAGATGATGATGAGGATAGTTGGTGGCGATCATTGTATGTTTTGTGCGCAGATTTTATGTCAGTTTTTTCGAGGACCCTGATGGCTTGAATCTCTTTATGCTTGATAAAGGTAGCGCATAGTCGATCACGAGGGTTGTGGTGGTAATTGTGGTCCGGTAAGCCGCAGTTTAGGCAGAGTTCAACGCTTTTGCAGGCTTTAGTTGGGTGTCCAAGTCTACCGCAGTTATTGAATCTAAATGGTAGAGGAATGTATGGTAGTACGAGAACTTTTTGGTAGCCAATGTTGATGTTGGATGGTAAGTTTGGAGAGGCGAAAGTTATTATAATAAGTCCAGTTTCCTTTAAAGTGTTATCTTTTCTTAAAATTTTTTTGAATTCAGTAACACTTTGATTTTTGAGATCGTTAGCAATTTCGTCTGCAGGAATGTCCCTCAGGTTGTTGCATAACAACAAAATAACACCTATGGAGCTGTTGAGTGAGTAGTTACTTCGTTGTTACATCGAGTTGTATTTCGTTGGTGAGAAAGGAGAGTTTAATACGTTTTTTGGCTTGTGCTACATTTTTAGTTTTGATAAGAATTGTACCGTTACGCAGTAGCTTACATTCGTCACTTTCGCCTTTGCACACATTATCGATGACTTTCTTAAGGAGAAAGGGTGAGACGTTAGACAAAGGGTCGTTGCTGTTGCTTCTACTTATAATCAGCTTTTGAATTTGACAGTTTGAATCATTTTTGAGAGATTTAATTTTATCGATTGAGAATTCGAGCTGTTTGTTGTTTGTGTTTTTGTCTGGTGAATCAGACATTGTTTTTTGTTGTTTTTAGGCCAAAGGCCTGTCGTTTAACTGTTGTAACTGTTCTTATGTATGGTTGTTGGTATCGTTATATTTTAATTCTTCTTTATGCAGTTGTTTGTTTATTCGGTTTACTGTTATGGTTTCGTTGTCGCAAATTACTATCGATTTGGGCACGTATAAAGTGACACGTCTTGACTCCTAAAGTTTAGAGTGGCACTGATATTATAATAATATATTATTATATTATATTATATTATATTATATTATATTATATTATATTATATTATATTATATTATATTATATTATATTATATTATATTATATTATATTATATTATATTATATTATATTATATTATATTATATTATATTATATTATATTATATTATATTATATTATATTATATTATATTATATTATATTATATTATATTATATTATATTATATTATATTATATTATATTATATTATATTTTATTATATTATATTATATTATATATGTCTTAATAATTTGTTGGATTTGAGAAAATTATAATTGAGGTTGATGTTATTTGGGAGGGTGTTTTCGAGGGGTTTCATCAAGTCTGAAGATGATGTCGGCGACTGTGCGTTTGCAGACCATTCAAAAATAGATGTTGTATATTTGCTTCCTTTAGGTAGAGGCGGCATAGATTATTATGGGAATGAATCAGATGAAGGCAGATAAAAGCTTTGACTGCATAGCAATGACATTGATCAGGGTAGTTTGAGTATCAGGTTATCAGCCTTTTGAATAATGTAGCGCATCTATATGATCGAGTTTATGCCGAGAATCTGCTTGTTCGTTGCCAGTGATGTTCGCATGCCCAGGAATCCACATTAGCTTAATATGTATAGCTTAGATAATTATGGTATTGTTATTGGCATTTCTGACAGAGCTAATAGTACTTTTACTGTCTGTACAGATAATGACCATCGTCGACATGTTTGTAGCGAGCCGTACTGCTTGATGTATTGCGTAGGCATCTGCAGTGAAAATAGAGCAGAAATTGTGGAGTACTCCAGCCGATATTGTATTATTATAATTATCGATGACTGCAAATGAACATCGTTTTTTGAGCCATCAGTGAATAAAAATTCTGTTGAGCGATGTTCTGGGCGATTGTATATTTCATTGAAGTAGTAGCTGTAGACTTGTGGAGGAGTATCTTTCTTATTAAATTTCTCCAGGTAATCAATAAATGAGGAGTGGCCTATCTTCCAGGTTGGAAAATGTGCAGGTTTTATATAATATGGCTCTTGAGTGAGACCTATTTCCTGGGCATGCTGTAGACACTGTATAAGTGTGGATACCCGATTAAATGTGCGTATGTATTTGAATGTGGTTTTGACGATATCGTATACTTTTCTGTTGTGGCAGAGTAGTAGTTTGGGAATTAACCGGAGTTTCGCACACTCGATAATATTGAATGAATGTTAGGTATGCCAGCTTCTATCAGCTTGTATTTTATTGGAGACGTAGTAAACGCATGTAAGCTGAGTCTGACAGCAGTGTGATATGGTGTTTCGATTAGTTTAATGTTGTTTCTAGATGTATTACCTATTGTCTAATGTAAATACAATGTTCCTTTAAGTTAAATTTAGAATCGAAAAATAAACCTATTAAGTATAACTACTTGTTTTGGGAATAATAACATTGTTATAATTGAGACTTATAGAGATACAATATGTCTTTCTACAAATATGAAAGGATCTACGTTTTTATAAAGATATTGAGGCACCGTATTCCATTAACCACATTGTTATATCTTATAGGATGGATTTTAAATTGGAGTTTACCGAGTCTAAGTTCTTAATTTTAGTATATATGACTACATTATCTGCATAGATAATGCGCTCCATATTATTGTATTTTGAAATCATATTAATAATTTCGTTGAAAGCTATGATAAACAGGGTAACCGATTACGGGAGGCCCTGAGGAATGCCGTTTGAAAAGTCGAAAATGTTTGAAAATGAGTGGTTGGCCCATACTGCTTCGACAGAATAGCCTTAACGAAACCGTATATTTATATTCCAACTTTCTATTTAACGAGTTGTCTTAGAACAATATGCGCACCTACCCTGTCGAACGCCTTTTCGAAGTCTAGACTAAGGATAGAGATGTGGTTTCTTGTAGACAGTGCCATTAAACAAAAGTGTTCACAGAGGAGAAGGGCGTCATGAGTGCTGTGCGCTTTCCTTTAGCCGAACTGGTTAGGTGTTATTAAGTTTTTACGCGATGCGAATCACTTGAGTCTTTTGGAGATAATTTTTCCGATAAATTTCCCTAGACAAGACAGCAATGAAATCGGTCTATAACTTGTTACCTGCTTGTTGGGCTCTTTCGGTTTATGAATTGGGATGACAATGATTAGTTTCCAGTTCTGGGGATAGACACCCTTGTCAAATATCAAATTGTAGAGGCGGATGAGGCAATTTATTAAACTTTCAAGTAATTGTTTGATGATAGGGTATGAAATTTTCTCAATTCCTGGGGTGCTATCCCTCATAGAGTAGAGAGCGTGCTCGAATTCGAGAACGGTGATGATTGATTCAATTTTCTTAACAAGAGGTGAAGGGTTATTGTTAATGTAAGAAGAATTTAGGGCTTGTTGTTTAAGTTAGTTGAAAGATGGCTGAAAGTTGCAATCTTGTGAATATTTGGGCCAAGAATGAGCAAACTCATTAGCAACATCTTTGATTGAAATAGGGGTATGTGATTTATGCAATTTTTTATGTCTGACCATATTTTTCTGGGCTGGGTAAGTGGGTTTATAGATTCGGTTACCTTTATGGATGACTCCCTTTTCTCTTTTATACAATGTTTTCTAAGTACTGCAGCCGTTTTCTTATAAGAGATTAAGTTTTCCATATTTCTATTTCGTTTATTTGATGCCCATGCCTTTCGTTTTTCTGCGCAGAGTACACTTAAGTTATGATTCCACCAGGGCACTGTCTTTCCTGCTCGACAATTAATTGTCTGAGGAATGCTTAAATGTGCTGCCGACCGGATCATTTTCATTAGGACGAAACATTCTTTGTTGACGTTATCGTATGCTCGTGAAGATGAGGAGCTCTTTCTTAAGAATAGCTTGAAACATTGGCCAACTGTCTTTGGCCGCGCAGCAAATCTTTGTAGTTGGTGTAACCTGTGTCGATGAATATCTTTATAAGGAAATGATCACTGCCATATAGATTATCTACATCAAAGTGCGAGATCGATATTTGTGAAAGATTGGTGGGTGGAAAAGTGAGTAGGGCGACCATCATTAAGAATAGAATCATTCTCTGTGATGAAGACATCCTCTAAGGATTTCCCACGGGTGTTAGTGTGATTCGATTCTCACAGGGGACCCAGGCATTAAAATCGCCTTAAATAATGATGGGTGTCAAAAATGATTTAATTATATTCTTTATTTCAGTACCAGTAAATGATTAAGAGGGGGTATATATACATATTGAGGATGGTTAACTTTCGCCCAATATTTATTACAACAGCTAGAGATTGAATACGAATTACTTTATGATGAATTCCCCTTCTAATCAACTCCGCAATACCCTGCTTATTGGAGAGGATTTGTGGCAAGTTGAGAAAATAATTAATGTAGTTATTTGCTATTGTAGGTTTCATGTAAGCATATGAATTTGTAATTATATTCTTTAATTAGCAGTTGTAGATCTGTTAGATTATTCAATAGTCCGTTGGTGTTCCACTGTAGCAGATGGACCATAATTAAACGAAGATAAGTAGAAGTAGGAGAATAGTTTGCGAGAGTGATTGATCTACAACCGCAAACGATTGTGATTTGTACCTTTTATGGTGAAGAGAATAATTGAATGTGTGAAGTGTTTTGCAATTGTGGTGAATGGGAGTTTCTATGGATAATGGTAATCTTTTAGGTTTATATTTATTCAAAAGAAGAGAAAGACTATTATAATATTTGTAAGCATATTATGTCATGTTACACTCAGTTGGGTTGAACATCACAATTAGAATATCGAAGAGAGTTTATTAATTTGTGGTATTTTGATTAGTCTTTCGTTTCTAATGTTAGCCCGCTATTCTCCCCCGCCTCGCAAGCCATACGAACCTTCGATGAGACCAGTCATTGCGTGGGTGATTGCTCGCAAGGTGGGGGAGAAGATTGGGCGATTTTAAAAGTCATTGTCATTGTCGATCTCTATGTCAGAGAACAAAGCGTTGATTTGTTTTTTTTTTTTAAATTGGTTTGTTCAAGTTCGAAGTTGTAATTGCTGTTATTCGCAGCGTTTGTTGTTTCCGTTACCGTTGGATTGGTGTATGTTTGTTGTTTTTTTTTTTGTATGTTTGTTTTGAAGTAAGTTTTGTTACGTTAGCGTTTAGTGAGGTAGTGGGGATATCACCGTTGTTTGTGTTTTTGTTGAGTTGTAGTGTATTGTTTGTGGGAACAGTTGTTTTTATATTATGTGGGCTGTGGTTTGCATATGGATTTAAAGTTTTGACGGATGGCGTGGTTATTGGAGATACAGTTTTTGAGTAGGTTTGAGTTTTAGGTAGAGGATGTTAAGCGTTTAGAGGGGTAGTGGGGATGTCATCGTTGTTTTCGTTTGGTTTAAAAGTGGAGTCGGTGGAGATTGTTTGAAAAGACGCAATTTCATTTTACGTTTGTATTTTGAGGAGAGATGGAGAAGGTTTTTGATAGAATTTTACTTTTGCTTTATATAATATGCATTTTTCTCTTATCTTTATTTTTAGTGTTTCTCGCGATCCTGTGTATTTAGGGCAGTTTTTGTTGTAGGCATAATTTGCACATGTGTGTTCCTCCAATTAATTAGCGATTCTTGCATAGCATCGGGTTGGGGAAATATTCCCTTACTCGGACTGTACTTCAAGATATATTAATTTTACTTGGAAGGTTATATAAGTCAAAAGTCAGCTGAACCACTCCAGTTGGAACCGATTTGCCGTCGATTTGCCGTGTAAACTTGAATATGCCTAATACACCTTGTGGTTCAGGTTCCTCGAGTATCCCTTCTTCAGAAACGTTGTTAAGGTAGGGTGCATAGACAGTGCCCTTGCTTGAGTTGTGGAGTTGCGTTTTAACCTTGCAGATCCCGTGCAGTTCCTTGGCTGCAATAAATTTTTCAGCAATTGATGGATTTTAAAGAAATATCAATAGGTTTCCATAGGGGAGAGCGGTGATGTTTAGCACTGTGTTACTAATAATCTTAATTGGTCTGTGTACTGTGAAACAGGAATAGCCTGAGAGAAACTTTTCAGTGTCTTCCGTGGACATGACAATGTATTTGGGGTTTGTAAGTTTTACTGTTGTTAATTCCGTAAAGGCTTTTGCTAAAGGCATAGGCTTTTTCCTTTTGGATTTGTGGCTATCGCTAAGGGCTTCAAAGCGATTAGCCCCGATGTTTTTGTGCCCCGGGGACATGATGTTTTGATTCATTAGTTTTGAGGTTTTTGCGTGTGTGGAAGAGTACGAGACGAGAAAACAAAGAGAAAAAAGAGTAGTGACTACAAGAACCGGGCGGGTGTTTTGCACTGTTATACGAAAAAGAAGAGCCGATCTCACTTAGTACAACCGTACGATATGAGCGTTAGTCGACGACTGATATTTGTAAGTAAATTCCGATAGTTGGAACTCCTTTATCAACCCTCCCATTTACTACACCCACCTGCCCCGTTTCAGCGAGATGGAGGATCGTTAAACGTTTGGGTTTTTTCCGGGTCTAATACATAACTAACTTAAATTATTACATAAAATTTTATTTAATTATTCAATTCGTCTATCATATTTTTTCTGTATTTTATAAATAGTTTTTCATAATTTATAACATTTGCCCAATTATTATCTGCCATACCGTTCAAAGTGTCTATAATTTCATTCTCTGTTAGTTGAGATTTCCCCAAGTATCTACATATGAATTCTCTAAGTACTGGACATCTGCCAAGAAAGTGGCGTATATTTTCTTTCTCTTTCATATTGCATAATGTGAATAATCTCGTTCTGCTCAGCTGATGTGGACTCCCATTTAACCATAGGAGATCACCTCGCACCTTCATTATCCAGGATATTGTACTATGCGTTTGACTGTTGTTACAATATATCACCCCCTTCTTTAATTCTATATCTTTGTATATACGGCTTTCACTGCTTATTGCCTGGCTTAAATAATGTTGTACCTGTTTATGATTTATTGTCACTAACAGCTCCACACATTTATTAGACCATGCCCTCCGAGCCAATCCGTTTGTTAAGTCTATACTAAAATTTTACATATAATTCAGTAGTTGTTTATGAGAGTTTCTTTTGTCATTAATACTTTTGTTAGAATATGTGGCAATCTATTGCAATTGTAGCCATATAAAGTTCTTGTTATGTATTTGTCGGAGAACATTCTTAAGCTGGCCTATTCATTTTTATACTTATACTTTGTACTTTTGTTATATACGCAGCGAGTTTCGTGTGTCTTCCGCGGGTCACCGTTATCAACTCCACTTTACTCAACTCTCTATACCCTTGACACAACGAACCAAACTCGACGACAGTCATACTCTCGTCTTGCTCTAACTTTCTAACAACTTACCACCACAAAACCAGTTACATCACTCCAACACAAATGCCACCACAAATGTCACCACAGCGAAATAGAGGACCACAAGAGAACGTCAATGATGACGCATTACCAAGAATCGTGAAATAACGGACACCACGTGTGTGTGTGTTTCTTTATACTCCGACATATTTTAGGTGTAAGTTTATAGTCTATAAGTAGGCGTCTTCGATTCTTGTTTCTATAACAATTATGTAGTTAGAAGTATATGTTGTATAGCAAATAGTAATACCCCATTGACGAAGTATCTCTGTAATGTATTCATTTTAGTATGAATAACCTCACACTTGGACTCCATGAGTTTGGATGGACCTACATGCAACACTATAGAGATTCCATTTTGCAATCAGTGTGATATTCTTTTTGCCAAGAAATAATTTTGACTCGACCGACTTCTTTAAGAAATGGGTCACAAACTACATATTCGGGGCGATGTTACTCCTAAATATTTGAATTGTGTTACCACTTTAACATCCTCTCCTTTACAATAGCACTTTTCTCCAGCTGATGGTCGCTCTACGGAACGTCATTATCTCTGACTTAGAAAGGTTAACATCCATTCCCCAACTATTACAGTACGTTTCCCATCTGTTTATCATAGACTGCAGCATCTTGATGTCGTCTGTAAGGATCACTACATCGTCTACAAGGATTACTATATCGACATGAAGTCCACCCCCTAGATTTTCACTGAGATCGTTTAAATATATTGCAAATAGCAAAGGTGACAGTAAACATCCCTGTTTAACCCCACTCGGCGTTTGGAATATATTAGACAATTCGGTCCATACTGCACTTTTAGTTTGTCTGTATATGCTTTCAATGAATTTCACAATTTTAGTTGAAATGCCTAATTGATGGATGAAGTTTAAAAATTGGAAGGTTACGTGGTATTCTGGCAAACGCTGCTGTAAAGTCTATAAAAAATGCATAGACTTTCATTTTCTTAGCAAAATTTAATTGGACTATTGCATATATATTGTAGATATTGTCAATCGTTGAATAATATTTCCTAAATCCAGCGTGATATTCATTAAGCTTATGATTTTTAGTAACCCAGGCTGTAAGACGTTCGTTCACAATTCCCATCAAAATGTTAGCTGATCAGTTCATAAATGAGATTCCCCTATAATTCTCGGATTGGTTTGGATTTGTCATGCATGTGGCATCTAGTTTGCTACTGTTTACAATTTTGTGAAAGTTTTTGCTAGTTCATTAAAAAACTCGTCCCTGGGGCAAGACTTTTCAATTTGACTTTTAATAACATATTTTTTAATTCATGTACTTCAAACAGCTTATCCAAATCATCTATATACAAATATGGAGCATAATGGATTTCAATGAGGTTTACGCATGGGTTTTTTTTACTTTTATTTTTTATTTCCCAAAAGAAGAGTACATTGTCTATTATAGAAAAATAAATCGACTATTGTACTAATTAATATTTAGGGTGAATATACAATATATATATATAATAATAATATAAGGTATAGTGGATGAATTTCAATTTTACAATAAATTTGTAAAGTCGTGTTGTGACTGGAATTTAACAATACATGTATTTTAATAATAAATAAACAGTTAAAGATAACATAAATTAACAATTATTAATTGGAAGTAATGTGTTATGTGAGGCCCACTGGTCTCACCCTTTTTAGTCTACGTAGCCGAGTTAGTTCATCTAATGGTAAAGTAATCACACCATCGTTCGAATGCTGGGAAAGTTTGGTTTGGTATTTTCTGCTTAAATTGATTATTTCCTCATCTACTGTCGCAATTCTTAGGTCTCGATGAAGGTCCGTGTTGGTGATATACCATTGGGCTTTAGTGATGGTGCGAATAATTTTTGATTGTTGCCTCTGGATTAACTTTATATTTGATTTTTAGCAACTCCCCATATTTCGACTCCACATGTCCAAATTGGTTTAATAATTGTCTTATAGATTAGGAGCTTGTTTTCAAGTGAAATGTTTGTATTTGGTTTGAGTAGCCAGTGCAGTTGTCTTACTTTCATTTTGATTTGGTCACGCTTTTTTTGTATATGGTGTTTCCAGTTTAGTTTACTGTCAATATAAAATCCTAAGTACTTGGCTTCTTTTTGAATGGTTACGTCGTCTCCGTCAATATTTATATGGATTGGTGTGAATCTAGTATTAGTAGTGTGTATAACCTGTACTGTTTTGTTTTTGTTTATTTTAATATGCCACTTTCTAAGCCAGTCAAGTGTTTTATTAAAGTCTACTTGCAAGATGGATGTTGCAGTATTTATGTTTTTATGAGCACTTAGGGGTATTATGTCATCGGCGAAAGTTGCAATCATCAAAGAATTGTGAGTGGGTTATGGTATGTCTGCTGTGTATAGGGTATATAATAAAGGTCCTAGCAGACTTCCCTATGGAATTCTCAAATTTATTTCTCTAAGGGTTGAGTGTTCGTCTGAGTATTTAACTAAGAAGTATCTTCCTGTGATATATGATGTTAATAGATGTATGTTTTGAGGTAATATATTGTTACCTTTCCGTTTGAGTCCTTTATGGCAAACCTTGTCAAAAGCTTTTTCCACGTCCAAGAAGAGTCCAATACAAAATTTATTATCGTCAATGTCATTTAGAATTTTGTACGTGGCTCTGTGCACTTGTTATATCGTTGAATGACTTCTTCGAAAACCAAATTGGTGATTTGGAGTGGTGTGTCTGCGTTCTAGTAGTGGCAATAATCTACTTCTTAATATATTTTCGAAGACTTTTAAAATTACAGGGAGTAGACTGATTGGTCTATAAGACTCTGCTCTTGATGCGTCTTTGCCTGGTTTGTCTGAACATAGCGTTAAAGATGATTCTTAGATATTCTATAGCTTGTACAGGCAGTTCTCTTAGGGGTTTTCCATTTATTTTGTCATATCCAGGGGACTTTTTTTCTTTTATGTCATTATTAAAACATTTTTTTATTTCTCCTATGGTGGTCTTTTCATGTTTTATATATTCTGAACCTCTGCTAATATCTGTGTTCAACTGTGGATCATCTGAGTTGGTGGCGACTTCTATAAAAACCCTTCCAAAATAGTCAGCTAATACTTTAGCTTTGTCCCATTTCTTCTTTGCCAATAACCCTTTTTCTATTTTTAAAGGAGCCTTTTATGATTACTTTTATTTGTCCATCCTATAGTAGTTTTCCATAAAGTGTAGAAGTAGACTCGTGGGCGTTAAGCTCTTTAATCATTTTTATAACCTCTTTTGTTGCCTTGTTGTACTGTCTTATTGTGTCAGGAGATCTTGTGGTTGACTAGGTTTTCCGTAGTTTACATTTTTTATTTAATAGTAATCGTAGTTGAAGTTGTGTGTAGAATAATCAATTTTGCTGATTCTTTTTTGGTGTCGATTGTATGACTGCTTTCATAACGGTGTCATTCAGGTATACTATCGCTCGATGTCCTCATATGATTTAAGAGGGATGTCGGTCATTAAATTAATGTCAATGTATACCTTATAAGTATGACAGTCAGTTCTGTTCAGTCAGTCAGTCAGTATGACAGTCAGAGTCTGTTTGCATGTGTAGGCGTGACGTGCGAGTCATATATTAATTCTATAGGGTTGTGGTCTGACGAGAGTTCGAATCGTGATAAGATTTTACATTTCCGATTGTCCAGGTTTTTTGTGATGAAAAAATCTATCAAGTCAGGTGTTTTATTAATGTCTGTTGGCCAATATGTTGGTTCGCTTGTACTCAAGTGTTTAGAGTTTGTGAACTGCATAGCGCTGAGGAGATTTTTGCCCTTTTTTGTTCGTTAGCCTCGATCCCCACATAGTGTGTTTCGCGTTGTAATCACCGGCTGCAATGAAGCGTTGTCCAAGAGAGTTGAGGAACTTCGGGGTGGTTTGTGGTATACACTTTGTACCCTCTAACTTGTATGAAGTGTTTGATTGTGCAATGTCTCTCCGAGATTAGGGCTATTTCAATGCTGTTGTCATGAAGAAGTACTTGTAGTTTGTCAATATGGTTTTTCAGTCCGTTTGCATTCCAAGTTATGATCCTTAATTTAGTTTCATTTTTGTTTGTCCATCTTCGATATGAGAATTGTTATGACGTTTATCATATTTGTGACTTGTTGAAATAATTGTTTCATCAGGTCTTTCATCTCAGTAATATCAGTTTTTATGTCAATGCGTCTACTTATGTATTCATTGGTTGGATTCGTGAGTTGTTCCATCTTATTCTTTTCGCCATTATTGTTGTCATTCTTATCATTAGCTACTTGAGCGTACTATAAACCGGTCTTAATTTTGTTTAAGTTTTGAATCTCGATTGGAGCTATTGCTACTGTCTCAGCCGGAACTTTGTGGCCAGTTTCTCTAAGGCCTGGAAATCTTTTTATTTTTAGTGCCTTGTATATCTCACAACCTTTGTAGTTTGCAGTGTGTGCAGCAGCGCACAATGCACATTTTATTTGACCATTGGCTTCAATTTTGCAGTCGATTGTTTTGTGTTTACCGGCGCATTTGACGCAGATCGGGTCTCTGGTGCAGAAATTTCTCGTGTGGCCGTATTTTTGACAATTTGAGCATTGCGATATTATGCGTTTATGGTGTGGGGGCTCGAAAATGATTTTCGTGCCGGTCAGTGTGGTTATGTTATAAATATCTTTGTTGTTTGTATTGTTTTTCAATTCAATGAAGAATAATGGAAGCGGTTTATTCGTGACTTTTTGTTGTGCATTATGGATGTTTATGACTTCATGTCCTAGGTAAGAGAAGTTCATTTTTTATTTCGTTAATGTCAGTGGCGTGGTGCATATTCCTGAGCACTACTTTAAATCCACGATCTTCCTTCGGTTTGAACGTGTAGTATTTCGTTCTGTGCTCTTGCAGCATCTTAATAACTGTGGAGTAACTGTTAGAATCTTTTGTTTGTATACGCACCTCATTATTCTGCAGCGTTTTTAAAATGTAATTATGTTTAATTACATTTTTTAGAGCATTGCTAAGAACGCTAATTTGTTCGACGTCCTGAACATAGATTGGTGGTGGCTTAACTGATTTGAACTTTTTCGTGCTGGCAAATTTGTTGCATCGGAAACACTTTCCGCACCACCCAGACTACGCGAAGCATGCAAAATCAAAATCAGCCAGCAAAGAACAGCATGGGTGTACCAAGTGCACTCCTAGGTAAGTGACTTCCGTTGAGTGAGGAGACAGTAGTTTTATTAAAGACGATAGACGGACAGTCGCTCTTATTTAGGATGAACGTCACGTGTTTACATTTGTCCGGATTGACGTTTATACGCCAATTGGCCATCCAGCCCGATACAAATTGCAGATGGTCGCTTAGCTCTTTTGACGCTTTTTAGGAAAGCGTGAGCTACAGGTGATTGCAGTGTCATCTGCGAAGGTGGTGAATAAGACATATAACAGCGGGCCGAGAACACTGCCTTGTGGAAAGCCAGCACTTATGTGATACTCCTTTTCGTAAAATTTTTGCATCTCACTACAAATAGCCTTTTTGTGAGGTATGATTCCAGTAGTTTATGTGAGTTCTGTGTAAGTATTATTTTTATTTTTTAAACAAGGCCATCATGCCATACACGATCGACAGCTTGAGCAACGTCAATGAATATAGCTGAACAGTATTCTCGGTGTTCACATGCAGTTCTGATTTCCGTAGAGATTTGGTTTACTTGCTCGATTGTACTATGTTTTGGTCTAAAGCCGAAATGATTAATTGGCATAATGTTATTCCTGTTTAAATTTGGTAAGAGTTTTTTAATAAAATTTTTTTCAAATACTTTCGACATCATCGGGAGAACGTTTATAGGCCGGTGTGAGGAGACCATCGATGTACCTTTACCTAATTTCGGGATCAGGATTATTACTGACTTCTTCCATGAAGCTGGAAAATAACCCACTCTAAGTATTGCGTAGAAGAGCATTGTAAGGAATGATATTGCGCTGTTCGGTAGCTTAATAATCATCTTTGGGGTGATGAGGTCGTGCCCTGGCGCCTTCTTTGGGATTAATTCCTTCTGAACACTTAACTCATTTGAATTAGTTTTAAGTATACTGCTACTATGGAACGAAGTCCATGGCAGCTGGGAAAGCTGTAATTCGTTTCTAGGAATGTTTGGTTGGAAGACGGATTTGAGGTGGTTAGCAAAGGTGAGGGCCTTTTCCTCATAAGATCGCGCTCAGTTTCCACTTTGGTTCCGTATGGGGAAATCAGCAACTATTGGAGGATTCATGAGGTCTTATGTAGTGCCTTTGGATGTTACGTGCTTCAATCTTTAGAGAATTTCTTAAAAGTTTTTTTGCAGTTTTAAATCTATCAAATGATTCTGGGGAATGACTTGACTGCCATTCAAGTCTTAGCCGGCGTTTCTTTGATACTAGGCGTTCAGTTTCCGCGCTAGTTAATACTACAGGTTTCATTGTGTACCTTCGGTGTCGTGGCAACGGCGGCAACACCATTGCGGTTGAGTTGAAATGGTTTAGTGAGTTGTTAATGTCTGATTCGGTGTCAAGTCTCATACAAATATGGGCGCTTACGTAGTTTTTATACCTGAGCCAATCAGTTTTCCATGAAGTAAGCATAACGGAATGAGTACTTTTTGTGGGGTTCTCTAGTAGGATATGTGACTGGTGAATGGTCTGATGAGAGCTCGGCTTGAGTTTCCGTTGAAATCGAACTTCGAGAGATGTTGCGAATTACTGCCAAGTCGATTAAGTCGGCAATTTTCCTCGGATCTGCTGGCCAATATGCAAGCCTACCTGGAGAAGCAAAGTCGAGTTGGTTGCTTGAGATTATTATTGATTTGTATAGCTGTTTGGTTTTGGGATTTGCAAGTCGGGAGCCCCAGTGGGGGTGTTTAGCATTAAAGTCCCATGCTGAAAGAAATATACGCCCTAGTTTATCGAAGAACCGCTTGAAGCATGATTCGGAAATCGGATATCTGGGTGGGCAGTAGATCGCTGAAAGCGTCATCTTTCCAGTTGAATTTTCGATGACAAACGACGGAGCTTGCAAATAGTTTTTGAAGTAAGATACTGACTGGTAATATTTTAGCCGCTTTCTAATAAGTATACCCGTTCCGCCGCGTGCATTGCCATCGGGGTGATTTGTGAAATAGAAGGAGTAGCCTGATATCTCAAATTTGTATCTGTTAGGTGCATTTCGGAAAGCAATAAAACATCAGTTTCTGTTTCGGAGAGGTATTTTGTGAGCTCAAGGTTGTGTTTCGATACGCCATTTTGGTTCTAAGAGGTTATTTTAGCGGGAATATTTTAATTACCAGTTTGTCTATGAGTCTTTTCATTATAAGTATCTCCTGGAGCATGTTTTGCATGATTAAAGTAATTTGAGGCATGCATTGTATAGAACTAGCAATCATTTGTACAAGAGAGCTATTTGGTGTAGGTGGAGTTGTTTGGGTTACACAATGTTGTGGGAGTTAAATTTTCTGAGGTAGTTTGAGTGTGTTGCTTGTTATTTTCTCTATCTTTGTGTTGCGTATTTGTTAAGGTTCAGGTCGCAATACGGATTCATATGTTGTGTTGGGGATGGTGCTTTTGAATGTGCGTGGTTTGTTCATAGTGGTTTGTATGGTAGCCTCGGGCCCGCTACGGGCTGTTGCGCTGATTCATTCGGATTTTCAGTTCCTTAAAAACTGGGCAACCTCTGTAATTTGCAGTGTGATTACCATCGCAGTTGGCGCATTTTTTTGATGTAGAACCTGTTTTGTTTACACGGCAGCTTGAGGACTCATTGAGGTCACCACAAGATACACAGACAGATGGTAGTGTGTAGTACGATTTCGTATGGCCGTATTCCTGGCAGTTTGTGCACTGCACAGAGTCTGCGCGCTTGTGAGGTTTTTCCACGGTGATTCTGCGATGGAGCAGGTATTTGAGGTTATATATTGGGTGGATTTGGTTTCCCTTCGCACGCTTATTTTCAGAAGACAGCTCGACTTTTAATATGGGTTGCGGAATTTTGCTTCTATTTGAGATGTTTATTACAACCTTAGTTGAGAACCCTTTTTCCTCAAGGACACTTTTGATTTCCTTGGGATCAACACCAGCTTCTATTCCTTTTATGACTACAATCAGCCCTTTGCTGCTCTTAAGTTGATAGGTGTAAAAGTTTTTGTTGACATCGCTAAGGTATTCGAAGCTATCCTGTAATTATTTTCTGTGTATATTTGCAGTTTAGTTTCGTGTAAATTGCCATTTATTAGAGAGACAATGTGAACGTTTTTCTTGCTGATGAGTTGCACTGGCTGAGAGACAAGATTATTTGAACTGCGTTCACGAATATAAATTGGGGAAGGCTTGGTTTGTTTGACTGTTGGGGCCGCTTTTTTTATCAGTGAGGTCATTGTCTTCACTTAGAATAGCAAATATATTTCCTTTCGTGCCATTGGGTTCGATTTCGTGGGTTGAGGCTGTAACGCTGTTTAATTTTTTCGATTTGTTAGCAGAGCTTGGTTTTTGCGGCCTGCGTTTTCGTTTAATTTGCACGTAGCGATCAATTCCAGTCTGTTTTGCCGAACCGTTTGGTTTCGCGATATCCTCTTTGCGCAGGATAGTTGGCATAGTCATTTTATTGGCGAATGAGTTGAGGTTAGTAGCTGAGGTTGCCTGTGGTACTTCTGTAAGACAATTTGATTTAGAATTACCGTTTGTGGTGGATATGGGTGCTGCTAGTTTTCTCTCAGATGTCTGCAGTGTTGTTGTTGCTAAAGTCGTTGCGGTGACCGATGATTCAGTTGCAGGCGTAGTTGTTGTTACTTTTGATGCAAACGTTATTGTAGCGGTTGTGGATGTTGTGGCGAGTGGGAGTGTTGAGATCATCGTGATAGGTGATGTAACTTGCCAAGCCACGGGGTGTTTTTGTTAGTAGAGTTGCTTCCCAGGATTGCAGGAGAGCAAGAACATGATATTTGCTTGTTCGCAGTGTTGGTTTACGTTGTTGTTGTTGTTGCAGCTTTATGGTACTTGATTGCCACGAGTTATGTGGGGGGAGAGAGAGCTCCACGATGTGAGGCTGATGTTGATTTTGCTAGCTGCGTGCAGTCGGGGGACTGCGCTCAACAGGCATTCCTGAATTCAAAACAGCTTATTTATTTATTAATTTTTATTATAAATTTTTTTTATTTCGGAGCGCGAGAACAGACGACTTATCGACTTGTTTATTAACATATTCCAAATGAAGTTAAGCACGAGGTCCGTAGTCACTTGCTGCACCTACCCGATTCTTACGTTTAGTTAACCAATTATTATGATATTGCTGTCCTTACATTGGTTGGCCACTTCCCTAACCTTATTGAACTGTTGGTTCCAATTAACGCCTCGCACATAAATTGGTATAATTTTGCATTTCAGTGCGTGGGTTTTAAGTCTGTCCGTAGTCAACTCATTGCAGGTATCCCAATCATGTTGTACTCCTAACTTAACCAGATATTTTTAGAACTATTTCTCCTATTTCTCCAAATCTACTGTTGCGCGATGTTGTTTTCCAGTGTGTGTCAAAATAATGGAAAAAGGTCTGGTATTGTTTAGTATGACATTGCTCAATGTGTGTCTCTATTTATGAAAATATGTTGAAGGTCTCATGTAATTAAATAAGTCCTGATGTAGATACTTGTTTTTTGGTCCATGCACAATGTATGATATTATCTTTAATTTTCCGTAGCTCTGCGTTTCATAAAAGTTAGATAATTGGTTTATATTATTAATATTCGTATTACTAAGCTAAAGCATATGTATAGCATTTCGCACCGTCACCAGGCAAATAGAAAAAACAGCGAATGCCCAAGTGATATTCAAGAAGGAAACGAGAAACCGAACATAAGACAAGAAAAGAGGACAGCAAATGTCCAAGTGTAAATACTGAAAAACAAAATAAAAACAAATAGCGGCACGAAAATATATTTGCCAACACAACAAAGCCTATATTTTGTTTTCTGCCACAACCGAAAGTTGTCATCAAGAAGTTGAAGTCATAAATAAAAACTTGCCATTGTGTGAGTGACCTTGTTGTGTAGGTGTGGTGCGTGTATGAGATTGCATTGGTTTTCGTTGTCTCCCTTGCGTGCGAAATGTGAAAAGTTTGAGTGTGTTGTGAAGGTATCGTGAGTGTGTAAGATTGTATTGCTTTTTTATTGTGTGTATCACTCGGAATATTTTTGTATGGTTTTGCGTTTTATCAAGCTGTCTTTTTTTTGGCCGCCTGGTATTTTGATTTCATTCATATAAATGAATATAGGCGAAATGCAAGGCAGCCCTTGCTGATATGGGCTTGATTTGGTTTGTAGTTTAAAATTAAAGAAAAATCCAAACAATTTGCTTAATATTCTCGAACACCTGCCAAATAAAGAACTTTAAAAAATCAAAGGAAGAAGACAGTGTCTCTGATTTTTGTTTTCATTCCATCTTTCTTGTGTTTTTATAATTTACTTATCCTTCAATATTTTCCCCTTTTACGGCATTTCGACAGCCGGCCATTTGCATGCTGTTTAGCTTTTGTAAACCAACAGATTATTTTACCCCACTTAAGTTGAACAGACAAGAAAACTGTGCAACTACAGAAAACTTAACATAAGCTATTAAGGCCGGTAATCCCTCTCCGGCCATTGTTTTAAGAGAGAAATGGAAACTCTATATGAATAAGTTCTCTCTGCCGACAGTCCTGATAGGACCACCGTAAGCCGATATTTTGCTCAATAATATCGGCGATTCACTTCAGCGCAGGTTACGTGGGCTATGTTATCACATAGCCAACACCCAACCACACGGCCACAGAGAACTTATTCATATAGAGGTTACATTTCTCCCTTAAATTTTTTAGACAATTTTCCAAATGTCAGGCGCTATTAGATTCTGTTATTTGTCTGCTATTAACATCGACGAACCACCGCAATCCGCTGTGTAGCAAACTCATTGTGCTAACTACTGAACTGAAGTAATCAGGCAAACAGAAATTTTAGAAGGTGGGTGCCTGGTGTGAAATCGAAGCAAGCAATGTTTCCCCTTCTTGTAGTGTCTTCCTCCATTTGGTGTTCTTAGCGCGAATTAGCATGAAAAGGAATTTCTGTATATCACCTTTGTTTTGGTTATTTTAATAGCCGTCACCCATTTGTATTTTGATGTATTGACATTGTTGTGGGAATGATATGATAGCGAAAAAGGAACATGTATACGTTTGACGCGATTTTTTTGTGAATGAGGAACATGATTTTTGTTGTTACAATTCCCACCACCTACTTGTATTGGTTTGTGTGAGACTTTTAATGAATAAAATACATTATTCGTTCGGGCTGTTAGAAATAAAGAAATAAATAACTCAATAATTAGGTAAAATTGATTTAAAATGCATATTTTGCACTAGGTATGTCCAAAAATCCAAGTTGAACACAGCTAATTCTACCTTTACTGCCAGACAAACAGAAAAAAAGCAAGCGAATACAGACAAACAATAAATTTTGCCTTTGACCTCGCAACAACAAAGCGTGTGACATTTGCTTTTTCCTTATTTGCCGAACATAAGGGAAGACAAAGAAAAAAATCTGCGTGCGTATATGAATATGTATTCTTTTTGCGTGCTCGCAGACTTGAACTCATAAACGAAATACGAGCTCGCTGCCCGACAAGCGAAAATTGACTTGATGGCTACGATGTGAAGTGGGGCATGTGCGGAAAAAAAATTCCTCTTTTTTGCTACGCTCACGCAACAACAAAGTCTAGATCATTTATTTTTTTCTTCATTGCCGATCAAATGGAAAGAAGAGGAAAGAAAACAACACGAAGTAAGGGTGACGAAATTTGCTTTGCGCCATTGAGCCTCGAACTTTGCGGACTGTGCGTATTTCTCGTACAGTCAACTGCCAAATCTTGAATCACCATAATGCATAACAAAAGTTTATGGATGATATACATGGAGATATTCGACTTATAAAAGTTTGACCTATGGAAATTCGACGGTGGTTAGAAATTTCACTTGGGTTTCTTTGGCTGTTCAATAAATGCGCATTCACTGTACTTGCTCTTGAAATGGATTTTGTTTCCTGCCACAACCGAAAATTGTCTTCAAGAAGTTGAAGTCAAAAATCAAAACTTGCCATTTTGTGAGTGACCTTGTTGTGTAGGTGTGGTACGTGTATGAGATTGCGTTAGTTTTTATTGTCTCCCTTGCGTGCGAAATGTGCTAGGTTTGAGTGCGTTGTGTAGGTATAGTGCATGTATGACATTGTGTTGGTTTTCTTTTTCGCCCTTGCGTGCAAAGTGTGATAATTTTGAGTGTGTTGTGTAGGTATAGTGCGTGTCTAAGATTGTATTTGTTTCTATTGTATCACCCGGAATATTTTTGTACGATTTTACTTGTGATCATGCATTCCTACTTTTTTTGCTGGCCGCCTGGTATTTTCATTTCATTCATATAATTGAATATAGGCAAAATACAAGGCAACTATGGCTAGATTTCGTTTGCTAAAGAATGATTTCATAAATTAAAGAAAACCCCACACAATTTGCTTAATATTCTCGACCCACCTTTCAAATAAAGAAATTTAAAAAAATCAAAGAAAGAAGGCAGTGTCTCTGATTTTTGTTTTTATTACATCTTTCTTGTGTTTTTGTAATTTACTTATCATTGAATATTTTCCCCTTTTACGGCAGTTCGACGTCCGTCAATTTGTAAACGCAAGCAAACCTACAGCAACATGTTATGTTGTATAAGTTTAACAGCCAACAATTTCGTTGTGGAACAGAATTAGTGGCCGATAATCTAATCGTGCCTGACAAGTCTCTCCTGCCTTTTTTTTAACCTCTATATGAATGAATACTCTTTACACACGGCACTTTGCATTGATTGGCTGGAAAGAGCTCTTGGCTACGCAGCAGTTCATTATTATATTTAATAAGAGATAGAACGAAAAAGAGTGAAAACCAAAGAGTAAAAAAAGAGCGCAAAAAGATGTTTTACACACTCACAGAATAGTACAAAACAATTGAGTAGTGCAAAAACAAAAGCATGTACGCAAGATTTTTAAAAAAATTAAAACGTTGTATGCGAAAATGCAAAAACAACTTACACAGATTTACAATATAAACCAGGCCCGGGGGCCGATAATGAATTAGCGGAAACCAAACACATGCTGAAACATGTAACCCAGCATTTGAGTAAAATGATGAATATCTAATAAACAAAATCGAAAAAAAAAGTGTGCTATCAACGGACCGCTGTCAAGAACGAAGTTCCTCACGATTTTTTACATATAAATTACAATGATGATGAAAAGGAGAATTATTCTTCGAATTTTTCTTTATTATTGAAGTTGACGTTGTAGTCTCCAGCCAATATGAGTGGAAGTTTATGGAAATTTTGTTTAAGTAATTTAGAACGTACCGCGTTATATTCAACAAAGGTCGATGAAAGTATAATGTAATATCCTAAATAGCTACAATAACAATTGGAATACCGATTACTATTTTACAAATAACTAAACAAATGTCACCAACTGATGAGTGCTTAGTACTAAAATCATTATTGCTTGACAAAAGCATTCCCATATTTTCTGTACAACTATCAGCCGCGTCTGCAGTTTTACGATATATTGCGACTCCGCCCGAACGAACAATTTGTCGTTTAGAATAAGAAATGCATTTGAAATTAGGTAGGGTAATTTATTCTAAATTTCTTATCCACGTTTCGAAAAGTAATAGGAGGTTCGCATTTTTAGTGACTAGATCGAAGAAATCTAAGGAATGTGTTTTCAATCTTTGGCAGTTAAAAATGAATAATGAAAAACCCCTGTTTTTACAAATCATATCCAGGACAATTATGTTCTGGTCTGCAACGTGTTTAACGATAATCTATGAAATTATTGTAGCAATATCTCTGTTGATCTAGCTTGCTTTCGATTATGATAAAATTTAAATTTCATTGGATCATCTTGGGGTGTTACAATATACAAGTTTTCGTATTTGTTACTCGAGATAGCGCAACGTAAACAAGTTTTTACAATTAATGTTTGCTGTACGCGTAAACTACTTCACTTAAATTTCAACCCTGCGATTTTTATATGGTAATAGCAAGCGCAAGTCGAAATTAAATGAAAATGAAGTAGCAATAATACTCTTATGTGATGCCAATGGAATGTTCGTAGATTGTAGTTCAACAGGCTCAGCAAAACTACTAACTCCACTTTGTGCAGCTAACTGTGCATCCAATCGTTGTTGAACCACAAAACTCCAACCAATCTCTAACTACAATGTTGTTTGTATCAAAATATAAATGCACTCATTTTCCAATCGTACCATTACATAAGCCATCTGATATATGAATATTTGTTGTGATGTGATACAACATGCCTTTTACAAAAATAATTTGGTATGGTATAATTGACTTTTTATGTAACTTTACTTTAAAATAAGCACTTTGTTCAAGATTTTTATATCATGTAATTGAATCAGTGGCTGTACATATAATTTTGTCTTCGAATTGTTGTAGAACGTAAACATGCTCCTTTTTGAAAAATTGACGAATCCCATTAAGTCACAATTTTTGAGAATCGGATTTTTTCAAATAACCTAGATTATATCAACTCGATTTCTTGTTTTTCCAAAGGTTAATCATTGCCTTTAGTAAGTAACTTTAGTAAGTAAATTAGAAAATGCAGCATTAGCCTGTCTCTTGACTTGATTGAGTTGATAAAATTTCAGTTTTCGCCAAAGATGGGGTCCAACCATGTGTGTTCTAATAGGCCTATATATTGTTGTTGCTCGTACCGGTGGTAGCTTGCGCAAATCTCCAATAAGTATAATATCTATACCACCAAATTCTTCATTATGATAATTGGTTATTTATTTGAAACGTAAGTCAATTTTCACTAAAACCTCTGAGTTCATCATACTTATTTCATCGAAGATTGGTACTTGTAAATATCTATAAAGAGATCTATACAAATGCTCTCTTAGTTTTGAAATTGAAATCATAAGTGCAGAATGAATTGTTATCCCATCCAATTGACATAGAAGCTTTATTAGTGGTAGGGCAAATTATATAAGCATTACAATAGCCGTCTGTGTCAGTAAATATGTTAAAAATTTCCATTATGAGTAATGACAAAATTTTGAACAGCGCCTGGACCAGTGAAAAAATTTGTAAAGGTGCTTGGTGTGGAGTTTGTAAATGTTATATAATATGCATCAATAAACGAAACCCGCGAAAAAAATATAAGGCAAATAATGTGTGAGTGTGCTTAACACTCACGAGAGCATGTAAAATATAATTTAATCGAAACCAAGTAATAATATGTTCGAAAATGCAAACTTATAGCTCACCTTCCTTTAGATTAGCTATTGGATATTAATTTATAATTTATATTGTAGTAATATAAGTTGTATTAGTTATAAGTTAGTTCGTAAGTTTAGTTTAGTTTATGTTAAGTTTAATGTGAATGTCAAATGTGTGAATGCCCAAAAGGCGAAAGAAATAAAGTCAGTCTGCGTCGTGCTGTGAAAGGAAACAGACGTATTTATTAATTGGCCTACAATATTCAGAAGTGGGATACGAAAGAAAAAAATTTTTTTTTTCTGTCTTTCTAAAAAATACAAACGAAATGCCGAATAAAGAACTAATCAAAAATACAAATTAGACGACAAAGGAAAAGACAATTTAAAGTTCGCATGAAATGCAAAATGAAGAGGCAAACAAAAATGAAATGAAGGAGAAGCAGTGGCGAAACACAAATGAGAAGGCAAACGAATTGGGTGACCAAAGAGATGTGAGAAAAGAGAAGCAGAAAAAGTATAAGACAAACATGAAGCGCGACCAAAGTGGTGCGACAAAAGAAAGACAGCAAATGATAAAGGAAAAGCCAAATGAAATGACAAACGGTAAATCGAATTAACGAACGAATGAAGAACTGTGGCGGCAACAAGCCACAGCAACGGAGCTTGAACTCATGAAAAAAGAACTGTTGTTATTGCGTCTTGAGAGAGACTTGATAGAGAGAGAGAATAAACTGTTGAAAGCAACCGCTGAATCGGCGACGCAGCCGTTATGTGATCGTGATGAAATTTCTTTGTGCGATCTAAAAGAAATGATCCCGTGGTACGACGGGTAGACGTCTGTTGTTGATTGGTTATCACATGTTGCTGCCTTAACGAGAGCGCACAATATTAGTGAGAACAAGGTTCGGGCAATAATTTTCGGAAAAACAAAAGGGAAGGCACAAGCATGGCTGCAGTCAAAGCCGGAATATGCGTGCGGAGCTGTTGACTTTGATTTGTCTGAAATGCAAAAAGTGTTCGGAATGAAAGAAAGCAAAATTTTATTGCGCCAAAGATTTGAGGCGCGCAAGTGGTGTGTTGGAGAATCGTTTTCGCAGTATTTTAACTACAAGGTGGTCCTGGCCAATGGTATGGAGACCTCAGAAAGCGAGGTGATCCATTAATCGATGTCCGAGCGGAGACGACAAGTTTGTGGCTCCAGAAATTTGCGTAGTAGAATATGAGGGGACAAATGAAAAGATAAGCGAAAATAAAAACGAAATGCCGAATAAAGATAATCGAAACGACAAATGAAAAGACAAATTGAAAGTACGAATGAAATGCAGAATGAAGAGGCGAACATAAATGTAACAAAGGAGAAGACAATTGAAAGTTCGCATGAAATGCAAAATGAAGAGGCAAACAAAAATGTAATGAAGGAGAAGCAGCGGAGAAACAAACACAAATGAGTGGACAAATGAAAAGATAAGCGAAAGTACGAATGAAATGCAGAATGAAGAGACGAACATAAATGTAATGAAGGAGAAGCAGCGGCGAAACACAAATGAGTGGGCAAACGAAGTGCGGCACCAAAGAGATGTGACAAAAGAGAAGCAGACAAATGATAAGACAAACGTGAAGCACGACCAAAGGGGTACGACAGAAGAAAGACAGCAAATGGCAGAAAATTAGTATTGTCTAAAAAGTAGGAAATACTAAAAGGAGGATTAGGTGATCCTCATTGTCAGGACGGCCGAATTGTAGTAATATAAGTTGTATTAGTTATTAGTTAGTTCGTAAGTTTAGTTTAGTTTATGTTAAGTTTAATGTGAATGTCAAATGTGTGAATGCCCAAAAGGCGAAAGAAATAAAGTTAGTCTGCGTCGTGCTGTGAAAGGAAACAGACGTGTTTATTAATTGGCCTACAATATGAAAGCCTGTGCGAATCTAACAAACAAACATATATGTAAAGAGGCATGGTCAGCTAGTAGTCTATAAGAAGTATCATAACCATACTCGGTCGAGCTATCGGTCGGCAACAGCAGAGAGTATTAGTCGTCAGCAGCAGCAGTAGTGTGTGGAAAAAGTTGTCGGTCGAAGCTGAAGTGAATGGCGCGAAATTAATTTAAATACATTCTAATTTAACTTATATACAATTAACTAAAGTAATTTTTGAAAATATCTTACATACAATTAAATACAATCATTATCAATTCTTACATATATATATGAGCAGTTTCACTTTTGGAAGCATATTATAATTGAGACACTTAGCGTATATATTTATATAAAATGTAAGAGCCAAGCCTCAGCGACATGCATGACAATTGATATGCGAGATCGGCGTTGAGTAAGACACACACAAACGAAATAGAACTGGTTCTCTGTCTCATCGCAAAGGAGAAAGCTTGAAATTGCGGGCAGTTGTCCTGCTGTTGTTACCGTTGTTATTTTTGCTGCAGTTTGGTTTGGCGCTCTCTGCATGAGCACAACATAAGAGCAAAACCAAATTCCAGCAAAAAATACAACAAAATACAACAACAACGTTGTTACGGTTTTTTACTTTTCTGTCATTTAACTCCTACCACAAGCCGCGTAAATGAACTTCGTTCCACAAGTGGACACCAACCCAAAGATTCTAGCCTGGAACGCAAACGGGTTAAGACGCCATATAAATTAACTAAATCTCTTTTTAAATAATATCGACATTGATATCGCATTAATCTCAGAATCCCACTGTACAAGTGAAAAACACCTACAAATTCGTGGATACAGGATACACAAAACAAACCACGCAGATTGCACAGGACATGGCGGCGCTCCCATAAATATTAAGCAACACATCAAATATAACGTGCTGCTGCCATTCCAAAAGGACCTAATCCGAGCAACAACGGTTCAAGTTTTTAACGCAGCTGGCTCGATCACTATGTCAGCCATATGCTGCCCTCCCAAGTTAAACATTACCCAGTTTCAATATATGGATTTTATAAACACACCAGGACAACGATTTATTTCTGTTGGAGACTTTACCGCGATACACACAGAATGGGGATCCCGAACTTCAAATAAGAGAGGCAAAAATCTCTGCACAGATAAACCATATAAGTAGAGGTGAACCAACATAGGTTACAACAGACATCAATAAAAAGCCAGATCTGTTGGACTTCTATATAGTAAAAATTTTAGCTTTAAGTAAATGGGCAACACACTATGTATCCATTGATCTCTCGTCAGATCCAACAGCTATAGTCTTACAACTCAGAAAGTTTGCAGTACATCCGAACAAATATAATTTCTTACACAATATCCGAACTGACTGGGATACCTTTAGAGACTATATCATTTTACACCTATCTATAGACATTCGTCTTAAATTACCAGAGGACATAGAATCTGCTGTAGTATTTCTCAAGGACACTATTGAAAAAGCAGCGATACAAGCAACCGCCGATAACTCACCTCAACCAATAACGCACTACACACATCCTTTTCTGAATATATACCTAAAAAGCGTAAACTACAAAAGTACTGGATGAACACTAGGTCCCCCGAGGCTAAAAAGATATACAACAGGGCAACAAAAGGCATTGGGAAATATCTTCAATACCTTAAAAACAAACAAATCACACGTTACCTCAAAAGCATAACACAACAAACTACACAGAGTACTCGATTTGGAAAGCTACAAAATTGACTAACAAAACTATGCAGCAGGCACCAATTAAAAATGTCATTGAATCATGGGCAACAATAAATCTAAAGCATCGGTTTTAGCAGATTATTATAAGAAAGTATTTCCTGAAAAGCAATAGAACTTATATGAATCCCAAACATTACCACTCAGAAAAACTACGCCTTCCGAAATTCTAGTCATAATTCAACATGATATAAAGCCCAAAAAATCACAAGAGTATGACAAAATTAACGCAAACTCCTAATTGAGCTTCCACCAACTGCTGTGATTTATATACGCAGTATATTTAATTCCCTACTCCCTATTTTATTAAACTACTCCCCCAAAGTCTGGAATGTTGCCGAAGTCATTGCGATTCCAAAGCCGGGAAAATACCTATCTCTGCTCTCATCATATGGACCAATCAGCTTACTTCCCGAAAAGCTCTTGCTTATAGGAATCCTACCTATCCTGGAACGTACACACTTAACTCCAAATCACCAATTTGGCTTCTGTAGAAACCACTCAACCATACAACAAGTCCATCATATTACGCCAGATTTCCCCATAATATTGTATTTTTTTTTTATTTATTTTTTTTTTATTTCCCATATGTCGTGTACATATGTCTTTATTTTATATTAAGACTATTAGTACATGGTTTAAACGTTATTTTAGGGTTGTAACTAATTTATGTGAGCAGTTCACAAAAGTTTTTTATTTTTGTAAGGATGTAGGGGGAAAAAATCAAAATAGTAACAAAAATAATATGCATTTAAATTAAATTAATACAATTATAGAGCAAAATATAGTAAAGAAAACATAAATGTAATAAAAATATAAAATACAAAAATAAACACATTAAACAAAAACAAAGAAAAAGGAAAGAGGTATTGAGATATATATATATATAGCTTCGAATTTATTCAACCAGATCCACTGGCCTTGTCCTCTGTAACCTGCGTCTGCATTGTAGTTCCTGTATTGGCAGTAGGTTGACACCAGCATTTGGGGGTTGGGTAAGCTTGGTCTGGTAGATTTGACTTATTTTTGTAATCTCCTCTGTTACTGTTGGAATATTAAGATCACGATGCAGATCATTGTTAGTTATATACCACCCAGCCTTGGTGATCATTCGAATGATTTTTGATTGTTGTCTTTGTATTATGTCTGTATTTGATTTTTTGGCCGTTCCCCAGATTTGTGCTCCGTACGTCCAGATTGGTCTTATAATGGCTTTGTAGATCAGTATTTTGTTTTCTAATGTTAACTTTGATTTGAGCAGCCAATATAATTGACTAATCCTCAGCTTGATTTGATCCCGTTTTTTAAGTATATGGTATTTCCAGTTGAGTTTGTTATCAATATATAATCCTAGGTATTTGACTACGTTTTCAATTTTTACGTCAGCTCCGTCAATCTTTATACGAGGTGGTGTGAATTTACTTTTAGTTGTATATATAACATGTACTGTTTTGGTATTATTTACTTTTATTTGCCACTTTTCAAACCACCTTAGGGTAGTATCCAGATGCTGTTGTAGTTTGGATGTTGCTATGTTTACTTGTCTATGTGCGCTAAGTATTATAGTGTCATCAGCAAATGTGGCTATCATTGAAGCGTCGTCATTTGGTGATGGTATGTCCGCTGTAAAGATAGTGTATAATAACGGTCCTAGTACACTTCCTTGTGGTACGCCTGTTTTGATTTTTCTTAATGTGGAATATTCATCTGAGTACTTAACGAAAACATGTCTTTCTGTGATATAGTATACTAATATCTGTAGTACGTACGTATTATATGTTTGCGTTCTATAATAGGTAACAGTCGCTTGCACAGGAGCTTCTCGAATATTCTTGACAGCACTGGAAGTAAGCTAATTGGTCTATATGATGCTGGATTATATACGTCTTTACCAGGTTTTGGAATTGCAATGACTTCAGCCACTTTCCATACTTTAGGAAAGTAATTTAATCTAATTATCGCGTTGAAAATATTACGTATGTATACCACTGCTTGAAGTGGTAGGTCCCTTAAAAGTTTTCCGTCAATTTTGTCATACCCGGGTGCTTTTTTGGGCTTTATGTCGTGTTGTATACATTTGAGTATTTCATTTGTGCATATTTTTTTTAGGCGAGTTGGCTGGGGAGCGACTGTCGAGTTTATATGACAGTCATCTTCGTTGATAGTTTCATCAGCAAATATTTTTTCATAATAATTCGCTAGAACTGTCGCCTTGTCTAGGTTCGTTACTGCCCATGATCCATTGTCCATTTTTATAGGTGCCTGGTGTATTGTTTTATTTGTCAGTTTTTTTGTAGCTTTCCACAGGGAGTAGTCGCTAAAGCTTGTCGGAGTTAGCCTCTGTAAATACTTCGTGATTTCATATTTTTTTTGATTTTGGAGATATTTTTTAATGTCTTTAGTTGCCTTGTTATATTTATTTTTCGCATCGGGGGACCTGCAAATTGTCCATGCTTTTTTCAGTTTTCGTTTTGTGCATATCAATTTGCGAAGCGTAGGGGGTGTGTATCGCTTTGCATGGTGTATTACCTTGTCCGGAGTTGCTTGCAATACTGCCTTCTCAATGGTATCGTTTAGTTGGACTATAGCTGATTCTACGTTGTCGGGTGATCTCAGTGGAATGCTTGTATTTAAGTTTGTGTTAATGTAGTCTCGATAGGTATCCCAGTCAGTTTTGTTGTTGTGCCATAGTTTGGACTTGGTTGTGTTCACTTCAGTTGAATTAAGTTCCAGTAGTATAGGTGTATGGTCTGACGATAGTTCCAGTCTTGATGTTATGACACATTTATTTAAGTCTATGTCTTTGAGTATATAAAAGTCAATGAGGTCTGGCTTTTTATTTTTGTCTGTTGGCCAATACGTGGGTTCGCCGGTACTAAGATGTTTAGCTTTTGCTAACAGCAGTGCACCCTGTAGATTTTTACCTTTCTTGTTTGATATTCTGGAGCCCCAGTCTGTATGCTTTGCATTGTAGTCGCCTGCAGCTATAAAACGGGGTCCGAGAGTTTTTAAGAAGTCAAGGTATTGCGACTGTGAGATATTGTGCTTTGGTGGGCTGTACACGGCTGTTATTCTTAGTGGTCCGGATGAGTCGAAGATTTGTATGCTTGTCGACTGGATATAGGTTTCTTGGAATGGAAGCAGTACGTTATGTTTAATGTTTTGTTTAATAATGATAGCAGTCCCACCGTGTCCTGTACCGTCGGGATGGAATGTGTGGTACATCTTGTATCCACTTATGTTCATGTGTTGGCTACTTATATAGTGTGTTTCCGATATCAAAGCAATGTCAATGTAGTTGTTGTGTAGGAAAAGCTGTAATTCATTCAGGTGATTTTTTAATCCGTTTGCATTCCAAGTTAAAATTTTTATTTTAGTGTCCATTCTTGTTGTCGAGTTTTGTCAATAGTACTGTTATGATGTTCATCATATTACTCATTTGTTGCGCTAGTTGTTTTATTATATCTTTTATTTCCGCTAAATCTTTTGAAAATTCGGTCTTTTTTTCTGTGTTTTCACTAGTCTCGTTTTTGTTGGATTCGTTTTTGTTGCTTTCGTTTTTGTTGTGTTCCTCATCTTTTTGTTGAGGTTGTAACTGATTTGTGGGGTTTCTACGGTTACTGGCTGCTGTTTGGGCGTACGTTATTCCAATTTTGACTTTGTTTGATGTCTGTTCTACTACCTGATGGTCATCTTTTTTATCGTCTTTCTCTTTTAGTGAGGGAAATCTTTTAATTTTTAGATGTTTGTATACGTCACATCCCTTATAGTTGGCTGTGTGTGAGCCGCCACAAAGAGCGCATTTAATTTGATCTGCACTTATTAGTTTGCAGTCAATAGTTTTGTGCTTGCCAGCGCATTTCACGCAAATCGGGTCTTTGGTGTAGAAATTTCGTGTATGACCATATTTTTGGCAGTTTGAGCACTGAGCTACCGTGCGTTTGTGGTGTGGTGGCTCAAATATGACTTTGGTACATAGGAGTGTTGTAATATTAAAGATTTCTCTATTATTTGCTTTGGCTTTTAGTTCAATGAAAAATAGCGGCAGTGGTTTCTTTGTCAGTTTTTGTTGTACGTTGTGTATATTAGTAACGTCGTGGCCTAGTTCCGATAGCTCGTTCTTAAGTTCGTCAAGGTCAGTGGCGTAGTGCATATTCCTAAGTACTGTTTTGAATCCCCACATTATTGTATAAATGTTGAAATATTAGATTATCAACAGGTATTGTTGATAATCTAATATTGTATTGTAAACCATCTTCACAGCAGATATACCAACACCAAACCAAAAATCGTCAATGACAGCTACATTTGCAAATGACACCACATTACTAAGATCCCACAAAAACATTGAATTAGCAACTGCAATATTGCAACAGAATTTGCACAACACTCTGAAATGTTTCTGTAAATGGAACATTAGAATAAATAACAGATAAACAATGCATGTTATCTACACAACTAAAATTAAATTTGTAGCACCCCGTCTAACGATTGACGGAGTCGACATTAAAACACAAGACCATGCGAAATACCTAGGACATTACATAGACAATACATTTTTTATTTTTTTTATTTCCCATATGACGTGTACACATGTCTTTACTTTTTATTAAGACTATTAGTACATAGTTTAAACTTATGTGGGCAGATCACAAAAGTTTTTCATTTTTGTAAAGATGTAGGGGAAAAAACCAAAATAGTAACAAAAATAATATTTAAATTAAATTAATACAATTATAGAACAAAATAAAGTAAAATAAACATAAATGAAATAAAATATAACATGTACTGTTTTGGTATTATTTACTTTTATATTCCACTTTTCAAACCACCTTATGGTAGTATCCAGATTCTGTTGCAGTTTGGATGTTGCCGTGATTACTTGTCTATGTGCGTTAAGTATTATAGTGTCATCAGCAAATGTGGCTATCACTGAAGCGTCGTCATTTGGTGATGGTATGTCCGCTGTAAAGATAGTGTATAATAACGGTCCTAGTACACTTCCTTGTGGTACGCCTGTTTTGATTTTTCTTAATGTGGAATATTCATCTAAGTACTTAACGAAGAAATAAATACTAATATCTATAGTACGTTATGCGGGGATATATTGCGCAATTTGCTGATTAGTCCTTTGTGCCAAACTTTGTCGAATGCCTTTTCTACATCTAGAAAACTTCCTATGCAGAACCTTTTGTCGTCAAGATCGTTTAAAATTTTATGAGTCACACGATGGATTTGTTGTATGGTCGAGTGTTTTCGTCGAAAGCCAAATTGGTGGTCAGGTATTATATGTTTGCGTTCTATAATAGGTAAGAGTCGCTGGCACAGGAGCTTCCCGAATATTTTTGACAGAAGTAAGCTAATTGGTCTATATGATGCTGGATTATATACGTCTTTACCAGGTTTTGGAATTGCAATGACATCAGCCACTTTCCATACTTTAGGAAAGTAACTTACTCTAATTATCGCGTTGAAAATATTACGTATGTATAGCACTGCTTGAAGTGGTAGCTCCCTTAAAAGTTTTCTGTCAATCTTGTTATATCCGGGTGCTTTTTTTGGGCTATATGTCGTGCTGAATACATTTCAGTATTTCATTTGTGCATGTTTTTTTTAGTCGAGTTGGCTGGGGAGTGACTGTCGATGTTATATGGCAGTAATCTTCGTTGAGTGTTTCATCAGCAAATATTTTTTCATAATAATTCGCTAGCACTGTCTCCTTGTCTAGGTACGTTACTGCCCATGATCCATTGTCCATTTTTATAGGTGCCTGGTGTATTGTTTTATTTGTCAGTTTTTTTTGTAGCTTTCCACAAGGAGTAGTCGGTACAGCTTGTCGGTGTTAGCCTCTGTAAATACTTCGTGATTTCGTAATTATTCTGATTTTGGAGATATTTTCTAATTTCTTTAGTTGCCTCGTTATATTTATTTTTCGCATCGGGTTATCTGCAAATGGTCCATGCTTTTTTCAGGTTTCGTTTTGTACATATCAATTTGCGAAGCGTAGGGGGTGTGTATCGCTTTACGTGGTGAATTATCTTTTCCGTAGTTGCTTGCAATACTGCCTTCTCAAATGTATCGTTTAGGTGGACTATAGCTGATTCTACGTTGTCGGGTGATCTCAGTGGAATGCTTGTATTTAAATTTGTGTTAATGTAGTCTCGATAGGTATCCCAGTCAGTTTTGTTGTTGTGCCATAGTTTGGACTTGGTTGTGTTCACTTCAGTTGAATTAAGTTCCAGTAGTATAGGTGTATGGTCTGACGATAGTTCCAGTCTTGATGTTATGACACATTTATTTAAGTCTATGTCTTTGAGTATATAAAAGTCAATGAGGTCTGGCTTTTTATTTTTGTCTGTTGGCCAATACGTGGGTTCGCCGGTACTAAGATGTTTAGCTTTTGCTAACAGCAGTGCACCCTGTAAATTTTTACCTTTCTTGTTTGATATTCTGGAGCCCCAGTCTGTATGCTTTGCATTGTAGTCGCCTGCAGCTATAAAGCGTTGTCCGAGAGTTTTTAAGAAGTCAAGTCAAGAAGTATTGCGCCTGAAAGATATTGTGCTTTGGTGGGCTGTACACGGCTCTTATTCTTAGTGGTCCGGATGAGTCGAAGATTTGTATGCTTGTCGACTGGATATAGGTTTCTTGGAATGGAAGCAGTACGTTATGTTTAATGTTTTGTTTAATAATGATAGCAGTACCACCGTGTCCTGTACCGTCGGAACGGCTTGTGTGGTACACCTTGTATCCACGTATGTTCAGTGTGTTGTATAGTGTGTTTCCGATATCAAAGCAATGTCAGTGTATTGTTGTGTAGGAAAAGCTGTAGTTCATTCAGGTGGTTTTTTAATCCGTTTGCATTCCAAGTTAAAATCTTTATTTTAGTGTACATTCTTGTTGTCGAGTTTTATAAATAGTACTGTCATGATGTTTATCATATTACTCATTTGTTGCGCTAGTTGTTTAATTATATCTTTTATTTCCGCTTAATCTTTTGAAAACACAGTCTTTTTTTCTTTTTTCTGTGTTCCTCATCTTTTTGTTGAGTTTGTACCTGATTTGTGGGGTTTCTATGGTTACTGGCTGCTGTTTGGGCGTACGTTTTTCCAATTTTAGCTTTGTTTGATGTCTGTTCTTCTACCTGATGGTCATCTTTTTTAGCGTCTTTCTCTTTTAGTGAGGGAAATCTTTTAATTTTTAGGTGTTTGTATACGTCACATCGCTAATAGTTGGCTGTGTGTGAGCCGCCACAAAGAGCGCATTTAATTTGATCTGCACTTATTAGTTTGCAGTCAATAGTCTTATGCTTGCCAGGGCATTTCACACAAATCGAGTCTTTGGTGCAGAAATTCCTTGTGTGACAATATTTTTGACAGTTAGAACACTGGGCTCCCGTGCATTTGTGGTGTGGTGGCTCAAAGCTGACTTTGGTACATAGGAGTGTGGTGATATTAAAGATTTCTCTATTATTTGCTTTGGCTTTTAATTCTATAAAAAATATCGGCAGGGGTCTTTGTGTGAGTTTTTGTTGTACATTGTGGATATTAATGACATCGTAGCCTAGTTCCGATTGCTCGTTCTTAAGTTCGTCAAGATCAGTGGCGTAGTGCATATTCCTAAGTACTGTCTTGAATCTCCGCTCCTCTTTCGGCTTAGAGGTGTAGTATTTAGTTTTGTTTTCCCTGAGCATCTTAACCACCGCCGATTAGTTCGACGAGTCATTTGTCTGTACTCATACTTCGTTGTTTTTAATTGTTTTTCAAATGTAGTGTTGTTGTATTGTGTTTTTCAGAGCTTTGGTTAGTACGTTATTTTTGTAATTTGTTCTACGTACTGTACGTATATTGGTGGTGGTTTGTGCATTTTAGTAGATGGTCGAGATTGATTTGGCGCATTAGAATTTGCTTCTGTACCACTGCCGTCTTCAGCCGTTTCGTCTTTTGAGAGGAGTTCGAACCTGTTATTAGTCGAGTAGCGCTCAGCCAGTACTTTTGCAGTGTTGTTTGTGTTGTCGTTTGTGTTTGTGTTTTTTTCCTACTTTTTTTACTATTGCTATTTTGTTCGGAATTGTTGTTGGGAGAGAGCTTACTACGGTTGCGTTTTATTTTTGACTCTTGTGGGTTTTGATTGGTTGAAGTTTGTACTTGCGTGTTTGATGTCTTTTCTCTGTCAGTGTTGTTGCCGAAGAGAGGGAGAAAACTGGCATTGTAACTGAGAAGGTTGACGTGGTTGTTGTTGTAATGAGTCAGATAGCAGCTAATGTCTGCGTTGTGGTTGTTGGTTGGAAAGAGGAGACTGGCGTCGTTGGAGAAGAGCATTGTGCACTCCACGGCAGAGGGTGCATATTACCTGTTGCCATGGAACATCTGACAGTTAGTTGAGCGGTAATACGAGAAGTTGCGTTTGCTTAGATTGATGATCCGTTATTGTTCTCACTTTGTGCGTGTGGAACTGTTTGATGTATTGCGGGATATCACGAACGCGCTCTCTCGAAATTAGCGGGAAGTGAGGCTTGGTGAGAGTCACTGATGTTGATGCTGTTGTTTAAACAGCTTGTTGATGTGCCAATGTATTCGTTGTTGTTATTTGTGCGGACAGCTGTTTAAGCGTAGGGTACGCTCATACTCTTTTCTGATGGATGATTTTGTTTTTGCATGCTGCGCGCAGTCGGGGACTGCGTTCAACAGGAATTTTTGAGACTGGAACAATTGATTATCTGGTCCCTTGATTTACTTTTTATATTGTTAAATTCGGAGAGCGAAAGGAGACGACTAGTCGACTTGACTAGTGAGACAATTAATTCAACTTAAAAAGCGCAAACAAACAGAGAAAGCGCAAACAAATAAAACTGAAGACAGGACAGCTTTTTATTTGTTTTTAGTTTCTTCACACTAGGTGTAATCTATAGCTAGAAAATAGGTTTTTGAGATATAAAGCCATAATCAAACCCACTGGCGTGATTTTAGTCACTTTTAACACCTCCCAGAAGCACTGGACATCTCCTGGTATGAAGTTAAAGTGTCAATATTCTCCCAATCCCATGCGCTGTAAGAACTGCCAACTATTAGGCCATTAGGGTAAACGCTGCTCAAACGCCCCAACATGTATTCAGTATAATCTTTCTACTCGTTCTACAGCAGAATGTACTCGAACACAATGCACCACCTGCTTTAAAGACCTAGTAAATAGGTCTCTGCTCTCCTAGTAAATAAAAGGAAATTATTAAATTTCAAACAGAAAAGAAATGTACAATAAAAGAAGCGAGACGAATCCAAGTAACTTCCGCTCCCCTCCCATATCCTCAAACTGCATCACAAGAAAGTTTTCTTATCAACAATATTGACTCTCCCTCCTCTACTACCTCTCGCACAAAAAAAAAACTGTAAACAGCACGCACAGTAATCTTTACGCTTCCAACTCTGGTAGCGAATATAAAACCAACAACTCACCAACAAATACACAAAGAAAACAACAACTAATCAACCAATAACGAATGATCCAACAACTAATGAAATAACAAATTTAACAACAAAAGTCACACAGTGTCGGAGCCCCGTGTACCTAGTTCCTCTTCCTCTGCCCACCCCACCAATCATTAACCATTCTTCACTCCTTTACAAACCGAACCCCCCATCTCCTGGTGATATGGTCTTCAACGATGAAGACGATATCCAAAACTCAAAATTTGAAATTTCATATACACTAACTCTCTACACTCACACTTATCCCTCTTGGCCCCTAACAGAGGTCTATGACGTAATGACTGGTCGCATCGCAACTTTGAACATCTCGCGGAGCCAAGAGGGATTTTCATTTTCCCACTCTTGTAGATTTATTACCCTCTTTATTCTAAATCATATTTTATGTATTTTATTTTTTATGTATTTTATTTCCTTTTAAATGTTCTCTCTTATACTGTGGTACATCAATGGCTTACTCAACAATCTCACTGATCTGCAAGTGATAATAGAAGAGCACAGCCCTACTATTCTTTGTCACATTAAACATAATAATTCCCCTTCATTCGCAGTTAACTACTCAAGCTACTTTTTTTAATTTTGCGAACAACCTTATCAAGAAACAAGGCATTGATATTTTAATTAAGAAAGGTATTGAACACAAATTTATCCCCCTACAGTCCAATATTGCCAACTTGGCTATTGAGATAAACATTGGATTAAAGGTAACAATTCTTAATACATACATCCCTCCTTCACAAATATGTACTGGTTCCGATATAAAAAATGTACTTCACCATTTCCCTACACCTATTATAATTGCTGCCGATTTTAATGCGTTTAGCCCCTTTTGGGGCTTCTCAAGCACAAATACTCGTGGAAAAATTGTTTAAGAGGTGTTTATGTCACAAAACCTTGCCATTCTGAATGGTCTGAGGACGACTCACTTCTCTACCCATCAAACCTTCACAAACATAGGCCTCACCCTTTGTTCTTCGTCGATATTTTCGATTATGTCTTCTTATATAATGGATAATCTCTACATCAGTGACCACTTCCCGATTATGACATCAGTAGCCATAGGTAGCGCTAATTACAAAGTTCCAATTAATAGATTCAAAACTTTAAAAGCCAACTGGCAAAAATTCCAATCACTAGGAGATAATATGTGTTTGACCTCATCAGTGCATGACAACATTAATAAGTAGTGTTCTACTCTCCAGAAGATGATACGCTCAGCTGCTCATGTGAGCATTCCACATACCTCCCCTTGACGGGTAAAAGAATGGAACCACTCCTTAGCTGAACTCCGTTTAAATAAACAAAAAGCGTTGTACACTTACAAACGGACGCAAAATCTTCATGCCTTAACTTGTACAAAAAAGCTAATGCAAAATTTAGAAAGTTTAGAAAAATCTCATTATCCCGTATCAGTTTGGTTTTAGAAAGGCCCACAAGTCAACTGACGCTCTTCTGCTTTTCAAACATATTTGTTCAATGGCTCTGTCACCGAAAAACCATGTATCCATAATTAACCTGGACTTTGCAAAGGCATTTGATAGAGTAGAAGCTCATGTCGTTCTACGGCAACTAGCCAAATGGAAAATTTTACAATTTCGTAAAAGCATTCCTGTCCAATAGAAAATTTATTGCAAAGGCTAATCATGTTTTTTCAAACACTATCAATTTATTCAATGGAACCCACAGGGCTCGCCTCACTTATTTTTTTATCATAGCCTTTAATGAAATAAGCAAAATAATTCTAAAGTATAACCATATGGAGTACATCATTTACGCAGACGACGTACTCGTTTTTACCAAAATTAAAGATCTAAGCTCTGTTAAATCTAATTTTAACTTTATTCTGTCCGACATATCAGTTTGGTCACCGGATACTGGTGCCACGCTATCTCAAGATAAATGTAAATTGTTTCACATTTGTAAGAAAAGAGACTGTAATTACTTCAACCTCAATTATTTTAGTGTAAATATTCCTAAAACACCCACATTAAGTATCATAGGTTTAACTTTTGATAATAAGTTTAATTTTAAGGAATACTGTAGATATGTAAGACTAGACACAAGGCCCAACGTCATAAAATACCTTACATCGAATTTTTTTTTTATAATATATTTATTCAAGCAACAAACCCGGACTCAATAATGCCGTACACTACACTTTGTGGCTACGTTAATATCACCCAGTTTTTACAAACATAATTTTTACTATATATAAATGACGAAAAAGAAAACAATTTAACACAATACGTGGTTATGTGGACCCTGGGGTACGGTCGATGCGGGTTAGTCTACGGTTCAGGCGCCGCCTACTCCATTGGAGGAGCCTCCCTTTGTCTTTCCTCTTAAGGCGTGTGACTCATCTTGTAGTGGCCAGCTCTCTGGCTACACGGTTGCTATGTGACCGCAGCCGGTGATCGCAGGGGCATCCCGTGATGATGCATAAGGTTTTATTTTGCAGGGTTTGCACCCTTCTAATCTGAGTCTTATAGGCAGCACCCCACATTTGGATTCCGTACCTCAAAGCCTGAGCAACAATTTGTTGGTACACTGTACGTTTGTTGCGTAAAGTCAGTTTGCTCTTTTTCTTTAGGATCCAGTATAGTTTTGCTACCTTGTGTCGGCTGCTCTGAATCACCTTGGGTTGATGAATGATGTCACCGCAGCAATGTACAGCGGGCGGCAGGCTTCTCTTAAGGGTGAAGCACACGCTTTTGCACTTTGTCGGGTTAATTTTAATATTCCACCTTTTGGCCCACTCACCAAAAACGTGGAGGTACTCATGTATGCCGTCTGCGGCTTCACGCTCACATGCCGAGTTTTAAAGGATGCCGACGTTGTCAGCAAACGATGCTACTGGCATTTTATTGGTGTTAATGCTCATCACTTCGGCGTCATGGACGGGTATGTCGGACCAGTATCGGGCCCCAGGACTCTGCCTTGTGGAACACCTACTAGCACCGGATGGACTTCTGAGAATGTCGGCCGTGACTTGAAACAGAAAGTGCGGTCCTTAAGGTAGGACATAATTAGTCGATGAACACGCCAGCATCCAACGCCTTTAAAATGTGGTTTACCACCCTGTCCAGCTGCTTTATAGTGCTGTGACCAGCCTGGAAGCCGAACTGATGACCCGGAATGATTTTGCGAGGGTCGATGACTTCAGTGAGCCTTTCGACAACCAGTCCTTCCCATACCTTAAAGATTGAAGGCAGGAGACTGATTGGCCGGTAAGATGCAGGGCAGTGCTCGGGCTTACCAGGCTTACTAATCATTGTGATGACGGCAAATTTCCATGCAGTGGGAAAATACTGCACCATTAGTGTAGCTTTAAAAATCAACATCATTAAGAGCAATGCATTCTCCGGCAGCATCCTAAGAGTACGGTTGCATATTCGTAAATGCGCCCTGTTAATGTTTAGGCGTTGGATGGTGCAGGCCACCTCTTTGGCAGTGACTGGGTGGATGGGAAGGTCCATTTGCTGTGGTGCACCCAGAACAGCATTGTTGACCTGGACGTCACTTAGTTGTACCAAGTCGTGCGGCTGGAACGTTCCGGCCAAGTGAGCGGGAAAAACGTTGGCCTGCTTCTCGTCGGAGCTACACCAGTTCCCATTTCCCGTCTCTAAAGGGAGTCATTTGAATCGGTTGCCGTTTCGCGCATCGTATGGCTTTCCATAGCGAAAAGGGGGCATCAGCACTGGTACCGGTAGACTGCAGCCGGAAGTCGAAATACTGAGCCCTGTGAATCCTTAGCGTATTAGACAACTGGTAAGCGGTTCTACGCCAGTTAGCTGTGCCAACACGATGGTGAGACTTGATATATTTTTTCCGCACCCTGCGTTTAGTTTTCAGGTGTTGAGTCAGCTCCGGTGAAAGTGGATAGGAGGTATTATCATGTCTCGCTGGCCGGAATGTCACTTGGCGAGCCTTGGCAGCTGCCTCATATACCGTAAACGATAACATGGCCAACGCCTCGTCGATTTCTGTGACAGAGTGCAATTTCATCACGGGGGGAATTGAAGTGTTTAGGCGATTTGCAAAATAAACGATACTAGTCCTAGGGTCGACAAGCTTCTCCATGGTTGGGAAGTGCGTCGCTGCTGTGTAAAGCGTGATGACAAGCGGTAGGTGGTCGGAGCTGAGATCCGTACGCTTCTCTATTGGCAGCTTCCACTGGGGGACCCCTCGGTAGATGACAAAGTCCAGGAAACTGGGGTGGCTTCTAGATACATATGGAAATCTTGAGGCATCTCCCATTGCCAGCACTTGCATATCGGAGGCGAGAACAAAGTCTCTCAATTCTTTACCTCTTTTGTTGTGCGGGATGTCGCTTCGGATTGGTATGGCAGTGCCGCACTTGCCATGCGTGGAGTTCGGGTGATTAGCCGTATTCGAACTATAGCCGAAAAGTTTTGGGAATGGCCGCCCCATTGAGCCGAGTCTCACGCAGGAGTATCACGTCAACGTTGTTTGTTTGCGCAAAGCACTCTAACTCACGAATTTTCGTGAAACGCCGTTGGCGTTCCAGACCATAACTTTTAGTGAATTCATTTCTGAATTCGCGCGTATCCATGAGTGCCTTTATCGACTCGTTGAGCGTGGTTATTGACTGCCACAGATCACTCAACACGCTCTGATAGAATGAGTTGGTCGGGATAACGTGAAGGAATGCAACAGGTACGGACCCCATCGCTGTATGTGTATGTGCCTTGTATTGCAGAGCGCATTGTTTTTTCCCACTTTTCCCCAGAGTCCTGCTAGCATTTTCGTCATATGATTAACAATGCATGGTTTCCTTCTGGTGGCTGATCGGAATTGCTGCTCCTTGCTAAGTACTTTTGTTTACTTTTTGGGAGCCCTGTTTTTACCCTTGACTACCTCAGAGTAATAGGTCCCAGGAATGGGCAGACTTGACGTCGGTGACTGATGGGAGGTTGGCCTCTGTCGTTGCTCGGCTGAAGCGCCAGTCGGTGTACGATTAGTGTCGGTGTTTGCCATGTTGGGCTTACCCTTTGTAGTCTTGACATACAGCTGTTATGCTTGACAGTCTTTATAGCTGGCTGGATGGTCCAAACCACAGTTTGCAAAGGTGGCTTTTGCCGACGAAGACCTAACACAGTTTTCTGAACGATGACTATCACCACACACCACCAGGTTGACGAAAATAGTTAGCTGTATGGCCAAATAGCTGGAAGAGGCTGGACTGTGTTATATTGTCTTTTTTTCGTGCTTCCACAATAAAAATTCGTTGGCCAACAAGACTCCTGATCCGGTGTAAATCTTTAATTGCCAAAGTCAAGTTCATCGGCTCTTTGGGGTTCCGGTTTCGAGGACGATGAACACGCACTACACTGTGACCAAGCTCGTTGAATGCGCTTTTGATTTGGCTCTCAGGCGTAGAGTGATGTAATCCCTTGATCACTATTTGATATGGCCGATCTTCGGCGAGCTGGTATTTAAAATTATCTACCCCTTTCTCATTGAACAGCCTTTGGATAGCTCTAAATGCTTCACTGTCCTTGGCTTACAGTCGGGTGGTGCCGCCTACCGACTTTCTACACTCCACGTTAGTCAGGTTAGTGATGGTACCAACCATTTTGAGGAGTAACGGAATATTAAAGATGCCGCGCAGTGCGATTATAGGCGCTTGGTTGGCGCGTCTGCATGGTGGGTGCGTTGACGTTTACGGGTTGGCATCGGGGATATTAACCCCGTCAGGTCTGACCAGTGAACAGTTCGATGACTAGCCGTCTATGTCCTCGGGATTGTTCACTACATCGAGATCAGCTAAGCAGTCCGATTAAATGGACTAAGTGTCCATACATGGACTGTCGTCGTCGTCGGTGGAGAGATTGTGGAGCTGTTAATAGGCCAGACCCCTTTGTTACTGCAGCTGGTGATGATCCTGTTTGATTTGCACTGTGGGCTGCCAACAGGTGACACTTGTGTCATATTTCGCTTCCTCATCTGGAACAGCTGCACGTCTGGATCGATGACAGAGCCAATATCTTGGTTGTGCTGAGTGTTATTTTTGTTGCTGCTGAGACCAACAGTTACGCTAGAGCTGGCGCTCGTTAATTGATTATTGTTACTGTTTTGGCTGAGTAGAGATGCAGCATTTTACTCAATAAGTTTATGAGTGTTATTGCTGCATATGATAGCAGCGGTGTCGCTTGAGCTTGCGCTCATTGTTGATTTGCCCATATTTGTAACACTGCAAACATTGTTATTGTTCTTTGAACCGCGTTTAATAACGGTACTTTGCTCAATGATAGAGCTGTGGTTGTTATTGATTTTCTTTTGCATAGCTGCAGGCACGAGGCCACAACATGCAAGGTAGGCTTGAGTTGTGTTGTTCAAGACCAGAGCATAAAGCAGAGACGGGAAACCACAGGAAAAATAAAATAACTTATTAGCAAAGCTCACGTTTATCAGCACACGTGTATATTTTGTATTATTATTTTGTATATTTCCAATATGAATTGGTTAAATGATTTAACTAATTAGAAACTGCAGGTAAACTGCACCACACTGCCCTCAAATGTCTGCCAATTGGCTGAAGGGACATATTAAATTTATCTTGACGAATAAACACCGTAGTGACGAAGATAATCGAACATACACAGAGAGCACACCTCATTTACGTCCGTTCGCTTTCACTGCTTAGTTAAAACTCACCTTAAATTTAAGCACTCATTTGTACACTCTAACACTCCAATTAATGTAATAAGATTGAATAAGATAAGATAATAACTCATGGTATCAAAAATTGACTACGGTCTATCAATTTATGGAAATGTAGCCAAAAGCAACATTAAATTGTTCGAAGCGCCATATAACAATGCCATCAGACGGAGTCTACGCGCCTACCCTACATCTCCAATAAAATATATGCTGGTAGAGACTGGTCATCCTACCGTGCCTCGCCGGATTGAATTATCGAAGATTCGATTAATTCCCAAGCTTTTATTAAGTCGCAACAAAAAGCTGTGCGTTCTTTTCGAAGCACCTCAACAATACTGCATTGTACCCAGCTGTCCAAGAAATTGGGATTTACTCAAGGTTCAGAACCGTTCAACCTGCACGATTCCGGCTGTGTATCGCTGGAGTGAATTTCACTCATGTTTGAAAAAAAATTGTTGTTAAATTTCACAGAACTATGTTCAATCTCACTTCTGAAGTTTTAGGCGTCTTTTCTTTTCTATCTTCGCGCATTGACCGACATTTATTTTTCTTTGCTTCTTTTACTTAACCTACGAACATATGTATGTATTCTTGCGCTTTCGCCGTTATAATATTTATACATGCTACTTACTGCTACACTCGTGTACAACTAATTAAGACTACTACAAGTGTTAAAGTAATTTTTTTTATAAAATCATAACCAATCACTGAGTCGGACTTCAACTCATTATCGGCAACGACTAACATTACGTGATCTTTGCTTAAATTGTCAACTATAATAGTTTAATCAAATGAGTCCTTTACTGACGTAGCACTATTGGCTAACCCATACAAATTCACAATAGGTTTCTTCAGTGTATGCTGCTTGAATAAACTCTCTTTTAATAGAGAAACGTCCGCTCTTATATCAACCAAAGAGTCAATTCTCTGGTTGATTTTCATTTGCTTTGTTCTTTTGTTGTTGACGTCAACGAAGTTTATATTCTGATTTGCGCATTGCTTTGTTATATGTCCGCCGCCGTTACATTTAAAGCATTTCTTTCCTTCTTTACACTCTGGTATCATATGCTCAGTAGAACCGCAATTAAAATAATGCTGCCGGTTACTTTCGACCTCTCTCCCTTCCCTTTACATACCTTTCTCAAAATGTTTGCGTGTTGCCAGCTTTGCTTTAGCGCCGTCGTTCTTCATTGCGCAAACTTCGTTGGTTCTTCTGCTGTTCATGCTCTCAATTTCTTCGTAGCTCTCTCTCTCAATTCAATGAATGTTGTTGCTCTCAAGGGAGGGTTTTTTAACTCATTACGTACCTTTAACCCGTCTACAATATAATTATTGACCGACGCATCTTCTTTGTATTCTTCGTTAGCAGGTATCAAATGAAAACAGCAATAGAGGTAGGGCTCGCGCTGTTGTTTTATTTATTTATTTATTTTTTTATCTTAAGAAATATCTAAATAAATAACTAAAATTAATTTAAAATGCATTTATACCTAGTTTTTATGCTAGATATGTCGAAAAATCTAAGTTGCATAAAGCTAATTCTACTTTTAGTAGCAGTCAAACAGCAAAACGGCAAGTGTCCCATGTAAAAACGCTGAAGAGCGTATGTAGTTGTCGTCTGTGGTTGTCCCTAGTTGTTGTCTGTAGTCATGTGGACATGTCGTTTGCTAACGAACGTCTGTGGTTGTTGTTTGGTGGTGTCCGTGGTCATGTCGTGTGCAGGCGAGGGTCTTTGTTGTCGTGTGCAAAAGATCGTCTTTGGTGTTGTGTGCAAAAGAACGTGTGCAAAAAGTAATAATGCCGTGTACAGAGTAGCGAATGTAGAAGCATGTGCAAAACACGGGCCGCTGTTGAATATAAAAAGACAGGCTCGAAAGACAGAATAATTTAAATATTGTTCAAATGAAGTCAACCTCTACATTTATACACATATTTATTCATTCCTTTATATACTGAATATGTTTCACATCAAAAGCTCATGGGTGCTAAGCATACACACACATTGTTTTGCTTACTTTATCGTCCATATTATGTTCTGTCAAAACATTTTCTTAACATTCACATTTCTTTAGTTTCTTCTTTCTTTGTCTGCTTCTTTGTTAGAGCTGTGCTACTCTTTGATATACACACGTAAAAATTAAGGTAATAATTTATAAACATTAAAAATTAAAAAAAGAAACATATACGTACTTTACCTTCGACTTAAAGTTGAGAAATATTTATGATGTCAAAACAATTTCTTGACAAACTGGGTGTCTACGCTTTTTCGAGTTGTCTGATTTATCTCAAACTTCGAAGCAGTAAGTGAACTGCTTGAAAATATAAACAAACCAAACGAGACGGCAACAATTACTTTAACCATCGTGCGTTACCACAAAAATGAAATAATTACCTGGCTTACGTATATGGCATGTTCTGCGCAGCGCAATGCCGGTTATACATACTTAGACATACACAAACACATATATATGCATATATATATATATTATATATATATATAATTCAAACAGCTATAAGTTTTAAGCTAAGACAGATTTTGATATAATATAAACGCAGATTTGTGGGAAAACATATACTCTTATTTTATTTCGTAACAAAAATTCTATAAAATAAACTCTATACTCAATGAAATAAAAAACATTGAAGACATGACCGAAAATAGGTTTATTTAAGCTTTGAGCCCATGTAGATATGATAGTTTTAACATAAGTGCAATTCAAGTACATTTCGCTCGTCTTCCTAGAATGAAAGAATGCCGCCTGTAACAAGCCAAAAAATTTTTATTTTATTTTTTCTGTGTTTACTTTGAGACGATTGCAAACCACAATTAAAACGAAAATATTAAGGTAAAATGTGTAGACATTTACATATCGGTCTATGACATTTATTTCTACCAATTAACAAACTTTATGGCACTGCAGAGAAAGTAAGAAAAATTAGTGGAAGCTCGGTAAGATTGTGTGTGAGAGAGAAAGGGGAAAGAAAAAAATTAATGAGCAATAAATGAGTCAGCCAAATTCAATTATTCTGAATTCATCTATGTGTTTGTTTGGGAATACTGTGCAAATTTATTCGTCAATTGATGTAAACATTATTTTTAAACATTTTTTACTAATGAAGTTGAGACAAAAAATATTCTCAATTCGTCTGAACCATCAGCAGTGGCAGGACAGAGAAATTTTGACGCCTATGACTTCATGTCCTCATGAATAACAGGCAACGAAATACGACGCACGGTACACTGTAGTTATACACCGCACGCAACACCAATTACGTCATTACCCTCTGCCTCTCTCTCGACAGTGATTTTTTTCCAAAATGCTCGTCTCTTTTTTACGGTACGCTATCGGCGACACTGCAACATTCGTCTACCTAAGCGTTAACTTAACTATCCGTGCTCCTACAGTGCTACCGAAAGCAGAGAGACCACATTGCTCTCATTTTAGTTTCTCACGTTGTTAATGTTGAACATGCCTACAACACACGCGGCAACGTTCAACTCTTTCTTTCAACAACAGTCCGTCGGACGGCTTGCTCATCCCGCTATCTACCCGTCAGCCGGCATATCTGTCTGACATGCCTCCGACAAGCGGAAATGTTGCTATTATGCTTCAAATATGGCAAGATTATGGTGTCGTGCTCATACATTTTATTCATATTACTCATTGTAGGCTAAAAGAGTATTGTCAATAGTGGAAAGGGCAACTGGGGATTGTGACGGTGACGACACCGGTGCAACTGTGGCATAGTACCAATGCAATAAGACTATCATCGGAGGAAACAGCAGCAATGCCGTAAAGCAGCAGCCTTTATTGGGACTAGCCACGTACACGCAAATGAAACGTTTGTTGCACATACTCATATTCACATAGTATTTCACAGCATTTCTATAATAATTCAACAGTCTCTTTATGTATACTGGTTTGTAATATAAAAATGTTAGTCGTAAATACACAAGCCTTGGATAATCAAATTGAATACTAGCATCTAGAGAAAAAAAGAGCTGAAATAAAATGTCCCGGATTTTTGGTACATTTTTAAACAACATTTTCTTTAATCAAAATCAATTTCAATAAATTACTTATTGACCAGTAATATTAATATATAATTTACTTTTCCCATTTTCCAGGTAGTTTCATAATTCAATCGGTGTAGAACTTTTGTGGTTTATCAGCGAAAAACTTGGCCAAGGGATTTTCAGTGGCTCTTGGGTCGACCAATTTTTTACTATGAAGAGAGTTTTGCAGAGACCGAAGCAAATGGCAGTCAGAGGGTGCAGGATCTTATAAGGTGCTTTAAGGTGGATGCATCAAAACTTCGCAACCAAGCTCCGTCAATTTGTTCCGTGTCATCAAAATTGTGTGTGGCCTATCATTGTCATGATGAAAGACAACTTCCTCTCTGTTGGCCAATTCTGGTCGCTATTTCTTGATTGCTTCTAGCAGCTCATAATAGACAATTCCCTTCCAATCTCACCAAACACTCCACATAACCTTCTTAGCCGTCAATCTAGGCTTTGAAGTCGTTTGTGGAAGGTCACCGGCCTTTGACCACGATCGCTTGCCCGTATGCCTGTATCGCCTGTATCGCCCATAATGCTTCGCTTAAAAAAATTTTCCATTTCGTTACGTTTCAGCGGTATTTCTCTGATTGTTATTCGGCCAATTAAATTTCTTTGAGTTGATTCATGTGGCACCCAAACATCGACTTTCTTTGAGTAGTCTGCTCTTATTCCAAACTGTGATATGGTTAATGTTTAGTACCTGCGCTATCTCCTGACAGCTTCTGTGCTGGTCTTGCTCCGTCAGTTGCAAAATTTCATCGACCTTTCCAGTGACAGGCCGGCCAGTGCGAGGTGTATCTTTATATCGAACGGAACTGAACCTAGCAATCCACTCCTGGATCCAGCGTTCGCTCACAGCATTCTCACCGTAAACTTCACAAAGTTTTCAACAGGTTTTTGCACCGTTTTTCTCTTTTTTATAGTAAAAATGCAACAAATAGCGTATTTCTTCAGATATTTCACTCATATTCAAATCAGGATAACATTTAACACGAGCAACGAATTACTGTCTTCACAATAATTTTTGCCTGAAATGTCACCTTTTAAACACATGTTCATTTGACAGAAACAGATTATTGTTGCCAGATTTATGGACACCAACACCATCTAGTGGCAAAAACGGCGGAGGCTTTTTATATGACCTATATGACCTTGTGTACATAACTCGTTGTTCATAATTCGTTGTAAAATTAATATTTTATTAAATTATTTGCAAACTGGAAATCAGCTCTGTTTTATTAAAAGTAAACTGCTAGAAGTGATCATTGCGACCACAATGCGGCAACTTCCTGGAATACGTGCTCATCCTGAAATATTGGCTCGCCCTGAAATATTAGGAGATTGCATTAATTCTGGTCATTTTTTTATTGCACAAAGGCATTTATTGTAAATTTGTACCATATGTATTATTCGAAATATTTTCCATTATTTCCTAAACCCTTTTCTAACCAAACTGTGTATCAACCAAGCCATGCTGCATGGATTTGAACAAGTTGTCATCAGAAGGCGCTACGTCTGGTGAGTACGCTAGGTGCGGGAGAACTTCCCATTCGTGCTCCAACAGTGTATCCTTTAAAACTCTTATAACATGTGGCTGAGCGTTGTGATGCAAGATAATGACTTTGGATTTCTTGCTCGCTATGGCTGGCCTTTTTAGAAACAATCCATTATTCAATTTTTTCAACTGACGTTGGTAAGCATCTGCAGTAACAGTTTCATACTTTTTTGGTGTTAAAGTCCAATCTTTTATATTGGCATCAAAATCAACACTTTTATATGTTTAAACCAAAACGACAATTGAAATATAACGGAGCGGCATCGCCATAAGTTTCTAAAAGTGTTTGATGAGCTTCGGCAACAGATTTATTTAAATCAAATAAAAACAGTAGTGAATGTCGAAAATGCAATTTTGAGAGTTCTATGATTAGCGTCAATATACATTATATAACGTAATACCACTAAATGGGAAGCTACTATTTTAGTATTGAAAAATGTCAAAACCATCGAATTATACAGCTGTTTCCCATATGTTTACACTAATACTTCGAATTTTGACCATTAGATGTCACTGACCAGAATTAAGGAAAGCCAATAATACTACATAAAGTAGAAGGACTGATTAATTTCAAACGACTCCGATATGATGGGATACGCGCATTAGGTTTCCAGCAAAGATTTCCGAGAGCAAAGAGTAGAAACTGTTTTTGAACAGACTCAATACAATCCATATACCTTTGAAGTTGAGGATTCCAAACACAAGACCCATATTCAACAATAGGTCAACAAGTGCGGCACCTTCCTTCGACCGGCGTTTAATACAGCCAAGGACACCTCTGGGCTTAGAGACTGAAGAGGGAATGTGAGTGCCGAAATGCAACTTGGAGTCAAACAAAATTCCAAGGTCAATAAAGTGAGAAACGTGTTCCAACCTATTACCATTGATGAAATATGAGTTTGAACTTAAAGCTCCATGGACATATGACATAACTTTACATTTATTAGAGTTAAGTATAAGAGAGTTAGTGGAACACCAAATATATAAAGAGTCTAAATCACTCTAAAGAAGAAACCGCTGAGAGGGGCCGTTGAGGCATAAAAATAGTTTAACGTCCTATACGTACAATAAAATATGTGGGTGTTTGATAATAGTAGGTAAGTTGTTGATGAATATATTGAAAAGTCTAAGATGACGGCCTTGAAGGACCTCAGCCATTACAATAACAGATGTTTATATAGAAGAGTTGCAAAATACCCTTTGAGTTCGACAATCAAGATAAGATTAAAGACATCGACTAAGGGAAGAGGAAGACCAAACGCTTTAGCTTTTTTTTTTAAGTGAAACTTCTAAGGGCGCTCTGGCAGTAAAAATTTCCAATATTTCGGCGCCGAGCCGACGACTTCTACGATAGGGATGGGAGAAAAATATTTAAGAGAAGGAATACACTGCAGACATATAATTTTTTTTTCTGCGTGTTAGTCAGGGATGAAAGAACGAAAAAGAGGAAAGAACACGAAAACAGAGATAAGCTGCGCTTTGCTCGCAGTTCTTGACATGTTGGATTGCTTATTGGTCATGACACACGATGTTCGGTCTACTCGAGTATTCACAAAATTTACGACTGTCGCGACACTAAAGAAGAATCAAGTATAGCTTCGACCGCAAGGATATGCCAAAATAAATACACGCAAGGAAGCGGCAAGCGCACGACTCAATCGAATTTTGACTTCAAGACAGAGCGGGTGTATTTTGCTGTTTTAATTTTCTCTTGTTCTTTGGTAATATTGGCAGTTAGCTTCGATAGTTCTTTGGTTCTCTTGGCAGTTAGCTTTGATAGTTTATTGTTAGTATAATTATTGTTTGTATTATTATTGTTAGTATTATTATAGATATTAGTGGTATACTCTTTATTATTCTTAGTATACGACTTTCTCTTTGTAATTTCGGCGCTTTTCTCTAGGCAGCTTCGTTTATTTGTTAGTTGTATATACTATATACTGTGTCTCACTCTTTCCTATTGAAGTTTCACTTCTAACACGCGCACTTGGTTGCACGCTAGATTTTATTTTCTTTATAACCTTTTATACAGTACCTATATCTATTTAGACTGCCAGTACAATGTGTAAATGAGGATAGTGGGTGTATTTAGCTTTTATGAGCAGTTCATAGAAGTTGTATAATGTAATGAAGGAGTTTTTTTTTCCGTTATGTTTAATTTTTCTGTTATTATTAGAACAATTATAAATAAATTGTATATACAAAAATTAACAAAACAACTTAAATAATAAGTGGGGAAATGATTTAATAATAATATTATAAGGATCTAATAGGGTGATCGACAGGGTGCGATCTTCTCAGCCGTCTCGCCATCCTAACTCCTCCCATTCTGCGTCGTTTTAGAAGGCGCCTTGCTAGTTTATTTGGATGATTTTTTGACCTCTCTATATATTTTTTGGCCTGTCTTCGGGCATTAGGATTTCCAAGTTTAAATTTAGAGATTCATCCAGATCTCGGCGAAATGCAGCTAAGTCTGTTCCAGGTGGCTGCAGTCGTCCTTTTATTGTTTTGATCTTCGGTGTGGAATCAAAATCAACCACAAGGGGGAGATGATCAGAGGAGAGTTGATACTCAGTCCTGATAGACAACTCGTCTGAACGAAGCCCATTATAAATGAAGAAATCAATAGCGCTGGGTGTGTGCCTTTGGGCGTACGGGAAATGGGTCGCTTGAACAGTTGCCAGCATTTGAGCTGTTGAGTTTTGCACAACTTCCTGTAAGCAGCTACCCCTTGTATCCGCTCTAAAGTTACCCAAGAATCTGCTTTTGGCGTTAAAGTCTCCACCTAAGAGAAACATTCTTCCAAGATTGTTTAAAAGATCTTCGAAGTCTACAGATGACCAATTAAGATGCGGAGGTAGATATAATGCAGAGACTATTAACTCGCCCCTACTGGTTGAAATCTGGATGGTGGCCATCTGTAATTTCGTTGTTCTCACTGGGTCTTGTAAAGAATAGCAGATTTCTTGCTTAATAAGCACAGCCGCTCCTCCTCTATGCCTGTTGCTGGGATGGTCAGCCTTGTGAATGTTGTAGCCAGGTATAAAGATCTGGACTCCAGTTTGCAGCCATGACTCAGTGATGAGCAACACATCAATGTTATAGTCAGTTAGGAAATGCTTAAGCTCCTCAACATGCCCAGAAATTCCATGAGCATTCCACAATCCAAGGCTAAGTGAACGGGTCATCATTTACGGGTATTCACGAAATTGAAGCATAATTGTTTGAGGAACTGATTGCTCTCCTTCAGTTCATTAAACATTAATGTACTTGTGTCAACTTTAGCTGTGAGGGCTGTTATTGCAGCCTCTAACCTGCTAATGCTGTCAGGGGTCTGTGTATTGCTGTAGATGTACAGCTCTGTTGTTAACATTGCAACATCTATTCGGAGGATTAGTTATATGCAAACCTGCACGTAGTGTATCTGCATATGAGGTGTCTAGCTTGACCATTACCGCCGGGACGTAAGTCACTCTTCTCATAGAATCTTCCCTGTTGCTGCCACGCGCCGAAATTGATATATTGGGTTTTAGGCTGTTTAATTTCCTTTTGAAAACTCGGCAGTCCTTACTCCAAGCAGCATGTTTCTCACCGCAATTTATGCAGCAAAGGTTCTCCACAGCCAAACATTGGGTGGTTATATGGTTTTGCCCACATTTTCCACAAATCAACTGTCGCAGGCAGTAATTTTTGGTATGCCCAAATCCAAAGCATATATAGCACTGAATGACAGTCAGGTTCTTTTTTGGAATTTCCACCAGGAAATGCCTGCCTATATGCTGAATTTTCAGAGCCTCCTTATTGTTAGGCGCTTCGGCAAGGTTGATGAAGAAGAAGTTGTTTGGTATCATCTTTTCAGTGTCTGCTCCATTAACCTTAGTGATTAACTTACGGGGGTTGGGATTAAACACACCGGTGACATTGTGGCCTTTGGTATAAAAGGCTTCCTTGATAATATTGTGGGGGGTGGTGCTAGCCAGGTTGCGAACAACTACCCTGAAAGCTTTATCCTCCTTAAGCCGGTATGTGTAGTGTTTAATGTTACTTTCTTTTAGGTAACGAACCAGAATACGATACGAATCAGAATCCTCAGTATAGACCCTTACAGTATCATTTCTCATAACTTTAAGTGAAAAACTGTTAGGTCCGGAGACCTAACCAGAGAAATAGAAGATTCCACGGTTTGGGCTGACCTCTTTTTCCCCTTATTTACTCTACCATGACGGGAAAGTGGACTGGGTGGTCTTTTTGACGCAGCCGTCTGCCAGCACACCTGAGCACAAGGAGTCGCAGTTGTGGTACAAATCGGAACCGTGCTAAAAGAAACAGCTGGCACCGGGGCAGCGCCAGTCAAAAAATGACTCTGCAAATCAACGAACGAGCACATTTCAGGTAAGGCGCTTGAATGCGTCACTATATACTTGGAGACATTTGATGTTGTTGTTGTTGTTGTTGTTGTCGTAGTTGATGTACAGTTGTCATGTAGCCATGAGGTATCATTAGGAACCCGCCGCAACTCGGAATCAAATAGAATTGAGTCATCTCTATTAGAATTGCTAACACCCGAAACGTGCCAAAGATTCCGAATTTTTACCATTTTTCGCAGCGCAGCGAACCGAATGGCGCTTAATTTTACCCGTTCTCATTTTAAATTTTATTTTTAACTGAGGTTATAGCAAAAGGAATTTCCTTATTTTGTAATGAAGGAGTAGAGAAGAAAGTAGTTATAATAATTAATTATTTTACAGTTAATTTAGAATTTAGGTCTTGTCCTTTTTGGAAATCGCCAGCACTGTAATTCCTTTAGCGGAAGTAAGCTAATACTGACGTTCATATGTTGAGTTAACTTTGTTTGGTAAATCCGTCTTCTTTTAGTTATTTCCTCTGATACTGTAGGAATGTTGAGTTCACTGTGTAAGTCGGCGTTTGAGATGTGCCACTCCGCTTTGCTGATTATGCGGATGATTCCTGCCTTCCTGTATGTCCAAATAGGTTCGATTATTACTTTGTATATCAAAAGCTTATTTTCTAGCGATATATTAGATGTAGGGTTAGGAAACCAATAAAGCTGTCCAGTCTTCAGTTTTATTTGTGTGCGCTTTCTCTGTGTGTGGTTTTTCCAGTTTAATTTATTGTCTATGTAAAGTCCTAGATATTCCGCATGGTCGTCTGTTTTAACGTCATTCGATCAACTGAATTCGAATTGTTAAGTCGATTTGTCATCTACTCTCGCACTCCAAATTTAACTAATCGAAACGTAAAACAACAACTATTAAAACAAAGAGTCAAGGCTATTCTGGACTCAGAAATGCCTGTTGAACGCAGTCCCCCGACTGCGCAAAGCATGCAAAATCAGCCAGGAAAGAACAGCATGAGCGTACCCCACGTTCAAACAGCTGTTAACACAAAAAACAACAACGCATATCTTATCTCATCATCCAACGTTTCAAACAACTGCATCATCAACAACAACAACAGCGAATGTATCCAGGCTTCACTTCCCGCTAATTTGGAGAGACAGCGTTCATGCTCTCCCGCAATACAGCAAACAATATCACACCCACAAAGTGAAAACGCATCATCAATACCGGCAAACGCAGCCTCTGGCTCTACCGAACAACTAACTATCAAGAGCTCTATGGCCACCGGTAAAATGCAGCCTTTGTCGTGGAGTGCACAATGTGCTTCACCAACGACGCCGCTCTCCTCTTTTCCAGCAACGACAATAGCATCAACTACTACAACAACGGTCGCTCTGGCTTCTGTTGGAGTGTTCACAACAACAGCATCAACAACTATAACAACCACCATGGCAACACGATTAGCTGTATCATCTGTTCCCTCTATATCCATAGTAGGTACAACAACAACAACATCAAATAAGCAGTTCGATACACAAAACATAAACAACGCCAACACTCAAGAGTCCAGCCTAAAGAGAAATAGGAGCAAACAATGTCCCATTAACAGTGCTGAACAAAACAACACAAGCAAAAACAAGAGAAATAAAAAATGTAACGGAACGCAAACAATACTGCAACAATACTGGCTAAGCGCACCAATCACAACGAACAGATTCGCCCTCCTCTCTCAAGACGATGACAATCAAGCGAACAGTGGTGCGGAAAGTTTTTCTGATGCAACAAATTTGCCAGCACAAAAAAATTTCAAATCAGGTAAGCCACCACCAATCTATGTTCAGGGCGTCGAACAAATTAGCGTTCTCAGCAATGCTCTAAAAAATGTAATTAAACATAATTATATTTTAAAAACGCTGCAGAATAATGAGGTGCGTATACAAACAAAAGATTCTAACAGTTACTCCACAGTTATTAAGATGCTGCAAGAGCACAGAACGAAATACTACACGTTCAAACAGAAGGAAGATCGTGGATTTAAAGTAGTGTTCAGGAATATGCACCACGTCACTGACATTAACGAAATAAAAAATGAACTTCTCGACCTAAGGCATGAAGTCATAAACATCCATAATGCACAACAAAAAGTCACGAGCAAACCGCTTCCATTATTCTTCATTGAATTGAAAAACAATGCAAACAACAAAGATATTTATAACATAACCACACTGCTCGGCACGAAAATCATTTTCGAGCCCCCACACCATAAACGCATAATATCGCAATGCTCAAATTGTCAAAAATACGGCCACACGAGAAATTTCTGCACCAGAGACCCGATCTGCGTCAAATGCGCCGGTAAACACAAAACAATCGACTGCAAAATTGAAGCCAATGGTCAAATAAAATGTGCATTGTGCGCTGCTGCACACACTGCAAACTACAAAGGTTGTGAGATATACAAGGCACTAAAAATAAAAAGATTTCCAGCCCTTAGAGAAACTGGCCACCAAGTTCCTGCTGAGACAGTAGCAGCAGCTCCAATCGAGACTCAAAACTTAAACAAAATTAAGAAAGGTTTATCGTACGCTCAAGTAGTTAAGGATAAGAATGACAACAAAAATTTAGAAAAGAATAAGATGGAACAACTCACGAATCCAACCAATGAATACATAAGTAGACCCATTGACATAAAAACTGATATCACTGAGATGAAAGACCTGATGAAACAATTGTTTCAACAAGTCACAAATATGATAAACGTCATAACAATTCTCATATCGAAGATGGACCAACAAAATGGAAACTAAATTAAGGATCATAACTTGGAATGCAAACGGACTGAAAAGCCATATTGACGAACTACAAATACATCTTCATGACAACAGCATTGATATAGCCCTAATCTCGGAGAGACATTGCACAATCAAACACTTCATACAAGTTAGAGGGTACAAAGTGTATACCACAAACCACCCCGAATTTCCTCAACTCTCTTGGACAACGCTTCATTGCAGCCGGTGATTACAACGCGAAACACACTATGTGGGGATCGAGGATAACGAACAAAAAAGGGCAAAAATCTCCTCAGCGCTATGCAGTTCACAAACTCTAAACACTTGAGTACAGGCGAACCAACATATTGGCCAACAGACATTAATAAAACACCTGACTTGATAGATTTTTTCATCACAAAAAACCTGGACAATCGGAAATGTAAAATCTTATCACGATTCGAACTCTCGTCAGACCACAACCCTATAGAATTAATATATGACTCGCACGTCACGCCTACACATGCAAACAGACTCTGACTGTCATACTGACTGACTGACTGAACAGAACTGACTGTCATACTTATAAGGTATACATTGACATTAATTTAATGACCGACATCCCTCTTAAATCATATGAGGACATCGAGCGATAGTATACCTGAATGACACCGTTATGAAAGCAGTCATACAATCGACACCAAAAAAGAATCAGCAAAATTGATTATTCTACACACAACTTCAACTACGATTACTATTAAATAAAAAATGTAAACTACGGAAAACCTAGTCAACCACAAGATCTCCTGACACAATAAGACAGTACAACAAGGCAACAAAAGAGGTTATAAAAATGATTAAAGAGCTTAACGCCCACGAGTCTACTTCTACACTTTATGGAAAACTACTATAGGATGGACAAATAAAAGTAATCATCAGGCTCCTCTAAAAATAGAAAAAGGGTTATTGGCAAAGAAGAAATGGGACAAAGCTAAAGTATTAGCGGACTATTTCGAAAGGGTTTTTACAGAAGTTGCCACCAACTCAGATGTCCACAGCTGAACACAGATATTAGCAGAGGTTCAGAACATATAAAACAAGAAGTTGCCACCAACTCAGATGTCCACAGCTGAACACAGATATTAGCAGAGGTTCAGAACATATAAAACATGAAAAGACCACCATAAGAGAAATAAGAAAATGCATTAATAATGACATAAAGGAAAAAAAGTCCCCTGGATATGACAAAATAAATGGGAAACTCCTGTGAGAACTACCTGTAAAAGCTATAGAATATCTAAGAAACATCTTTAACGCTATGTTCAGACTAAACTATTTTCCGAGAGTCTGGAAAGTAGCTGAGATTATTGCCATCCCGAAACCAGGCAAAGACGCATCAAAAGCAGAGTCTTATAGACCAATCAGTCTACTCCCTGTAATCTCAAAAATCTTCGAAAAGATATTAAGAAGTAGACTATTGCCAATAATAGAACGCAGGCACATCATCCGAAGAAGTCACTCAACGATACAACAAGTGCACAGAGTTACGCACAAAATTCTAAATGACATTGAGGATAATAAATTTTGTATTGGACTCTTCTTGGACGTGGAAAAAGCTTTTGACAAGGTTTGGCATAAAGGACTCAAATGGAAACTTAACAATATATTCCCTCAAAACATAGCACATCTATTAACATCATATATCACAGGTAGATATCATATATATCAGGAGTTCCACAGGGAAGTGTGCTAGGACCTTTATTATATACCCTATACACAGCAGACATACCATATCCCACTCACAATTCGTCTATGATTACAACTTTCGCCGATGACACAATACTCCTAAGTGCTCATAAAAACATAAATACAGCAACATCCATCTTGCAAGTAGACTTTAATAAAACACTTGACTGGCTTAGAAAGTGGCATATTAAAATAAACAAAAACAAAACAGTACAGGTTATATACACTAATACTAGATTCACACCAATCCATATAAATATTGACGGAGACGACGTAACCATTCATAAAGAAGCCAAGTACTTAGGATTATATATTGACAGTAAACTAAACTGGAAACACCATATACAAAAAAAGCGTTGACAAATCAAAATGAAAGTAAGACAACTGCACTGGCTGCTCAAACCAAATACAAACATTTCACTTGAAAACAAGCTCCTAATCTATAAGACAATTATTAAACCAATTTGGAAATATGGAGCCGAAATATGGGGAGTTGCCAAAAAATCAAATATAAAGTTAATCCAGAGGCAACATTCAAAAATTATTCGCACCATCACCAAAGCCCAATGGTATATCACCAACACGGACCTTCATCGAGACCTAAGAATTGCGACAGTAGATGAGGAAATAATCAGTTTAAGCAGAAAATACCAAACCAAACTTTCTTAGAATTCGTCCGATGGTGTGAACACTTTACCATTAAATGAACTAACTCGGCAACGTAGACTAAAAAGGGTGAGACCAGTGGACCTAACATAACACATTACTTCCAATTAATAATTGTTAATTGGTGTTATCTTTAATTGTTTATTTATTGTTAAAATACATGTATTGTTAAATTCCAGTCACAACACGACTTTACAAACTGATTGTAAAATTGAAATTCCCCACTTGTCCTAAATATTAATTAGTACAATAGTCGATTTATTTTTCTATAATAGACAATGTACTCTTCTTTTGGGAAATAAAAAAACAAAAAAAAAAAAAAACCTCGACTCCGCCAATCGTTAGGCTTTGTGCTACAAATTTAGTTTTAGTTGTGTAGATAACATATATTGTCTCTCTGTTATTTATTCTAATGTTCCATTTACCGAAATATTTCAGAGTGTTGTCCAAATTCTTTTGCAATATTGCAGTTGCTAATTCAATGTTTTTGTGGGATCTTAGTAATGTGGTGTCATTTGCAAATGTAGCTATCATTGACGATTTTTGGCTTGGTGTTGGTATATCTGCTGTGATGATGGTTTACAACAGAGGACATAGTATGCTACATTGCGAAACTACTGTATTAATATTTCTTAGTGTTGAGTATCCGTTCGAAAACTTTACGAAGAAATACCCGTTGATAATCTATTATTTCAACATTTGTACAATATTGTGGGGAAATCTGGCGTAATATGATGGACTTGTTGTTTGGTTGAGTGGTTTCTACAGAAGCCAAATTGGTGATCTGGAGGTAAGTGGGTACGTTCCAGGATAGATAGGATTCCTATAAGCAAGAGCTTTTCGAATATTTTAGATAGCACGGGAAGTAAGCTGATTGGTCTATATGATGATGGCAGAGATAGGTCTTTTCCCGGCATTGGAATCGCAATGACTTCGGCAACATTCCAGACTTTGGGGAAGTAGTTTAATCTGAGTAGGGCATTAAATATATTGCGTATATAAATCACTGTAATTGGTAGAAACTCGTTATTTTTGTTTGGAGTTTGTAGTTTGGAGTTCGCGTTAATTTTGTCATACTCTTGTGATTTCTTGGGCTTTATGCCATGTTGAATTATGACTAGAATTTCGGAAGCAGTAGTTTTTTGAGTGGTAATGTTTGAAGTTCATCTAAGTTCTGTTGATCGGCAACAAATATTTTCTCATAATAATCTCCTAAAACCGATGCTTTAGCTAGATTTGTTGTAGCCCATGTTCCAATGTATTTGTTATTGGTGCCGGTCTATAGTTTTGTTAGTCAATTTGTTTGTAGCTTTCCAAATCGAGTACCCTGTGTAGTTTGTCGGTGTTATGCTTTTGAGGTAACTTGTGATTTGTTTGTTTTTAAGGTATTGAAGATATTTCCCAATGTCTTTTGTTGCCCTGTTGTATATCTTTGTGGCCTCGGGGGACCTAGTGTTCATCCAGTACTTTTGTAGTTTACGCTTTTTAGGTATTCAATTTCTCAGAAAAGGTTGTGTGTAGTGCGGTATTGGTTGAGGTGAGTTATCCGCGATTACTTGTATTGCTGCTTCTTTAATAGTGTCCTTGAGAAATACTACAACAAATTGCATGTCCTCTGGTGATTTTAGATGATTGTCTGTGGATAGGTGTAAATTGATATAGTCTCTAAATTTATCCCAGTCAATTCGGTTATTGTGTAAGAAATTTTTTTTGTTCGAATCTACTGCAAACTTTCTGAGTTGTAAGATTATAGCTGTGTTACCTGACCAGAGATCAATGGATACATAGTGTGTTGCCCATTTACTTTCAAAGTATTAGAAGGCTAGGCTAAAGTGTAAACTTTCTTCATTTTATCTTAGAAGTTTTTCTATCAGTTCTGTCATTATTGTTTGTTTTCGTTGAGACTTTGCTTCGCCGTGATTTTCTAAACTCTGAAATTTCCACCTCTACATTATTAGCTTAATTGAATTAATGCATAACTTACTTTCTAAACTTGTAATCTAAATTTTTGTTTGAATTGTCTATATCATTTTAGGTATTGAATTCTAAATTAAGTCTTAGATTTAGTTTAATATTGCATGTTTATTAGAGGCTGATGATGTTTTTATCTGTAGCCAAATATTTAGCACCTAGACATTAGCATTGGTATCGCATGTTCACCAAAGAACTTAGCAATTAACACCAGCTAAGCCTAGTCTATATGACTGGGTGAATTTTGATGCCACTTGGGCCTCCCCATGTGAGATCAGTGTGTGGTCATTGCGTACCTACTATGTCTATGTAAAAAAAAAAAAAAAATAAAGCTATATTTTTAACTATATAGAAGTCTAACAGATCTGGCTTTTTATTGATGTGTGTTGGCCTCTATATTGGCTCACCTCTACTTATATGGTTTATCTTTGCAGATTGTAGTGCGTCCAAAAGGTTTTTGCCTCTCTTATTTGAAGTTTGCGATCGCCATTCTGTGTGTTTCGCGTTGAAGTCTCCAGCAGCAATAAATCGTTGTCCTGGTGTGTTTATTAAGTACAGATATTGAAACTGGGTAATGTTGAACTTGGGAGGGCAGTATATGGCTGACACAGTGATCGAGCCAGCTGCGTTGAAAGTTTGAACCGTTGTTGCTGGGATTAGGTCCTTCTGGAATGGCAGCAGCACATTATGTTTAATGTGTTGCTTAATAACTATAACAGTGCCGCCTTGTCCTATGCCACCTGGGTGGTTTGATGAGTGTATCCTCTATCCACCAATTTGTAGGTATTTTTCACTTGTACAGTGGGATTCTGAGATTAATGCCAAATCCATGCCGTTATTATTTAAAAAGGGACTTAGTTCGTTTAGATGGCGTCTTAACCCGTTTGCGTTCCAGGCTAGAATCTTTGGGTTGGTGTCCATTTTTTTTTGTCGAGTTTGTTTATTAGTAACCGCAAGATATTCACCATTTTACTCAAATGCTGGGTTACTTGTAACAGTATGTCTTTTATTTACGCTAATTCATTATCGGCTTCCTTCTCTTGGTTTATATTGGGTTCTTATTCTATGCGCTTTGGTTGCTCGTTTGACAAGTTGTGTTCTTGAATAGTTGCGAATTTGCCATAGGTCATTCCCTTTTTTATTTAGTTTGATCCTTGACATTCTATTGAGTGATCACTTTTTTAGCGCTTTTCTGCTTGAGACAAGGGAAACGTTGAATTTGAAGTGTCTTATACACTTCGCAGGCCTTGTAGCTAGCCGTATATGCATCACCATATAGTGCGCATTTGGGTTGGCTGTCCTTGGATATTGGTCGATAGTTTTGTGCTTACATGCGCACTTAACACATGTGGGGTCCCTTGTACAAAAGTTCCCCGTATGGCAATATCTTTAACAGTTGGATCATTTTACAACTATGCGTTTGTGTTGCGGCGGTTCAAAGATTGTTTTGCTACATTTGTTTTGTTATTTTGTGGGAATCTGTGTTGTTTGATTGTTTCCTAAGTTCGATAAAAAATAGTGGAAGAGGCCTCTTTGAAAGTTTGGGTTGCACGTTGTAGGTATTAGTAGTTTCATGGAGAAGTTCGTTTAGATCGTTTTTTATCACCTCGAGGTCTGTGGCATGGTGCATATTTCTCAGCACTACCTTATATATTGCTGTATATATCAGCGACATGCATGCAAATTGATTTGCGAAAGCGGCGTCGAGTAGGGTACACACACAAATGACACGCAGCATAATACCGATTGTATTTAAGTGCTACCTGTTAATTTTTATTTTTGTTTAATTATTGGTTTTGAAGTGAAATTGTATTGGCAGTAAAAATTTTCAATATTACGACGCCGGAACGATGGGTTCAATGACAAAGATGAAAGAAAAATATGTAAGAGGAATAGAGACGGAATACACCGCAGCCGTACACATTTTTTTGTGTGCGTACTGCTCAGCGATGGAAAGAAAGAAAAAGAGGAAAGACAACGAAAAGCGAAAAACAGAGAAAAGCTGTGCTGCGTTCGCAGTTGTTGGCAAGAGCATGTGGTAAAAGTAAATATAACAACCACAATTGAACGCGCGACTACGTTTTTGCTTAGAAGCAGATAAAGGACATGCATGGTCGTTCGACTTTGCTACTTTTCGGGTCGCTCATGAGGTTCTGTCTAATGGATTATGCACAAAATTTGGGACTGTCGCGTCACCAATGAAGAATCAACAATAGCTTCGGCCGCAAGGCTGTGTAAAAATAAATATGATCAAGCAAGCGGCAAGCACACGACTCAGTCGAACTTTGACTTCGAGACAGAGCGGGTGTATTTCGCTGTTTTAATTTTCTCTTGTTCTTTGGTAATATTGGCAGTTAGCTTCGATAGTTCTTTGGTTCTCTTGGCAGTTAGCTTTGATAGTTTATTGTTAGTATAATTATTGTTTGTATCATTATTGTTAGTATTATTATTGTTATTAGTGTTATACTCCTTATTATTCTTAGTATACGACTTTCTCTTTGTAATTTCGGCGCTTTTCTCTAGGCAGCTTCGTTTATTTGTTAGTTGTATATACTATATACTGTGTCTCACTCTTTCCTATTGAAATTTCACTTCTAACACGCGCACTTGGTTGCACGCGAGATTTAATTTTTTTATAACCTTTTATTCAGTACTTATGTCTACTTAGACTGCCAGTACAATGTGTAAATGAGGATAGTGGGTGTATTTAGCTTTTATGAGCAGTTCATAGAAGATTCAATATTGGGTACTCTAGGGCAGAGGCTCTAGAGCTTTCCAAATCGACGATAAAGATGTCATTAAGAGAACACGCTCCGAGGAACAATCGCCCGTTATGAACAATATCAAGAAACCCAAGCGGACTCATGCGTAGCCTGATATAGCTTCCTACAGCCGCGTAGCAAGCAGGGTCAAACGTGGGTTTATCCCAGCAAACATCTTACTACTTAGCATTTTACACTGCTGCAAGAGGCTACCTTGGAGGTTGTTATCGAAAAACAGGATGGCAACCTCAAGCCAGAATTGGAGGGATGTGTCCCTGGAACTGGCTGGCTACAGATAATCTGTCCCACGATGTCCACAGTGACATGGTTGAGGAACAACCTGGTTCACATCAAATACAATTGCTCTATGGGTATCGAACTTTTCGACGAAGACCACTTCCCGCAAAGGCACGTAATTCGTGGCTTTTTCCCTCATAGCGGAAATCTCAGCAATGGGGGGGTCCTTGCCTTCATAGCCGCACAGAACGCCCTCCCGGTATCGTCTCCATGGAAGGTGGTGAACCGTGCAGCAAATGGCCACCAATTGCACTTCCTAGCCATTGTCCCAACGGCCATCGGTGTTGCGCTTCCTAAAGATGGACCGAAATGAAAATTAAAGTACTTCAGGCGACGCTGCATGGCGTGCCATAGGGGCGTCGGCCACCGTATGCAGACTATTCGCCGAAAACAAATTCAACCTCGCGCTAATACAAGAGCTTTGGGTGACAGGTGGCCTCGTTCGTGGATTAGCGACCCAATCAGGTAACTTGTTTTACCACAGCTCGGGAGAAACCCCTCACACGGCTATCTTAATTGATAATAGTATCAATTACACCACACTATACCAATTTATTAATAGAGACCTTACAGCGGCCATCGTGGAGGTTTCTTCTGCAACAGGCGTACAGGAAATTGTATTCGCTCCAGCCTACTTCCTTGCGGAAAACACGAATATCTCTATACTGAAAGTCCAGACGCTTGTCGAGCACTGTCGGCGGACAAATCGCCAAATGATTATCAGTTGCGATGCTATTGCCCACCACACAATCTGGAGCAGCAGTGACATCAACACAAAGGGTGAGTACTTTCTTAACTGTATTATGGCTCCGACTTAGATATAGCAAACAGGGGGGCAAACCAACCTTTGTCACCGCTTCCAGGCAGGAGGTTCTTTACCTCCCCCTTGCTGGCTGGGCCATAACCCATTCCATATGGGACTGGTATATCTCTCAGGAAGCCTCCCTAGCGGATCACATGCACGTTAGGCACATCCCCGACAGCTCACAACTTCGGTCCCCAATTTGTCAACCAAAGAAGGCGGACTGGGACCTTTACGGGAGATTAGGGAACGCCAAAGCCCAGCAATCTTGTTCACAGCATCAGCTCTACAAGAACTACCCCAGAAGTAATGTGCTCCGCCCTCCAAATTGTCAACAATTGGTGTAACAGGGAGGGTCTCAGCATTAACCCACAGAAGGGTGTATTGGTACAAACTGGACATTGGCCCCGTTCGGTTGCACGGCATTGCAATTGAACTTTCCAGTGGGGTCAAAAATCTGGGGGTAACTCAGGATAAACGTCGGATCTGGAATGCTAATCTTAAACCAGTACTCAACAAAGCTACCAGAGCCATGTGGGTTTGTAGACGGTTATATGGTAGAATATGGGGTCTATCTCTAAAACTGATCTACTGGTTATACACCATGTTAGTCAGATCCGTCGTCACTTATGCGGCTCCCGTATGGTGTCCCAAGATGCTTCAGGCAAAAGCCATCCAACAATGCGAAGGCTCCAGAGGCTGGCGTGCCTCGCTATGGCCGGGGCCATGCGAACCTGCCCGACGGCTACCATGGAGATGATCATTGGACTCACTCAACTACATATTTTTATTAGAAGATCAGCCGCAATTAGGGCTCTGAAAATTCAAATAAAATCTGGCACGCCTATCAAAGGCCCTGGTCACTCGGAAATACTTAGCGTAATCCCTGGAATCTCAATCTGCACCAGAACAGAACATATCACCACAGAATTGGGCTTCGGCCTGCGCTTCACGGCTTTTCTTCCAAACAAAACTGACTGGGAAGTCCGCAGACCCAGTGGCAACACATGGCTCACTGATGGTTCTAAAATGGAAACGGGCACCGGAGCCGGGATTTTCGGACCAAGTACAAGGATCTCCATTGCCACAGGCAAATGGCCCACTATATTCCAAACGCAGATCCACGCCATAGACATATGTGCACGCAACCTCCTGGCAAAGATACCAGGAAGACAAAATATATCTATCTTTTCAGATAGTCAAGCGGCGATCACGGCACTTACATCCTGGAAATTTTTATCCAGGAGTGTAAGGGACAGTTTTGATTCCCTCCAGCTACTGTCGTGAAACAATAGGGTCACGTTGTGGTGGGCACCTGGTCACCAAGGCGTTGAGGGTAATTAAACTGCTGATGAACTGGCGAGGGCTGGCTCCTCCTCCAGATTTATTGGCCCTGAACCATATATAGGTATTAGCTGGGCAACGGCCAAGTCATTCATCGAGGGATGGTTCGTAGTTTTCACCCTAGACCTTTGGGCACTGAAACGGGGCCTTCATCGAGCCAAACTGCTGATCTCCCCAGGAGTCGCCCCTCCAAAATTAGCCCTTCGTAGATCGGACCTAAGACTGCTTGTGGGGTACTTAACCGGTCACCACCGCCCAAATTACCATCTGCACAATCTAGGTTTGTCATCCTCCCCAGAGTATAGGCGCTTCTTAGAAGACGCAGAAACTAGACTTCACCTCCTTTGTGAGTGTCCGGCGTTGACGAACTTCGTCTAGACTTCGTGGAACAAGACTCTGTGTCACCTGTTCTGCTCAGGAGCTCTTCGACAAAGAACTTCTAGCCTTTATTAAAAAGGTAGAGGCTCTATTTTATTAATCGGGTTATAGGATACAAAAGATCTACTCTGGTCGCTCTGCACGCTTCCTTCGATAATAATACCCTCCCACTGATTGTGGATCCTCGGACCCGCCAACCGTTAACAGGCCTAGGCCGGGTATCACGTGCTACACTGGATGGCGGAGATCAGATTTCTACCACCACGTCACGCTTAATTTTTGTTTAAGTTCGTGAGCCCCTAGACTCCCAATTTTACTTCAAATCTAATTGAATGAAAATGAGTTCAGTTTTTTGGGAAACTCATGACTGTTTGGTGACCGTCCCCCATTTCCGTCCTTAGACCCGCCTATGACAACTTTTCCGTATACGTTGCAAATGCTTCAGCAGCTTTTTGGCCTCGATGAAGGGCGAAGAAGAGCAGGTGTCGAAAATGTTGCTTTTTACCCCCTGAATATTCCATTCCTAGGCCCAGAAGTAATAAAAAATTAAATTACTCATAGGGATGATTACCACACTTTTTAAGAGCAAAATGAGCTCTATCGAATTGATAGTATTGTTAAACAACAAAGAAGTCGTGGTAAAACAAAAGAAAATATAAAAACTTTATTCTTCTTCCCCAACCTAATATATATAGGCACACATTTACATATGGCGAGTGACAGCTCGCAGGTGCGTATTGGTATTGACTATTTACGATTATACTGCTATTTGACATTATACTGCCACATATTAAAAGAAAATACGATCCTCTCGGCAATGCATAACGACTGAAACAAAATAGTATAGTTGACGAATAGATAGAATATCTTACATCTAAGATAAGCAAGCAAGATTTTCGCTACAAGTCTCAACGGGACGGTCATTTTAGAGTTATCTTAAAGTCGGTTAAAAAATTGCGGACTCTTGTCAAAAGACGAAATAGTTGTGTTTCATATTTTCCAACTTAAGCAAGAGAGAGTGTTTAGAGTAATTATAATATCTACATTATTCAATTCCAATTGAATAAATTATATCCGAAATAGAGTTTCTAGGTTACACTGTTAGGAGTATAAGCAATATCAAAAGCCGAGTTGCCAAGGAGCCTCCGATTATGTTCTTTATTGATCTTGTTGTGCCCCGCTTTAGAGGGGATGTAATCATACGAACATTATCGTAATTTTGCATTGAGTTTAACAGGGTTTGAGAGTAGTGCATTGATTTGTTATTTATTATTTCACTCTTCTACTCTGCCTTGTTACTCGCTCTGTACAACTAAGATTAAGATATAAATATTTTTATAAAGTTAGTGCTCAACAAAACGTTCAGCAGATCGGTCTACTTCTTTCGCTACAATTTTACACCCCCGATTACAACTAGCCAGGAAAATGCTCTTGGTCTCAACAGATCACGAACCTGTTATTCAGAAAATCAGTCCATTAACTACAAAGGCTGCAAAATTTTATAATAGCAACTTGGTACCAAAATATTTACCCCCTTAAGCAACAAATCCAGTACAAACATGCATCAGCCAAACTTCTCTTTGCCCAATTGAAAATACAAACCACACATTTCAGACAGCCAGCCACCACATTCCCAAACTCTAGACGACAGTCCCGCGGAAAAAGTGAGCAGAGCTGAACTAACTAACAATCTTAGAAACAAGTTATTCAAGTAGATCTTCGCATTGCCATATGAAATGTCTATAGACTCTCCAACCATATTAATGAACTAAACTTATTCAAAAAGTCGACTTATATTTATATTATTCTAATGTCTGAAACACACACAGAAGATCTCATGTAAAAATTCATTTGATGTAATGAATGCAGATCTCGCGGTTGGTAGGGTTATGGTGGGCGTGTAGGATATATTTCATTGTTAAAATATTCTTAACCCTTTCTGGACCGAATTAATGTTGGGGGACTAAAAAAATATTTGAGGTCATATTATGATTAATTTGACTAATAATACTAATCAAAATAAATTACAAAAACCCTAAGTGTCTTTGTTTGACCTTGACGAAATGTTGCCTATAGGCAATATTGTACCTGAATGGTATGTTTTTGTAAAGAATACGTATATGTAGTTGCTGAAATAAAATTAAATTTTTCTTACTCCTTATACTTCATATTTGGCTTCATCTTGAAACGTAAATCATATTTTCTAAGATTTTCAGCCCTTTTTCGCAGACTTAACATTTAAAGAAATCTTATATTTTTTACTAAGTTTATTACAAAGCAATTTTTTGAGGACTTAAGCAAAGATAGACGCCACAATTGGAACATTTGGATTGGGGATATCCTGTTTTGCACAGTCTACATCCGCCTTTTGAACCCCATTGAATGCAATGTTCGGTTTCGCCATATCTAATCGCTTTAGAAGGTTTCTGATATATCTTTTTTGATTTTGGATTTGATGAATCGAGTAGGGCTAGAGACGATGAAGATGGACAAGAAACACGCGATTAAAAATTAAAAATAAGCTGTTTTAAACTGTTTTTCGTGAAGGAATTTCATCGAAACAGTTCCTTGGCAATATTTAATTCAAAATGTATTAGAGGCATATGTCCATTCTTATCTTTGGTGAAAGTTTAGTCTCTACGGTATTCACCACTGCCTTATTTATACACCAAAAAACAATGCGCATATACCACTTCTTGGGGCGGTGATTGATTTTATTCGTTCATATAAAAAGCCTCCTCGGTTTTTTTGGTATAATTTTGTAGAAAAATTTTCTTTATTCAAATCAATTTCAATCAAGTACATATTGACCATTATTAAGTATGACCTTTTGTTATTTTCCGGGTAGCTTCTTAATTCCATCGGTGTAGAACTTCTGTGGTTTATCAGCGAAAAGCTTGGCCAAGTGATTTACAGCGGCTCTTCGGTCGGCCAATTTTTTACTATGAAGAGAGTTTTGCAGAGACAGAAACAAATGATAATTATAGGGTGCAAGGTCCGTGCTATACGGTGGATGCATCAAAACTTCCTAACTAAGCTCCGTACATTTGTTTCGTGTCATCAAATATGTATGTGGCCGAGCTTTGTCATTATAGAAAACAATTCCCTTTCTGTTGGACAATTCTGGTCGTACTCTCTTGATTGCTTCTAGCAGCTCATAATAGACGATTCCCTTCCAATCCCAACACTCTACATAACCTTGTTTGCCGACAATCCAGGCTTTGAAGTCGTTTGTGGAAGGTGACCGCCCTTTTACCATGATCGCTTGCATTGGATATCTTCGTATTTAAAATATTTTTCATTGCCAGTAATGATTCGCTTCAAAAACGGTTCCATTTCGTTACGTTTTAGTACCATTTCACTGATGGTTATTCGGTCAATAACATTTTTTTGCGTTCATTCACGTGGCACTTAAATATCGAGATTCTTTGAGTAGCCTGCTCCTTCTAGATGATTCCAAACTGGCACATGGTTGATATATAGTTCCTCAGCTATCTCCTGACAGCTTCCGTGCCGGTCTTTCTCCATCAGTTGCAAAATTTAATCGACTTCTTCAGTAACGAGCCATTGGCAGGTGCATCTTTTACATCCAAAATTCCGGAAAGGAATGAAACCACATAGTGTATTTCCTCAGATATTTCACTCATATTCAAATCAGTATAACTTTTAACACAAGCAACGGATTACATAACTGACTTCACAAAAATTGTAGCCTGAAATATCACCTCTCAAACGCATGTTCGTTTGACACATCAGACTAGTGTTGTCAGATTTATAAGCACCAACATCATCTAGTTTTAAAAACCGCGGAGGCTTTTATATGATGTATTATACAGTTCCAATAATATGTCCAACAGATCAACACCGCCCATATGCTTATTGTAGCACTTTATGACAGCAGGACGTGGAAATAGTATATTTTTTCTCTCCTTTCGACACCAGCAAGTACATTCATTGACAGGTTGGTCCCCAATATAATTTGATAGCAATTGGATACCTTAATTGTCATACCAACGACAAACAATCAAATCTTGTGAGGTCTCCACTTTTGAATCATAAAACGCAGAGAAACCCATTTCAGATTTCTCGTGCTTCGCAGTACAGCGCGCTATAAACGTCATCAGCAAAGATATTATCTCGATCTCCACACTCCGTGACGGCAACCTGTTAATGTTAGTCAAAACCAAATAAGTAGCAGAAAAATTCTAAACAGTTTCCTAATTGCCTGGTTTATGTGAGTTTATTGAAGTCCCAGAATGTTCACCCCGTTTTAAAGTTCACCAGGAACACGGACGACACTTCAAAACCCAACGGGGTTCTTTTGATCACATTCGATGTATTTAATTTGCCCAGTAAATTGGACATATTTTGGCAATCAACCAAGGTTAAGTTACCCAACCCGATGAGGTGTAATAATTTCCAGCTTTGGCGTTACACAGCAAAACATTGGAAAAACACCACTACTTGCGCTAACTGCAATCTTCCTCTTCACACCCCCGATCATTTCCCCCGCACTTATTGGGCAACTGTATCGGAGATTATCCCTCTTCCTCATCCTCTTGCCCTAAATATCAACAGCAAAGATAATTGCTGAAAATAAAAACCAAAAAGAACATCAGCATGAGAGAAGCAAATCTTCTATTAAAACATTAACAATCCACTACTACAATTAACTCACTGGCTAGCTTCGCAGTCGCCGCTGCTTCTGATTCCTTTTTACCCCTGCCGCCCACAAACCAGTAACAACAAAAGCTATTATTTTAAGCAACTTTTCTAATCCAACGTTCGCTTCAATAACACCAAACGAAAAAATTACAAAACTCAAAAGCCCTTCTGTTGCTACAGTAGCATCAGATCAACTTTTAAAACATAGTGAACAAAAATAACCAAACGACTTAACGCGACTAACTCAATGTTTTCATATGACTCAATTTCATCTACATCTTTACAATCTCCGCAATTTGATGAATCAATGGGAGAACCTGACGTGTAGTGAAGTCCCTTTCCATATCTTCTATTCTTCGCGTAAAACATCGCTTCTATATATTTTCAATGTATATTAAGATATTACATTGGCATTTAAACGGCATTTTGAATAATCACAATAAACGTTTACTAATCATAAATGACCACTCACCCGATATTTTATGTTTGCAAGAAACACACTTGCCACACAATTTTAAAAATTGTATCTGCCCCAAGGCATACACAGGTTACTTTTACAACCATCCCCACAACACATTATCCAAACAAGGTGTAGGCGTGCTTTTTAAACATCACATCCCCCATACGCATAATATAACTAACTCCAACCTTCTCTGTTCCGCTGTACAGCTCAATCTTAATATCCCTATCACTATCTTAAACTTTTATATCCCTCTCTGCGGAGCTTTATTTTTAACGAAATAATCTGCACTCTCCAGCAAGTTAAAGGTCTGTTGATCATGTTGGGTGAATTTAATGCTTGGAGTCCCTTGTGGGGCTCCAATCAGTTTAACGCACTCGGTAAATTCATTGAACGGGCATCACTGCAGCCACTGACTGCATTACAGTTGTGCTGAATGATGGTTCATTCACTCACTTCTCGTTCCCCAGTAATTTTACCCACGTAGATATTTCATTAGGATCCCCAGTAATTGCCCACAGATGTACCTAGTCCATAGTCAATTTTCTACATGGAAGCGATCACTAACCAATCGCATTAATGGTAGCAATTAGTTTTTCCCCCGATTGAATTCCCCCTTAGCCAAAATATAAAACTGACCTTGCCAATTCGGAGCACTTCCAAAACAAATGTGTAAGTTTTCTGATACTTGGACCACTGGGTTCTTAAACCACCAAGTTGCTCAATTAACAAAACGTATAAGGGCTGCTGCAAATTGCAGTATCCACCAAACTGAACGGGTACCGCATAAAGCCAAAGTGCCTTGGTGGAACACTGACCTACAAAAATTCAGAGACGAGTAGCAGTCCCTTTTCCAACTATACCAGGAGCAAATGTCCACTACCATCCCTATAGCGTATCGTAAAGCAAGATAGGTATTTGAAAAAGCTGTTTCAGCCAAAGAAAACTTCATCGAGCACTTCACTTGAGGGGTCCCTGAAGCTCCACTCAAATGCATTAATTCCGACGTAGGTCTCTTGACCAGGTCTTATCTGATCGCTGCGGAAAATTGTACAGCTTGGTCTACGTATTAGTCAGATGCAAACTTCAAAATGAAAAATGTCTCCATATTTACAATTGTATGCTGGATTCAGGTACCTATTCACACTCATGGATAGTTACCATGTAATTATTTTACCAATGCATAAGCCCAAAAAAACTCCACACCATTTTAATAGTTTCCGCCCAATTTCTCTTCTTACCTGCCCAGCGAAAATTATTTAAAAAATTGTCGCACGTAGGCTAATGTGGTTTATATACCTGCACCATCTTATTTCCGATAACCATGTTGAGTTTTAACAGATAAATAGCATAATGGACGCGCTATTGCGCATTCAACACCTCGCTTCCGACGCCCTTTCATCAAAAAATCATGTATATATTTTAGCGACCGATTTTGAAAGGGCATTTCATCGGGTGGGTTTGCATGCAATTCTCAATCGACTTGAGCTCCTAAACCTTATAACCTTATAAACGCTTTTATGACCAATTGCACCTATAGAGTTCGACTCAATGACGCCATATCCAATCTCCGAAAAACTGTTCAACATTATCTCACAGGGCTCCCCACTTGCGGTGATTTTATTTGTAACATCGTTAGAAAAAATGAACACTATATTGTCCATATAGAGATATTAATTTATCGGTTTATGCTGACGAAGCCATCTTTCTCACTAAAATCAAAGTTAACGACTCTGCAAGAGATAAATTCTCCTACATTTTAAATGACTTGGAATAGTGGGGAATCTAGTCCGGAGCATCCCCCTCTATCGAAAAGTGCCAATTGTTCCATGTAAATACCGATTCAATTTTTCCGTCATCTATTTCAAAAACAAACGTATAAAAGTTGTTGACCACTTAAAAATACTAGGAATAATTTCTGACTCGAAATTACTTTTAAGCAACATTGTATCAACTTAAAAAACAATTAGAATCTAGATTTAACAATTTTAAAATTTTAAGCTTCAAGTACTTCAGTGTCCACCTAAATACCCTCATCAACATAACACGTACATTAATGCTCTCCAAAATCGATTATGGCCTGCCCATCTTTGAGTGTTGTGCCAAATCCCATATAAGAAACATACAATCGCCCCATTACGCAGCAGTGTGGCGGTCCATCAGCGCTATTACTACCTCTCCTAATCCCTGGATTAATCCTAACTGGATTATCATTCATTGCGGAAAGGATTGAGGAAACAACCCTGCAACTAATCCCCAAGCTCTGTACGACAGCAAATCGCCTCCTAGCCAAGATCTGCACAGCTCTGCTAAAAACGATACCAGCAGCTCTGAACACCTGGTGCGTTTCCTATATGACAAACACAAAGTCAGTGAAAAAACTTAGCTCTACACGGACGGCTCAAAAATTGCCAACTGCACTGCATTCGCCGTCGTCTACAAAATGGATGCAATTGTTGCAGGGGGCCCACTACCCTCGATTAACTCGTATGACATATCAAAGGCGTGCCAATTTGCCATCAACAACGGTGGTAAATTTGTAAACTGCTATGACAGTCTATCCTCCATACTAGCCATACAAAATCCTGAATACAACGACTATACGATTCGCGCAATCCGGACGCTTTACACCCAACATCACAACACAATCCGCATTCTCTGGGCTCCCAGTCATCAGGGGATACTCTGGAATGAACGCACTGACAGGGCAGCCCGACTCATCATTAACGCTCAACACACACCTTTACACCCACCAGCATAAAAGGCCCAAAAAACGTCGTTAAGAAATTTTTCGAATGGGCCCAGTTCCACCACCGGTACTCGGCCATTAACCAAACATATTCCAAAATCTATCTTTCATTCAGCTCAACCCGACGCTCTTCAGTTATATGAGTGTTAACTCATATTCACACCACCCAAGTCATATAAGTGTCAACTCACATTCAAACCACCCACGCTTTAAAAAATAACAATGGCAGAATCAGACGATGTGAAAGAGAAAAACTAAAAGGAGCGGGAGCATCAGGAGATGTTCGACATATCAGCCTAACCATCATAAAAGACAACAACAAGAAACAACGGGAAAATCAGGCGATGCAAAAGACAACAAGAAGAAACAACGTGAGCATCAGCCGGTATTCCTACCATCATCAGCCTACCATCATAAAAGACAACAACAAGAAACAACGACGTATAGTACAACTTTTGTTAAAGCGAGGTTTCGTTAGAGTTTAAGTTAGAAAGTAAGTTAAGTCTTAAGACTGGCCTCAATAAAACAACATTGAAATTACTCCGAAGTGTTTGTTCTGTTTTTATTCTGGCAAAATACCTAACTCGTGCCGGTGTTTAATCCGCCTAGGTATAGGTCACAAATATTTTTTTTTTATTTCCCAAAAGAGTACATTGTCTATTATTGAAAAATAAATCGACTATTGTACTAATTAATATTTAGGACAAGTTGGGGAATTTCAATTTCACAATCAGTTTGTAAAGTCGTGTTGTGACTGGAATTTAACAATACATGTATTTTAACAATAAATAAACAATTAAAGATAACACCAATTAACAATTATTAATTGGAAGTAATGTGTTATGTGAGGTCCACTGGTCTCACCCTTTTTAGTCTACGTTGCCGAGTTAGTTCATCTAATGGTAAATTATTCACACCATCGTTCGAATGCTGGGAAAGTTTGGTTTGGTATTTTCTGCTTAAATTGATTATTTCCTCATCTACTGTCGCAATTCTTAGGTCTCGATGAAGGTCCGTGTTGGTGATATACCATTGGGCTTTGGTGATGGTGCGATAATTTTTGATTGTTGCCTCTGGATTAACTTTATATTTTTTGATATTGATTTTGATGGCAACTAGCAATATTTCGGCTCCATATGTCCAAATTGGTTTAATAATTGTCTTATAGATTAGAAGCTTGTCTTCAAGTGAAATGTGTGTATTTGGTTTGAGCAGCCAGTGCAGTTGTCTTACTTTCATTTTGATTTGGTCACGCTTTTCTTGTGTATGGCGTTTCCAGTTTAGTTTACTGTCAATATACAATCCTAAGTACTTGGCTTCTTTTTGAATGGTTACGTCGTCTCGATCCATTTTTATATGGATTGGTATGAATCTAGTCTTAGTAGTGTATATAACTTTTACTGTTTTGTTTTTGTTTATTTTAATATGCCACTTTCTAAGCCAGTCAAGTGTTTTATTAAAGTCTACTTGCAACATGGATGTTGCAGTATTTATATTTTTATGAGCACTTAGGAGTATTGTGTCATCGGCGAAAGTTGCAGGGGACTTTTTTTCCTTTATGTCATTATTAATTTTCTTATTTCTCCTATGGTGGTCTTTTCATGTTTTATATGTTCTGAACCTCTGCTAATATCTGTGTTCAGCTGTGGATCATCTGAGTTGGTGGTGACTTCTCTAAAAACCCTTTCGAAATAGTCCGCTAATACTTTAGCTTTGTCCAAGTTCGTCTTTGCCCATAACTCGTTTTCCATTTTTAGAGGAGCATGATGATTACTTTTATTTCTCCATCCTTTAGTAGCTTTCCATAAGGAGTAGTCCGTTTGACTCGTGGGTGTTAAGCTCTTGAGATATGATGTTAATTGTTTGTTTTTTAATACCTGAATCATTTTTTTAACCTCTTTAGTTGCCTTGTTGTACTGTCTTTTTGTGTCAGGAGATCTTGTGGTTGACCAGGTTTACAGTTTACATATTTTATTTAATAGTCGTCGTAGTTGAGGTTGTGTGCAGAATATCCAATTTTGCTGCTTCTTTTTTGGTGTCGATTGTATGACTGCTTTCATAACGGTGTCATTCAGGTATACTATCGCTCGATGTCCTCATATGATTTAAGGGGGATGTCGGTCATTAAATTAATGTCAATGTATACCTTATAAGTATGACAGTCAGTTCTGTTCAGTCAGTCAGTCAGTATGACAGTCAGAGTCTGTTTGCATGTGTAGGCGTGACGTGCGAGTCATATATTAATTCTATAGGGTTGTGGTCTGACGAGAGTTCGAATCGTGATAAGATTTTACATTTCCGATTGTCCAGGTTTTTTGTGATGAAAAAATCTATCAAGTCAGGTGTTTTATTAATGTCTGTTGGCCAATATGTTGGTTCGCCTGTACTCAAGTGTTTAGAGTTTGTGAACTGCATAGCGCTGAGGAGATTTTTGCCCTTTTTTGTTCGTTATCCTCGATCCCCACATAGTGTGTTTCGCGTTGTAATCACCGGCTGCAATGAAGCGTTGTCCAAGAGAGTTGAGGAAATTCGGGGTGGTTTGTGGTATACACTTTGTACCCTCTAACTTGTATGAAGTGTTTGATTGTGCAATGTCTCTCCGAGATTAGGGCTATATCAATGCTGTTGTCATGAAGATGTATTTGTAGTTCGTCAATATGGCTTTTCAGTCCGTTTGCATTCCAAGTTATGATCCTTAATTTAGTTTCCATTTTGTTGGTCCATCTTCGATATGAGAATTGTTATGACGTTTATCATATTTGTGACTTGTTGAAACAATTGTTTCATCAGGTCTTTCATCTCAGTGATATCAGTTTTTATGTCAATGGGTCTACTTATGTATTCATTGGTTGGATTCGTGAGTTGTTCCATCTTATTCTTTTCTAAATTTTTGTTGTCATTCTTATCCTTAACTACTTGAGCGTACGATAAACCTTTCTTAATTTTGTTTAAGTTTTGAGTCTCGATTGGAGCTGCTGCTACTGTCTCAGCAGGAACTTGGTGGCCAGTTTCTCTAAGGGCTGGAAATCTTTTTATTTTTAGTGCCTTGTATATCTCACAACCTTTGTAGTTTGCAGTGTGTGCAGCAGCGCACAATGCACATTTTATTTGACCATTGGCTTCAATTTTGCAGTCGATTGTTTTGTGTTTACCGGCGCATTTGACGCAGATCGGGTCTCTGGTGCAGAAATTTCTCGTGTGGCCGTATTTTTGACAATTTGAGCATTGCGATATTATGCGTTTATGGTGTGGGGGCTCGAAAATGATTTTCGTGCCGAGCAGTGTGGTTATGTTATAAATATCTTTGTTGTTTGCATTGTTTTTCAATTCAATGAAGAATAATGGAAGCGGTTTGCTCGTGACTTTTTGTTGTGCATTATGGATGTTTATGACTTCATGCCTTAGGTCGAGAAGTTCATTTTTTATTTCGTTAATGTCAGTGACGTGGTGCATATTCCTGAACACTACTTTAAATCCACGATCTTCCTTCTGTTTGAACGTGTAGTATTTCGTTCTGTGCTCTTGCAGCATCTTAATAACTGTGGAGTAACTGTTAGAATCTTTTGTTTGTATACGCACCTCATTATTCTGCAGCGTTTTTAAAATGTAATTATGTTTAATTACATTTTTTAGAGCATTGCTAAGAACGCTAATTTATTCGACGTCCTGATCATAGATTGGTGGTGGCTTAACTGATTTGAAATTTTTTTGTGCTGCAAATTTGTTGCATCGGAAACACTTTCCGCACCACTGTTCGCTTGATTGTCATCGTCTTGAGAGAGGAGAGCGTACCTGTTGGTTGTGATTGGTGCGCTTAGCCAGTATTGTTGCAGTATTGTTTGCGTTCCGTTACATTGTTTATTTCTCTTGTTTTTGCTTGTGTTGTTTTGTTCAGCACTGTTATTGGGAGATTGTTTGCTCCTATTTCTCTTTAGTCTATACTCTTGAGTGTTGGCATTGTTTATGTTTTGTGTATCGTATTGCTTACTTGTTGTTGTTGTTGTTGTTGTACTTACTGTGGATATAGGGGAGACAGATGATACAGCTGATCGGGTTGCCATGGTGGTTGTTATAGTTGTTGTTGCTGTTGTTGTGAACACTCCGACAGAAGACAGAGCGAGCGTTGTTGTAGTAGTTGATGTAGTTGTTGTTGGTGGAAAAGAGGAGAGCGGCGTCGTTGGTGAAGCACATTGTGCACTCCACGGGAGAGGCTGCATTTTACCGGTGGCCATAGAGCTCTTGATAGTTAGTTGTGCGGTAGAGCGAGAGGCTGGGTTTGCCTGTATTGATGATGCGTTTTCACTTTGTGGGTGTGATATTGTTTGCTGTATTGCGGGAGAGCATGAACGCTCTCTCTCCAAATTAGCGGGAAGTGAAGCCTGGGTAGATTGTTGTTGTTGTTAATGATGCAGTTGTTTGAACCGTTGGATGATGAGATGAGATATGCGTTGTTGTTTTTTGTGTTAACAGCTGTTTGAACGTGGGGTACGCTCATGATGTTCTTTGCTGGCTGATTTTGATTTTGCATGCTTCGCGCAGTCGGGGGACTGCGTTCAACATTCATTTCTGAGTCCAGAACAGCCTTGACTCTTTGTTTTAGTAGTTGTTGTTTTGCCTTTCTTTTAGTTTAATTTGGAGTGCGAGAGTAGATGACACATCGACTTGACACTTCGAATTCAGTTGATCGAATGATCACAATTTATAACGTATCACGTATAAGGTATAACGTATATGACACATATAAACACATGCTCAAGGGATTTGTCCGTCCACCTTGCTCTCTAGTCATAAAATAGGCTATAGTCGAGCGTATCCATGTGTTCCAGGCCGTAATGAACACATGTATGACATACAGGCCGCTATGTATGCTGGACACCCTAGGTAAATTATTCGAGCGTATCTTATGTAAGCGGCTAGAAGAATTTTGTGAGGCGACCATAGGACTACACAGCAACCAGTTCATTTTCTGGAAAAGACGAAGTACAATTGACGCGATCGCAGCTGTATGCAAGATTGGCCGCACTGCCATTGAAGGCGAACGGTGGTTAGGAGGATCGAAGAAATACTGTGCGATCATCACTATAGATATTAAAAATGCCATCAACTCGGCAAGGTGGAACAACGTTCGCTATTCATGAACTGCAGATAACTCAGTATCTGTGCAAACTGGTCTCAGCCTACCTCAGCAATCAATCCCTCGTATTCGATACTGAGAGGGGCCCCAGAAGTTACAGAACAACAGCCGGTCTTTCCCAGGGATCAGTACTAGTACACTATGTACAATGGAGTGTTCAAAGTTCAAAGGCCAACTGGAGTGGACATAATTGGATATGCAGATGACGTGGCTGTGGTTGTGGTGGCTAAGACGCTGCAGCAAATAACGGAAAAAATCAACACTACTATTGTTAATATTAGAGATATTGGATATTGGACTACAGCTTGCCTATGAAAAAACAGAGCTGGTACTCGTCAGTAGCAGAAATAAAGTGGAGACTCTCACGATCCGTGTAGGAATACGAGAGTCGTATCCTCAGACTCAATTTTACGGATCATCTAAAATAAGTAAGTGACAATGTGGCTAAAACATACACAGCCAGAGCATGACTTATGCCGAATTTTGGAGATACTCAAACAACCCGCTAGGGAACTTCTCGCTACAGCCAGCAAGTCAATACTGTGGTTCGCTGCCCCAGTGTCGTCCACGGCAACGAAACATAAATCGTATATCAGAGGAGCGGAATCAGTGTACAGAATAAGCTCACTTACGTTTAGCTGTGCATTCAGAACAGTGTCTGGTGAAGCCATCAACGTCCTAGCAAACTGTCTACCCATGGATATTAAAGCAAGTGATCATCCCCCGGAGAGGGAGGGAGACGGATCCATAGATACATGTCAGCAAAGATGGCGGAACTCCACCAAAAGCAGATGGACGTATGAGCTCATTACTGACATAAAGAAGTGGACAGAGAGTAAACATGGAACCCCGCACTAACACCTCAAGCAGTTCTTCTCGGGAAACGGGTGTTTCCGGGAGTATTTGTTTAATTACAAACATGCACGAGATTCGTACTCCATATTTTGCACAGACGAAATAGAGAATGCGCGACACATTCTAACTGTATGCGTTAGATTTTCGCAACACAAAGAACACCTAGAGTCAGCTGTAAGAGAACCGCTTATCACCAGCGGTATAATGGAATACATGCTGAAAGGCGTAGAGGAATGGAACCTGGACAATAGTGGAAATGATAAAAAGGGTCCGTAAGAAAGACATAGAGACTAATTATTCCTGCCTGGCGAAGTAATGCCTCAATTGGTGGTTCCGGCAGGTCGCAGAGGACCAGAGTAGTAGTAGTGGATTAGTACGTAGGCGCTCAAACCTAGCCGTGAATAAGTCTAGAGGCGGCACGGTACAGTCGGCGAATCGTGCATGCTAGCAGTCCGGGCTGCTAGCATATATAGAAGATTACCACCTCCCTGGCGTATAATAAAGTAAAAAACAACACAAAAAAACCTTGCCCTCTCTGCGGGAATGACCACACTGTGGAGTACATTCTTGACATCTGCCAACACATGGAGAGCACTAGAGTATCTATCTTTGGCTACCAAGTCCCATCCAATCTTTTAACAACCTCCCCACAAAACATTTCCAACATATATAATTTCGTAAAAAACTTCAACATAAATTTTTAAAACACTGTTATTATAGAATATCGAGTCAATGGCCTTAGCGGGTAGTTATAATATACAATTATATATAAATAAAATAAAAATATATAATAATAATATTTGGTAATATAATATTTATTTATTTATTTATTTATTTAATAAAGTTAATTAAGCTTAAAAATCCAAGTTTGGAGGGGGGGCTGGCTGCTACGGCCTTCGGCCCGGTGGTGGTGTAGGGTTATTAAAATATATTATTATTATTATATAAATTGTGTGTTACAGCTAGGGGTAGCTTATATACTATGGTATAATGTTAGAATTTACATATGTACATGTCGTTTGGCTTAAATTTGGTGACATATGTTTATTTACTTTAGGTATGTTATGATTTTGATAATGTTTCCTTCTGTAGGATAGTTTTCTGGTAGATTCGGAGTCAGGTGTTTATTAGGGAATCGGGGAGAAGCCAGGCGGGTTTGGTGTCTTGTGGTTTTAGGGGGAGATGTGGTATGTTGTGGTTCTTGCAAGTATTCATTATTCTTGCTGTGGCCATTGTGAGTTTAGGAGTTTTGTGTGATGAGTGTTGTTTTATGTATTTCTTGTTGTGTTGGCATTTTTGCAATGATAGGGATGCACCCGAGTAGGTGCACCAGCTTTGTATGTTTTGGAAAAGGGTGTCTAAGTTTTAACTGATATTTTTGTTTCTATTGAAATTCATAATTAGAAAGAAGTCGTCTGCAAATGCACTGAAGTGGATTTCTTGTGTAAGCTAATAATATAGGCTATAACAAACAGTGTAACGGATATTGGTGATCCCTGTGGGATGCCTTTTTCAAGGGGGTAGGTCCTTGAGGTTTGATTCCCAACTCGTACTGTGATTTTCCTATTCGACATAAAGTTTTGTGTGTAGTTGATAATTTTTGGCCCAATATTCCATCAGAGTAATTGGTCTATGGTGGTGTGAACACCAACTCTATCGATCGCCCTTGAAAAGTCAAGGGTGATGAGAGAGATGTGTTTTTTAGCAGATAACGATCGGGTTATGAAACCGAATATCTGCGAAAAGCAGACTTTCTGCAACCGATTTGCTGCGTTTAAATTCGAATTGGTTGGGATGAAACAGATTGTTTTTGGTTAAGAACCACCATACTCTTTTGAAGATGATTTTGTCTATGATGTTTTGTTTTCGCTAAGCAGCAGTATAAGGAGATGTGTCCTTATTAGGATATTTCCGCTTTGTTTGCTTTTGGTTTTAATATGGGAATGATGAGGCTGGTTTTATACGATTCGGGTATGATGTGGTTGAAAATGTTGTTGAAAAGTTGAATTATTCTGTTTTTTGTCGATTGTGAGCTGTTTTTGATCATGGGGTATGAGATTCTGTTAAGTCCTGGGGTTGAGCCTTTAAGTGATTGTAGAGCCGAGATTAGTTCGATTAGGGTTATATCGTTTTTTAATGCTTGTGCAGTGTTTGTGGTTGTAGTGGATTTGTTTCAGTGTGTATATATCTTTTATGAATTGTGTGTCAAAATTGTTGTATTTAAAGAGGTTGGACCAGTGCTCTGCAAATAAGTCTGTTATTATGGTTGGGTTTGTGTGAGTTGTGTTCTTGGGTGTGTCCATGATGCAATGGATTGCTTTGTTGGGGTTGAGTCCACAAAACCGTCTTATGTTGGCCCAAATTTTGGTGGTGGAAGCTTTTTTTTGGATCGTATAAGTACCCTACGGAACATGTCATTAGCGCCTGTAGTTGATGATGTTTTCTTGATTGATGTTGTCGTTTGAGAGTTTTCCATGTATTGATTTTATTTAGCCGAAATTCTGTGAGTGTTTTGTTCCACCATGGAACTCTGTGTGGAAGTTTTTGGTGTAATGGTTGCGGTATGGAAAAGTGTCCGCTTTGCAAAATTATTTTGTTTAGGTTGGCTGCTTCTTTGTTTATATTCGAACTCATTGGAATTCTGTGGTTAATTTCATTAAGTATATGTAGTTGAAGGTATTATGGGTTGTATAGAGGGTTGAGAAGGATTAGTTTGAATCATTGAAAATATTTTGCTAAAATTGTTCCTTTTTTGCTATCTTTGGGGGATCCCCAGGTGGAGTGCCAGCTGTTGAAGTCACCCAAAATGATCGATGGGTTGTTGGAGTGGTGTGTTTTGGATGTATTTTTTTAATAATTAGAGTGTAGTTGATTGGTATGGGGATGTTATTGTTAGATTTGTTGAATATATGTGTTTCTTAAAGTGTTATTATTTGTGGGGATTGTTGTTTTATTATGGTTTAAAGTTCGCTGTAGTTGTTTGTATATCCTTTGATGTTCCATTGGATAATTTAAAGAGACATTATAGTGGAGAAAAATTAAAGTTTAGTTTGGTAGGGTAAATGGTTTATTTAAGGTTTACTACAGTGAACGATGGGTTGTGGTAGAGGAGGGGGTTGCCGCCGGGTGACTGATGGTGTGTCGGGGATAAGGAATCCCTATCTGTCGCAAAGATCTCTTAAGGGTGCGACACACCATCAGCCAGGCGGAGACAAATTGTTTTGGTCCTTGTTATGTTATTAATCCATTACATCAGAACTGTCGTAGTCTTCTATGACAGCCTGATAATTGAGTTTACCTTGTTTATTATTGAAGATGAATTGTCTAAGTGTTCGTTACGGTGTATTGTTCGAGAGTATTTTTATTTTAGATTGGTGTTTAGATTTGTTACTTAGTTTAGCTCCTAGAGATGTGGTTGGCTTAGGGTCGGTGATGAGGTCGCTAATGTCTTCGTAGGATATTAGATTTCATTCCCTTGTGGCTGTATTATTGGTCGATGTTATTTGTGGGTTCTCGGCGCTTATTGGTTTTGGTTGCTTTAGTGTTGACGAATAGCTAGTGAATGTGATTTTGTTTATGTTGCAGTTGATTCGGGTTCGTTTTTGCACACTTCATTGAAGTCCCTGTTTACGTGGTCTTTCTTTCTACAACGAATCTGTTATTATGGTTGCTACATTGACGATCGGTTAGATCACCCATTATCGTAAAACGAGAAAACTTTTCTGTTTTTCTTTGCTTGTTTTCGGTTACGATTGAAAAATTTAATGATAGTTTAAGAGCGAACTCGCCAACAGAGAGCGATGTCTATTTGAAATGCAGCGGAGCTTTAGATGATATTGATCGTACGTGATGATAATCGGTTGAAGACTGAGGTAATATAGTGGTTTCGCCGCAATGTAGAAGTCAGGGAGGGTCAAGTGGACGAGCGGAGTACTCGCTGTTTTGTTTGTTGGGTTAGCTAGCTGAGCTTTGACTACCGTTGTGACTGCACTTCTGTATGACTTTAACTCTCTCGCAACTGAATGCAGAGGTGCAGTCATAGCAGTGGTCAAAGCTCTTTTTATGCTTTAACCTATGCCTTAATATACAAAGTCAAAGCTAGCGTGAAAGCTGAGGAGAGCACATGTAAGAGTGGAAAATAATGTTATTATTTAATGAAATTTAATAACTGTAAAATAAAGATTTCAGCATAACCAATACATAGCGAATTTGAATTAAATTGGAGGCTGGAAATACGCTCCGTGACAGAAAACAATGGGCGTGGTCAAACGCCACAACAAACTGAAATATTGGCTCTCCATGCGCACATTCGAATCTGCGCATCCCGCTAAAGTGTACGTAATCGAAAATAGTGTTTGATTTTTGCACTGAAAATATAAATTAATTAATATTTGTCGTTCCGTGCCGTAACCAGCATGGTGGAGGAACTGTAAGTTCACTCGTAACGGCATGGTCTACGGGACAAAGCAACGGGTTGCCGTTGTCCGGTAGGAGTCAGGCAGTCGACCTCATATCTGATAAACGGGATATTGTCGGTTTATGACGCCCCCTCAGTGACATCCACGCAACCAATCATAGCATCATTTGCTATGCGAACAGCTGTTGCCAACTGCGTTAATGATGTTACGCAACATTCCCACTACACGCTTTCTAATATCTTTAAATGCGGTTCAGCCACAGAAATACGTAATGCATCAGCAGTCTCCGGTAGGACAACTTGGGGTGCTCCGCCAATAAATCCTGCAGCTAAACAAAATATGAGTTTGCCGTTTTTATCAAACACTGCTGTTTTTAAAAGCACAATGACATCGCAAAGTGCAGCATATGGAGGTGTAAACTCGATAACTAGGCCATTTATAGCTCCGACAGCACCAGCCGGATTAGAGCCGCAATTTCATTGGAGAGAACCACTTTTCGTCGCAGAGGAACGAGCGCTGTCGTCCGCACAAACTGCCGCACATCACGTCCTCAATAAAGACTTACCAGCATTTACCGGTAAACCGGAGGAGTGGCTGCTGTTTATTAGCAATTATGAACAATCTACTGCGAGGTGCGGATTTAGCAACTTGGAAAATCTCATCCGACTTCAGAAGTGTCTCAAAGGTCAGGCATTGGACGCAGTACGTGGCAAACTGATGGTTTTTTTTTTTTTATTTCCCAAAAGAAGAGTACATTGTCTATTATTGAAAAATAAATCGACTATTGTACTAATTAATATTTAGGACAAGTTGGGGAATTTCAATTTCACAATCAGTTTGTAAAGTCGTGTTGTGACTGGAATTTAACAATACATGTATTTTAACAATAAATAAACAATTAAAGATAACACCAATTAACAATTATTAATTGGAAGTAATGTGTTATGTGAGGTCCACTGGTCTCACCCTTTTTAGTCTACGTTGCCGAGTTAGTTCATCTAATGGTAAATTATTCACACCATCGTTCGAATGCTGGGAAAGTTTGGTTTGGTATTTTCTGCTTAAATTGATTATTTCCTCATCTACTGTCGCAATTCTTAGGTCTCGATGAAGGTCCGTGTTGGTGATATACCATTGGGCTTTGGTGATGGTGCGATAATTTTTGATTGTTGCCTCTGGATTAACTTTATATTTTTTGATATTGATTTTGATGGCAACTAGCAATATTTCGGCTCCATATGTCCAAATTGGTTTAATAATTGTCTTATAGATTAGAAGCTTGTCTTCAAGTGAAATGTGTGTATTTGGTTTGAGCACCCAGTGCAGTTGTCTTACTTTCATTTTGATTTGGTCACGCTTTTCTTGTGTATGGCGTTTCCAGTTTAGTTTACTGTCAATATACAATCCTAAGTACTTGGCTTCTTTTTGAATGGTTACGTCGTCTCCGTCAATATTTATATGGATTGGAGTGAATCTAGTCTAAGTAGTGTATATAACTTTTACTGTTTTGTTTTTGTTTATTTTAATATGCCACTTTCTAAGCCAGTCAAGTGTTTTATTAAAGTCTACTTGCAACATGGATGTTGCAGTATTTATATTTTTATGAACACTTAGGAGTATTGTGTCATCGGCGAAAGTTGCAATCATCGACGGATTGTTTTTTTTTTTCATAAATTAATTTTTCTGTTATTATTAGAACAACTTAAATTAACTTGTATATACAAAAATTAACAAAACAACTTAAATAATAATTCTCAGCCGCCTCGCCACCCTAACTCCTCCCATTCTGCGTCGTTTTAGAAGGCGCCTTGCTAGTTTATTTTGATGATTTTTTAACCTCTCTATATATTTTTTGGCCTGACGATTTATTGGCGATTTATCGCCAATTTTCGTTATTTTTAACTCGTTTTCAAGATCCGCCGTTCGCATGAACCAAGGGGCACCAGTAAGCATTCGCAATGTCTTGGCCGGCAGTACTCTCACCTTCGTGATGTTTGACCTCGCTGCTATGCCATACACCTGCAAACCGTATCGCCAAGCAGGAGCAATTATGGTTTTGTAAATGTTCACCTTATTTCCCAAGGACAATTTATTCCTGCTAGTTAAAAGCCAATGCAATTTACCAATCCTCTGACATAAGGATTTCGTGATTCTTGAAATATGCGTCTTGAAAGTTAGCCGCCTATCCAAATACACACCCAATTATTTGTAACCTGAATATTGTTCCAGCAGCTGGTTTCCAATGAAAACTCCCAGACAGAAATCCGGCTGTAAGGCGTACGTCACAATGGCACATTTGTTTTTGTTAATGCAAATGTTCCAACGTTGTGTCCAGTTTTCAAAAATATGCAGGTATTGCTGCAGTGAGTCAGTGGCTTCGTAAATGCACTTGTTTCTGACGAGGATGGCCGTATCGTCTGCAAACGTGGCAATGATCAGATCCAGAGGATCCTTCAGTGGTATTTCTGACCCAAGGGGCATGTCGTGCGTGAACAGGGTATAGAGTGTAGGCCCCAAAACGCTACCCTGGGGGACACCTGCGCAAATCGCCTTGATGCTAGATTCCACACCATCCAGTACCACTGAGAAGGTCCTATTCTCAAGGTAGCTGCGCACGATTAACCATAGTTGAGGCGGCAAGAGATTCTTGAGCTTACTGAGCAGCCCGTCATGCCAAACTCGGTCGAAAGCCTCCTTTATGTCAAGATACGCTGCCGCCACGTTCTCCTTAGCCTCAAATCATTCGAGAATAGAGTTAACCACCATATTCAGCTGCTCTGGCGTTCCGTGAGATTTACGAAAGCCAAATTGAAAGGAAGGAACTATTTGCTTTACCTTTTTTAACTCAAGGATCCGTGTCAGCAAACAGCGTTCAAACAATTTTCTAAGGTGTAAGGGCTCTTGCTGGCCTTATAAATCATGCAAATTCTCGCCTTCTTCCTCTGTTTCGGCACATATCCCAATCTCAGCACTGAGTTAAAAATGAGGACGAGAAATAGCACAGCTCTTAGCGGCATTGCCTTAAGTGTAAATTTGTCCAGTCTATCTTCACCTGGAGCCTTTTTAGTGTTCAACCCTTTAATATGTGCTGAGACTTCCTCGGCTGTGATGGGAGCAACCGGGAGGCATAATTGGCCGGCGCTTTCAAGTCTCATATGGATCTGTCGAACGCTGAGTTCTGAGCTGGTATCAAATGGCTGAAATCGAGCTTCCAATTCCTCAGCAAAAGCCTCGGCTCGCTCGCTTAAAGATCTAGCCCAGGATCCGTCAGCCTTCTTGATTGAAAATTTTGGGGTTACCTGTTGTGTATACCTTTTTGCCAGCTTCCACAAGGAGTGTTTTTGGGGTAGTCGGGGGAGACATTTGACAAAAACCTGTCAGTTTCTTCCTGTTTATGAAGCGTCAGCAGCTTTCTGACTATATTCGACACTCTACGAAAAACCCTGTCCACAATAGTGCTTCAATAGCTGGGGGAAGTCCAGAACGCACTCTTGAGCCATGTGGTGGATTTAAGGGGGCGGCAATGAGAGCAGCTGAGTGCACCTTATTTAGAAAGATCGAGTGCGCGTCTTCAATGCCTTCGGGCATCAGGATTTCCACGTTTAAATTTAGAGATTCATCCAGATCTCGGCGAAATACATCTAAGTCAGTTCCAGGTGGCAGCAGTCGTCCTTTTATTGTTTTGATCTTCGGAGTGGAATCAAAATCAACCACAAGGGGGAGATGATCAGAGGAGAGTTGATACTCAGTCCTGATAGACAACTCGTCCGAACGCAGCCCATTATAAATGAAGAAATCAATAGTGCTGGGTGTGTGCCTTTGGGCGTATGGGAAATGGGTCGCTTGACCAGTTGCCAGCATTTGAGCTGTTGAGTTTTGCACAACTTCCTGTAAGCAGCTACCCCTTTTATCCGCTCTAAAGTTACCCCAGAATCTGCTTTTAGCGTTAAAGTCTCCACCTATGAGAAACATTCTCCCAAGATTGTTTAAAAGATCTTCGAAGTCTACAGATGACCAATTAAGATGCGGAGGTAGATATAATGCAGAGACTATTAACTCGCCCCTACTGGTTGAAATCTGGATGGTGGCCATCTGTAATTTCGTTGTTCTCACTGGATCTTGTAAAGAATAGCAGATGTCTTGCTTAATAAGCACAGCCGCTCCTCCTTTTTGCCTGTTGCTGGGATTGTCAGCCTTGTGAATGTTGTATCCAGGTATAAAGATCTGGACTCCAGTTTGCATCCATGTCTCAGTGATGAGCAACACATCAATATTATGGTCGGTTAGGAAATGCTTAAGCTTCTCAACATGCCCAGAAATTCCATTAGCGTTCCACAATCCAAGGCTAAGTGAACGGGTCATCATTTACGGGTATTCACGAAATTGAGGCATAATTGTTTGAGGAACTGATTGCTCTCCTTCAGTTCATTAAACATTAAATTAATTGTGCTCTGTTGTTAACATTGCAAGATCTCTTCGGAAGATTAGTTATATGCAAACCAGCACGAAGTGTGTCTGCATATGAGGTGTCTCCCTTGACCATTACCGCCGGGACGTAACCCACTCTTCTCATTGAATCTTCCCTGTTGCTGCCAGGCGCCGAAATTTATATATTGGGTTTTAGGCTGTTTAATTTCTTTTTGAAAACTCGGCAGTCCTTACTCCAAGCAGCATGTTTCTCACCGCAATTTATGCAGCCAATTTCCTCCACAGCCAAACATTGGGTGGTTATATGGTTTTGCCCACATTTTACAAATCCACTGTCGCAGGCAGTAATTTTTGGTGTGCCCAAATCCAAAGCATCTACAGCACTGAATGACAGTCAGGTTCTTTTTTGGAATTTCCACCAGGACATGTTGCCTGCCTATATGCTGAATTTTCAGAGCCTCCTTATTGTTAGGCGCTTTGGCAAGGTTGATGAAGAAGAAGTTGTTTAGTACCATCTTTTCAGTGTCTGCTCCATTAACCTTGGTGATTAACTTGCGGGGGTTGGGATTAAACACACCGGTGACATTGTGGCTTTTGGTAAAAAAGGCTTCCTTGATAATATTGTGGGGGGTGGTGCTAGCCAAGTTACGAACAAATACCCTGAAAGCTTTGTCCTCCTTAAGCTGGTATGTGTAGTGTTTAATGTTACGCTCCCTTAGGTAAAGAACCAGAATACGATACGAATCAGAATCCTCAGTATAGACCCTTACAGTATCATTTCTCATAACTTTAAGTGAGAAACTGTTAGGTCCGGAAACCAGAGCCAGCTCCTGTTCCAAAAGATGAGCATTGCTCACATTACAATGTTGATAGGGGGTGGTTTTCTAGTCCTGCGAGTGGTTTCAATATCAATTCCCTCAAGCTGGGCATCAGCGTCAAGGACCATTTTATCGGCTTCGGCAAGTGTTTCAGTGGTCTCATCCTCATTCCCAGCGTCAGATAGCAGAGCAAAGCGATTTGATGATGTGCCAGGACTTTCCAGAGAAATAGAAGATTCCACGGTTTGGACTGACCTCTTTTTCCCCTTATTTACCCTACCATGACGGGAGAGTGGACTGGGTGGTCTTTTTGACGCAGCCGTCTGCCAACACACCTAAGAACAAGGAGTCGCAGTTGTGGTACAAATCGGAACCGTGCTAAAAGAAACAGCTGGCACCGGGGCAGGGCCAGTAAAAAAATGACCCTGCAAATCAACGAACGAGCACATTTCAGGTAAGGCGCTTGAATGCGTCACTATATACTTGGAGACATTTCATGTTGTTGTTGTTGTTGTTGTCGTAGTTGATGTACAGTTGTCATGTAGAAATGAGGTATCATTAGGAACCCGCCGCAACTCGGAGTCAGATTGAATTGAGTCATCTCTGCTAGAATTGCTAACACCCGAAACGTCGCAAAGATTCCGAATTTTTTAAATTTTTAATGCATTTGCCTCAGCGCGGCGAACCGAATGGCTCTTAATTTTACCCGTTCTTATTTTTAATTTTCTTTTTTTAATTTTATTTTTTAACTGGGGTTATAGCAAAAGGAATTTCCTTATTTAATTTATTTTAATTCTTCACTCGACTTCTTTGACACAAGAAAATAGCAAGTAACCAAAACGGTATTGATCTCTTTGGCAAAAACAAACAATATTTATTTACTAAATATTGCGTTTGCCTAACACCCAGAATAATTGTTTTTTATTTCACTTTAAAAGTTTTTAGAGCCCGCTATGCTAGGGCTTTAGTCTTGCCCAAAGGGCAAGATAACACAATTTCTCAAAAGACACTCTTATTTTTGTCTTCTTGTCAAACCGGTTTCAACACCACTATCAGCGGTGTCTAAAAATAGAACTAATGCGTGGATAGACGCACAGCGTGCGCGGCCCAGTGCGATCGCGTTCACTGATAACGACTAGTAAAGAAAATAGTAAACTACAGACTTTGCGCGAAACACAGCCGTCCGAAGCGAGTGCAAAAAGTGAACTGAGACGAATTGTGAGTGGGACATGATATGTCTGCTGTGTATAGGGTATATAATAAATGTTCCACAGGGAAGTGTGCTACAATACACTCCTGAATTTATTTCTCTAATGGTTGAGTATTCGTCTGAGTATCTACCTGTGATATATGATGTTAATAGATGTACTATGTTTTGAGGGAATATATTGTTAAGTTTTCATTTGAGTCCTTTATGCCAAACCTTGTCAAAAGCTTTTTCCACGTACAAGACGAGTCCAATACAAAATTTATTATCCTCAATGTCATTTAGAATTTTGTGCGTACCTTTGTGCACTTGTTGTATCGTTGAGTGACTTCTTCGGAAACCAAATTGGTGATTTGGAATGATGTGCCTGCGTTCTATTATTGGCAATAGTCTACTTCTTAATATCTTTTCGAAGACTTTTAAAATTACAGGGAGTAGACTGATTGGTCTATAAGACTCTGCTCTTGATGCGTCTTTGCCTGGTTTCGGGATGGCAATAATCTCAGCTACTTTCCAGACTCTCAGAAAATAGTTAAGTCTGAACATAGCGTTAAAGATGATTCTTAGATATTCTATAGCTTTTACAGGTAGTTCTCTCAGGAGTTTCCCATTTATTTTGTCATATCCAGGGGACTTTTTTTCCTTTATGTCATTATTAATGCATTTTCTTATTTCTCCTATGGTGGTCTTTTCATGTTTTGTATGTTTTGAACCTCTGCTAATATCTGTGTTCAGCTGTGGATCATCTGAGTTGGTGGCGACTTCTGTAAAAACCCTTTCGAAATAGTCCGCAAATACTTTAGCTTTGTCCAAGACCGTCTTTGCATATAACTCGTTTTCCATTTTTAGAGGAGCATGATGATTACTTTTATTTGTCCATCCTTTAGTAGCTTTCCATAAGGAGTAGTCCGTTTGACTCGTGGGTGTTAAGCTCTTGAGATATGATGTTAATTGTTTGTTTTTTAATACCTGAATCATTTTTTTAACCTCTTTAGTTGCCTTGTTGTACTGTCTTTTTGTGTCAGGAGATCTTGTGGTTGACCAGGTTTTCCGTAGTTTACATATTTTATTTAATAGTCGTCGTAGTTGAGGTTGTGTGTAGAATGTCCAATTTTGCTACTTCTTTTTTGGTGTCGATTGTATGACTGCTTTCATAATGGTGTCATTCAGGAATACTATCGCTGACTCGATGTCCTCATATGATTTAACAGATTTATATAGTATGCCAGTCAGATCTGTTGTTGTACAAAAGTCTGTTTGCATGTGTAGGCGTGACGTGCGAGTCATATATTAATTCTATAGGGTTGTGGTCTGACGAGAGTTCGAATCGTGATAAGATTTTACATTTCCGAAGGTCCAGGTTCTTTGTGATGAAAAAATCTATCAAGTCCGGTGTTTTATTTATTTCTGTTGGCCAATATGTTGGTTCGCCTGTACTCAAGTGTTTTGAGATTGTGAACTGCATAGCGCTGAGGAGATTATTGCCTTTTTTGTTCGTTAGCTTCGATCCCCACATAGTGAGTTTCGCGTTGTAATCACTGGCTGCAATGAAGCGTTGTCCAAGATAGTTGAGGAAATTCTTATATTCTGTGTCTGTAATATTATGCTTTGGTGGGCTATATACCGCAGATGTTGTGAGTGGTCCTACGAGATCATTAATTTGAAGATATCGATGATACAGATGGCAAAATGATGGAGGAACTACAAGAAATGTTCGCCGAACTTGAGGCGAAGGCGCGTGCCCCTATACTCGAGATTGTGGGCGATTTGCCAGATGCAGAAATGGCATCTCCTGAAAATGTACTCTTCGTTTGCAAATTAAATCCGGTTAATGTACTCAAGTTCGTCGTGCTTTATGCACTGCTTAATAATTATGGCTGTTCCACCGTGCGCTGTGCCATCGGGGTGGTTTGTGGTATACACTTTGTACCCGCTAACTTGTATGAAGTGTTTGTTTGTGCAATGTGTCTCCGAGATTAGGGCTATATCAATGCTGTTGTCATGAAGAAGTATTTGTAGTTCGTCAATATGGTTTTTCAGTCCGTTTGCATTCCAAGTTATGATCCATAATTTAGTTTCCATTTTGTTTGTCCATCTTCGATATGAGAATTGTTATGACGTTTATCATATATTATATATATATATTTGTGACTTGTTGAAAAAATTGTTTCATCAGGTCTTTCATCTCAGTAATATCAGTTTTTATGTCAATGGGTCTACTTATGTATTCATTGGTTGGATTCGTGAGTTGTTCCTTCTTATTCTTTTCGCCATTATTGTTGTCGTTCTTATCCTTAGCTACTTGAGCGTACGATAAACCGGTCTTAGTTTTGTTTAAGTTTTGAGTTTCGATTGGAGCTACTGCTACTGTCTCAGCCGGAACTTGGTGGCCAGTTTCTCTAAGGGCTTGAAATCTTTTTATTTTTTAACTTAGTCGACTTAGTAGGTACGCAATGACTACAAACTGATCTCACATGGGCCAGGCCCAGGTGGCATCAAAATTCACCCAGTCACATGGACTGGGCTCACCTGGTCATAATTGCTAATATCTTTGTCGATCATGCGATACCAAAGCTAATGCCTACGTACTAAATATTTGGCTACAGATAAAAACATTTAACATAACATAATCAGCATTCAAGATTAAACTAAAGCCAATATTAAATTTAGAATTCAATACCTATAATATCATAGATTACTTAAACAAGGAGGAAAAATTAAGGTTACCAGTATAGAAAAAGTAAGAATGTTACCAGTAAGCAAAAAGAAGTAATTGCTTTTGCACCGACTCAATACGATCAATGTATATCTGATATTGTGGATCCCAGACACAAGACGCATACTCCAGAATAGGTTTACCAGTGAAGTGTATAGTACCACGGTAGTGTACGGATCATCAAATTCCTTAGACCAGCGTTTAATATAGCCAAGGACACCTCTAGCTTTAGAGACCGAAGTGGAAATGTGGGTAACGAAATGCAACTTCAAGTCCATGAAAATACCAAGATCGTTAATGTGGGAAATACGATCTAAGCCATTTGAGTCAATGTAATAAGAATTTGAAATAAGGGCTCCGCGAGAAAAGGACATAACTTTGCATTTATTGCTATTGAGGATTAAATAGTTTTTGGAACAGCAACGAGATAAAGAGTCTATGTCACTCTGAAGGAAAATCCCGTGAGAAGGGTTATTATGGCGGGAACATAGTTTTACATAATCTGCGTACATTAAAATCTGAGAGTGTTTGATGACGGTGGGTAGATCATTAATAAATATGTTGAAAAGCAAAGGCCCCAAATGACTGCCTTAGGGAACACCTGATGTTACCTTTAAAGACTTAGAAATTGAAGACTTAAAAAGTACCCTTTGAGTGCGATGATCAAGGTAAGATGCCAGCTATCGGATCAATGGAGAAGGGAAACCAAAAGCTTTGAGTTTGGTTATGAGCACCGCATGCGATACAGTATCGAAAGTTTTACTGAAGTCGGTGTAGATATCATCAGTTTGGCTACCTACCGAAAAGTTGTGATTGACAATAGAAGTAAAGAATAGAAGCAGATTGGTTACCGTTGAAAGGTTCTTTACAAAATCATGCTGAGATATACTCAACAATGGGCGAATATAGAACTGTAGATGATCAGTGATAATCTGCTCAAACACCTTAGGAATTGCACACAGCTTGGCAATACCTCTGTAGTTCGATATATCTGACTTACTACCCTTTTTGAATAAGGGAATTATATAGGATTCTTTCCAACCACTTGGCATAGACGAAGTAATAAGGGATAAATTAAATAAGGTATAAAGAGGAATATATAAGTTATCAGCACAGGTTTTTAAGATACAACTAGGAATATTATCCGGACCAGGAGAAAAAGAAGGTTTAACCAATTTTAGATATCGTAAAATAATACTGCCGTCATTAAACGGCATATTGAAGTGACTAAATACATCAATTTTGTAAGGGTAAGGAACTATTAGAGTAGATGCCCTGGAAAAATTTAGAAAAAGGTTCGCAATCCTATCATCAGAGCTACTTGAAACTCCATCAAACTCCATACTAGTTGGAAATAACTCTGATTTGTTTTTGATTTTGATGAATTTAAAAAACTTCTTGGGATCTCGATTAATATTTACTTTTACTTTGCACAAATATCTACTATAGCAAGATTGATTAAAAATGTTGAATTTACTACGAGCCGCGGCATAACTCGCATAGTCAGTTGCGGAACAAGAGCGTTTAAATTTTTAAAATACCCGATTTCTAATATTTTTTAGACGGACCAAATTTATACAAAACCAAGGCGGACGCTTAGAATCATCGGTAACATGTACTTTAGGCACACATTTATTGATATAATCCAGCATAGTCGTGTTGAAAAACCGCACGGCAGTATCAATATCAGAAGAAGAACTTAATATTGACCAATCCGTGGAAGCAAGCAATGAGTTGAGACGATTGAAATTAGTATGTTTACAATTAAAAGTTTGTCTTGGCTTAGCAGAAGTTGAATCAGATGCAGACAGAAGTTGGTTAAGAGATAGTGTCACCTCAAGAGTGGGGTGATAGGTATCTTCAGGAATTGACAATGGAGAGGGTCGCGACAGTGAGGTATTTTCATGGCAGTTAGTAAACACTAGGTCTAGCATACGATGTTTGATGTAGGAAATATGGTTTATTTGCTGGAGAGAGAGATTCAGCAATAAATCAACGAACTCGCTGCCAACAGAAGGAAGAATGATATTGGAGTCACTAAAAGGAATCCAATTAATAGAGGGAAGATTAAAATTACCCAACTGGTAATGTACAAGCAAAGCCCTGGATTTTATTCTAGGAATGAACTCATGGACCACCATATGGGCAGGCCAGAATGTAGGGTCGCAAATGACAGAAAATACTTCCATGGAAACTGAAAGTTTGAAAGAAGAGCCTTCTCTAGGGCTAGCAAAATTAAATTTGTGAATATTAATATTTGAAACTTTGTATGATTTTGATGAAATATAACGTGCAGCGTCCTTACAGGTTGTCTCCTTATCCAACCTGGAAACAAAAACATGTTTACGAGGATCCAGCACCTTCAAAATACATGGCACTGGAGTAGAGGCAGTATTGGACTGCGAAGAACCCTTAGGGGGAGACAAGGTACGGGAGGAGTTAGAGACTTTAGTAGAAGATGAAGCAGAAATTACAGTAGTCGGACAGGGAGTAGAGCAAGGTGAACAATTAGTGGTGGGAAAGTTGAAAGCGACAGATGAAGTGGTAGTAGTGGGGATATTGGTAGAAGGAGCTACTGGAATTGGAGCGGGATGGGATGATTGGTTAGATATTGAAGAAAGTACAGTAGAATAAGTGGGTAAAGTATGGGAAGAAGGGGAACAAGTTGGAGAAGTTGAAGCTGAAGTCATAATAGTAAGACATGGAATAGAGGAAGTCGAACAAGTAGTGGAAGGAAGGTTAAAGGCGATAGATTAAGAAGTAGTAGATGGGATAGTGGTTGACGGAGCTACCGGAATTTGAGCGGGATGGGACGATGGGGTGGATATGGAAGAAAGTACAGAAGAGTGACTGGGTAAAGGTTGGGAAGAAGAAGAACAAGTTGGAGAAGTTGAAGCTGAAATCACAGTAGGACAAGGAATCGAGGAAGACGAGCAAGTAATGGATGGAAAGTTCAAAGCGACAGATGAAGAAATAGTAGAGGGCATAATGGTTGAAGGAGCTAAAGCAATTGGAGTAGGATGGGGCGGTTGGGTACATAAGAGTAAGTGGGTAAATGTTGGGAAGAAGTAGAACAAGTTGGTGGGGAATCAGAAGAAGGGGGTTGAGGAGACGAAAAAGAAATAAGTAGTGCTGTGGTAGGCGCAAGATTATGAGTGGATAATGGCCGCAGTTGTACAGCCTTAGCCGTTGGAGTCAAGTCGAAAAAATACTCCAAAAACATTTTTGACCCGGCATCAAACTCTGAGGCTAGCTCAGTGAATAGTTTCTTAAGTTTTTGGTATTTAATTCGCATACGGTGGTACATCAATAACAAGTCCCCCCCCCCATGCAGGTTTAGCACTACCGTAAAGTCGGTCACAGTCGCGACCAGTCAACCCAGCGCACTTAAGGTGGGCGATGTTATCGCACATCCAACAAGAGACACCTCTAAGCTTATCACTATTAAAGTTGTCCTTGTTGGTGCAAACCCGAATAGAGCAACTCATTTTGCGCGAAGTTAGATACAAGATATTAAATAAAATAAAAGCAAAATAAGATAAATAAGATAGGAAAAAAAATGAGTAAATAAAATAAAAATAAGTGAAAAAGAAGTAAATTTAAAAAAAAAAATAAATAAATAAATAAAAAAAAAATAATATTAATAATAAAATAAAAGAAAAAAAATAAAAATAAAAAATAAAATAAAAAATTTAAAAAAAATAAAAAAAATAAAAAAAAATTTTTTTGGTATAAATTTATAAAAGCTTAAAAATTTATGAATATATCAAATAAAAAATAAGTAATCAAAAATAAAATAAATAAATAAAATAATAACAATAAAATAAACTTGAGAGTGAAAATTTTTTTTTTAATGTATTTTCAAATTTATTTTTTATTATCAAACCACTGTGCAAAAAAAGCACAACGACTTAAGCCCGAATTTTTACGCTCTCAGCTAGACAGAGATAGAATTACAAACAGAAAAGTGAGGTGAATAGTAATATTTTCCCAGAGAAAAAACAGGAAATTCAGTTATTTAAAAATAATAACTACTGTATAGAGAGCAAGAAGGAAACAGAAAAAGACTAAAATAGCAAAACTGTTTTAAAGGGAGAGCAAAGTAGGAAAAAAAAAGAGATTGAACTTAATACGCAGGAAAGGCAAATTTAAGCGTTGTACTTGCCAAAAATAATTAAACATTGATAAGTACAAAATTTATACGGGTGAAATGAGCCTTACAACACAAATAAATTTACTTATAAATTCACTTAACACCGGAAAGAAAATAAATATTAGTAACGATAAACGACAATATAGAAATTAATTGCCAAATGCTAATCCAAATCAAAATGCGGAGCAGATTCAAAACACGTCTGTTAAGCACAAGCAACCACAATGACGAGTGTGCCTTGTATATCTCACAACCTTTGTAGTTTGCAGTGTGTGCAGCACCGCACAATGCACATTTTATTTGACCATTGGCTTCAATTTTGCAGTCGATTGTTTTGTGTTTACCGGCGCATTTGACGCAGATCGGGTCTCTGGTGCAGAAATTTCTCGTGTGGCCGTATTTTTGACAATTTGAGCATTGCAATATTATGCGTTTATGGTGTGGGGGCTCGAAAATGATTTTCGTGCAGAGCAGTGTGGTTATGCTATAAATATCTTTGTTGTTTTTATTGTTTTTCAATTCAATGAAGAATAATGGAAGCGGTTTGTTCGTGACTTTTTGTTGTGCATTATGGATGTTTATGACTTCATGCCCTAGGTCGAGAAGTTCATTTTTTATTTCGTTAATATCAGTGGCGTGGTGTATATTCCTGAGCACTACTTTAAATCCACGATCTTCCTTCGGTTTGAACGTGTAGTATTTCGTTCTGTGCTCTTTCAGCATCTTAATAACTGTGGAGTAACTGTTAGAATCTTTTGTTTGTATACGCACCTCATTATTCTGCAGCGTTTTTCTAAGAACGCTAATTTGTTCAACGTCCTGAACATAGATTGGTGGTGGCTTAACTGATTTGAAATTTTTTTGTGCTGGCAAATTTGTTGCATCGGAAACACTTTCCGCACCACTGTTCGCTTGATTGTCATCGTCTTGAGAGAGGAGAGCGAACCTGTTGGTTGTGATTGGTGCGCTTAGCCAGTATTGTTGCAGTATTGTTTGCGTTCCGTTACATTGTTTATTTCTCTTGTTTTTGCTTGTGTTGTTTTGTTCAGCACGGTTATTGGGAGATTGTTTGCTCATATTTCTCTTTAGGCTGTACTCTTGAGTGTTGGCGTTGTTTATGTTTTGTGTATCGTACTGCTTACTTGATATTGTTGTTGTTGTACTTACTGTGGATATAGAGGGAACAGATGATACAGCTAATCGTGTTGCCATGGTGGTTGTTATAGTTGTTGATGCTGTTGTTGTGAACACTCCAACAGAAGCCAGAGCGACCGTTGTTGTAGTAGTTGATGCTATTGTCGTTGCTGGAAAAGAGGAGAGCGGCGTCGTTGGTGAAGCACATTGTGCACTCCACGGCGAAAGCTGCATTTTACCGGTGGCCATAGAGCTCTTGATAGTTAGTTGTGCGGTAGAGCCAGAGGCTGCGTTTGCCTGTATTGATGATGCGTTTTCACTTTGTGGGTGTGATATTGTTTGCTGTATTGAGGGAGAGCATGAACGCTCTCTCTCCAAATTAGCGGGAAGTGAAGCCTGGGTAGATTCTCTGTTGTTGTTGTTGATGATGCAGTTGTTTGAACCGTTGGATGATGAGATAAGATATGCGTTGTTGTTTTTTGTGTTAACAGCTGTTTGAACGTGGGGTACGCTCATGCTCTTCTTTGCTGGCTGATTTTGATTTTGCATGCTTCGCGGAGTCGGGGGACTGCGTTCAACAGGCATTTCTGAGTCCAGAACAGCCTTGACTCTTTGTTTTAGTAGTTGTTGTTTTACCTTTCGTTTAGATAAATTTGAAGTACGAGAGTAGATGACAAATAGACTTAACACTTCGAATTCAGTTGATCGAATGATGACGGTTGATGATGGATGATGGTTCCCGGAACAGTTCCGTAGGCGATTGTCACATTGAGGATGGTGTATGGACGACCAGAAGTTGTGTATGTGTCGTTGCAACGGAAACTGAGAGAAGAACCACCTATACGATCAAACAACTTAGACTCAGTTATTCGATTAGCGCTAGTCGTTCAAAATTATTACACTACGTTGTCAGCCATTGGGCTCAACGAATATTTGAACGACATAACTCTTTTAAACGAGTTGGTAGCTAAGATGCCGTGCGATATGAAATTGGAGTGGGGATGCCATCGGGCAGTAAGAAAATAAATGGGACGTCAAGGGATACAGTACTTATACATAACGTGGGGCCCAACCACGAGAATGGTCAACCTGAGCCACGCCGACAGGAACCAGGGGGCTCATGTCCCAAGTGTGAAGAGAACCACCACTTGTCGGATTGTTGTCGCTTCAAGGAAATGGGTGTCAACCAGCGTTGACAACAGTAAACACTGTGAAAGCCGGTGAAGTTAATGGGCCAATCCAGCGGAGCAGCGGCAACAACCGTTACAAAACGAATGAGAGCGCAGTAATGTTGCACAGAAAGGAATCCGTGAATTCATTATTTCGCTATGTTGCCGTTACGTTGCATAGTAAGACGCTTATTGTACATACATATGCCTTGATCGAAAAAGGTGCTCGGTTTACATTAATGGAAGAAAGCCTGACGGATGATCTCCAACTCGACGATATCAGAGAGAAATAAAAAGGCGCCCCCGTACACGCTGAAAGGTGTACGTGCAGTAGCTGGATTGGACCTGCTCCTACAATCATTTGATGAAAAGATTATAACAGCCCAAAGTAATTTGCAGTGCATTCCAATCCAGCCATACACCAACGTGAGGGCGAGTATTATTATTGGACTGGACAACATCAAAGTGAGCGTGCCACTGGAAGTGCGTGAAACTCACGCATATGATATTAACGCCGCGCGATGCAAACTGGGATGGTCACTATATGGGCGACACAGTATCGAAACTTCTAACCAACCTCGGGTATTACACATTTGTTAATGCAACGATACAATTTATGTACGCCAGCTGGACCAGTCCATGAGAGATTATTTCTCATTAGAATCTGTTGGTGTCAACATAATACATAAACCATTGCGATTAAAGGAAAATGAAAGAGCAATGCAAATCATGGAGGTGACTACGAATTAAATCTCGACGGCAAAACGTTGACAGACCGGACTGTTGTGGAGGTTTGATGAGGTTGTGTTACCTGATTCCTACCCAATGGCACTAAAGCGTTTGAAATGCCTTGAAAGGAAAATCACGACAGATGCTAACCTAAAGTCCTTTAGGATCCGCACAATTCAAAGCTACAAGGAGAAGGGATATATACAAAAACTAGAAGCCACTGATCTATCACATAACAAATCTTTATGGCACCTACCCAACTTCACAGTCAACAACACAAATAAGAAGAAGACGCGTCTCGTTTGGGATGATGCCGCTAAGGTAGATGGTCTGCCGCTGAATGATGTCCTGTTAAAGGGCCCTGATGTACTTGCTTCGCTGATAGGAGTGCTAATACGGTTCCGGGAACGCCCTCTAGCTGTGGCTGGCAATATACGGGAAATGTTTCATCAAGTCCGAGTACGCCCTAGAGATAAAGTGGCCCAAAACTTCTTATAGCGCTACGGCGATTCAACCCGGAAACCAGAAACATATGTGATGCAAGTCATGACCTTTGGAGCATCTTGTCCACCGGCCCTGGCGAATTACATAATGAACCGCAACGCGAAGCGATTTAGTAAGCAGTTTCCGGGGGCTCTCAACGCAATCTGCTGTAACACCTTCGTAGACGATTGGTTACAGTCAGTCAACTCAGAAGATGAAATGGTTCAACTGGCGACCAGCGTGAAAAGAATTCATGCTGACGGCGGATTTGATATGCGGCAATGGACATCAAATTCAGCTCGGGTGATTTCGGCATTGGAAGACGTAAACAGTTCGCCGACGAAGCACATAGCAGCATACGGGGAGTCCCAAGAAAAAGTCATAGGCATGTAGTGGTTGCCTGAAAAAGATTTCCTGACCTATGTTGCAAAGCCTGATCTGGTTGCAAAGGTATCGACATCCAGAGCAACAAAACGGCAAGTACTAATTATCGTTATGTCAATTTTTGACCCGCTAGGGCTTCTTGGCTTCTTCATAGTATGCGCCAAGATAATTTTGCAGAATATCTGGCGGACCGGCGTAGACTGGGATGAGCCTCTCAGGGAAAGAGACGAATCTGATTGGAGGAGCTGGTTGAAGCATGTACCGAAATTAAATGATCAAAAAATTCCGAGAGCAATGTCATTAGTAAGCTGCGCTGAAAAGTTACAGCTTCATACATTTGTGTACGTCAGCATCAACGCCTACGCTGCTCTAGTTTTTCTGCGCGGAGAACTTAATGGTGAAGTTAGTTGCTCATTGGTAGCGGCGAAAACTCTCGTCGGTCCACTGAAACCCATATCTATACCGCGAATGGAGTTGATGGCTGCTGTCCTTCGGCTTCGTCTAGCGAAGTGTGTGGAGTTGAGCTCACAGTTCACATCGATCGGCGTCTTTTCTAGCCTAACTCGATGGATGAACTTTGTTGGATCCGGAGTGATGCTCGAAAATTTCAACAATTCGTCTCGTTGCGTATTGGAGAAATACTTGAAGGATCAAATGTGTCAAGTTGGCGCTGGGTGCTCATGGCATTCAATGTTGCAGATGATGGTACGAGAGGGACAAAGATGCCGGAAATCAATGGATCAATTAGTTGGTTTGTTGGGCCCGAGTTCTTATATCTTGGCGAGATGCAATGACCAACAACAAACTTTGCCCTAAAGGCAAACAATATACATATATTACACCATGACAAAAAGATTGTACACGTCCCAACTCTAAAATGTATAATGCCAGATCCCCAACGCTTTAGTAAATTGGAGCGTCTTCGATCTGCCCAGAGGTCTGTTTTAGACTTCTCGCGCGCCGTGTTTAAAGGGCTGAGTGGTAAACTGCTAAGTGGCCTACTGCAGTTAAAGCAAAACAGCAATATTTATACGAGTATGTCAACAAGAAGAGTTTCACGATGAGATCATCGACATAAATTCCGAAGGAGGAGTAAAAAATCATGAAAGCCTATTATACAAGTGTTCTCCTATTTTAGATGATTTGGGCATTCTCCACATCAAAGGACGAATCGACGCAATAGAATGCATCGAAGTCGACGAGAAGCGCCCCATAATTTTACCAAGACGACACCGCGTAACATATCTGATAGCCGAATCATATCACAGACGATATCATCATCTGCATAACGAGATAGTCGTCAATGAAATGCGTCAGCGTTATTGGGTCAGCGGTCTACGAGCTCTGGTGAGGGAAGTTGTGACGGCCTGCCCAGCATGTCGTATAAGGCTAGCTCAACCAAAGCCACCGGAGATGGGTGATATCCTTGCGGAGCGGTTATCGCCACACACGCTAGAGTTCACTTATACTGGTGTTGATTACTTTGGCCCGATCCAGATAGTCGTTGGTCGACGCAGAGAGAGGAGGTGGGGCGTACTATTCAAATGCCTAACCACACGGGCTATCCACCTGGAAATTGCAACTACGCTCTCCACTGATTCGTTCCTATGCGCGATTAAGTCATTTTAGCTCTACGCGGCGTACCATTACGAATGTTCTCAGATAACGGAAGGAACTTTCGAAGTTCCAGCCGAATTCTGAAAGAGGAGATGCTATGGATATAGACGTCAGCAGTAGAGCAGCGATACCCAACGATACAATTCATATTCAACCCCCCAGCCACGCCACACATAGGTGGTGCTTGGGAGCGTTTAGTGCGCTCAACTAAATCTATACTCTCGGAAATCCTGCCTACGAATGGTCTGCGTGAAGAAGTGCTACGAGCCGCACTGGCTGACGTTGAGAGTATGCTTAACTCAAGACCGCTTACGTACGTGCCCCTTGAATCGGTTGATGCTGAGGCACTGACACCAAACCACTTTCTGCTCGGCAGTTCCACTGGACGACATGACCGTGGCAGTATAGATAAATCTGGAGCCCAACTAGCAAAAAATTATCGAATTGCTTCGCACCTAGCCGATCGCTTCTGGAAGAGGTGGATACGCGAATATTTACCTATGCTGACTAGACGTACCAAATGGTTTCAGCCGTCGCCCAACCCAATTGCTGTAAACAATATAGTTATCATCGTGGATCGCGGAAAAGATGGTCAAGTGAGAAGTGCAGTCGTACGTACAGCCGACGGGATCATCAAACACCTATCCATGAAATTAGCGAAAGTCGTCATTGAAGAGGTAATCCACAACGCAGTGCCGACAGTGAATTACGGGGTGGGGTATGTTGCGCCGCAAAGTAGAAATCAGGGAGGGGGAAAGTGGATGAGCGGAGTACCCGCTGTATTGTTTGTTGGGTTAGCTAGCCGAGCTTTGACTACCGTTGTGACTGCAATTCTCTATGACTCTAACTCTCTCGCAACTGAATGCAGAGGTGCAGTCATAGTGGTCAAAGCTCTTTTTATGCTTTAACCTATGCCTTAATGTACAAAGTCAAAGCTAGCGTGACAGCTGAGGAGAGCACATGTAAGAGTGGAAAATAATGTTATTATTTAATGGAATTTAATAATTGTAAAATAAAGATTTCACCATAACCAATACATAGCGAATTTGAATTAAATTGGAGGCTAGAAATACACTCCGCGACAGAAAATAATAAGGGTGGTCTAACGCAGCAACAATAATATTACAAACGCGAAATGTTTGTTTGGATGTTAAGACTAATCTTCGAAAGTACTTATCCGATTTTAAAAATTCTTTAACAATTAGAATGCTTCGTTGCCACTGAGTGCCACGGGCTATATCTATTTGATTTGATTTCATTTGTTAACGGAAATTATGTTGTTATTTAGTATTAAGTTTTTGTAAAACCACTGCAACATAATGCACAAAAAGTTCCGTATGTTTTTTTTCGTTGTTTGCTATACATTTTCTTAATTTTTGTGTTGGTGAGTTGTTTGCAAATAGAGCGTAAGTAAATATTTGCTAAAGCAGTAAGTGAACTCTTATGGATACATTGATAGGGCACACGCACAAACATTAAAACGTAAAAACGTTTTCTACTGTTTCTAATATGCTTCTTCTTATTTTAATTTTTGGATTTTAAGAGTTGTTTGCAAAAAGAGCGTGAGGAGGTTTTTACGAAGACATAAAAACAAAGAAAACGGCAGGCGCACGAGTAACTTTTATTTAAATTTCGGAATGGTTACAGATCCAATTAGAGTTATTACCTGGTCAGTGGTCATTTAATCTTCATAATATAATTTCCAGGCTATTCTATGTAAAGATGAAGAAAATAATCAAGTTATACACAAAATAATAGATATTTTTTAAGGTCAAATGCCATATGGTTAGTGTAGAATGGCAAAAACGCGGCTTACCATACTGTTATGCATTGTTTTGGCTCGAAAAAAGTGACCAACAATATGATAGATTAACCCTGTGGAGATCAAAATTTATCTTCACCATTTATTCATGGAATTGTGTCTAAAAAATACCCTCTGTATTTTGTCAATCAGACCTAGACCGGAGCGGATGGATATCCCGTATAGTCTCGCCGTAACGCTGAAAATAGTGGTCGTACATTTAACGCCCAATCTGTTCAGGCAATGAGTATATATGCAAATATATTAATAAAGGATCGGACCAAGGTCCTTTCAGTGTTAGAAATTCGCATGATGAGGTAGAAAATTATTTAAATGGTCGGTATATAAATAAAACAGAATCTGTCTGGAGAATATTAGAGTTTCGGAATCACGACCGGTAGCCTACTGTCGTATGTTTTGATGTGCACTTAAAAAACTATCAAATAGTATACTTCACAATAGGAACGGCTCAACAAGTTGCACAAAACCCATACATTTTGAGCTCTGTAACACAAATAAAGACAGACGCTGCTTTTGGAAGAGTATATTCTGTACATCCTTCTCAATCTGAGTGCTTTTATCTCATAACATTATTATATCATGTACGGGGTCCAACATCACTCAATGAGATATAAACTGTGAATGGAATTGCCAAAGAAACTTATCAAGAAGCTTGTCGAAGTAGAGCTTTGCTTGAACTGACAATTATCGAGAGAATACTTATAAAGTAGCTGTATATTCGCAATGTCCATTACAGCTGAAGGAGTGGCTTGTGGTCATTCTACTATTTTGTCTGACTACTGAATCTTTAAAATTGTGGGGTAGATTCAAAGAAGATTTTTGTGAAGATATCAGCCCCAGAATAAGACAACAAAATGGGAATTTTACTTTGCAATTCAATGACGACATGTACAACGAAGGTTTGATAGATAGACAAAATAGGCTTTTGGAATATAGTGGAGAAAATTAAAGTGATTTATATTACTGTCTCCTATTCGCTCATAAAATGATTCAATAGATACCATGTTGGTGCATCAGTGATTTGAATGAATATGTCAACGAAAATTTTCCAACATTTATCTCAGATCAATTGCAAACATTTAAAAAAATAATTAATAGTGTGATGAATACCAAAGGCAAAATATTTTGGAAATCTCAGGAAGCATAGGAAAGACATTCCTGTCCAATTTATTACCGGCAAAGGTAAGGCAGTCTGGAAAGCTAGATATGGGAGTCGCTTCTTCGGGAATTGCAGCTACTCTATTAAGTAATGTGAAAACTGAAGATTCCGCATGCAAACTAACAGTATATGTACTCCTGGAGCGACAATTCGTATGCTCCATTCGAAAAAATGGCCCTTTTAGCAAATTGTTACATGACGCGTCATTGATAATGTTCGATAAATGTACCATGAGTGACGGAGCCCATGTTGTAGTCATGGATCAAACGTTGAAGGACCTACAGGCTCTACTGCCATTATGGGATGATTTTTTTTGCTTGGGATTTTCAGCAGACACTCCCTGTAATTTCAAAATTCATGCGTGCAGATGTCATCAAAGCGTGTCTTAAATCCTATCAATTATGAAGTTCTATTCAACATCTAAATTTGCGGACGAATATGAAAGCCTATCTTGGCGGAGACACGGATGAATATTTAAACACCATTCCTCAATCTTCGTGAAGGAATTTTTCCTTCTCTAATTTTGGTTACTGATGCTGTTGAAATATTTTTTTAATAAATTATTTTATGTTTTATTATTTTAATATAAAGTTTCACTTAAGCTAGTGTCATGTAATGTTCATTTATACAGTGTTACAGTTACTTTAGTAAATTTACAGCTGATAATACTCTAATACATAATTTTGATTGAATAACATAAACATTTGCTTTAGGGGGGGAAAAGGCGAAAAACCCACAAGAGATATAACATAAAATTAAATTACAACTAACATATAAACTAAGGGATCCTTACTTGATTATATTAACGTAGGAGTTAGTGTAGAGAATTACTGATCAGCACAAGTTTAGTGCAAAATGAGGATTTCTCAGATTAAACGTAGTTTTGGCTGCTTAAACGTCTAAGGTTTTCATACCTACCGAGTGTTTTCTGCTGATTACCTTTTCTACAAAGTTTGTAAGTTTTTTAATGGATGAATGCAACTAAAATTAGCCCTAAATCCAAACTGAACCGGTGGCAGGATGTTGATGGCTGCTAAAAACAGATTTAGACAAGCTTTCAATATACGCTTAAAATTTTTAGAGAAACCACAAAGCAGACTGCTTGGAGGGTAGTTTATTGGCCACAAATTTAGTGCCTTTCCAAGCAGTTGAAAATATCCGAGTTTAGCGCATAGATTTAGAAGGTAGGCTAAAGTTATTTTAGGAAGATTGGCAAGACACGCATTGGGTATTTGGTCCGGGCCAGGGGCTTTTTTCTTCTTGAGAGAACGAATCACTTCCTGAATTTCATCGAGGGAAATGCTAGATAAATTAGTGTTAACATCATCTTCTAGAACACGAATCCAATTTTCCACTAGTGCGACAGTGTTTACATCGGATATCAATTCAGTCAAGTGGTGCTTTTTTTCAATAATTTCAGCTAAGTTTATAGCTTTTTGTTCTCTAGTTGTAAAGCTTTGATCATTGTATAGGATAAATTGCTGCTTATTTTTAATTACTTTCGCAATTTTCCAAATCGCTTTAGTATTAGTTCCCAAATTAGCAAGCTTAGAGTTTCAACTAACGTTGTTGCGTTGGAAAATTTTTAGTTTAATAACACGGTTAAGGTGATTTAACGTAGTTTAGAAATTGGGTGCCTGGTTCGTATCCACTGCCTTTGTGTACCGTTCCTGATTTTCATTAAGTCAGTAATGAATGCAGGCAGTTTGAAGATGCGCTGCTTCTTTGGCTTTCTAGGAACCTTGCTGGTTCATAGCATCGATAACATCTGATTTTAGATTGTCCAATTTGTCAATTTGAATTTGCATATTTCTCTGAGAAGCAATTGAAAGAAAGTGCTTGAATTTCCTCCAATCGGGTGTGTCAAACCGCAGATATGATTCAGTCGAATTTTTAGAGTGTGAAGTTAACTTACAGAAAACTGGAAGGTGGTCAGGAGAGTTGGTGTTAAACAAATCTAAGGTACACGGATGAACTTTATGATTCGCTGGTATGTAAGGGGGATCGTTGGGATATACTATGACAAACATGCTGATTATGTTAATGGCTGATGATGTTTTTGTCTGTAGCCAAATATTTAGTACGTAGACATTAGCTTTGGTATCGCATGATCACCAAAGATATTAGCAATTAAGACCAGCTGAGCCCAGTCTATGTGCTTGGGTGAATTTTGATGCCACCTGGGCCTGCCCCAATACTTCAATATTCTCTATTAGATGAGTATTAATGTTAAAAAGCTGCATATGCCTAATAGTGTTTTTTATAATGATATCAATATAATGGTATTGGTCAGATCCGTATATGGTGTAATCAGGAAGAGTGAAACGATCTCTTGGCGTTAACCATGTTTCACTGAGTAGACAAATGTCGACTCTGTTTTGAATTATAAAATTGAAGAGTTCAAATCTCTTATTGCGAACGGCATGCGCATTCCATGCCATAATATATAATAAGTTATCTTCCTTATTTGATATCATAAACATACTTAATAGTTAGTTGAGTAATTACAGTAAATTCTTCACTCTTACTAGAACAACGACTCAGTTTTTCAAGTAACTCAGTTGTGAGCGCGGTGATTCCGTTTATTGTGAAGAGATCATTTTTTGCTTGAGCTGTGGGGTCTTTTCAAGCGTTACTGAGAAGAGCGTGATTGAAACTTTGGTACACAGCTGGTTGAGCCAAAGTCAGACCGATGCTGGAGTCATGAGTTGACTTCACGTGTTGTCGATTAGCGGTTCTAACGGCATCTGGAAAGTTGTCGTTTATGTAATTGTAAGAAGCGTTGTTGTTGCGTTTGGTCGCCTGTTTATAATTTGGTATTCTTTTTTGCAGTACAGCAATATAAGAAGCGTGACACCGTCACGATGGATCAGTTGGGGGTGATCACCCTTACCGTTTGCACATTGGAACGCATCAGAGGCTGTGCATGACGAAGTATGGTGTTGTCCAGCGCAGCGGGCACATAAAATATTGACATGACAACTCTTGGAGCCATGACCGTAGAGTTGGCAGTTGTAGCATTGAGAAATCTTTGCAGATGACTTGGACTTAAACTCCCAGCGGACTTTAGTGTGATTAATACAGGAATGCTCCTTTCATAATTGCTGAAGCGTTATAGATTTAGCTTTAAAATATACGACGTACAATTGTATTTTGTAGGCGGTACGAGTTGCTTTATCCACTGTTTTCACATCAATACGTTGAAGGCCTACACTATTTAGCATGGATTTGATCCCTTCGTTGGGTAGTTTTTCCATACCAGACAATACTCCTTTCTAGGGCTTAGTCTTTTAAGTTCATGGCAGTTGATATTGTGTCATTCGAGAGTATTTACGAATACCTTAATTCCAATCGATATGGTTTTAACAGAGTATAATATGTAGACATATCATAGATATCTTATGTAGACCCTTTTTACGATATCGTGAACCTGCTTAGAGGTTCTCTTAAGAATGGTGATTGGTGGTACCATGACTTTAGCAGGAGTAGTGGAGGTAGATTGCTCGATGGTGTCATCTAAAACTAACTCATCTTCGTGTTCATCGTCATCCATGACAGTTTGGAGAAGGCAAAACTAGTTGGAGAACTGACTTTTGTCAGATGCCGACTTTGCACCTATTTGTTCACACCTAATGCTTTAAACGCATCACTACTGGTCTTAAGATGACTCTGAATTGTTGCTGCTCTTGAGTTTTACAATTTACAGTATAACACCGTTGATTTTGTTTCGTACCAACGCACTTAGTGATCTGTACTCGCGACAGGGAACGGTGAAGAATAAGGCAGCAACTACTTCGAATGATCGCTCGATTCGAGATTATGTCGACGATTGACTGTTGAAATAATTTTAAATGAGAAGGTTATGTTTGTGACTTTTAATTTCGGAGGTAATATTCTCATTATCTACAATTTTGTATACCTACCACGGTTTTAACATGAGTGAGCAAAATTCGGCTCTTACTTGTTTTCTAGTCTGCTGGCTAATCCGTAATCAGGGATCTTTTCGTTGAGTGCCGAACTACTAAAAACATTAATAAAATTCATTGCACTATCTACAAAGAGGGAAGGCCAGAACACCGTCTGCCAGGTGCATTGTTGTAACAACATACGTTTAAACGAAATCATTTGCTTGGCCACTTGCTCCAATTGATTGGATTTTTTTTTAATTTATGACATTAACGAACGGAATTTATATATTGCAGGCAGTCTAAATTTTGATGAGCATGCCATTCGAAATACAGGTATTTCGACGACACCCGAATACAGCAACACGAGAATAAAACGTTTGATTTCGATGACATTGCACTTGCTTCCCTCCATCACTTTGGATAGGTTAGTCCATTTAATTGTATAAAATGTATTATATATTAACACAATAAAATTGCTTTAAGTGGTTAAAATAAGGTAAGTTAATAATAATAATAATAATAATAATAATAATAATAATAATAATAATAATAATAATAATAATAATAATAATAATAATAATAATAATAATAATAATAATAATAATAATAACGTCCAAACATTTTTCTAACCATCGTCCAGACATGTGTGGGAACGGGAGATGTGGGGTAGAACGATTGGCTTGACGAAACAAGAAGTACTTGGAAGAAAAGCGCCAACGAGAGCAAAATCGGCACAATTTCGAGTTAATTTAACTTAAACATCAAATTGTTATTTAAATGTTCTTATTTGCATATTTGCTCAAAAATTATCACTGACACAAATAAATGTCCGTTAATTTGTACTTTAATTAAACAATAAAGAACCTACAAAACATTTTGGCGACCGTGACAGAACGCTTTTGACTGGCGGAAACGCTCGAAACATAGAACGGATTTGGTCATAGAGAAATCCACTGCATGCGGCATTTGAAGAGGCCTTAGATACGCAGAGGAATCACCAAGGGTCCAATTTTCTACGATGAAACCATCATATCTATTGGCAAGTACCACTGAGTAAGTACAATTTCGACTCATTTGTGTGAAGGTGTTGTTGTTGTTGAAGGTACGTTATCGCAAAAAACTGTTGGTAATATCGCTCATTTCTTTTCACCTACTCCGTTGCTTAGTGCAAATCAACGTTGTTGTAGTTATTGTTGTTGTAGGAGACCGTTGCTTTGGCCCACTTAATTTCAACATTTTGGAATAGAAAACACAGTTTGCGTGCGTGAAAAATAGCAACAAAATTACTGCAGTAAATGATGTTGAAAGTGGGGGAGAGAGCAATGCAATTGAATTAAACGCTCTTAAACGGCAAATAAGTGCAATGAAGAGAAGCATATGAAGTTTTTAATAAGTGAATTGAAAGTAATGTAAGTAAGACTGATGCAATACACTTGAATGCCGGTTAGAATTATTAGAAGCGAACTTTCAACAATATTGTATTTTTCAGGCTGAAATCGAATGGTTAAGCGCCGATGATAAAGATAGAAGCGACTTTGATAAGTTTCTTTGATTTGATTTGATTTTGATTTCCGCCAAAGCGAAACTTCGTTCACTACTCAAACGAACTCAGATTCCTAGGGCAGATTGAAATTAATTTAAGGTCACATTAGATACCGAACGCAAGACAAATACATTACCAAAATTAAAGCTGCCTCGTTTCGACGGAAAGTGTAGTGAATATAAGAGGTTTTTCGATTGTTTCAAAACACTAGTCGATGACGATGTTACTATACCGAATATTGAAAAATTTAATTATTTACTCTGTTGCTTATCAGGACTTCCATTGAACGTTACTGAAGCCTTTCAAGTCACATCTGATAATTATAAAAAGGCGTTAGATTGGTTACGAGACCGATATGATAACAACGTGCTAATTTTTCTGAATCACATTGTCTAATTATTGAACTTTCAAGAAATGATTAAGTCAGATCCAATTTCCTTGCGTAAATTCATTGATTCAGTTTCCGCGATGTACTACTCTCTGTTGTCAATTGGAAATGAACGTGATGTTTTAAATTAAAAGGCTTTTTAATTTAATAATAGTTCTTTTGTGTGAATGTCCATATAGGAACATTGCATAGTCTACCTTAGACATAAATGTTGCCCTTGTATATATTGCAATTAAACTTTGCGCTATCTATATGTTGATGTTTAGTCTTTTGGAGAGATATTGTTTTAAATGGTCCACAGGCGTATGCCAGTTATTTGTTATTTGTTATTAATTCTTACCCTCAGTATTTTTGGAGCTGTAACGATGGGGAATTGCAAGTTGTTGCATGACGTTATGCATTTGCAAATATGTTCTTTATAAATATATAGTTGCTTACTTTTATTTAGTGGTAATGTGGCTCCTGAATTGGTACACCAATTGTTTATGTTTCCTTATTTGCCGAACATAAGGGAAGACAAAGAAAAAAGATATACCTGTAAAAGTTTATAAATAATTGGAAATTGTCTGCGTAAGCGCAGAATTATATGTCTTATCGTAGAGAAATCGTTTTGGCCCGTTTGCTGTTTGCGATGAGAAAAAGAATTACTGATACCGGAGAACCTTGTGGTATTCCGCTGTTTAGATGTTATGTGTTCGACATGTGTGTTCCAACTCGTACTATAATTTTCCGATTTGTCATAATGAGTTTTATGTAGTTTAGGATTTTGGGGCCCATTCTCCACTCATGAAGTTGATCAATTATGGTGTGTATACCTATTATATCAAATGCTCTCGAGAAGTCGAAGCAAATTATAGTTAAATTACCTTTGTTTAATATTGACTTTGTTATCAGATGGTCTGCAGAAGTAGTTAGTAGCTTGTGCTTAACAGACGTGTTTTGAATCTGCTCCGCATTTTGATTTTGATTAGCATTTGGCAATTAATTTGTCTACAGTCGTTTATCGTTACTAATATTTATTTTCTTTCCGGTGTTAAGTGAATTTATAAGTGAACTTATTTGTGGTGTATGGCTCATTTCACCCGTATAAATTTTGTACTTATCAATGTTTAATTATTTTTGGCAAGTACAACGCTTAAATTTGCCTTTCCTGTGTATTGAGTTCAATCTCTTTTTTTTTCCTGCTTTGCTCTCTCTTTAAAATAGTTTTTGCTATTTTAGTCTTTTTCTGTTTCCTTCTTGCTCTCTATACAGTAGTTATTATATTTAAATAACTGTATTTCCTCTTTTGTCTCTGGGAAAATATTATTATTCACCTTACTTTTCTCTTTGCAATTCTATCTCTGTCTAGCTGAGAGCGTCAAAATTCGGACTTAAGTCGTTGTGCTTTTTTTGCACAGTGTGTTGATAATAACAAACAAATTTTGAAAATGAATTTAAAAAAAAATTTTCACTCAAGTTTATTTTATTGTTATTATTTTATTTATTAATTTTATTTTTACTTACTTAAAATTTTTTTATCTTTTATTTTTTTAATTTATTTTTTTTTTTAAATTTTTAATTTTTTTTTTTTATTTATTTATTTTATTATTGATATTATTATTATTATTATTTTTTATTTACTTCTTTTTCACTTATTTTTATTTTATTTATTCATTTTTTTCCTATCTTATTTATCTTATTTTGCTTTTATTTTATTTAATATCTTGTATCTATACTTCGCGCAAAATGAATTGCTGTATTCGGGTTTACACCAACAAGAACAACTTTAATAGTGATAAGCTTAGAGGTGTCTCTTGTTGGATGTGCGATAACATCGCCCACCTTAATTGTGCTGGGTTGACTGGTCGCGACTGTGACCGACTTTACGGTAGTGCTAAACCTGCGTGGGGGGGGGACTTGTTGTTGATGTACCACCGTATGCGAATTAAATACCAAAAACTTAAGAAACTATTCACTGAGCTAGCCTCAGAGTTTGATGCCGGGTCAAAAATGTTTTTGGAGTATTTTTTCGACTTGACTCCAACGGCTAAGGCTGTACAACTGCGGCCATTATCCACTCATAATCTTGCGCCTACCACAGCACTACTTATTTCTTTTTCGTCTCCTCAACCCCCTTCTTCTGATTCCCCACCAACTTATTCTACTTCTTCCCAACATTTACCCACTTACTCTTATGTACCCAACCGCCCCATCCTACTCCAATTGCTTTAGCTCCTTCAACCATTATGCCCTCTACTATTTCTTCATCTGTCGCTTTGAACTTTCCATCCACTACTTGCTCGTCTTCCTCGATTCCTTGTCCTACTGTGATTTCAGCTTCAACTTCTCCAACTTGTTCTTCTTCTTCCCAACCTTTACCCAGTCACTCTTCTGTACTTTCTTCCATATCCACCCCATCGTCCCATCCCGCTCAAATTCCGGTAGCTCCGTCAACCACTATCCCATCTACTACTTCTTCATCTATCGCCTTTAACTTTCCCTCCACTACTTGTTCGACTTCCGCTATTCCATGTCTTACTACTGTGACTTCAGCTTCAACTTCTCCAACTTATTCCCCTTCTTCCCAACCTTTACCCACTTATTCTTCTGTACTTTCTTCAATATCTAACCAATCATCCCATCCCGCTCCAATTCCAGTAGCTCCTTCTACCAATATCCCCTCTACTACCACTTCAACTGTAGCTTTCAACTTTCCCTCCACTAATTGTTCATCTTGCTCTACTCCCTGTCCTACTACTGTAAGTTCTGCTTCATCTTCTACTAAAGTCTCTAACTCCTCCCGTACTTTGTCACCCTCTAAGAGTTCTTCACAGTCCAATACTGCCTCTACTCCAGTGCCATGTATTTTGAAGGTGCTGGATCCTCGTAAACATATTTTTATTTCCAGGTTGGATAAGGAGACAACCTGTGACGACGTTGCACGCTATATATCATCAAAAGCATGCAACACTTCGAATATTAATATTCATAATTTTAATTTTTCTAGCCCTAGAGAAGGCTCTTCTTTCAAGCTTTCAGTTGGTATTGAAGTATTTTCTGTCATTTGTGGCGCTAATTTCTGGCCTGCACATATGGTTGTCCATGAGTTTATTCCTAAGAAAAAAACTAGGCTTTCGCAGGTAACCTTACCAGTCACTGCTTCAGTTTCATCTTCTGCTTCTTCCACTACACTTTCAAAGTATTAGAAGGCTAGGCTAAAGTGTAAACTTTCTTCATTTTATCTTAGAAGTTTTTCTATCAGTTCTGTCATTATTGTTTTCGTTGAGACTTTGCTTCGCCGTGATTTTCTAAACTCTGAAATTTCCACCTCTACATTATTGTCTTAATTGAATTAATGCATAACTTACTTTCTAAACTTGTAATCTAAATTTTTGTTTGAATTGTCTATATCATTTTAGGTATTGAATTCTAAATTAAGTCTTAGATTTAGTTTAATATTGCATGTTTATTAGAGGCTGATGATGTTTTTATCTGTAGCCAAATATTTAACACGTAGACATTAGCTTTGGTATAGCATGTTCATCAAAGAACTTAGCAATTAACACCAGCTGAGCCCAGTCTATATGACTGGGTGAATTTTGATGCCACTTGGGCCTGCCCCATGTGAGATCAGTGTGTGGTCATTGCGTACCTACTATGTCAATGTAAAAAAAAAAAAAAAAAAAAAAATCAGAGCGTCGTTTACCGATTTACCTTTTTGGAATTATTTCTGGTTTTCATGTTAGAGTTTAAGCCAAAGAGTATTCATTCATATAGAGGTTACAATTCTCTCACCAGCTTTTTGAGCTTTTTTCAAATAATAAGAAGACATTGTGTTATGTTATTTGTCTGCTATTAACATCGAAGTAGCAGCGCAGGGCGCTGTTTAGCAGCATCATTCTGTTAATTACTGAACGCGAATTCTTGGAGCGAATTAGCGTGAAAGGAATTTCTGTATATCACCTTTGTTATGGTGTTTTTATTTGCCGTCACCCATTTTTATTTTGATTATATTGATATTGTTCTGGGAATGATATGGGAATATGATGATACATATAATGAATGGGAATATCAGGAAAGACAAAGAAATAAATTTTGCTTTTGACCACGCAACAACAAACATTTGTTTCTTTTCTTATTTGCCGAACATAAGGGAAGACACAGAAAAAAGATATGCCTGCTTTTGTATACTTTTTGAGTGCACACAAATTTGAACTCAACAACGAAACACGCGCTCGGGGCCCTGACCTATGATAAATTTTGGTATGAAAATCGAAAATTGATTTGATGGCTACAATGTAAAGTGGACTGCGTGCGGGAATTAATATGTTTCATTTTGCTTCGACCCTCTTCTAAACCATTAGTGTGCATTGGCAACTGTGTTTTTGTACACATATATACACATGAAAATAAATGCTATTTGTTCAAAAATGCAACTTATTTTCAATATTTCATAACTAATTATTTGAACACGAGCTAAAGTATACGGGCGGCATTTTGCACAGTTGCCCGGCAAACAGAGAAAAGAGCAAGTGTCCAATGCGAAAACAAAATCAAACCAGCTGAGACTCTGTCAATATGAGGAAAGAAAGAAATAAATTGTGCCTTCGCAACGCAACAACAAAGCGTGTGACATTTTTTTGTTTTTATTTGTTAATTATAAGGGTGGACAAGGAAAGAAGGCAGAGCATGTCTAAGTAACAGAAAACCAAAATCCAAGCCGCTGTGCTAACCGGAATATTAAAAAGGTGAGAAAATAAATTTGCCTACGCTCACGCAACAATAAAGTCTAGACTATTTGTTTTTTTCTTATTTGCCGATTACAAGGAAAGAAGAGGAAAGAACACAACACAAAGTAAGGATGACGAAATTTGCTTTGCACAATTGAGACTCGAACTTTTCTGTTTTCGTTGCTATATACTGTGCGTATTCCTCGTACAGTCAAACTTCCAAATATCGAATCACCATAATGTATAACAAAAGTTCGAGTTATGGGGATATTCGAGTTTTGGAAGACATATTGTATTGATTTTTCGCTATAAACACTCAATTCGAGTCATGGAGATATTCGACTTATAAAAGTCCGACCTACGGAAAATCGACGATAGTTAAAAATTTCACTTGGGTTTCTTTGGCTTTTCAATAAATGTGCATTCACTGTACTTGCTCTTGAAATGGATTTGCCACAACCGAAAATTGTCCTCAAGAAGTAGAATTCAAAAATCAAAACTTGCCATTGTGTGAGTGACTTTGTTCTGTAGGTATAGTGTGTGTATGAGATTGTGTTGGTTTTCTTTGTCTCCCTTTTGTGCGAAATGTTCTAAGTTTAAGTGTGTTGTGTAGGTATAGTGCGTGTATAAGATTGTATTGGTTTCTTATTGTGTGTATCACTATGAATATTTTTATATGATTTTGCTTTGTTTTCATGCCTTCTTTTTTTGCTGGCCGTCTGGTTCCATTTCGTTCATATAAATGAATATAAGCGAAATGCAAGGCAGCCATGCTGATATGGGCTCAATTTCTTCTCTAGTGTAAAATTAAAGAAAACTGTACACAATTTGCTTAATATTCTCGAACCTTGCAAATTAAAAACTGTGAACAAAAAAATCAAAGAAAGAAGGCAGTGTCTCTGATTTTTGTTTTTATTATGTCTTTCTTGTGTTTTTATAATTTTCTTATAATTCAATATTTTCACTATTTACGGCAGTCCGTCTATTTGATTGTTTAGCTTAAGCAACCTAACAGAATATTTTAAGCCACATAAGTTGAACAGACAAGAAATCTGTACAACAGCTGAAAATTTAACATAAGCCAATCGCTTCATAAAGACTCTCCGGCCATTTTTTAAGAGAGAAATGTAACCCCTATATGAATAAGTTTTCTTTGTTTTAAGCTATGTAATGAACCAACATAACCTCTTTGCTATGATTGTGTTCAATGTTTTTCTCAGACAGTAATTTAGCTAGATTGAGGTAACATAAAGTTTCACTGCGTTGGCTACAAAACGGGGATTGTTAAATTTGTTTTTGTGTTTGTAGTATAGTCTTGTTGTTATATAGTTGTATGATTCTGTGTTAGATATTGGCTGATGAATTCCTTAACTTTGGGCATGTGACTCTATTTAAGCTTGTTTTTAACTTTGTTTTAGTGCTCGTCTGAATAAAGCGTTGGCTTTTCGGAACCCTATTAGGTTTTCTTGTGTTATGTTTCTTTTCACTACTCGCCTTGTAAAGTTTTTGTATTTCCTTAGCTTTGCTAAGAACTTATTTCACCATGGTACTTTATGGTTAAATAGGCGCATTCAGCAAAAATCATCAATCAATACTTTCTCTAACTTAATGTATATAAACAAAAATTTAATAAATAAATAAATAAATATCATTATCATATTATTTCACTTTATAAGCAACTAATAACAACAGTCAAATTATTTACTTTTTTTATTTTATTTTTACAATTAGTATATAACATTTATCGCAGTAATCTGCATAAGAGATTTGTCGAATTAAAAATAAATAATGACGTGAAAAAAAATTTACTTTGACTAAATTAAAATTATGCTAATTGCGCCGAAATGGCAATGATATAGAAGGCTGATTCCTTCTTAGGGGGATATCATGCGGGTGTAGCCTCTTCAGTCTACGCCTTGTTGTGATACGGGGAGGGAGGACGCCAGCGGATTTGGGTGCAATAAAAGTCTGTAGTGATAGCGGCAGTTGTGAGAATTAATCACTTCCATAACAGTTGGCACGGCAAGATCCCTGTGCAGCGTGGTGTTGCGGACGTACTAAGGGGCGCCCGTAAATCTTCTGAGAGCCTTCCTCTGACACGCCTGCACTCTTCTGATGTTGTAGACAGCAGTAGTGCCCCAAATTTGTATGGCGTAGCGCCAAGCAGGTGCCACTACTTGCAGATAGATGAAAATTTTATTAGTTAAAGGTAACTTATTCGATGGGCGGAGAAGCCACTCCAGTTTCTTGAGCTTTTGGTAGCAGCGCGCTGTAACTACCTTAATGTGTGCACGCCAGGTAAGACGCTTATCCAGGATCAGACCGAAATACCGGTTTTGCTCCATTTGTGGAATGATGCTTGTGTAACATATTCCCCATTCCACTCATCTGTTAAATACATATAAACAAAAATTAAATAAATAAATATCATTACATTTCACTTTCCAAGCAACTAATAACAACACTCAAATTATTTACTATAAATTTTGTGTCTTTATTACTTTGTATACGAAAACGAAAAACGTCTGATTTAAATGTGATGACTTGGTTGGTTTGTGATGAATTTTTAGCCATCGCAATCACTAAATTTTTATCGAAATTGTGAATTATGCATTCACAATGAGCGAAAAGCAGCACAAAAGGTCATCAAACACTTCTGCTGAACGCGCCCAATGCTTTAGTTGGTGTTTGTGGAATTCAGTGGCGATCGCTGTAAAAAACAATTTTACAAACATTTGCAGGTTCCTTGTTAACATTGCTACTTATTCGGATATTGTTGCTGGTTTGCTCTGCCAGTGGTTCGAAATATGTGTTCAGTCGTCTTTTTTGGTCTTAAAGTGTTGTCTACTGAAATGTTGTGTCGAAACTTGTGGAAAAGTTTAAATGACTATAGAGTAGTGATCACTCCCGCTAAGGTCGTTTAGTGTTTTCCAATGGGAATATGGCGCAAGCTCGGGTGAGCTGAGGGTTATGCCTACGTGCATAAATCTGTTATATGTACTGAAATGTGTCGGGGATTTATCATTTTATAGAACAAGGTTTGAGTTATTTATGAATTTGCTTAGTATGGTACCTTTTCTATTACTGCGTGGTGAACCCCAATTAGGATGCTAACTGTTGAAGTCTTCGGTAATAATTCATTGAGAGTTTTGTAGTTTTAGTACATTTACTAAATTTTTATAGGAGAATTGTTTTGATGGTGGTTTTAATAAGTTGAGATAATGGAAATTTTCTTTATAGTCTATTTTTATTGCTTGAATTGATATATGAACTAGTGGTGCAACTCCTTCAAATCTGATTGATGCTTTATTGGGTATGATGGTGTAGTTTATGGGTACAGGTATGTGGTTAGTATTGTACAAGTCTGTTTCTAGAAATGGGATTATGTGGGGTGACTCTTCTTTATGACGTATCAAAAGTTCACTGTACTTGTTTCGATATCATTTTATGTTCCATTAACTGATTAACAGAGATATTATGGTGCTGGAAATAGTAATAAAATAGTACAGTAAATAGTGCGGTAAAAAGCATTGTATGACTTCTACAGTGAACTTTTAGTATATTTTAAGTTGAACTCGATTCGGCTAACGGGATCCGAGGAGGGCGAGCTTCTACCTGATAATTCAGCGCCCTTCTCACTCCCCGTCAACCGCACCGAGACCGACATATTATTTAAATAGTTCGCTTTATTTAACTATAATCACAGGAACTATTCATATTCTTATTATAATTCACTTCCGAACTCAATAAGTATTCACAAACAACTATCGCTTGCCGTTAATTCGCGCCAAATATAATTCAAGTGGGCCGTGGAAAAACAACATGGTTAGGGGGGTGATGTTTCTTATTCATTATGTCTCGCCAAAACCAATACAAATGGGTGGTGTTAATTACAATAACAAAAATCATGTTCCTTTTTCGCTATCATTGCGTTATCAGACGTTCCGACTCATACAACTGCTCAAGGCGACTGCTGCTGCACACTTTTTACTCCTGCTTCTGTCATTGACAACTTACTCGCTTCTATTTAGGCTGGTGATCGATCAGCTATTCGGTCGCAACCAGGGCTGGATCATCAGCCAATACAGGGCTACTACTTGTTACATACATATAACCTTAAAATGAGGTAGGTAAGGTTGTATATTGATGAATGCAAAGAAAAACGATCACTCCGCATGAGAAGTCAAGTCAGCCAAACATAACATATGTAGCGCGCTCACGCTCTTTTTGCATTGAACTCAGAAACGCCAACACAAAAGTGGAGAAGAAGCATAGCAGAAACAGTAGAAAATGTTACTACGTTTTAATGCTCTTTGTCTGTAGGTATAGTGCGTCTATAAGATTGTATTGGTTTCTTATTGTGTGTATCACTATGAATATTTTTGTACGATTTTGCTTTGTTTTCATGCCTTATTTTTTTGCTGGCCGTCTGGTTCCATGTCGTTCATATAAATGAATATAAGCGAAATGCAAGGCAGCCATGCTGATATGGGCTCGATTTCGTTTCTAGTGTAAAATTAAAGAAAACTGTACACAATATGCTTAATATTCTCGAACCTTGCAAATAAAAAACTGTGAACAAAAAAATCAAAGAAAGAAGGCAGTGTCTCTGATTTTTGTTTTTATTATGTCTTTCTTGTGTTTTTATAATTTTCTTATCATTCAATATTTTCACTATTTACGGCAGTCCGTCTATTTGATTGTTTAGCTTAAGCAACCTAACAGAATATTTTAAGCCACATAAGTTGAACAGACAAGAAATCTGTACAACAGCTGAAAATTTAACATAAGCCAATCGCTTCATAAAGACTCTCCGGCCATTTTTTAAGAGAGAAATATAACCCCTATATGAATAAGTTGTCTTTGTTTTAAGCTATGTAATGAACCAACATAACCTCTTTGCTATGATTGTGTTCAATGTTTTTGTCAGACAGTAATTTAGCTAGATTGAGGTAACTTGAAGTTGCACTGCGTTGGCTACAAAACGGGGATTGTTAAATTTGTTTTTGTGTTTGTGGTATAGTCCTGTTGTTATATAGTTGTATGATTCTGTGTTAGATATTGGCTGATGAATTCTTTAACTTTGGGCATGTGACTCTATTTAAGCTTGTTTTTAACTTTGTTTTAGTGCTCGTCTGAATAAAGCGTTGGCTTTTCGGTTTCCGCGAACATAAAGAAAGATAAGAAAATAAATTTATTGAAATTGCCGTCAACCGTTTTTATTTTGATTGTGCTCATATTGTTATGGGAATGATAGCGAAAAAGGAACATGTATTGGTTTGGTGCGATTCGCAGTTTAATAAAGCAAAATCTACCTTGATTTCCAGGCAAGCAGAATAACTGCAAGTGTCCCATTTGAAATTGTAATCAAACCAGCTGCGCTACTTCGAATATAGGAAAGACAAAGAAATAAATTCTGCCTTCGCAACGCAACAACAAAGCCTGTGACATTTGTTTTCTTTCTTATTTGCGGCACATAAGGGAAGACAAAGAAGAAATATGTGCCTGCGCTTATGGATATGTATACTACTTGCGTGCACGCAAATTTAAACTCAACAAAGAAACACTCAAGTTACGTGCGAAGGCACGAACGACCAAACCCATATCCAAACTAACTTCTCTCTACTTGCTCCTATTTCTGGTGATCATCAACAAGAAACACAAACAATATTAAATAAATACCTAAACAAGAAGCCGGAACTTATGACCGCCGTTTAACTAATCGCAAAACCCACCGTATCAAAAAAACAAGTTGACGTCAGATGTAAGACATCTAACACTAACCAAAAAACCCATCCTTTAAACATGCTGACGCCAGATGTGCATTTATATCTAGTAAGTCGTGGCAGAACAAAACGCATTACTTTGTTCAGCCAACGTTCAAAATTGTATTTAAGCAGATTAAAAGTCATTTATAAGATAGTGTTCAGATCGGTTTCAATAAAGTACCACCGTAAATACTCCGAAGAAGTATGTTTTTTTGTTTTGTTTATTTTCTGGAAAATACAGGATCGGCTTAACGAGGGTATTCCTAAGAGTATCAGAACGTAATGGGCGCAGTCGATGGCGAATTCTTGAAAAAGAATTTGAAAAAGAACTTATAGAATTTGGCAACCCAAAGGTCGCTAAAACCAGTTGAGTCTCGAACGCAGGATAAACAAAAGTATCCAGCAACCGAAACTCTGGAATTACAAACGTCGGAGAATACGCTAAGATGCCGGCATATCGCAACAACATTATACGACAACCAGCGCAAACATCAAACAAATACTACAGAAGAGGGAAGAGCGGCTAAAGAGCGAGTTTCCACCCAACGTGGGACCAAAGCCACTGCCTATAGAAGAATATAGACGAAGGCAGCAAAAGCCTAAGCAACAACAACAACCAACAGCAGAAACCAAGAAGAAAATAAAAGCGGGCAAAAACTTTCAGAAGCGGAAAGAAATCGCAATCAGAAATTACTAGAGCCCAAGAAGGAGGCGAAAATCGCTATAAAGCAGTAAATCAACCAAGCGAGGAAGAAAAAGCAACACAAATAGCAAAAAAAAAATGGAATTTGAGGACGCTAATAACACTTAAACAGAGAATAGAGCAGTTGAAAAAGTATTACAAGGCTACACATGATGCAACTACAAAGCCGACAGAACGAGGCTCAACTAGAGCAGTTGCAGATGCAAAAGGAGATAATGCAACAACAACACCACCACCTACAACAACCACAATCATTGCAACCGTAACAGCAAACGCAGCAGAATAGACTTGGCCTAGCACCAAAAGACATACTTGGCTGAATCCTGCAGATCCAAACACTGACCAACGCATTTATAAAGTCAGCGGTATTTATAAAGTCAGTGGACCAGGTAATTTCATTATGTGGAGACAACGCAGAACTTGCTCCGTTCGGAACAAGTTATTATCAAAGAGAAACTACGTGGAGAATCAGCAATTATCACATGCCAACTGCCTAACCACCTACTACTAGAGCTACTGTAAACTAAGGACTACCTTCGCAGAGCTGATAAATTATTGAACGATAGTTAAAGAAAGTACATTGAGAGAACTGTTCTCGGTATTTCTAAAGATAAAAAACGATGTAAACACACTGTATGAGTTAGAAAATAAAATACCTATCACATACGAACATATGTACGTCGATAGGGATTTAGTTAACATATTGTTAGAAGAAATTGACGGAATGGCAAGGACATATGTCGACTAAAACATGAAATTAGAAGACATTATAACTATCTACACTAGATTAAAACTTTTGAACGATCATAGAGCAATAGACTATCGTCATAGAAAAAACAACAACTCTAACCGCATTAGTAGAAAAAATCACAACACAGGTAGCTACAGACTTACTGATAGTACAAACACCTACAACAACAGTAGAAACTATAATTCAGGTTACATAAATGAGAATAAAAACCAGCAATATCATAATACAACCCCACGCAGTAATAAGTATAATAACAATATCAATCAAACAAAGCATAATAACAACCGGTAGTGTGCTGCGACCTTTCCTTTACTCACTATTTGATGCTGACATGCCAATTCCTGATGATACAGCCCTTGGAGCATAGCCAAGATCCCTGCTTATGGCGTCACATGCGGATTATGTTTATGTCATGGTGAGCAACCTTTCCAGCGCTACCAGCGCCCTTGTCTTACAAAATTATTTGGACAAGCTGACAGCGTGGGCACGGAGGTGGAATGTCCAACTCAACCCGAGCAAAAGTACCAACGTTTGCTTCACTCTCAGAAGGAGTATCCCTCCTCCCATTTCGGTTAACGCTGTGATGTTGGAACTCAAAACTAAAGCGAAGTACTTGGGGCTATCGTGGGCAAACAACTCACATTTCGGCGACACATACAAGTCACAGTAGCGATCTATAGAAGCAGACTGTCCTTGCAGAGCAAAAGAACGGTCTACAACCAAGTTATCGCGCCGATATGGTGATACCGCATACAAATATGGGGAACGGCGTTTAGGACTCACCGTACAAAGGTTTCAGAACTATGCTCTACGCACAATCACCGGCTGTCCTTGGTACATCAGAAATAGCCTTATACACCATGATCTCAACATACCCCTAGTTGAGGACGAAATATATCTACAGACAAGTAGATATACCAACAGATTAAGAAATCATGCAAACAGATTGGCTAGGAAACTTGTCCACTCCACACCTATACATCGGCTAAAAAGACGGCATTTCAGGCATCCCCTGTCATAATCTTATGATATAGGCGTGTAAATAAAGTATAAATTTTCTATATAAATATTATTACTAGTTATATATCTAATCTTAAGATTTATATGTGTAAATAATTCTGTATATAATTATTATTAAGTAGTAGCTATATACCTGGCGATTTTGAGTACACGAGCTACCTAATGGGGTGTCTGTCCCTTGATCGGAAGCAGGAATACAATTTTATAAAAAAAAAAAATTTTAACCGGTGAATAAAGAACAAATAATAATAATTATAATAATAATAATAATAATAATAAAAATAATAATAATAATAATAATAATAATAATAATAATAATAATAATAATAATAATAATAATAATAATAATAATAATAACAATAATAACAAATATTAATTATAATAATAAATAATAATAATAATAGTAATTATAATAATAATAATAATAATAATAATAATAATAATAATAATAATAATAATAATAATAATAATAATAATAATAATAATAATAATAATAATAATAACAATATTAATAATAATAATAATAATAATAATAATAATAATAATAATAATAATAATAATAATAATAATAATAATAATAATAATAATAATAATAATAATAATAATAATAAAATAATAATAATAATAAGTGGCGAAGTTTGACCAACGCCGGACACAAAGGAGGTAAAGACTAGTTTCTGTGTCTTCAAACCAGAGCCTACCCTCTGTTGAGGTGACAAACCTATTTTGTGCACATGATCATTTAGGCGGTAGTGACCGGTTCAGTAGCCCACAAGCAGTCTCAGGTCCGATCTACCAAGAGCTAAATTTGGCTTGGTGACTCCGGGGGAGATTAGGCCCTCACTGCGAGCCCAAAGTTCTAGGAGACAACTCTGTACCATTCCTCGATAAGTAACTTGGCCGTTTCCCAGCTAATACCAATATAGGGTTCAGGGCTAACAAATTTTGGAGAAAGAACGAGTTCGCGTCAGTCCATCAGCAGCTGTATTACCCTCGACGCCTTGCTGACCAGGCACCCAACACAACGTGAGTTTGTTGTGTCGCGACAGCAGTTGGAGGGAATAGGAGCAGCAACTTACACTCCTGGATAAAAATTTCCAGGACGTAAGTGCCTTGTTCGCCGCTTGACTATCGGACAAGGTAGATATATTTTGTACTCTTGGTGCCTTTGCCAGGAGCTTACGCGTACAGATATCTATGGTGTTGATCTCCGTTTGGAATACAGTGAGCCATTTGCGCATTGCAATTGAGATCTTAGTGTTTAGTCCGAAAATCCCGGCTCCGGTACCCGTTTCCATTCTAGAACAATCAGTGAAGAATATCAGCTCTGTTTGGGAAGAGAGCCCTGAAGCGCCGGCCGAAGACCATTTCCGTGGTGATATGGTCTGTTCTGGTGCAAATTTAGATACCGCGGATTACGCTAAGTATTCTCGAGTGACCAGTGCCTTTAAAAGCAAGCCAGAATTAAGTTGAATGTTTAGAGCACTAGTTGCTGCTGACCTTCTAACAAAAATATGTAAGGGAGTGAGTCCAGTGATTGACTGCATGGCAACCTTAGGGCAGGTTCGCATGGCCCCTGCCATAGCGAGGCTCTCAAGACGCATGGCTGTTGTCTGAAGCATCTTAGGCCACTATACCAGAGCCGAATAGGTGGCGACGGGTCTGACTACCATGGTGTATAACCAGAAGATAAGTGTTGGAAATAGACCCTATATTCTACAATATAACCGTCTACAAGCCCATATGCCTCTGGTGGCTTTGTTGAGCACTGTTTTGAGATGAGCCTTCCAATGCAGAAGTTTATCCAGGGTTACCCCTAGATATTTGATCTCATTGAAAATTCAACTACAGTACCGTTCAACCGAACTGGATCAATGTCCACTTTATACATTTTTAGAGAAGGGTACCAATATAACCTTCTATGGATTAATGCTGAGACCCTCACTGTTGCACCAATTGTTGACAATTTGGAGGGCGGATCACATTACGTCCGGGGTAGTTCTTTCGAATCTCCCCGCCACAATAATGGATAGGTCATCTGCGTATCCTACAATCTCATAGCCAAGTAAGTTCCTCTTAGCTAAAAGAGGAACCAGAGTAGCGGTTAGAGAATTCCGCCAACGAGGACGAAATTTCGCGCTGTTTTAGCATAGCATTTACTCAGGCTATTGTAAGATTTTCTATATTCCTATAGCCTAGTTCTTTAGTTATAGAATCATAGCCGATATTGTCGACAGCCCCTTCCACGTCTAGGAATGCACACAATGCAATTTCTTTCGACTGGATTGAGGTTTCATTCTTACCGATGAGGTGATGAAGGCCAGCTTCGGTTGATTTGCTCTTCTTGTAGGCATATTGATTTCTGTGAAGAGAAATCGTTTCTTCAAACCTTTGCCTGATATGGAGCTCGACTAATCGCTCCATAGTCTTTAAGATAAGGGAAGTTAGACTTATTGGTCTATATGATTTGCGTAGTTCCATAGACCGATTGCCTTGCTTGGGGCTAAAAACCACTGTCACGTTCCTGAATGACTGTGGTATGAATCCCAAAGTGAAACTTGCTCTAAAGAGACCAATTAATGGTCGGATGATTATGTCGTGGAAATTCTGCAGCAGAGCTGGGAAAATATCATCACCGCCTGCTGCTTTAAAAGGCTGGAATAAGAAGATAGCCCAGCGTAGCTTGTCTTCCTCAAAGATGACGCCAGATAGGTTGCAAGCCCGAAGTCCCGGGATCCGTCGGTCACGGGAGGGTGGTTGCAGCGAATTTGAGGTGTTAATCGAACCAGGAATGTGAATATGTGAATACAGACCATTTTGTCTTTTTAGCAACCTATGCCATTCGACCTGGCCTTGGCTACCACTTTTTTCAGACGGGCTGCTTCGGAAAGCGTTTGCAATTCTTCATAGTTCCATCGTCATGTCAAGCGCTTGACTCATCTAATGTGTGTGTTATAGTCCGTGACCGTATTTGTAGACTTGTATACTTCCAAGCAACTCATGCAGAAGCCATTGTGCAGAAACTACAGTCTCTCTGTATGAATTACTATAACTTAATATGACTTTGACCTTCACACGAAGCAAAACGGATTTTTTTTATTATTTATTTGTTATTATTTTATTTACTTGGACTTTATTTTACACCATCACCGAGTAAGGTTGTAGACATTTTTCGTCGGAGTTTGGCTTTAACGTTGTTAATTCAATTATTGGACAAAAAAATAAATTATATTAATTTATTTGCTGATATTAAATTTTCTGTACGCATACTGTTGGAAGTGTACCACACTAGTTAGTAAGTTTCTAAGACTTTTCTCTAAAGAACATTCAGTTCTCTGTATTTTTTAACACTTAAAAATCCAGTTGAAGAAAAACGTGTAGCAAAAGGACGTGATCAAGCAGTACCAAAACTCATAAAATACAATCCAACGTTGAAGGATTGATCAAAACAAATAGGGTGGTTAATATTCACATACCAAGTATGAGTGTCGGTGCTCCGTCTTCATTTATGTGAAATAGTGCGGCATAAATTGTCTATAAAGTGCATAGCGAAATTTATAGTTTAAACACAGAAAAATTGTTTTTTATGCCATAAATTGTCATATAAATTCCGATGTCCGGCAGAATTTCAGTTAGCTGAAAAGAAAAGGATCGCTTTCAACGAAGAGAGCCAAAGAAACGATGGAAGCAACGGTATTAACGAGACAGAGTTTGAAATTGTTGCTCTCTCCACTTTTGAACGTACAGGGTCAGTCTTTTTAAAATGTCAGTACCTGATCTGATGGTTACGCGCTGAACATGCCGAAGAGGAGAATAGGTGTCACTTCGAGTGAGCCAACTCTTTCAGACAAAATTAGCGATATTCAAGAGACCAACTAGAATCGATATAGAGTGCCATGGCAACAAAAGAAGAAGGAAAACAGCGAACTAAAAATGGAAATAGAAAGATTTAAAGAAGAGAAAGAGCTTTACCCTAGAGAACTAAGAAACATAGTAGACCAGAACAAGACATGTAGTGAACTCTAAGTTGAATCTTAACTTTAGTTCGTCTTACACGCTTATTTGTTAGTGGCTGAGTCTTATTTGTTCTTAACTGTACCCAAATACGTAGTGCGTAGACATTAGCTTTGGTATCGCATATACACCAAAGAAATTAGCAATTAAGACCCGCTGAGCACAGTCTACTATGTAACTGGGTGAATTTTGATTCCAGTTGGGCTTGCCCAATGTGAGATCAGTGTGTGGTCATTGCGTACCTGCTAAGTCAATATAAAAAAAAAGTTTAAATCAAAAATCAAAACTTGCCATTGTGTGATATACAAGAATGTATTGGTTGCTTATTGTGTATATCACTCGGAATATTTTTGTATGGTTTTGCTTTGTGATCATGCCTTCTGTTTTGCTAGCCGCCTGGTATTTATTTGCGAGGCGTTAATTTGAGCCAAGTGTTTAATAAGCTTAAAGAAGTCGCCAAACAATGTAGTGACAGCAATATAATTATAATGGCTGACCTAAACGGTAGAATCGGGCAGGTGCAGCAAGTGATTACGGACCTCGTGTTAACTTCATTTACAGCTGGAACAGAAAGAAGGTGTTCACAAGATCAAACTGTTAATGCCAGTGGAAAAGACCTGCTCAACTCTTGTGATGGCCATGAACATTTGGTCCTTAATGGTAGAACTAAAGGCGATACCGAAGGCCGATACACTTATGTCAGCATGGTGGGTTGCTCTGTCAACGATATATTTCCTGGGATATTCTATCAATGGTCGAGGATTTTGCTGTTGAAAATAAAATATGGTCAGATATGCCCATCCACCTAACGCTAAAAATTGACACAATACCTACACCAATGCGAAATTTAAACCCTTTGCCCAAACTGATATCGAAAAATTCGAACAAAGAACGAAAAGTGTCCAATTTAAATATACATCTAAATGCGACAAAACACGAGAAATCTGAATTAGACCTTTCAGGCATATGTGCAATAATCAAATCATCAACACCTAACCGAATGGCTATGACAAATAAATATAAGAATATGGTTTGACGCACAATGCAAGAAAGCTAAGCATAAGACATTTGATGCTCTAAATAACCTATGAAAATCTGGAAATATATCTCATCTCATTTATGAACTGCTCAGCTAATATTTTGATGGGAATTATGAAAGAGGGTCTTACAGACTTGGGTACTAAAATTAATAAGCTTAATGAATATCACGCTGGATTTTTGGAAATATTATTCAACGATTGACAATATCTAAAATATATCTACAATAGTCCAATTAAAGTTTGTTTAGAAAAAGAAAGTCTATTCTTTTTTGTAGACTTTACAGCAGCGTTTGACAGAAACCACGTAACCTCCTCATTTTTAAACTTCATCCATTATACATATCAAAGTACAATATCGTGGATAATGAAGGTGCGATGTGATCTCCTGTGGTTAAATGGGAATCCTCACCAGCTGAGCAGAATGAGATTATGCATATTATGCAATATGAAAGAGGAAGAAAATATACGCCACTGTCTTGGCAGGTGTCCAATACTTAGAGAATTCAGATGTAGATACTTGGGGAAATCTCAACTAACAAGTACTTCCTTCCTGGAAGCGGTGACAAAGGTTGGTTTGTAACCCCTGTTTACTATATGTAAATCTGGGCTTATAAAATAGTTAAGTAGGTACTCATCCCTTGTGTTGATGTCACTGCTACCACAGATTGTGTGGTGAGAATTAGCGTCACAACCGATAATCATTTGTCGAGATTTCCGGCGTCTGGACTACCACTGTCGTGGTGTTCGTGTTGTTCGCAGGGAAGTATTCTGAGGCGAGGAAACCTCCACGATGGCCGCTGTAAACTCTCTATAGATAAATTGTGTTAGTGCGGTGTAATTGATATTAGTATAAATTAAGATAGCAGTGCGAGGGGTTTCTCCCGAACTGTGGTAAAGCAGCTAACCTGATTGGATCCCTAGGCCATGAACAAGGCCATCTGTCCCCCAAGGCTCCGGTTTGAGCGCGAAGATGAATTTGTTTTCGGCGAAAATTCTGCATACGGTGGCCGACGCCCCTGTGGCGTGATGCAGATTCGCCTGAAGGATTTTCATTTTCATTTGGGTCCTTCTTAAGGAAGCGCAACACCAGGTCGCTGCGCTTTGTGTACATAGCCCCTTGCCGCGAGCGCTCTTTATGACTCCCTCCCTCAGCGAACCCGGGTTGGAAGCCGGCCTTGGCCTAGTGCCTCCCACCTTTCCGGATGTTGATGCCGTGGCAGGGTGTGATGATCCGCTCCATGAGATCGGTTGCGCGGCTGACGGTTTAGCCAGATTAACATATGGCCAGCACAGGCTTTATGGCGAAGCCACCACCGTGGGCCGGCAGGCATCAGTAAGCCTTTTGTCGTCGAGGTGGAGGATGAGGCAACCTCGATGGTTGACATTCCTGGGTTGCGTGTGAAACTACGGTGGACACAGTTGTCGGCGCGATTATTCTTTTCTTGGAGGTGGTGGAGGGTTTTAGACCCAACTCCAACGGCACAGGCTCCGCTTCTTCGGTCGCAGCGTGGATCTTAGCAGCAGGGACACCCATTCTACAGCAGCTGAAGCACGCCCTCCATCCTTCAAGTGGGGCGCTACCAGGCTGATGCTGATTGCAGTTGCCTTTCAGCATCAGCTTGATGTGGCCAAAGCGGTAGGCGATGATGCATTTACATGAAGCCAAGGCCTTGTATGTGACATCATCGGCAATGGCTAGGAAGTGCAATTGGGGACTAATTTCCGCAGGGTGCACACCCTTCCATGGAACCGCTTCCGGGATGGAGTTCTGGGCGGCTATGAAGGCGAGAACTCCCTCATTGCTGAGATTACCATTATGTCAGAAATAGCCACGGATAACGTGCGTCTGCGGGAAGTGGTATTCATCGACAAGTTCGATGTCCACAGAGCATTTCTTTATGATGCGAAGCAGGTTGTTCCTCTACCATGTCACTGTGGACATCGTGAAACAGGTTTTCTGTAGCCAGCCGGTTCGGGGGACACATCCCTCGAATTCTGGTTTGAGGTTGTCCTCGGGTTTTTTCATAACAACCTCCAAGACAACTTCTTGTAGAAGTGCCATATCCACAGCACTAAGGAATTTCTTTAATGGGCCGGTTGGAATAAACGCAAGTTTTACGCTGCTTACTACCCGGCTGTAGGAAGCACTATCAGACTTCACATGAGTCCACTTGGGTTTTTTGGTATTGTTTATACCGGGCGATTGCTCCTCGGAGCGTTCTTTTTTTTTCATTTTCCCAAAAGGCAATGTACTCTTGTCTATTATAAAATATAAATCGACTATTGTACAGCTTAATATTTTGGACAAGTGGGTGAATTTTAACTTTAAAATCAGTTTGTAAGGTAGTGTTGTGACTGGAATTTAACAATACATGAATTTTAACAATAAATAAACAATTAAAGGTATCACCAATTAACAATGAGTAAATAATGTAATAAAGAAATGTGTGTTATGTGAGGTCCTCTGGTCTCACCCTTTTTAGCCTTCGTTTCCGAGTTAGTTCTTCTTCTGGTAATGTATTCACACCATCGTTCGAATGCTGGGAAAGTTTGGTTTGGTATTTTCTGCTTAAATTGATTATTTCCTCATCTACTGTCGTAATTCCTAGATCTCGATTAAGGTCCATGTTGGTAATATACCATTGGGCTTTTGTGATGTGATACCAAAATGCTTCTGTTACGAATTTTATTTATTTAACAATTTATGGCATTTTTTGTAGTTATTTCAATTAATTTCCTTTTCTCGTTTGTTTTCGGCATTTTAAAATTATTGTTTACATTTGTGTATAGGACAACAGCTGAGTATTTTGCGAGTCGATATTAATTTATACTCCTATGTTCTCAATCAAGTGTGTATTAACACAAGAAACTTCTTTATTCTTAAACTCATAAATTACTTATCACCATAGCAACACCGCCACCCCTACAGGAAGTGCGGTCATTTTTATAAATTCAATAATTAGAGATTTTAAACCGATCCTTTTGTATTAACCAAGTTTTGCTTATTAAACAAACATGTATTTTATTATGGTTTAAAAGTTTGCAAGTTCAGTTGTTTTGCAACGGACGGATATTCAGATAATTGGCAGTATTTTTTACAGTCATATAAATTCTTAACAACTAATTGTGTAATATCATTAAATTGTTCACTCTTACTGGTGCAGTTCCTTAATTTTTTAAGCAATTTTGCCGTAAGGGATCTGATTTCATCGATGGCGAAAATATCGTTCAATGACGGTAGAGTTGACGAATTTAATTTGACTCGTTTGTAGTCAAGCACTTTTGGAGCATTGTTGGTGTTGGGTGGAATGCAATCTCTGGGGTGGACAGGAGCAGGTATAGAAGGTTCTTGGAAGCTGCCCCGAGCCCGATTGGCCGCTAAGTAAGGAAAGTTATATTCCGTATGCTTTATGACATGATTATTTTCGGACATGTGCCTACGAAGTAAAGATAGGTATGAAGCACGTCATGGACATCCTGAATCAGTAGATCGAAGTTCACCTTTTGGAGTTAGGACATAGTGTTATAGTTGGAGACATACAGGCAGTTGTTTGATGCTGGCCGGCACAGTTGGTACAAGAGGTTTTTACGTTGCAGCTTGTGGGACCCGTGGCCGAAGAGTTGGCAATTATAATATTGCGTTAGCTTATTAACTGACTTGGTTTTGTATTCCCATCTAATTTTTGTGTGATTTATGGAGGAATATTGTTGTTTCAATTGCTTTAGGGTAACTGTTCTATTTCCAAAATAGACTACGTACATAAGAATCTTCCATCCTGAGTTTGTTGTCTTTTCAATGATTTTGACTTCCACGTACTTAAAGCCAAGTTGTGTTAGAATTTGTTTAACTTCTCATTAAAGTGTCTATCTAAGCCAGACATTACGCCTTTGTACGGTTTGGTAAACTTCCTATCGTATGAGTAGAATTCACAGTTTTGAGTGTTCAGTTCATTACAAATAGTGGTATAAGCTTCCGGTGAGTTAAGAAATATTTGTATGATAATAGAAGGCGTTTTGATTAAGTAATAAAACATATTAACTCTTTTAAGCATATCGTAAAAAATGGTTTGAATTTTTTTAAGCACTGTTATTGGTGCGACTTTGATTTTATTTATATTTTTTTGTTCGCCGTTAGTTGAAATACTTACTGTGTCTCCGTCGATTTCGTTATCATCCAAAGTTTGCAGAGGACGAAAATAATTTTTGATTTCACTTTTATCAGTTTTATTCGCATAGTTTTTGTTAAAACGTGATAATGAGTAAAAAGCATCAACGGTTATTTTGGATTGTCGTTTAATTGTTTTTTTTATTTTTTTGATTTTGTATAGCACTTCCAGTATCTCGGATGGCTTTGCATCACGAGACCTGGGCACCGAAAATGTAGTCTGTATGCCCGCAATTGTTTGTATGTTTTCTTTTTTTAGCAAAGTGTGATTTTGTTGTGAGTGTAAATAACAGAACATAAAAATTAAACAGTAATTGTTGATTAATATGCGCGTTTCTGTCTGCACGGGGTGAGAGAGTGAGAATGATTAGGCGTTAAAAAGGTGATCATAAATAGTGTAAAAATTTTCTATATGAGCAACTGAATAAAAAAATCCAGTAAAATTGTATTATCGATTACTATCTGTTACAGTCTATTTATTAATTTGATAGAGTGCTCAGAATAGGGTGGTAAATCAGCTATTTAATGTCTGGCAAGCGCGATACACGAAGCAGGTTATCAATGCGAACCTTTTCTATATATTGAGTTTTGGCGTCTAATTAGAAACAAAAGAAAGAAAAACTTGACCTCACCTCAAGAGGCAAAAGCTACTCAACGATCCGGCTAGTGGTTTGAAGGCATGACTGCGGGAAATTAGTAATGAAGACACAGAGGATCACCAAAGAATAGTGGATCCTTTCACAACAGAAAACCAATATCGGCAATTACATGCCGTATTCCAGCATTTTCTAAGGGGTTGAAGTCAAGGCTGTTAGTTGTCGAATCTAATGATTTAATACCCAATTCCTCCATCAAACTGGTAATCTGTCGTTTGAAAATGGTTAGAATTAATTGAGTAGATAAATAAAGTTGCATAAATTCAATGAATGATTTATAGAGCGGGCATGATGACAAGGTGAAGAATCGTATCGAAAAATGGGCTCCCCTTAGTTTTTAGTAAAATATTCCATACTAAGTACAACTTCATTGTAAATAATTACTTCTTACTTTTTCGCATCAGCCATACCTTCTATCTTATCTTTCCCTTTTGCCAAATTCAAGCGATTTTTTTTTTCATTCGAACAGTTAAAAAGGCTTTCTACAGTTGTTCTAGCCGACGTTAAATTGGTCGAGCCAAAATATCCCTTCCAAAATTTTTCCCCATATACGGTGATATTTCTATAGCATTTTTGAATCGGGCTTGGAGGCTCATTCTCATGATAATTTAATACGATACTCCCTATGACTTGTAACTTTTTTTCTGCCCGACCCTTCTTTCCATTCCACTTGGCCAGTCTCACGACGCACTAAGCTATCCTTAAAATTAGTTTAAGTTGCTATCTTACAAATTGATATATTTTGTGCAGCCATAGCCATAATTTTTAATTTTTCAGTTAAGTCAAGTTGCTTTCCTTTAAGCACACTGAGGTGAGGTGGCGAGGCTGAGGTGTTTTCAGACAAAAATTTTTGCACGAAATGTTTCTATGAACTATGAAGTTGAAACTTATAGAGAACATTTATGGGAATTCCCAAAAAAAAGGATGGGGTGTGGCTGTGTTGGAGACACGGCCGTTTAACGTGAATACGTCTACGTAACTAGCAATATTTTCTGTGTGTGTATAATGCTTACATACAATTACATATGTCCTAATTGCTCAGACGCGAAGTAAACGAAATAATAAGCAACAACAATGGCACGCAGCACAGAAAACAAAAACAACAAGGGTAGCCAAATAAGAACGAACAACAAGAAACACCACATGTACCACCTATAGTTTTTGAAGAAATTAAACAGCGGTGTTTCTCCTCCACCATCCGACGGTCCCACCAAGAGAGAAGAAAGATATTGCAAATATAAGAGAAATAAAGAAAGAAAGAAACGCATTTCAGCAAAGCAAAACGCATATGCCGCAAAAGTACGAAGAAAGGGAAACAAAAACAACAACAATAACGGTACGCAGCACAGAAACCAACAACAACGAGGGCAGCAACAAACAGCAAACAGCGGTGCGTCCCCCTCCACCCGGCGCCAATGTATAGAAGCATATCAGAGAAAACTCAACGATATTGAAGAAACAGCTAAGCGTTTAAGTTGTTGTATCTGTAAATTTCAACTCGAGAGCTGCAGACTGGGGCATGCCTTCAACAAACTCCAGAGGTCGTAGAGTCCTTGATAACGCTGCAAGAGCGGATGTCGTAGTAGCCAATGTCGGCTCAACTGCGACTTTTCGGAGAAGGGGAAACGCAATAACAATCCCCGACATTACTCTGGTCTCAGAGAAGGAAAGTCTTAGATATGTACAACGTCAAAGATCATGAATATATATCTTTCACCCTCGCAGAGAATAACAATGCAGAATATGATACTGCACGTAGTAACCTCAGATGTAACGAAACCCGTTTGAACAAGACCCTCTTTATCAACGACATCGACAGGTGCCTACTCGATGTCTCTCACAAAGCAAGCACCCTGAGTGTAGTATATAATACCATGGAAGCTATAAAAACTGCCTCTAATGCTGCTATGTCAAAGGCAGGAAACCCCCGCAGACAAGGACAAGAGGTATATTGGTGGTCAGAGGAGATAAAAGCACTTAGAGAAGAGTGTATCCGGTGTATATGGTGGAGCCCAGGGGAGACTCCACCATATAGGTGGAGATGTACAAAACAGCCAAAAAGAGCTTAAATATCGCCATCCATACCAGCAAGCGGGACAAATGGAAAGCTGTAATGACGTATATTACGACCCGTGGGGTTTGGGTTATAAAATCGTCATGAAAAAGTTTATGTCTAACAGCGCACTCCCTGATATAGATTAAGAACTAATGGATAACATAGTTAAAGCGCCCTTTCCCACCCATCCCGCTCGACCAGCACACAAAATGCCGCAGACTACTGGGGAACATGTAAAGCTCTTCACCGAAGACGAACTAAACAAAGCAGCCAAGAGCCTTAATAACAAGAAGGCGCCGGGCCCTGATAACATTCCAGCGGAAGTCTTAAAAGCAATAACAGCAAGCCAACCCCACATATTGCTTAATATGTACAACAGGTGTATACGAAGTGAAATATTCCCCGAAGCTTGGAAGATACAGCGACTGGTATTGATCAGCAAAGGCAAAGGAGACCCAGGAACGCCATCAGCGTACCGACCAATCTGTATGCTAAATTTAACTGGTAAGTTGCTGGAGAAGCTGATCAAGCCCCGATTAGCTGCAGCGAACGAAAGCGTCGGCGGGCTCTCCTCGAGACAGCACGGCTTCAGACCCGCAAGCTCTACAATCGGAGCAATTGAAGAAGTCGTTCAGGCAGCTCTCACAACCCAACAGGGCAATCATCTCTCGCGGTTTCTCGTACTACATCAAGAACGCATTCAACAGCGTCAAATGAGAAAACATAAAAAAGCTCTGCAAAAAAAATTCCGTATCCCCACTTACTTGATGAGGCTTATAGAACATTTGGCTGAGGAGAAATTGCAAATATTATTGAGTGCGCATCATGCAACTTGAAGCAACCAAAGGTTAATCGAAAAAAAAACAGTACGAAATTCGTGATAATGTGTACGTGAGTTTTAGTCATTAGTAAATTTGGAAGTGTGGTCGTGCATTTGAGTTGAACAAAATAGTGCAAAACAGTTTAAAATTGCTGCGCAATAAATTATCGTTGCAAACATCAACGTGTGCAGTGCGCTACAAAATAATAAACAGCGGCAGGCAGTCGCACAGAGCAGCAAGTAACGTCAGGCAGAGGCGCAGAGCAGCAAGCAGCGGCCGGCAGCAAGTAATTTCAATTATTGTGTGTATATTGTTTTGCTTTGAATTCGAACTATTTTTGCACCAAATCAGAAAAAATTTGTGCATTTGCATTTGCCGCCAGCGAAATGACGATCTGCACATAACAAAAGCAGAGAAAAGTGACATGTAGATGCAAAACGATTTGAACATTTCTGCCACATTTTTGAGCCGAAGCGTCATCTCACACGTATGTCAGTATACCAGAAAGTGAATCAAAGTGTGTACCTAGCATAACGATGGAAGAAAACAATGGCGCAGTACTGAGCGAGGAAATATAGTCGTACAAGGGCGACGGCACAATAGCGATCGCGAGAAACACAGTGATGGTTGCGAGGGAGTTGTGACAAAAGGGCGCCAAATTAGCCGGAGTAATTTAGGGTGGTGATCTGCAGGTTAAAACTTAATTAAGTGATAGCGGCGAGGGAGTCGTAGCTGAAGAATGCAGAAATAGCCAGAGCAATTGAGCGTGGAGATCTGCGAGTTACGACAGTTTCCAGGGACGGTTGCGAGAGAATTGTAACTGAAGGGCGCCGAAATAACCGGAGCAATTTAGCGTGGTGATCTGCAGTTCACAATTTAATCAAGTGACAGCAGCGAAGGAGTCCTAATTGAAGAGCGGAGAAATAAGCAGATCAAGTAGGAGTAGTAATCCGTAAGTTGCGACAATCAAGTTACAGCTACTGACAGCGCTAATACAGCACGGACAAGACGTTTGTCTTAGGACTCTGAGACAATTTTAGCACTGTGGGTAGTTGACTTGCGGGAGAAGTTAAGTGAACTTAATCTGAACACAGTAGGTAGGAAAAGTGTACTACAAGAGCACTATAAACAGATGAGCTGGAAGAGTTGGAAGTAGGAGAGGTGGGGTCCGTAGTGCTTAGCGAAAATCAAGAAGTTCACACAACGATAAGGTTGCAGTTCACTTTTTGCGATATAAAGGATAGCTTGTCGTAATTCTCCGGCACCAGTCAACTCGACATCTATCAATGGCTGAAGTAATTTGAAGAAGTTGCAACCACTGTACATTGAGGTGCAACCAAAATAGTCATTAGAGGATTAAGTGGCGTATGCAGTTGGAAACAATTAAACAGCTCGCTGGAAGAAGAATTTAGTAAAAAGTTATGCTCGGCTGAGGTTCACGCTGTGTTAAGGAAAAGGCACAAATCTTCTAAAGAAAGTCTGATGTAGTACCTATATAGCTTGATTGAGATAGGAAAGCCTAGACTTAGATGACGAAAGCCTAGTGTCATATTTTGTAGAAGGCATACCAGATAGCAGTCCTAATAAAGTTAATCGGTACAGGTGAAAAATTCTGTAAGATCTTAAAGAAGAAATCAGGTTTTACGAGAAAATCGGAGAAGAACACTCAGAAAGGAAGAAGAAGAAGGAGCGGTATCAAGAGAAGAAAAGGCCATACCAAGTGAAATGGGAATAAATAAGGTAATAAAGAGGGACACCTCTCAAGACAATGTAGTGCAGAAGTCACGTGCTTTAATTGCAACAAGTCAGGCCATATTGCGAAGAATTGTATCCAGAAGGACGCCAAGGGAAAGGAAATTTTACATTGAAAGTTAAATGCGGGAAGCATGACTTAATCCATAAACGGTTAACTCTAAATGACATACAGATATTGACCATGATTGACACAGGCTGTGGACGTATGCCTTATTCGAGAAGATATATTCAACCAGATAAAAAAACGTAGATTAATCAAAAGCGTTAAAAGAATGAGAGGCAGAGGGAAAGGTGAACTAATGAACATTGGGCATTTTGAGGCAAAAGTGGTAGTGGAGGATGTGAACTTCAGTGATTGTACTAGTATCAAAGAAAAACGGCTCAAAAAGGTTAAGCCGCGATTTTAGGAAAATCAACCTAAAAGTCAGGAGAGAAAACTTCCCCATGGAACGTATTGACTACGTGTTTGACAGCTTACAAGGGTCGTCGGTATTCACGGCACTAGAGTTGGCAAATGGATTTGTTCATGTACCTATTAAAGAAGAACGAGGAAATTTACAGCGTTTGTCACACACAACGGGCAAAATGAATTTACGCATGTCCCATTTGGAATATCAAATTCACCAGCAGTATTCTGTCGATATATTAAAGCAGTACTAAGAGAACTCATACATGCAAGAAAAATCATCGTTTACATGGATGATATAATTATCCCCACAAGGGATGAGAAGCAAGGCATAGAAAGATTAAAAGAGTTCATGGAAGTAGCAGCCAAGGCGGGCTTAAGCATTAAATGGGAAAAAAAGCAATTTTTGCAGGAAAATATTAAGTTTTTGGGATATGAGATCGAAAAAGAAAGAATTTCGCCAACACGAGACAAAATTAGAGCAGTTATCAACTTTCCTGTACCGAAGAATAAGAAGACTTTACAGAGTTTCTTGGGGTTAATTTCATACCTACGACGTTTTATCACAAACTATGCAGTAGAAGCGAAATCGTTGACCGACCTATTGTGTAAAGAAAACCATACACAAGATAATAAGAAAATTGAATTAGGCGAGCAGTGTTTAATTGCTTTCGAGTATTTAAAGCGACTAGTAGTGAAAGCCCCAATTTTGAAATTGTACAACTAAAATGCGGTGACAGAAGTGCATACAGATACAAGCATGCATTCGGCGGCGTGTTGATGCAAAAAGACCCCGAAGACCAACTTTTTCATCCAGTTGAGTTCATTAGTAAGAAGAACAAACCATGCCAAGAGAAGTACAGTTCTTACGAACTAGAAGTACTGGCAGTGGTCAAAGTTGTTAAAAAGTGGCGAGTACACTTGTTGAGTGTGTATTTTAAAATCATAACCGACTACAACGCATTCGCTATGACTATTAAAAAGATGACGTACCATCAAGAATAGCTAGGTGGGCGATGTTTCTTCAAGAATTTGATTACCAAATAGAACATAGACCTGGACACCAAATGAAACATGTAGACGCATTGAGTCTTTGCTTCCATATTTAAAATTCAATCAAGTACCGATTAAGAGAAGCACAAAACGAAGACATGTGGCCGAAAGCCGCCATGGATATTTTAGAGAAGAGGGTTATCTATGAAGGTTACTTTAAGCAAGGCGGAATCCTGTACAAAGATGCAAACAAGGAACTTCTGGTAATTCCTGAACAAATAGAAAACGATATTATAACCATGGCACATCGCAAAGGTCATTATAGTACGGAAAAAACTAGAAAATTGCTGGATAAACAGTATTTCATAAACGACATACAGGAAAGGGTAGAAAATTCCGTTAGGAGTTGCGTATAATGTTTAATAACAGACGCCAAAAGAGGAAAAAAAGAAGAATTGCTGACCCCAATTGACAAAGCGCAAGAGCCACTATGAGCGTACCATTTAGACCATGTCGGACCTCTAACGGATACTGGGAAAAAATACAACCACATTTTAGGTGTGGTCGACGGCTTCTCCAAATTCGTGTGGTTATATCCCACTAAGTCTATGGGAATGGATGAAGTTATCGAGAAACTCAAAAAGCAGGTGTACATTTTTGGAAATCCCAAGCGTATAATGATGGATAAAGGAACGATTACCTCGAATAAATTTAAAAACTATTCTGAGGACAAAGGGATACAACTTCTGCAAATAACAACTGGAATGCCCAGAGGAAAAGGCCAGGATGAGCGCATACACAAAATCGTCATACCAATTCTCAGTAAGCTATGCGAACGTAATCCCGCGAATAGGTTTCGCCATGTGGAGTGCGTGCAACAAGTAATAAACAACACTGTACCTCGAATCACCAAATATACGCCGTTCAAAGAACATTGATAAGATTCAGCAGGAGAATAGAAATACTTTTAATGAAAAGAGAAGGACAAAAACAGTTTATAAAGTTCCTTGGACCATACAAAATAACAAAATAAATAAAGACGACATTTGTATTAAACCTACATACATATGTATTAAATCATAGGTAGCTAACAAATACAAACAAACGTATTATTTAATGAACATAAATTTAAAGAAAAAAATATTTAATGAACGTATCACAACGAAGTGTTCATTACAGTGCACTATAGGTAATTTAACCGCATTTTGTGTATTACATTAATAACTCAAAGACAAAGTATATTTTTGGGTAAGGTTTTTTGCGTTAGCTTCTACATACCACTAGGTAATGTTCTGGAAAAAAGTGGGCGTGGCACCCAAGCCCGACCTTAGAAAACAAAGGTCCAAAAGTTCTATACATTTGTTTTGCTTGAAAATACCCTTCATACCCTTCAGGGATAACATTTTACATAATTCAATAGCCTATTTTCAAGGAAAGCTTTGCTACATAAAGCAGTTCGTTATTTTGTATGAAGTTAAGGATATCTCAATAAAAAAGTAATGCATATAACATTTTTCATATTGTAACAGTTAGTAAAGGTTTTCAATTGGAGCCAATATTATTATAGTAAGAGTTTTGAATACAACTTTTAAGCAAGTTATTTAATTTATTACAATATACTTAAAATTTAATTAATAAAAAATAATAATTAATTTAATTAAGTGCTCATCGCACTATTTTTAAACAAGAGCACGGGTTTTGTATAAACAATTTGAATTGTGTTTTCCGTTTTTGCAATTCTCTTTTACAGCACAATATTGCTCTTTTGTTAAGCCATTATACAACATTAGGGCCAATGCCTCATCGGTAGAGAAGAGCTCAGGCTTTTCAATGGATTCTGACAATATTTAAAAAAAAAAAAAAATTTTTTTTATTAAAAGTAATTTGAGCACCGCTGCCAGATCGACTTGCTTTCATTTACGAGCAGCTATACTTGCTGCTTGAAGCAATAAACCCACATTATTTCTCTGAGAAATTGAAATATTTCCAGCTTGTTTATCGACCTCTAGCAGTCTTTAACATATATGGCAATGCAGGACGTCCAAGCGGCTTTTTAACATTTAAGATTATTTTTTCCATCCATCCAGGCAGCATGTTTTCCTTAAAACTATCTCAACGACAAATTAAGACAAAATTGTTTGCTTTTTTTGTCCTAATACGAATCACATGTGCTTCTGTTGGAACCTGTTTTAAAACAATCGAAAATCACACGCTCCTCTTCAGTTCAAGTCTTCACTTTTTTCCATGCACCGCAGTTAAGTCCTAAAAAATTAAATTGCGGGAAAAGCGCAAATTGTGTTAAATTGAATTGAAATTAGAATTAATTAAATAAAAAATAACGGCACAGCTAAGAAGTGCTAAGAAAATTTTGTAGCTCTTTACAAAGATGAGTTGCATTTACAAAGCTGTTTTTTAAAGATGCCCCATATTAACACACCATTGCAAAGAGAGCACTTTAATTTTAACAGTTGAAGTGTACCAGCACATAATACGAACCATAATTAAAAGATTCCATTACAAAACGACCAATAAAATACTTTTTCTTTGTAAGTTTTAATCACTTGCAAATCACCCATAAAAAGGTACTTTTATAAGTACTTTTCCTCTGTCAAACACAGCTGTGTTTGGAGGCTATTATTTGACCAGGGCTGTATTTATTCAGCATTTCTAGTATGCAACATTATGCTTGAATGTATTCCTAATATAATGACTGAGGAGATATATTATTTTGAACAATTTTGAAAAATGGGTTTTCAGTATCAAAATCGGTCAAAGTTCCCATAGTGCAGTTGCAGCTGTGAAGTGTAAGTCATAACAGTGTCTAAAGAATATCCGTCTGCATTGGACAGATTTAGTTGCAAATTGAGCGGTGCTAGTGAGTTGAGAGAACGACGGTAATGTTGACAATTATTATGATGATGTTGATGAGGATGAATAGTATGATGTTCAACTCAACTTTAAGCGTTCAAATGCATTGTATTAAATCGAATTGTGCTGTGTGGAGATGAAAGATAATAGAGCAAAATACAATTTCCTGTATGTGTTGGCCGATGTGAAAGGCCACAAAAAGCAGATTGAGCGACAGAAAATGCCAACAACTCAGGAGGACAACGGTTCTGTCAAGCGTCACATAATTCGTGATCAACCGATTGAATTTAATTTTGATTCTGGTCGTGTTTGCATGCTTCCGACAACTAACTTGGCTGGCTGTTGCTGCCGTTGTCAGTGGCATTGTCAAACAGCTTGTTTCGTATTGGCAGAGCAGCGACGAATGTTCGTGTAAACATCCAACGAAACGGCACGAGTTCGATTGGCAAGTCGGTAGCAAACGACACTCGAACGAATAAAAACGAATAAAAACGAATTGAAACAATGTGGACACACGAATGAAGGAGTGAACCATCGAAGGAATAACAATGACGACGGCGATAACTGAGGCAGCAGCAGCAGCACAACCAGCAGCCAGGCTGAATTTCAGCCATCGGAAATAATCCCTTTTAAGGATTTGAATTAGTCGCGAATTGTAGCTGGTTGATAACAGTACCGGATGCGGACGGAATATTGAGTAAACCGTTTGCGAATACGAGGGGAGCACTGAAATTTCGTAAACGTAAATCGTAATGAATAATAACGTAAACTTTAAAGTGGAGTTCAGACGAAATCAACGATAATAGACGCGAAGCCGCTATTGTGTGCATCAAATTTAAAATTGTGCTTCCGATGTGTTCGAAAATTGGATAACCTTCTATGTTTTGTTTAATTTAATTATTTATTAATTTTTTTAATTGTTTTTAATTCTGTGAGTCCAACTGCTACCACGATGTAAACAAGAGAAAACATAAAGTTTTAAAATGAGCGCTTACGCATCATTCATAATTTATAAAGGCCATATAAAAAGCACGTAGACAAGTGAACATATTGCATGCAACTAGTTAAATGCCTTAAACAGACATTTAATAAACACACGATCAATCAGTACGAGAAACAGGCGGACAGACAGGCGGTCGGTAATACATTCGACAAACAAAACCCTCGCCATTCGAAGTAACAATAAAGCCGCTGAAAAGGTGGTTTCCCATTTGCCCGCTACAACAACAGATTAGCGAATCTAACGGGTGTGTGTGTCCTCTCATTGACTTCCGCTGCACAAGGCGCAATGAAATTTGGTTAAGGGTTGCGTTTGCTATAGGCTTTCGGGAAATGTGCTTTGTTTAACGCTTACACAAACACAAAAAACTATATAATAAAAAATAAAATAAAATTTCAAAATTATATAAAATAAAAATAAATAAAAAATATATAAATTTAAAACATTTTTTGTATCAAAATTCTGCTAATGTGATTATTTTCCTTCGCTCTTCTCTATTTTTTTGTCTTTTCATCAATCACGCAAAAGAGCAACCGATATCTCTGGTCGCTAAGCACTGAACATAAAAGAAAACTACAAAAAAATGCTTGACAACTTTATAACACCCAAGAATAAATAATAAAATAAAAAAAAATAATAAATAAAAAATTAAATAATAAATATAAACATATTTTTTTAGGAGTAATAAAGACAAAGTTTAGAGTTTTACTGAAATTGACACCCACAGATTTCAAGGTAAGAATTCAATTTATTTATTGTTTAATTACACCAGTTTGAGAAAAGATTTTTTTTTTTAAATTTTTTTAGATGATATCAATCAATTTTGATAATGCGTATCTAGGCGCTAAATGAGTTTTGAAGCATCAGCCGGTACTTTGGACGTGTTGTACTAAAATAATATTAGAGGTGGTCCCCAAACATATTTCTTACTTGACCATTTTATAATTACTTTTTTTTTAATTTTGAGCCTGAACTAGTAAAAATTATAGGTGTTTAAAAGTTCTCAAGGCTTCAGTTCAGGCAGGGCAAATTCAAAATAAGTTAACTAGGTTTTAAGCGGAGAAAAGTATAAGGTTGTAAGTCCAAAAAGAAGAGGCTTTCGTTGACAATCTTGTAAAAATTTATTTGTGGATCAGATTAAATGGATTTAAATTGGGTTCGAAAAAAGCTTGGAAAAGGGACATAAGGTGCCAATTGACCCTTTAGACATTTTCATAATTAAAAATAAAAATAAAATAAAATAAAAAATTCCATAGACACAAAATACTGTGTATATTCCATAAATGAAAAATCGAAAATGTACAAAAAATTTTACATTTATGCAGTCTATTCATTTATTATTACCATTACGGCTTTTTAAAATTGGATTTATCAAAATCTAAGCAACATTAGAAATTGTTGTTGAACACAATTTTCTTTTCGTAAATATTTTTTGATTCATTTAAAAATAATATTTCAGCTTTAGAGGAGATCATCATCTTTATAATTTTTCGGCACAAATTTATAGTAACTTCTTTGCATTTCGAGATTTAAAGTTATACAACCAGCCGTTACTGGCATGAAAATCATTACTTCCTACAATTTCCTTGTGAAAGTATTTAGCCTTGCTTCTGAATAAATCCGTTTAAATTGGTACATGGTAATTTCGCTGCTGAATATACCATGTCACAGACGTTTCTTCCACCTGGGGATGTTTGGCTTGTCTTACAATCTTTCGTTTTGCTAAATTTTTTATGTTGATTTTTAATGCGCTCTTAAGAATTTTTAAAAAATTTCATGATTTTTAATATGCTCTTTAGAATTTTTACAAAATTTAAGTTACCCGATCTTTATATATTTTTAGTCACAAATTTTCTTATTTTTTCTTTGTTGGCTTTAATATCAAAAATAGTCGATTTTGACACACTAAATATTTCACCTACTTCTCGAATCGACTTTCCACTTTCAATTGTGTGCAATATTTTGCATTTTTCCGCCAGCGTTATGGTTTTGTGTTGCCGTTTACTTTTTTTGGTGTCATCATATATTCTTAACTATACAAAATGCAAACATTTAACTATACAAAAAACAAAATCTCATGCAAATTAACACTCCTTCAGGAACTTAGGCATTCTTTCTTACTCACTCATTTATTGTTTGTTTTCGGTGGTCTAAACTAACGGTAAAATAATGTTCAAAACAGCAAAATTGATATGATCTTATCTTTTTTTCTATACCGAAATAAAACTAAAGAGAATAAAATGAGGAGAGGGAGAATAAAGCCAAACTTTGTGTTGTCTCCGGACTGTAGAGATAAAATTTATAAACTGTCCGAAACATTCAACTGTCCGCAATAGCGAGTATACGGACTAGGGAGGCTATACTGTATTTCAGAACTTCTTTTATTGTTGGAATTAGATTATAATTCTATATAAAGTGACTCCAACGTGATCGATTATGGCGCTGCAGTTGTTCATCCAACTTGTATGAAATTTAATTTTCAATTCATGGTAAATAATAGCTATTATGGAGAAAATACATATAAGGTTAATTTATATAAATACAAAAATGCACAACACGTTAGGCATTTGTGCGGAAAATGCAATTAATTAGGGCTACACTTAACTGGTATCCAGTGTACACAGTTATAAAGCTTTAAATGCAAATTTCAGATATCGGCTTATTTATATATAGATTATTACTAGACATCGCAACCAATGCAGATGTATCTCTGTAAGAAGATATTGAATTGCAAACAGAATTAATTTCATCTCTCAATATACTTATTGGGTGTGTTCAAAAGTCATATCGGTTTTTTCATTAAATTCAAAATTAATTTATTATATGTAAATGGATTAAAAATCGATTATGTATTGGCCGATTTGTTCGACCACTTGCGGCAAGTTTCATTATTCCGTACTCGAAGAACTTCTGGTTCTTATGGGCAAAAAACTGTGCCAGGTGGTTTTTAACAGCCTCATCAGAATCGAATGTTTCACACAGAGAGAAGTAATTCATATAGAGCTTACATTTCTCTCTTAAGTTTTTTAGACAATTTTCCAAAAGTCAGGCGCTATTAAAACGTGTTATATTTCTGCTATTAACATCAAAGAACCTCATTCTGCTAACAACTGAACTGAAGTAACTAGGCAAACAGAAATATTAGAAGGTGGATTTCGCCTGTTGCGAAATCGAAGCAAGCAATGTTTCCCCTTCTTGCAGCCTTTATTTGGTCATCATCAGCCTTCAATGGCCGGCCAGTGCGTGCTCCATCTTTTATGAAATTTCGTAAATCAGCGCTGACATTGCCGCTCGCTAATGACATCTTCCCTGTATATAGCAATTTTTTTCATTAGACTTTCTGTTTCGTAAATTAAATAAATAAACTTAAGGACGAATTTAAATTTTGTCTCTTACAAATCAAGAGGCACAAACTTCAATTTTGTACCCGCTACACAGCCTCTTATGGCACTTTGCATATACCACCTTTGTCATTCTTCGTTTTGAACAAGGACAAACTGCGGAAATCTTCATTTTTCCAGGTCCTTTTGTCGGTATTATATTTTCGGAATCCGTGGAATTATAAAATGAAAGTTCGTTTTGTGTGTCCCTTCTAACATTCATAGTGATTCTGGCATAACAAACCTGACAATTCATAAAATGTACGCTATTAGAGGCTTTTGTCCGTCTTGAAACATATGGTTTATAAAACGGATGTTTAAAATTCCGAAAAATTGGCACAACGGCCACATGTTCCTTTTTCTTGGTCAGCTCATCACACCACATCAGATGTGTAATCTGATAGAAGGTATCAATCCCGCCTTTGGTACCTCTGGGAACCTCCACCACGGTTGGTTTGTTTGTATTATTTAAAATATCTGAATAAGTTGTTTTCCGTTTTCAAACATTTCTTCCAACGATTCCACAATTGCTCACTCTATGAAATTGTACTGGCACTGTTTTTTTACGCGTTCTTCATCACGTCCCGTAAAATAGATTTAGAAAATTCGGCTCTTAGGCATCGGCATCAACGAACTAATTGTATGGTGTATTGTTTAACTGTTTTCTAATTATATGATTGTTGGTCGACACTTGCTTAAGTTGATGATTCGAAGAGGGAGAGATGTTACTGTAAACAGCGCCATTGTTTTTGTAGTTATGGAGACGGGTGCCGTTTGTATTATTGTAATTATTTCTACCAACAGAGCGTTTACCGTTCTGATTTCTAGTTTTTAGCATCAACTGGTATGATGCACGACAAGCGCAAGGTAGATCCGTGGAGGGGGGATCGGCTTTGCAATTTGCACAGCGGAGAGTAGCCGTTTTAGTGCAAATATATGATTTGTGAGGCCCAGCACTGGGTGACTTTGTTTGCCTTTAATTCCCATCGAACTTTGGTGTTGTTGATGCAGGAGTGCTGTTTATGCAAATTTTGTAGTGTTATTGAGCCGTTTTCAAAGTGAACAACATACAAAAGCAAATCATACCTGCTCGTGGTGTTTTTGCAATGGTCTTGACGTCAATGCACTTAAGCCAACGTTCTCTTAGTATTTCTTTCAAAGCTTCGTTGCTCAGCGTGTTCAATCCGGAGGGCCTTCCTTATATGGCCTTGCTTACCTAGACGCGTGGGTGTGGAATTCATAGTTTTGTTTATGTAGCTCATGGCATATCTAGTTGGAGTTAGCTTTAGTTGTTAGAAATATTTTGATGCCAATTGTCAAAATTGTTTCTGTATTCTCCATACCAACATGATCACGAAATTATTGGCATAACTAATGCTTTTATTACTAACAAACCTGGCAAACATTGTTTTGCCCTCTCTAGTATGTGGTGCAAGAGTGACTCATGCGCTTGCCGCTTGCTTTGTTTTATATTTTATAGTATAGATTATAGTTTTAATTTTAGTTGTGCTCTCACTGTATTCATGAGACTGTATTCTCACTGACATCTCAAATATCTGCCAAAGAGCACTAAATACATATAACGAAGGGAAAGACTAAATAGAAACTGACTATATTCGCACGCACTATTTAATTTCGAAATAAAATTGACTTCCGAACACAATATGTTCACTCTGCTTTGATTTTTTTTTTTTAAATTTTTAATATTATTATTTTTTTATGATTTTAGATGTCACAGAAAATTCCTTCGGTAGGATTCAAACCCTCCACAGTTTTGTTGGGATAATTGTTTATTTTCACTAATAAAAACATCTTTTTAAATAAAACCAATGATACGAATGGATACATTATTCTTTTTCAAAGTAATCTGCATCAATTTTTTTTTTTTAATAATTTGTTTATTTAGTTAATTTACCATTTTGCAAACCGTCTAGTAAACCGTCTTTAGTAGGCAAACTTAATCGAGCATAGAGATGAAAACTCGTTTTAAATTAAATGCAAATTTAATAATAACGTTGTTATGCATAAAATGTTAATTAATCGCTTATTTTCTGTGCATTTAAAGTAACAGTTAATTGAAATTTGTTTCAAGATGGCATGTTGCCAAATGAAAAAATCTGAATGTGTGGAGAAGAGGAAGAAATTTATTAGCAGGAAAGCTGGATTTTAAAATGTAAGAACACTTTTTGTGTTCTTAAAAATATTTTTAGATAAATGATTTTTTTGAGAGGAAAACATTGAACAGCGCAACAAGACAAAATTTTCGAAAAAATTCATAATTTATGTAAACAAATAAACATTGAAAAGTGAGTCACAGAATACAATTTAATTAACGCACACAGGAGTTGTCGCGTATGATGTTAAATTTGGCGCGACAAACATATCAAAATATTTTCTTTTACAATTTTAAAATTACAATTTCTTAATTGCTCTTTAATGGCAGACACATTTTTACGGTTTTTTGTCACAAACACTAATAATAATATGAATAATAAATTTTAAAAGAATGTTGTAAGTGCTGACAGCCCTATTTAGTCAAGCAAAACATTCAGTTGAAGCGGTTTGGGTATTGGATAAAAATATTTCAAAAAACGAAAACTCTCGAAGTTCTGTGACACCCACGGTTTTGCCGAGAGTTTTACAAAACTCCTGAAACCGAAAACTCTAGAGTTTTCTGTGACAAACCTGACATTTTTGTGATTTTAAAACTATATACATATTCATATTTATAATTATATCTACATTTACAGGTCAATAATTTTATAATCTAGTATTTCGTAGTCTGTGGTATAAGGGATGTTGATTATATGTGTGTAGGATTGGAGTGCTTTGATGACTGTGGTTATTTGGTGGAAATAATGACATAAAGTGTTTAGATTTCATGATAAATGTTGGCTTCTTTTAAATGTTGTATAATTTTTTTTATGTTTTCGTTATTGATGTTAGTTAGGAAAGTAGTTGGTTCTGGGCTTGCAAAAATTTTTGTTCTTATCCGACAGTTTAACACTGTACCGTATCTGTTCTATGGTGGCATTGGAGTTGCACAAAGTATAGTTTTTGTCGATATAGTGTTGGTTTGTTATTTTCGTATGTCCTAATCTAATCTAATTATTTTAATTTGGTCTAGCCTGTCTATATCTTGTTGGGTCGTACGTTGCAGATAGTCCGCAATGCTGAGGTTATTTTTATTTTTGAATTGATACCATTTTGTACAAGAAAATAATGACTTGTTTGTTTAGGAGAGATTTTTTGGGATATCTGTGTATGTCATTAGGGTTAAAGTTTGAGGTGAGGATGAGCAGCAGCTTGTGCAGCTTGGTCCGCACGCTCGTTTCCTTTTATGTTACAGTGACCAGGTATCCATAGGAGTTTTATTTTTGGAGAGTGGCGAATCAAGAGAGACCTAATGGTTGAGGGATATAAATCGTTGTTGTTTAGGTTGGAGCTTGCGTCAAGAGATGACAAAAATCTTACCATATAATAAAACTGCCTTTTTTATTTTATAAAAGCTCGATTGCTCTAGTATCGCCATTATTTCAGAGGAAAAGTGTGGGAGTACTCCTGTTTTTAGGATGTTGTTGTAGGTGTATACAAATCGATGGTTTCTGTATTGGCCTTTCATGTTTTTGAAGTGTTGTTTGTAGATGATTGCTGTAATGTTATTTTACGGTTTCGTCTAAGTCCAGTAGGAAAAAGTCTGTTTGATAAGAGCCAGGGTGGCCCAATATAGTGATTTTTATGAGGAATGAAAGGTAGTTGGTGAGAAATATTATGTTAGATTGTTTTTCCTATAATGGATGGTATCGATTTCCGTTTGATAGTTCTATAGTTTCGAAGGAGTTTAAAGAGAGGAGTGTTGCGTGAGTTTAAAAATTTTTGTACAGTGCGGCTGTTAGAAAATCTCTTTTAGTTTTCATTTCTGGAATATTGGCTTCGTATAATATATTTATTTAGGTGTTGTTCGGTAAGCACACAGGGCGGTGCGAACTGTTGCATTAAAAAGGCTTTTTAATTTAATAATAGTTCTTTTGTGTGAATGTCCATATAGGATCATTGCATAGTCTACCTTAGACATAAATGTTGCCCTTGTATATATTGCAATTAAACTTTGCGCTATCTATATGTTGATGTTTAGTCTTTTGGAGAGATATTGTTTTAAATGGTCCACAGGCGTATGCCAGTTATTTGTTATTTGTTATTAATTCTTACCCTCAGTATTTTTGGAGCTGTAACGATGGGGAATTGCAAGTTGTTGCATGACGTTATGCATTTGCAAATATGTTCTTTATAAATATATAGTTGCTTACTTTTATTTAGTGGTAATGTGGCTCCTGAATTGGTACACCAATTGTTTATGTTTCCTTATTTGCCGAACATAAGGGAAGACAAAGAAAAAAGTTATACCTGTAAAAGTTTATAAATAATTGGAAATTGTCTGCGTAAGCGCAGAATTATATGTCTTATCGTAGAGAAATCGTTTTGGCCCGTTTGCTGTATGCGATGAGAAAAAGAATTACTGATACCGGAGAACCTTGTGGTATTCCGTTCTTTAGATGTTATGTGTTCGACATGTGTGTTCCAACTCGTACTATAATTTTCCGATTTGTCATAATGAGTTTTATGTAGTTTAGGATTTTGGGGCCCATTCTCCACTCATGAAGTTGATCGATTATAGTGTGTATACCTATTATATCAAATGCTCTCGAGAAGTCGAAGCAAATTATAGTTAAATTACCTTTATTTAATATTGACTTTGTTATCAGATGGTCTGCATAAATCAGAGCGTCGGTTACCGATTTACCTTTTTGGAATTATTTCTGGTTTTCATGTTAGAGTTTAAGCCAAAGAGTATTCATTCATATAGAGGTTACAATTCTCTCACCAGCTTTTTGAGCTTTTTTCAAATAATAAGAAGACATTGTGTTATGTTATTTGTCTGCTATTAACATCGAAGTAGCAGCGCAGGGCGCTGTTTAGCAGCATCATTCTGTTAATTACTGAACGCGAATTCTTGGAGCGAATTAGCGTGAAAGGAATTTCTGTATATCACCTTTGTTATGGTGTTTTTATTTGCCGTCACCCATTTTTATTTTGATTATATTGATATTGTTGTGGGAATGATATGGGAATATGATGATACATATAATGAATGGGAATATCAGGAAAGACAAAGAAATAAATTTTGCTTTTGACCACGCAACAACAAACATTTGTTTCTTTTCTTATTTGCCGAACATAACGGAAGACACAGAAAAAAGATATGCCTGCTTTTGTATACTTTTTGAGTGCACACAAATTTGAACTCAACAACGAAACACGCGCTCGGGGCCCTGACCTATGATCGAAAATTGATTTGATGGCTACAATGTAAAGTGGACTGCGTGCGGGAATTAATATGTTTCATTTTGCTTCGACCCTCTTCTAAACCATTAGTGTGCATTGGCAACTGTGTTTTTGTACACATATATACACATGAAAATAAATGCTATTTGTTCAAAAATGCAACTTATTTTCAATATTTCATAACTAATTATTTGAACACGAGCTAAAGTATACGGGCGGCATTTTGCACAGTTGCCCGGCAAACAGAGAAAAGAGCAAGTGTCCAATGCGAAAACAAAATCAAACCAGCTGAGACTCTGTCAATATGAGGAAAGAAAGAAATAAATTATGCCTTCGCAACGCAACAACAAAGCGTGTGACATTTGTTTTTTTCTTATTTGTTATTTATAAGGGTGGACAAGGAAAGAAGGCAGAGCATGTCTAAGTGACAGAAAACCAAAATCCAAGCCGCTGTCCTAACCGGAATATTAAAAAGGTGAGAAAATAAATTTGCCTACGCTCACGCAACAATAAAGTCTAGACTATTTGTTTTTTTCTTATTTGCCGATTACAAGGAAAGAAGAGGAAAGAACACAACACAAAGTAAGGATGACGAAATTTGCTTTGCACAATTGAGACTCGAACTTTTCTGTTTTCGTTGCTATATACTGTGCGTATTCCTCGTACAGTCAAACTTCCAAATATCGAATCACCATAATGTATAACAAAAGTTCGAGTTATGGGGATATTCGAGTTTTGGAAGACATATTGTATTTCCTTAGCTTTGCTAAGAACTTATTTCACTATGGGACTTTATGGTTGTATAGGCGCATTCAGCAAAAATCATCAATCAATATTTTCTCTAACTTAATGTATATAAACAAAAATTTAATAAATAAATAAATAAATATCATTATCATATTATTTCACTTTATAAGCAACTAATAACAACAGTCAAATTATTTACTTTTTTTATTTTATTTTTATAATTAGTATATAACATTTATCGCAGTAATCTGCATAAGAGATTTGTCGAATTAAAAATAAATAATGACGTGAAAAAAAATTTACTTTGACTAAATTAAAATTATGCTAATTGCGCCGAAAAGGCAATGATATAGAAGGCTGATTCCTTCTTAGGGGGATATCATGCGGGTGTAGCCTCTTCAGTCTACGCCTTGTTGTGTTACGGGTGAGGGAGGACGCCAGCGGATTTGGGTGCAATAAAAGTCTGTAGTGATAGCGGCAGTTGTGAGAATTAATCACTTCCATAACAGTTGGCACGGCAAGATCCCTGTGCAGCGTGGTGTTGCGGACGTACTAAGGGGCGCCCGTAAATCTTCTGAGAGCCTTCCTCTGACACGCCTGCACTCTTCTGATGTTGTAGACAGCAGTAGTGCCCCAAATTTGTATGGCGTAGCGCCAAGCAGGTGCCACTACTTGCAGATAGATGAAAATTTTATTAGTTAAAGGTAACTTATTCGATGGGCGGAGAAGCCACTCCACTTTCTTAAGCTTTTGGTAGCAGCGCGCTGTAACTACCTTAATGTGTGCACGCCAGGTAAGACGCTTATCCAGGATCACACTGAAATACCGGATTTGCTCCATTTGTGGAATGATGCTTGTGTAACATATTCCCCATTCCACTCATCTGTTAAATACATATAAACAAAAATTAAATAAATAAATATCATTCCATTTCACTTTCCAAGCAACTAATAACAACACTCAAATTATTTACTATAAATTTTGTATCTTTATTACTTTGTATACGAAAACGAAAAACGTCGGACTTAAATGTGATGACTTGGTTGGTTTGTGATGAATTTTTAGCCATCGCAATCACTAAATTTTTATCGAAATTGTGAATTATGCATTCACAATGAGCGAAAAGCAGCACAAAAGGTCATCAAACACTTCTGCTGAACGCGCCCAATGCTTTAGTTGATGTTTGTGGAATTCAGTGGCGATCGCTGTAAAAAACAATTTTACAAACATTTGCAGGTTCCTTGTTAACATTGCTACTTATTGGGATATTGTTGCTGGTTTGCTCTGCCAGTGGTTCGAAATATGTTCAGTCGTCTTTTTTGGTTTTAAAGTGTGGTCTACTGAAATGTTGTGTCGAAACTTGTGGAAAAGTTTAAATGACTATAGAGTAGTGATCACTCCCGCTAAGGTCGTTTAGTGTTTTCCAATGGGAGTATGGCGCAAGCTCGGGTGAGCTGAGGGTTATGCCTACGTGCGTAAATCTGTTATGTGTACTGAAATGTGTCGGGGATTTATCATTTTATAGAACAAGGTTTGAGTTATTTATGAATTTGCTTAGTATGGTACCTTTCCTATTACTGCGTGGTGAACCCCAATTAGGATGCTATCTGTTGAAGTCTCCGGTAATAATTCATTGAGAGTTTTGTAGTTTTAGTACATTTACTAGATTTTTATAGGAGAATGGTTTTGATGGTGGTTTTAATAAGTTGAGATAATGGAAATTTTCTTTATAGTCTATTTTTATTGCTTGAATTGATTTATGAACTAGTGGTGCAACTCCTTCAAATCTGATTGATGCTTTATTGGGTATGATGGTGTAGTTTATGGGTACAGGTATGTGGTTAGTATTGTACAAGTCTGTTTCTAGAAATGGGATTATGTGGGGTGACTCTTCTTTATGACGTATCAAAAGTTCACTGTAGTTGTTTCGATATCATTTTATGTTCCATTAAAGGATTAACAGAGATATTATGGTGCTGGAAATAGTAATAAAATAGTACAGTAAATAGTGGGGTAAAAAGCATTGTATGACTTCTACAGTAAACTTTTAGTATATTTTAAGTTGAACTCGATTCGGATAACGGGATGCGAGGAGGGCGAGCTTCTACCTGATAAGGCAGCGCCCTTCTCACTTCCCGTCAACCGCACCGAGACCGACATATTATTTAAATAGTTCGCTTTATTTAACTATAATCACACGAACTATTCATATTCTTATTATAATTCCTTCTGAACTCAATAAGTATTCACAAACAATTATCGCTTTTGCCGTTAATTCGGTCCAAAACAATTCAAGTGGGCCGCGGAAGAACAACATGGTTAGGGTCATGTTTCTTATTCATTATGTCTCTCCAAAACCAATACCAACCAAATGGGTGATGTTAATTACAATATACAATTACAATCATTGCCACAGAAAACAGTTCCAATGGGTGACGGCAATTAAAAAAAGAAAGGGGACACCAGAGAGTATTCATTCATATACACTCCTATGAATGCTTACTCTCTGGTGGTACTCAAAACTTCCTTTTCACGCGAATTCGAACCAAGAACATTAGGGGTGGGTCGCAGTAAGAAAAATAACTTTTTTCCCAAACTGAGCTTAATTTGATTTCGCAACATGCAACCTTAACTTCTATTTTTCCATTTGCCTGCTAATTCCAGTAGGCTTGCTTCATTTCGGCATAAAAATGAACGAAAATTCGTTTAAATTTTCTGTTAACATTTTTTTATGCCAACTGAATATGTACATACATGTAAAATGTGTTTATTAATTAATAAGATAATGTTACTTAATTGAATGTAATGTTTGATAATGTTTAACAATAGACACTTCGGCTGACGAACACTGCTTTTCTGCTGCTGTTCACGTTTATTCTCTTTCAGTCCCAAAAAACGTTGCGACTCTTACAACTGCTCAAGGCGTCTAGCGCTGCACACTTTTTACTCCTGCTTGTGTCATTGACAACTTACTCGCTGCTATTTAGGCTGGTGATCGATCAGCTATTCGGTCGCAACCAGTGCTGGGTCGTCAGCCATTACAGGGCTACTACTTGTTACATTCGGCCGTTCTGACTACCGGAGTCTGACCCAGACGACAAACAATCCTCGTTCCAATTAATATATCTCCACAACTTCATGTTGTTCGCACTTGTTGAAGTAACATTAGGACCTTCCACTTGAGCCGGTTTCTTAACATCTATCGACCATTCCACTTCACTTTTGCGACTTCATACAGGCCCAAATACGTGGTAGCAAGTTTTCTTCCAGCTACGAACTGCGTGCGTTTTATTGCAACCAAATCGCCTTCTTTGTACACGCTCTCGCTTTTGCGACTTATGTTATAGCTCTTCTTGTATCTTTCTTGTGCCTTCTCAATCTGATTCCTAGCTTCCTTGCGTATTCTTGTTCTTTCATCGTCGAAATAATTACGAAGCTCTTACTCTAATACCTAAAGCAGCTTATCGCCAATTTTGTTTCTCATGTTTACACCAAACATAAGCTGAAACGGCGTGATTTTTGTGGAGCAGTGTACGTGGGAATTTATAGCCCTCTCAACTTGAGGTACAAATTTGTACCATTTGGACATATTGTCTTCAGATAACTTAGCGATGATTGAGAGAATACATCTATTGACTCGTTCAACTTGGCCATTACCCCGTGCCACTCCAGTTGTTGTTCATTCGAGCTCGATTCCATTTTCCCCGACGTAGTTTTTGAAAACTGTAGAAGTAAACGCGGCGCCTCTGTCGCTGACGATACGGACTGGGTAAACGAAGACGGCCGACCTTTCTCCTAGGGCTTTTAGAATTTCATCGCAGCCCGTGCTCGGTGTATTGAATAGCCAGGTAAACTTGGTAAAAGCATCGACAACCACGAAAATATATTTGTACCGCTTAGGCGCTGAATCCATTGGCCCCAAGTATGTATTTGCAATGCAGTGTAGCTGTCCTTCCTGTTGTCCAAGCTTCTTATTACAAATGATACATTTAATACAAGTGTTTATAACATGAGCGACCTTGTTCTCCAAATGGGGAATCCGAAATTGTTGTTCTATGGAATAAATCGTCTTTTTAAGGAGTAGTGACCAACATTGTGTGCATCACTTATAACTTCGTGCTCCAATGCCTTTGGCACGACCAGCAAATCATTACCATTAACTTGATTATAGTAAATTCCACCCTTGAGTTTGAAGTCTTTGTAGAGACGTGTCTTCAACACTTCCAGAACGGTACTGATGAATTCATCCTTCTGTTGAGCGAATTTCAGGCGAGCGGAGATCTCTGATGTTACCTTGTAGACATCGTGAGAATAACGACTGAGACTGTCAACGTGCCTCATTCGGTCACCAGAACGATGTTCCACTTGGTAATCGAAGTCCTGCAGGCAAAGTATCCACTGCGCCACCTCACGTAGCACATCCTTTTTTCTTACAGTCTGCGTGAACGCTGTGCAATCGGTTACCAATTTAAATCGAATGACTACCAGGTAATGTCGAAACTTCTCAGTAGCGAGATAGGCCGCTTTTTCTTCTAATATATAGCTATGGCGTTTCGAATCGGCTACTGACGTACTCTTGCTCCAGTAAGCTATTGGGTGGAGCTTATCCTTAAATTCTTGCAGCAGTATTGCACCAAAGCCATCCTTTGATGCATCTGTTTGGAGTTCCATTCGTGCGTCTCTGCAATATAAGCGTAAAACTGGCTCTTGAGACAAAACATTTTACAGGTGGCTCATAGAGTTTGTCTCTGCTGCCTCAAACTAAAAGGCTGCATCTTTCTTCAAGAGATCGGTCAATAGACGAGTGATATTTGCATAACCTCTGATGAACTTTCGGAAAAATCCCGTTAGGCCCAAAAAGCATTGAACACCTTTAATATTTATGGGATAAGGAAACTTCCGAACAGCCTGTGTTTTCTCTTGGCCAGGCCAAATTCGACCATTTTCGACTATGTGTCCCAAAAAGTATATTCTACTCTAGAGGAAATGACACTTTTTCCATTTAATCCGTAGCTTGTATTTGGCAGCCTCACGCAGCACCGTTTTCAGCTTGGAAACACATTCATCACTTGTTTGTGTATATATGATAATATCATCAACGTATATTTGACATCATGACATCTTGAGCGATAAAATCTTGAAATACGCAATTGATGAAGTGACTAAATACATCTGCAGAATTGCGACTGGACTCTTCGATTGGAACATGCAGAAAGCTATTTTCTAAATCCACGACAATGCAGACTTTAGCTGATTTAAGTTTTTCTATAACTTCGTCCATTAGTGGCACCGGAAAGCAGTCCCTAAGTACCATGCCGTTAAGTTGGCGGAAGCCAACACCATCGCACTTAAAGCATTTTGTATCGACGTTGCAATCCTTTCTCATATGCTCTGTTGATCCACAATTGAAGCATCGAAGCAGTTTACTAGCACGGGATCTATTTTTCTGGCCACCACTATTGGTCAGCTTGTTTCTCACCAGCTCATTTTCGCTCGTACACTTCCCATTTATCTCTTAGCTCACGATACGATTTGCAACTGTACATATTAAACTTGTATTCACTTTTGATGTTCAGTCCGTCCACTATATATGCAATGACTGAATCCTAATCAATTTGACCCAGCGCATAATCTTTTTCATATGTAACACGTGTTGAAGGAAGTTCTCATCCTTCCTTTACTTTCTTTCGACCAACCTTGCATGCGCTTCTGTACTTTTCAGCGTACACTTAAATTCCGCTATAAACACATTCTTTAGCTGGTTGTATGTACTGACCATGACCGATTCTAAAAACAGTTTAGCCATCTTGGTCATTTTTCCTCGTGCTTGTACATACTTTTGCTTTTCATTTAATTCATACGCATTTGCGTTCTGCTCAAAGTTTGTAAGCCATTGCTCGACTGGAATAATTTCCAGGTCAAAATCAGGCACTATTTGCTCAAAATTGTCTATTGATACCTTCGGCTCATTTTACATTCTCTGATTTACTTCATCTGCTTGTATTTTTAGAGTAAGCAATTGTATAATCTGTTGTAGGCTCTGGATGTTTACTTCATTTGAGCCACCACCACCAATTGCACCGATTTCTTCTCTTCCGTTGTTTCCCTTTACAACACCATCGTTTTCAGGCATACTCGCAATTGCCGCTTGCGATCGAGTCACAACACCATACTGTCGCTCCTTTTTCCCATCAACTCAAACGTCTTCGTCGCTCATACTTTCGTATTCACATCCAGAGGATAACGTAATACTTCTCGAAATTTCGTTTGTTTTCTGCTGCTCCGTTTTGAATTCTGCTTCTGCTTTGCTGACTCTTCAGCTTTCTTTTCTGCCGTTTCAACTTTCCAACTTTGCGTATACAGAATTCGAACTGTTCAACTTCCAATATTACATATCGTGGACACTTACTATAACTGAAAGCCACATATGTATATTCCGCACTTTAACAACTTTTACGAATCACTCTCTTTCACGAGCACAAAACTTCTTAACATCTGTATTTGTTTTTATGTATATAATTTTGGCTTAGGTTGAGCCCCCAAATGTAAAATGTGTTTATTTATTTTAGAGTACACTGTCTATTATAGAAAAATAAATCGACTATTGTACAGATTAATATTTAGGACAAGTGGGTGAATTTTAATTTTACAATCAGTTTGTAAAGTAGTGTTGTGACTGGAATTTAACAATACATGTATTTTAACAATAAATAAACAATTAAAGAATACACCAATTAACAATGAGTAAGTAATGTAATGTAGTAATATGTGTTATGTGAGGTCCACTGGTCTCACTCTTTTTAGCCTACGTTGCCGAGTTAGTTCATCTAATGGTAAATTATTCACACCATCGTTCGAATGCTGGGAAAGTTTGGTTTGGTATTTTCTGCTTAAATTGATTATTTCCTCATCTACTGTCGTAATTCGTAGGTCTCGATGAAGGTCCGTGTTGGTGATATACCATTGGACTTTTGTGATGGTGCGAATAATTTTTGATTGTTGCCTCTGGATTTACTTTATATTTGATTTTTTGGCAACTTCCCATATTTCGGCTCCATATGTCTAAATTGGTTTAATAATTCTATTATAGATTAGGAGCTTGTTTTTAAGTGAAATTTGAATTTGGTTTGAGCAGCCAGTGCAGTTGTCTTACTTTCATTTTGATTTGGTCACGCTTTTTTTGTATATGGTGTTTCCAGTTTAGTTTACTGTCAATATATAATCCTAAGTACTTGGCTTCTTTTTGAATGGTTCCGTCGTCTCCGTCAGTATGTATATGGATTGGTGTGAATCTAGTCTTAGTAGTGTATATAACTTGTATTGTTTTGTTTTTGTTTATTTTAATATGCCACTTTCTAAGCCAGTCAAGTGTTTTATCAAAGTCTACTTGCAGTATTTATGTTTTCGACGAATTGTGAGTGGGATATGGTACATCTGCTGTGTATAGGGTATATAATAAAGGTCCTAGCACACTTCCTTGTGGAACTCCTTAATTTATTTCTTTATGGGTTGAGCATTCGTCTGAGTATTTAACTAAGAAGTATCTACCTGTGATATATGATGTTAACAGATGTGCTATGTTTTGAGGGAATATATTGTTAAGTTTCCATTTGAGTCCTTTATGCCAAAACTTGTCAAAAGCTTTTTCCACGTCCAAGAAGAGTCCAACACAAAATTTATTATCGTCAATGTCATTTAGAATTTTGTGCGTAACTATGTGCACTTGTTGTATCGTTGAGTGACTTCTTCGAAAACCTTATTGGTGATTTGGAATGATGTGCCTGCGTTCTAGCAGTGGCAATAGTCTACTTCTTCATATCTTTTCGAAGATTTTTGAGATTACAGGGAGTAGACTGATTGGTCTATAAGACTCTGCTATTAATGCGTCCTTGCCTGGTTTCGGGATTGCAATAACCTCAGCTACTTACCAGACTCTCGGAAAATAGTTTAGTCTGAACATAACGTTAAAGATGTTTCTTAGATATTCTATAGCTTTTACAGGTAGTTTTAGGAGTTTCCCATTTATTTTCTCATATCCAGGGGACCTTTTTTCCTTTATGTCAATATTAATGCATTTTCTTATTTCTCCTATGGTGGTATTTTCATGTTTTATATGTTCTGAACCTCTGCTAATATCTGTGCTCAGCTGTGGATCATCTGAATTGGTGGCGACTTCTGTAAAAACCCTTTCGAAAGAGTCTGGTAATACTTTAGCTTTGTCCAAGTTCGTCTTTGCCCATAACCCGTTTTCCATTTTTAGAGGAGCCTGATGATTACTTTTATTTGTCCATCCTTTAGTAGCTTTCCATAAGGAGTAGTCCGTTTGACTCGTGGGTGTTAAGCTCTTGAGATATGATGTTAATTGTTTGTTTTTTAATACCTGAATCATTTTTTTAACCTCTTTAGTTGCCTTGTTGTACTGTCCTTTTGTGTCAGCAGATCTTGTGGTTGACCAGGTTTTCTGTAGTTCAAATTTTTTATTTAATAGTCGTCGTAGTTAAGGTTGTGTGTAGAATGTCCAATTTTCCTGCTTCTTTTTTGGTGTCGATTGTATGACTGCTTTCATAATGGTGTCATTCAGGAATACTATCGCTGACTCGATGTCCTCATATGATTTAACAGGGATGTCGGTCATTAAATTAATGTCAATGTATTCCTTATAAGTATGCCAGTCAGTTCTGTTGATGTACGAAAGTCTGTTTACAGTTGTAGGGGTGACGTGCGAGTCATATATTAATTCTATAGGGTTGTGGTCTGACGAGAGTTCGAATCGTGATAAGATTTTACATTTCCGAATGTCCAGGTTCTTTGTGATGAAAAAATCTATCAAGTCAGGTGTTTTATTAATATCTGTTGGCCAATATGTTGGTTCGCCTGTACTCAAGTATTTTGAGATTGTGAACTGCATAGCGCTGAGGAGATTATTGCCTTTTTTGTTCGTTAGCCTCGATCCCCACATAGTGTGTTTCGCGTTGTAATCACTGGCTGCAATGAAGCGTTGTCCAAGATAGTTGAGGAAATTCTTATATTCTGTGTCTGTAATATTATGCTTTGGTGGGCTATATACAGCAGATGTTGTGAGTGGTCCTACGCGATCATTAATTTGAATGTTCGTCGCTTGTATGTAGTTATGCTGATAAGGCTCTAGCCCGTCGTGCTTTATGCAATTCTTAATAATTATGGTTGTTCCACCGTGCGCTGTGCCATCGAGGTGGTTTGTGGTATACATTTTGTACCCTCTAACTTGTACGAAGTGTTTGTTTGTGCAATGTGTCTTCGAGATTAGGGCTATATCAATGCTGTTGTCATGAAGAAGTATTTGTAGTTCGTCAATATGGTTTTTCAGTCCGTTTGCATTCCAAGTTATGATCCATAATTTAGTTTCCATTTTGTTTGTCCATCTTCGATATGAGAATTGTTATGACGTTTATCATATTTACGACTTGTTGAAACAATTGTTTCATCAGGTCTTTCATCTCAGTAATATCAGTATTTGTGTCAATGCGTCTACTTATGTATTCATTGGTTGGATTCGTAAGTTGTTCCTTCTTATTCTTTTCGCCATTATTGTTGTCACTCTTATCATTAGCTACTTGAGTACTCAAGTTTTGAGTCTCGCTTGGAGCTACTGCTACTGTCTCAGCCGGAACTTGGTGGCTAATTTAGTAGTGTGGTTATGTTATAAATATCATTGTTGTTTTTTTTCTTTTTCAATTCAATGAAGAATAATGGAAGCGGTTTGTTCGTGTCTTTTTGTTATACATTATGGATGTTTATGGCTTCATGCCCTAGGTCGAGAAGTTCATTTTTTATTTCGTTAATGTCAGTGGCGTGGTGCATGTTCCTGAGCACTACTTTAAATCCACGTTCTTCCTTCGGTTTGAACGTGTAGTATTTCGTTCTGTGCTCTTGCAGCATCTTAATAACTGTAGAGTAACTGGTAGAATCTTTCGTTTGTATTCGCACCTCATTATTTTGCAGCGTTTTTAAAATGTAATTATGTTTAATTAAATTTTTTAGAGCATTGCTAAGAACGCTAATTTGTTCGACGTCTTGAACATATATTGGCGGTGGCTGAACTGATTTGATATTTTTTTGTGCTGTCAAATTTGTTGCATCAGAAACACTTTCCGCACCACTGTTCGCCTGATTGTCATCGTCTTGAGAGAGGAGAACGAACCTATTGGTTGTGATTGGGGCGCTTAGCCGGTATTGTTGCAGTATTGTTTGCGTTCCGTTACATGTTGTTTTGTTCAGCACTGTTATTAGGAGATTGTTTGCTCCTATTTCTCTTTAGGCAGATGATACAGCTGATCGTGTTGCCATGGTGGTTGTTATAGTTGTTGTTGCTGATGTTATGAACACTCCAACAGAAGTCAGAGCGAGTGTTGTTGTAGTAGTTGATGTAGTTGATGTTGTCGGAAAAGAGGAGAGCGGCGTCGTTGGTGAAGCACATTTTGCACTCCACGACAGAGGCTGCATTTTACCTGTGGCCATAGAGCCCTTGATAGTTAGTTGTGCGGTAGAGCGAGAGGTTGCGATTGCTTGTATTGATGATGCGATTTCACTTTTGGGTGTGAAATTGTTTGCTGTATTGGGGGAGAGTATGAACGCTCTCTCACGAAATTAGCGGTAAGTTAAGCTTGGTTAGATTATCTGTTGTTGATGCAGTTGTTTGCACTGTCGGATGATGTGATAAGATATGCGTTATTGAAGCTCTTGCTCTTTCAACTTGGGGTACTGCGTTCAACAGGCATTCCTGAGTCCAGAACAGCATTGACTCTTTGTTTTACCAGTTGTTGTTTTACTTTTCGTTTAGTTAAATTTGGAGTGTGAGAGTAGATGACAAATCGACATAACACTTCGAATTCAGTTGACCGAGTGAAGGTCAAGGCGACTACTGCTGCACACTTTTTGCTCCTGCTTGTGCCGACAACTTACTCTCTGCTATTTAGGCTGGTGATCGGTCAGCTGATCGGTCGCAACCGGAGCTGGATCGTCAGCCAATACAGGGCTACTACTTGTTACATACATATAAGCTTAAAATAAGATAGTTAGGGTTGTATATTGATGACTACAAAGAAAAACAATCACTTCGCATGAGAAGTCAAGTCAGCCACACATAACATATGTAGCGCGCTCACGCTTTTTTGCATTGAACTCACAAACACCAACACAAAATGGAGAAGGAGCATAGCAGAAACAGTAAAAAATGTTACTACGTTTTAATGCTCGTTGTTTGTTCACTTTCACTGTAGTCATAAGAGGGCACACCAAAGAGTATCCATTCATATATAGGTTACATTTCTCCCTTAAAAAAAGGCGGGAGAAATTTGTCAGGCACGATTAGAATCGGACACTGATTCTGTACATCAACGGAATTGTTGGCTATTCAACTTATGCAGCGTAACATATTGCTGTTGGTTTGCTTTGATTACAAATTTTGCTTTGCGCGATTGATACTCGAACTTCGCGGAATGTGAGTATTCCTCGTTCAGTCAAACTTCCAAATCTCGAAACACCATAATGAATAACAAAAGTTCGAGTTATGGGGATATTGGAGTTATAGAAGACATATTCTATTGACTTTTCGCTATAAACGCACTCAATTCGAGTTATGGAGATATTCAACCTATAAAAGTGCGACCTGTAGAAATTCGACGGTAGTTAGAAATTTAACTTGGATTTTTTTGGTCTGTTCAATGAATGTGCATTCACTGTAGTTGCTCTTGAAATGGATTTTGTTTTCTGCCACAACCGAAAATTGTCTTGAAATTGAAGTTGAAATCAAAAACCAAAACTTGACATTGTGTGTGTGAACTTGATGTGTAGGTATAGTGTGTGTATGAGATTGTGTTGGTTTTCTTTGTCTCCCTTTTGTGCGAAATGTTCTAAGTTTAAGTGTGTTGTGTAGGTATAGTGCGTGTATAAGATTGTATTGGTTTCTTATCGTGTGTGTCACTCGCACTATCACCAGTTGAGTCTCGAACGCAGGATAAACAAAAGTATCCAGCAATCGAAAAGCTGGAATTACTAACGTCGGAGAATACGGTAACACGCCGCAACAACATTAGATGACAACCAGCGCAAACATCAAACAAATACCACAGAAGTGGGAAGAGCGGCTAAAGAGCGAGTTTACACCCAACGTGGGACCAAAACCACTGCCTATAGAAGAGTATAGACGAAGGCAGCAAAATCCTAAGCAGCAACAACAACCAACAGCAGAAACCAAAAAGAAAATAAAAGGGGGCAAAAACTTTCAGAAGCGGAAAGAAATCGCAATCAGAAACTACTAGAGCCCAAGAAGGAGGCGAAAATCGCTATAAAGCAGTAAATCAACCAAGCGAGGAAGAAAAAGCAACACAAATAGCAACAACAAAAATAAATACAATGGAATTTGAGGACGCTAATAAAACTCAAACAGAAAATAGAGCAGTTGAAAAAGTAGTAAGGCTACACGAGATGCAACTACAAAGCCGACAGAACGAGGCTCAACTAGAGCAGTTGCAGATGCAAAAGGAGATAATGCAACAATAACACCACCAGCTACAACAACCACAATCATTACAACCGTAACAGCAAACGCATCAGAATAGACTTGGCCTAGCACCAAAAGACATACTTGGCCGATTCCTGCAGATCCAAACACTGACCAACGTAGATTACCTATCGGTAATTATAAATACAGTGGACCAGGTAATTTCATTATGTGGAGAGAACGCGGAGACAACGCAGAACTTGCTTCGTTCGGAACAGGCATAATTATTAACGAGAAACTACGTGGAGAATCAGCAAGAGCATATGCCAACTGCCTAACAACTCTGGATAGACAGAAGTCAAAAACACACTGAAGAGCTACTTTAAACTAAGGACTACCTTCGCAGAGCTGATAAATTATTGAACGATAGTTAAAGTTAGTAAATTGAGAGAACTGTTCTCGATATTTCTAAAGATAAAAAACGATGTAAACACACTGTATGAGTTAGAAAATAAAATACCTTTTACATACGAATATATGTACGTCGATAGGGATTTAGTAAACATACTGCTAGAAGAAATTGACGGAATGGCAAGGACATATGTCGACTAAAACATGAAATTAGAGGACATTATAACTATCTACCCTATATTAAAACTTTTTAACGATCGTAGAGCAATAGACAACCCTAACCACATTAGTAGAAAAAATCACAACACAGGTAGCTACAGACCTACTGATAGTACAAACACCTACAACAACAATAGCAACTATAATTCAGGTTACAGAAATAAGAATAAAAACCAACAATATCATAATACAAACCCACGCGGGAATGAGTATAACAACAATAACAATCAAACAAACCATATTAACAACCCGTACAAAAGCCAAAATAAACACAAAAACAATATAAGCCGTAACAATAACAATTCAACTCAAACTCGAATCTTACACATGAGCGTGAGAATTCGCGAGTCGCATGTTGAACTGCGAGGTACCAAAAACAACGTTCATGTCACTGAGTCTCACTGCACTAGATGTCACTGTTAAGTCATCTCTATCTGCAACAGGTCTCACTCATAACCAAGAAATGCATATTTTAAAACACTCACTACTTCTGTGCACACGACCACAGCTATTCTAACCACAACTACTACCACTACAACGACAGCGCCTATAATGATATCTGAGGAGCAACATTACTCAGCTGTTACTGACAGTTTTGATGAGCACTGCTTTCAAACAAAATGAGTAAAGCGAAAGTTCAGTAAGACACATCTCTACTCATTGGTAAGCATCCAAATCAACGTAGCTACAGCTCAGGCAATGCCATATTGACGGCTTAAGCTGGCATGGGAAAGACTCTACCAATCGTTTCAGTGTACTGGCTTCTGCGACTAATGAGGACATGGATGATGCATCCGAAGCCGACAATATGTCGGTCGGCTTCGTTGGCTCTCTTTCTCCGCTAACAAACATATCTACAGCGAGTGGGCACAAAAGTAGTATTTGCAAAATATGTCCAATACCTTTGTCGACCCAGTTAATATTGACACAAGAACTTCGGTGGGAGGTGTTACTCAGGTCTATGCCAAGGATTGAGGCACCTACCGCGTAATCCAAAGTAACCTTGACAAACTTAATGTCGAATATTTCAAGTACAAGCTGGAAGAAGAAAAGCCTTAGACAATCGTTATTAAGGGCTTGCATTTCGACACACACCCTGACCAAAACGCTGACTCGTTCAAGAAATTGGGTCATAAAGCTACAAATGTGCACTGCCCCATAAACCGCTCCACCGGATTACCAATGAACCTCTTCTTTGTTAGCATTGCTCCTGGCAGTATTAAAGATGAGCTTAAAAACATAAATAAACTGGTTGGTCAAAGGGTTACAATTAAGGAGGCTCGTAAAAAACAGGATGTGAAGTAGCGCCGTCGATGCCAAGACTTTATCCACACTGCCTGGTATTGCAGACAAACTCCGACCCGTGTACCTTGTGGCGATGAACCTAAATCGACTCACTGCATACGCCCGATAACGGATCCCGCAACGTGTGAAAACAGCGACCAGGAGAACCTTGCATGTTATAAGGGCTGCCCTGCGTATTTCAAATATATCAAAAGAAGTCAGCGTAAGGCTCCTAAATTCAAGCGTGGATTATCCCACACCTGTGCAAACCGGAATCCAGCGTTCTAATCTGCATCAGTCTACTTTTGTGCAACCTATTGGACCTAGGTATGCCGAATTTGCTGCAGGCAACCGATATATTGCGACTCATAATAAGCAACAGCAGCAGCCGCACAACCAATTTCCCTCACTACCACTCAGCTAAACAACGTTGCTGTCATTCTCAGCTCGCTGCTCGTGTCCTTCAACTATATCAACGAGTCACCAGAAACGTATCCAACAAGATGCGAGAACTTGAGTGTTTCGTACAGCTGCATGATATCCACATTATCTTACTGTCCGAAACGTGGTTGACTGGCTATAAATCTCCCAAGTTATACTGTTACTCATCCTAAGCAGCAAACTCACCAGATTCACTCAGTCGAAAAGCTGATGCTGCAATTTTAATCAGAAGACACATTCAGCACTTTGGAACTGCTCCTCAAGGAACCAATGCTTTCAAGTTGTGTTCAACGGCGAAATCGGTGCGGTTTACTGGCCGTCTCATGCTGTCTGTACCACCAATATAGTCAACAGTCTAATTAGTTCTATGGACAGAAAATTTATACTATGCCGAGATTGGAACGCTCACCATCAACTGGGGATTCTCCCGCTCTAATGCTAGGGGGCGTGCCCTGGTTGATCAGGCTCTTGCAGCATTGGAACCATGCCTCAGAGCTGCTCAGATCCCAGCTCAATAGCCAGCGAACAGAGCAATTTTATTATATGCTGGAAAACATGTCTACGCAGAGGAATGCTGAGTTCTGCTTATGGAAAGCCACACGCAACTGCACATGACATCCTATTAGGCAGTTGCCCATAAGCGATGAAAATGGAAGATGGTACCGCTCTGTTGCTGAGCAAACCAACTCCTTTGTCGCATATTTAGAACGTCGATTTCAGCCAAGAGACCTTGTACAGCCAGAAGAGGTAGGGCAAACTGAACAATTCCTGTCCACGCCCACACAGTTGGACCCACCTGTGAGCCCATTCACGGCCGATGAAGTTAGGGCTGACATTCGACGTCTAAAATCTAATAAAGGTCCAGCTCATGACCTTTATTATTGTGTGCAATCGCATCAAGGCGCTACCACTGAATGCTGTACTTGTTATAGTGGCGATTCTCAACGCCATAATGAGTACACAGCATTACCCCACAGCCTTGAAGTCAAAAATCGTCTCTATGGTCCATAGGATTGGAAAATCTGGAGATGACCTCGCATCCTATCGGCCTATCAATCTCCTGCCCTCCTTATCGAAGGTATGGGCCAAGGAAAGAAATCTTACTCCCAACCACGAATTCGGATTTCGAGCGGAACATGGTAACATGGAGCAGCTGCATAGAACCACCGACCACATACTAAAAACGTTTGACAGGAAGAAGTTCTGTAATGCGATATTCCTGGATGCTGCCAAGTTATTTGATCGCGTATGGCAACAGGGGCTCCTGCACAAAGCTAAATCCTCCCTCCATTCGACGTTCTTTGCTATGATACGATACAACTTGGAGGATCGATCCTTCAGCTTTAAAGTGCGGGTGACGCTGTCTCGCCCTCATCTTGTGGGTACAGGTGTTCCTCAGGGAAGTGTGCTGGGACCTTTCCTATACTCACTATTTGCTGCTGACATGCTAATGACTGATGATACAGCCCTCGGAATACCGCCCAGGTCCCTGCTTATGGCGTCATATGCGGATTAAGTTTGTGTCATGGTGAGCAACTCTTCCAGCACTACCAGCGCTCTTGTCCTACAGAATTATTTGTACTAGCTGACAGCCTGGGCACGGAGGTGGAATGTCCAGCTCAACCCGAGAAAAGTACAAATGTTTGCTTCACTCTCAGAAGGAGTATCCCTCCTCCCATCTCGGTTAACGGTGTGATGTTGGAACTCAAAACAGAAGCAAAGTACTTGGAGCTAATCCTGGACAAACGACTCACATTTCCGAGACCAATACAAGTCACAGTAGCGACCTATAGAAGCAGACTGCGTCGTCTCCATGGGTTATTAGGTAGCAGAAACCGACTGTCCTTGCAGAGCAAAATAACGGTCTACAGCCAAGTTGTCGCGCCTATATGGCGATACGGCATAAATATAGGGAACGGCGTCTAGGACTCACCGTACAAAACTTCAAAAGTTTAAGAATTATGCTCTACGCACAATCACCGTATGTCCTTGGTACGTCACGAATAGCCGTATACACCATGATCTCAACGAAATAAATCTACACAGAAGTAGATATAACAACAGATTAAGAAATCATTCAAACAGATTGGCTAGGACACTTGTCCACTCCACACCTACACATCGGCTAAAAAGACGGCATTTCAGACTACTACTGTCATAATCTTAAGATATAGACGTGTTAATAAAATATAAACTCTGTATATAATAAATATTACTAGTTATATACCTAATCTTAAGATTTGTATGTGTAAAAATTTCTGTATATAATTATTATTAAGTAGTAGCTATATAGCTGGCGATTTTAAGTATACGAGCTGCTTAATAGGGTGTCGGTCCCCTGATCTGAAACAGTTATAAAATTTTAGAGATAAAAAAAAAAAAACCCATGAGCGTGGATAAATAGAACTCCAGAGTTAGTAATAACACAAATGGAAGTGGAGACATTACAGGACACCCAAAATTCAGCAGAAAAAGGAGTAAATTTTCTCATATCGCCTCAAAGTCCACACTTTCTATAGTAACGCTACCAATAGATAGACAGAAGGTTGTAATGCCTAATTGGAACGGGGTCAGTTACAACCATCTTACGCTCCACAAAATTAAATCACCCTTTAATACCCCTCACCAAAGCATATTTTTTCAAAACACTAAACGGGACTAATACAGTGACTCATTCAGTGACAACACCATTCCCCGAGGAATTCGAGTGTTTAGGCACCCCTCAATAGAAAATAATCGGTTTTCCAAATAAAAATTTCTCTGGCATAATTGGCCAAAATTCCTTAGTACCACTAAAAGCGACAATAAACAACGACCAGGGATTCATGCAAATCTCAAATACAAAGTTGTACTTCGAGAAATACGATTATCCGGAGATGATCGAATCTGTTCCATAGAGCAGGTACCAAAAAATATTTCAAATATTTTTAACTTAAATCACCTCAATAGCGAAGAACGTCGGTTAACTTCAAAATTACTTACCGAGTTCGACAACCTTTTTTTTCAAGAAAGGCGATAAACTTCAGCAAACGAAGTGAGCCACGAAATAGTAACCACGATAGGTAGGCCACTATATTGAAAAACATAAAAATACCCTCAGGTACACGAGGAAGAAATAACTAAGAAATAAAAGAAATGCTCGAACAAAATATCATAAACGAAAGCAACTCCCCATACAACAGCCCATTGTGGATTGTCGAGAAAAAACTCGACAGCTCTGGAATGAAAGAATGTAGAATTGTCAGAGATTATCGAAACTTGAATGAATTCACGGTGGATGACAAATATCCAATACCGAACCTGAATTCACTACTTGATAAACTAGGCAGGGCACAATATTTTACAAATTTTGATTTAGCAAAAGGCTTTCACCAAATCAGAGTAAAAGAGTGAGATAGGAAGGAAACAGCTTTTTGAACGCCATCAGGGCGCTACGGGCTCGTACGAATGCCGTTCGGCATGAAGAATGCTCCTTCTACTTTCCAACGATAATGAATACGGTCCTGAGAGACCACATTAGTAAAATTTGCTTCGTATATATGGACGACATTCTGGTCTTTGGAACCTCACTAATTGAGCACATGACCAACTTACAGAAAATATTTTAGCTCTCAGAGGAGACAGCCTTAAAATACCGGTGGATATTTGTGATTTCTTAATTTCTAGGAAATATCCTAACCAACCAGGGAGTAAAGCCAAACCCCGACAAGGTAGAAATCATACAAAAGCTGAAATTACCAACTACTTCCAGCAAATAGTCTTTCTTAGGTATAACCACAGATTCGAGTAACTTCGCAATCGGAGCCGTCGTCCCAAGATGGTCACCCTCTCGCCTATTCCTCTAGGACACTAAACAAACATGAGATAAACTACGCAACCCTCGAAAAAGAACTTTTGGCAATAGTTTGGGCGGTAAAATATTTTATACATATGGAAGGGAGTTTGATTTAGAAAGCGACCACCAGCCACAGAAATGTCTAATCGCTAAATACTTGGGCAAAGATATAAGCCCAAGGCTACAGAGATGCCTACTAGAATTAGGAGAATACAGTTTCACTATAGAGTATATAAAAGCAAAACTAAACAAAATAACAATGCCGACTTTCTTAGCAGGCTGAAGGATGACGAAATACTCCAAAACGCAACAGCAAATAGCTACCAAGAGCCACCCACCATCCAACCAAACGAAGTATTTAACGGATATGAGGGGGAGGACAGACGATCAATGGAAGTACAAACAGTCCATTCCCAAGAAGAAGATCAAGGCTACACAAACCCAACCCTGGAAACGGTCGTTAACAGATTTAAGACACAAATAGTCATCATTACAGAAAAAACAACAAATATCTCAGACATATTCGGAAACAAACGAATATATTTGGATACAGAAGATCTACGGCAAGAAAACGTTTCAAACACTCTTAGAAGAGAAATCAAAGCAGGGAAAATAGGAGTATACAATGAATTAAGCGACCATGATTACAATAAAATACAAACAGAAATAATACAAGAGTTTGGTGGAGATAATAAACTAAAATTTATTAAGTGCACTAACTACGCAGAAGACGGCGAAGATATGGAACAACTTAATAAACAAATAGCCTTGTTCAATAAAAATGAAAGCGGGCATTGTGGCATAATCGCAACATACCATAAGCTGAAAAGCAAAATGTACAATCCAAATCTCAAAGAACAAATCAACAAGATAATAAATAATTGCATATTTGTAATGGAGACAAATATGACAGGAATCCAATAAGAGAAAAATTCGCCAATACCGAACACCGACGACAACAAATGAAATCATTCATGTCGATACTAACGTCAATAGTAAGTATTCGTTCATAATCTTCATCGACAAATTTTCAAAACACGCAGTGTGCTTTCCACTACCAGGTAGGAATAACGTGACAATTGTGGATCATATCCAACAGTTCCTAGCAATCAAGGGCAAAGTAAAAAAAAATCGTCTTCGGCAACGAATTCAACTCAACCAACGTTAATGAATTTCTTCGAAAAGAAGGCATCGAATACCATGCCACCAAACCCAATAGTCACACGGGAAACAGCGATATAGAAAGGTTAAACAACACTCACGGAGAAAATAAGAACGTTAAACATAGAAGAGAAGTTAGTTATCATCACCCAAATGAACAGGACGGTGCGCTTTTACAATGACAGCAATTACAGCACCATCAAATGCACACCAATCGTAGTACAAAATAGTAGAATCAACCACGAGATAATATGAAATAAGACACATCAAACAAAAACAAAGAAGATTAATAAAATAAATGAAAAAAGAGAAAATTACCAGGAAAATAGAGAGATAGGATTTATAAAGAATTACAGAAATCTTAAGCACAACGAACAATCAAAGTTTAGAAAAAAGCCATCAGAAAATGTTCACACAACAAATACAAAACGACCACTTCAAGAACACTTCTCAAGAACACAATATTTGAAGACAGAGATAAAATATTAGAATCGGTTAAAACCATAAATAAACAAGATAATGATATAGGCAAAACATTAACGTATCACGACCAAATTATAAAATTAGACTACTTACAAGAAGAAGTAGACAAAATACTGGACACAGTAGCTTCAACAAAACACATCTTTCACCCTTCTATACTAACACCAGACGAAATAAACAAATACAACTTAGACTTTCACAAACTAAAACTCATAAGAATGGCAGCGCTATTCCAAAACAACTCTTAAAATTAAAATTCCGACTAATTATATCATTACAAATCTAACAAGCATAATACCAATTTGCAATAAACACAATTATAAAATAGACAGTAAGTTAAAAATAAAATTAAAAATAAGAACGGGTAAAAATAAGCGCCATCCTTCGGTTCGCCGCGCTGCAGCAAATGCATTAAAAATGGTAAAAATCGGAATCCTAGCGACATTTCGAGTGTTAGCAATTCTAACAGAGACGACTCAAATCTATCTGACTCCGAGTTGCGGCGGGTTCCTAATGATATCTCATGGCTACATGACAACTGTACATCAACTACGACAACAACAACAACAACAACGTAAAATGTCTCCAAGTATATAGTGAAGCATTCAAGCGCCTTACCTGAAATGTGCTCCTTCGTTGATTTGCAGAGTCAATTTTTAGCTGGCACTGCACCGGTGTCAGCTGTTTCTTTTAGCACGGTCCCGATTTGTACCACAACTGCTGCGTCAAAAAGACCACCCAGTCAACTTTCCACACACCCAGCGCTATTGATTTCTACATTTATAATAGGCTGCGTTCGGATGAGTTGTCTATCAGGACGGAGCATCAACTCTACTCTGATCATCTCCCCCTTGTGGTTGATTTTCATTCCACTCCGAAGATCAAAACAATAAAAGGACTACTGCTGCCACCTGGAACTGACTTAGCTGCATTTCGCCGAGATCTGGATGAATCTCTAAATTTAAATTCAGCTACTTTCATTGCCGCCCCCTTAAATCCACCACATGTCTTAAGAGTGCGTTCTGGACTTCCCCCAGGTATTGAGGCACTGCTGCTTATTTAGAGGAGACTTAGAAAACAGCGAGCAGGAACTCCAGAGTAGCTGAATGGGGTGGTTAACTTTATTCTTGAAGGATTTGAGGCTAAGGAGTACGTGGCAGCGTATCTTGACATAAACCAGGCTTTCGACCGAGTTTGGCACGACGGGCTGCTCAGTAAGCTTAAGAATCTCTTGCCGCCTCAACTAAGGTTAATTGTGTGCAGCTACCTTGAGAACAGGACTTTCTCAGTGGTACTGGATGGTGTGAAGTCTAGCATCAAGGCTATTTGCGCAGGTGTCCCCCAGGGTAGCGTTTTGGGGCATTTGTGAAGCCACGGCCTCACTGCAGCAATACCTGCATATTTTTGAAAATTGGACACGACGCTGGAACATTTGCATGAACAAAAACAAATGTGCCAATATGACGTACGCCTTACGCCTTACGCCTTACGCCCGGATTTCTGTCCGGGAGTTTTCATTGGAAACCAGCTGCTGGAACACCATTCAGGTTACAAATACCTGGGTGTGTATTTGGATAGGCGGCCAACTTTCAAGCCGCATATTTCAAGTATCACGAAATCCTTATGACAGAGGATTGGTAAATTGCATTGGCTTTTAACTAGCAGGAATAAATTGTTCTTGGGAAATAAGGTGAACATTTACAAAACAATAATTGCTCCTGCTTGGCGATACGGTTTGCAGGTGTATGGCATAGCAGCGAGGTTAAACATCACCAAGGTGAGAGTACTGCAGGCCAAGACATTGCTATGCTTACTGGTGCCCCTTGGTTCATGCGAACCTTGACAATGACTTAAAATGCCGAAAATTGGCAATGTGATAAATCGTCAGACCAAAAAAATATATAGAGAGGTTAAAAAATCATCCAAAGAAAGTAGCAAGGCGCCTTCTAAAACGACGCAGAATGCGAGGAGTTATGTTGGCGAGACGACTGAGAAGATCGCAACCTGCCGACCTCCGTAACAGATCTTTTTAATATTATTATACCCACACTACTATATCCACTTACTCCTTTAAGTTGTTTTGTTAATTTTTGTATATACAATTTAATTGAAGTTGTTCTAATAATAACAGAAAAATTAAATATAAAGGAAATTATAAACAAAAAATATATTAAAAAAGACAGTAAGAAAGAAAACTTTGTAAACGTAGATAATATTGCATACACGTATGAGGAAGGAAAATTGTTAGAAAAATTAAGTATAAGTAAACATTGTATTCTTTCCAATAATTTTAATCCCATTATCGACCAAGAACAGCAAGTACAATCTCTTCAGGACGACTTAATAATAGTACAAACTAAAGAGAAAATCGTAATCAAAGAACAAATAGAAAATAGTATAAAAGAATTTATAATCAAAAACAACACAAAGATATCTTACACAAATTGTACCCTATTTATACAAAATAAAAGGTACACAAATAAAAAAAAAATATGTGTACAACGATTCTACGAAGAACCCATAGAAATATACAACTTTACGGACAAAATAACATTGATGAAAATTGTAACTAAACAAGTAAGAAATATAGAAGAAATTTAGGAAATAAAAATAAAAAATGTAATAACAACTATAAGGGTAAAAGCAACCATAACCTTAGCAGTAATTATAATAACGTACATAATAAGAAACAAGAGAAAATTGTCAAAAAGCTAGTATAAAGGATCCAGGACAATCCTTCATCTAGGAGGGGAGGAGTTACGTGACAAGTCACGAACGACCAAATCCATACCCACACTAACTTATCTCTACCTGCTCGTATTTCTGGTGATCATCAACAATAACAGTTCCACTCTAAACTTTGAGGAGTGTGTCACTTTATACGTGCCCAAATCGATAGTAATTTGCGACAACAAAACCATAACAGTAAACCAAATAAAGAAACAACTGCATAAAGAAGAATTAAAATAAAATAATACCAACAACCATACATAAGAACAGTTACAACAGTTAAACGACAGGCCTTCGGCCTAATACAACAGAAAACAATGTCTAATCCACCAGACAAAAACACAAACAACAACCAGTTGAAATTCTCAATCGATAACAGTAAATCTCTCAAAAATGATTCAAACTGTCAAATTCAAATACCTGATTATAAGTAGAAGCAACAGCAACGACACTTTGTCTAATGTCTCACCCTTTCTCCTTAAGAAAGTCATCGATAATGTGTGCAACGGCGAAGGTGACGAATGTAAGCTACTGCGTAACGGTACAATTCTTATCAAAACAACAAATGTAACACAAGCCAAAAAACTTATTAAACTCACTTCTCTCACCAACGAAATAGAACTCAAAATAACAGAGCATTACTCACTCAACAGTGTCAAAGGCGTTATTTACTGCAACAACCTGAGGGACATTCCTGAAGACGAAATTGCTAAGGAGCTCAAAAACCAAAGTGTTACTGAGTGCAAAAAAATTTCAAAAACTGGACTTATTATAATAACTTTCGCCTCTCCAAACTTACCCTCCGACATCAACATTGGCTACCAAAAAGTTCTCGTACGACCATACATTCCTCTACCACTCAGATTCAATAACTACGGTAGACTTGGACACCCAACTAAAGCCTGCAAAAGCGTTAAACTCTGCCTAAACTGCGGCCTACCGGAACACGTCGACCTAGAAGCAATGGATCCATGTACCAACCTTCACTCTTGCATTAATTGCAGAGAAAACAACGTCCACAATTACCACCACAACCCTCGCCGTAGACAATGCCCTACCTGTATCAAGCATAAGGAGATTCAATCCATCAGGGTCCTCAAAAAAACTGACATAAAATCTGCGCACAAAATATACAATGATCGCCACCAACTATCCTTATCATCATCCTTATCTGGAATTGCCCGATCTTCCCAGACAACAACAAACACTAACCACAACAATACTACAATCCAACGTCAAATACAAAACTACGCTGACATCGATACGCTGCCTTATACCATACTACCAATACTTGGACTCCTCATCATCGGGCGACGCTAAACTTTTAGCTTCTCCAAAGGCCACAAATTCTGTAAGAAAAATGCCGCTACAATCTAAACCCCCTCTAAAACCTATTATAAAAAAGAGGAGATATTAGAAAACTTAATATAATTTAACATGCTTTCTCAGACCGAGCTGTGCCTCAGTCTGCCTATCCGCAGGACGTTATGTAATAACTAGATACTGCAGCAAAAATATCCACTTAACAACACTTCAAGCCGATAGTAATCTGTGGAGCAGCTCGGTCAACATACTCTCCCACAATGTTGAGTGATAGGCGTGGTTTCTTCATTTGCTTTCATGCTACAACTCAACGGTACTAATTGAGCAAACCCACACAATTTCTATACTATCTCCAATCTACTCTCCTTTATTTCCTCTATTATGGTTCTTAAGATCTTACAATGGAACTGCAATGGTTATTCCAACAATTATGATCAATTACTAATTCTCATAAAAAAATATAATCCAAAAATCATCACCATCCAAGAAACATATTTTAACTCATTTTCTAATATTCCAAATCCTATCAACTATATAATTTAAACCAACAACTCCTCGTCTGGTTTATCAGGAGGCGTTGCCATCCTAATCCATTACTCTCTACAGCACAAAAATTTTATCCTCCCTCAAGGTTTTGATTCGATTCGTGTAACAGTCTACTCAAAAATAAGGTTCAACGTTATCTGCTCATATATTCCCCCAAACAAACCATTCTCTATTAACAACCTGCGTAATGCATATGATAATCTCACACTTCCTTCGTTAATCTCTGGGGACTTTAACAGCTGGCACTCTTTATGGGGCTCGCCCGCAAACAATCGTAGGGGAAACACAATTTTCAATTTTTTAACTCAATCGCCATTCTCACGGATCCCCCACTCACTTTAGCACCCATCACTCATATAGACTCACCTTTGCTACAACTACCCTTGCGCTAGAAACAACATGGAAAATAGAATATGATCACTTTTCCAGCGATCACTTCCCAATAATTATAAATCTTTTTCAACACTCCCCCTTCCTACACTTCGCTGAAATTCAAAACTGATTTTGCAAACTGGACACTATATAAAGAATCCACAAATATCTATCACCTTCAACGCCCAGTAAGCACTAACTTAAACCAAGAATCAGCCAATATCATAAAAATCATCCGCAAAAGCGCTAATATTTCTATTCCACAAAGTACATCCAACCCACATCATAAACGTTCAGTCCCTCCAAAAACTCAAAGTTGTCAATTATCATCATTAGTACGCCCTTAAGCGCAATATATCCACTGAGAATATTTTGAAATTAAAAAAGGCGAATGCACTCCTAAAGCGCGAAATAAAATTCTCTAAACGCCTCTCACTAGAAACATACACTTCATCAATAAACCCAAACAAGTCTACATCAAAAATCTGGAGTACCATTCGTATCTTTTGTGGCTTAAAACCGTAACACTCTATACACGCCATACATAACGCCAACTCACAAACCCTGACAGTTAGCTTATAGCAGAAGAATTCGGCACCAACTAGTCGAACGACATTAACTTTTCGACTACCTTTCGCTTACACAAAACAAACCTACTCCCTACCCTCATTCCCTATATACCATCATCCTCAGCAAAAATAATTGAAACCCCAATTACTCCTATTGAACTAAAATCCGCACTATCAAAATTAATAGGTAAAACTCTAGGTCTGGACCGAATCTCCTACCCCATGCTAAATAATCTTCACCCAGCAGTCACATCACGTCTCCTCGACCAATATAATAACATTTTCAATAAATTCCTCCCACAACACTATAAACTGAGCAAAATCATCCCCATAAATAAACCTAACTCCGACAAAACTAAACTCAATAGCTACCGACCCATTTCGCTAAACTCTTGCTGCGCCAAAACTCTAGACAAAATAATTGGTAACAGTATATGGTGGCTTGTGTCCCAAAACAAATTAATCAACAGTCGGCAAACCGGTTTCAAGAGGGGTCTGATAATCTAGTGGCGCTAAATTTCCTGATCACGTCAGCCCTCTCCTCCAAAAACCACCTCTCTATCATCTCACTTGACTTCCCCAAAGCGTTTGACAAGGTAGGAATCCACTCCGCCATAGATGAGTTACATTCATGGAAAATTGGCCCTAAAATCATCACTAGCTTCATGTCTAATAAAAAAATGGTAGTATATGGAAACAACCACTTCTCTTCAGTTCTTCCTCAATTCAAGGGAATTCCTCAAGGCTCTCCCCTCTCCGTCATCCTGTTCCTTATCGCATACAACAAACTAAATAGATTAATCCTTAAACATAGACATTTCGACTTCTACGCCTACGTCGATGTTTACCTCATTGTCAAAAAAATAAATAAGTATACCTCAATAAACATAAGTCCATTAATAACAGATATCCTCTCCTGGTGTGATCATTCGGGTGCAACTCTCTCGTTTTCAAAATGCAAACATTTGCACATTTGTAGGAAGCATTCCTGTCAAGTAAAAATCTCTTCCTCTCTAGCTCCGATTGCAGACGTCAAAATCCTCAAAATCTCAGGAATCACCTTCAATCATAGATACAACTTGAACAATCACATTCTAAACCTTTTAACCTCCCTCAACTCCAGGCTAAATATAATCAAATGTCTCTCAAATTACAAATACAACTGCAACCAACTATATGTGATAGATGTCATAAAACTTTTGATTATGTCAAAAATAGATTACGGCCTTTAACTCTATGGAAACTCACCACCCTCTTTTTTAAACAAGATCAAAGTAATGTACCACTCAGCCATTAGATTTGCCCTAGAAGCTTTTAGATCTACTCCTATAAACAATATGCTTTTCGAAACCAAAATAATGCCAGAAGAAACCCGTAAGCAGCTTTCGATAGCAATGCTCATTAAACCAATACTTCTCTCAAATGACTCTCCTTTAGCAGTACCCCTCAAAAATATATCTAAATTTAAAAATCCAGCACCAAAAATTCCCTCTGCTCCCCACCGCTCTCTGTTACTCAACAGAAGTTTTGGCCTTCCAACCAAACCAATACCCTTAATCAAAAGCACTTCACACTAAACCTCCACTCCTCTGTCACCAATACCTATCTACACTAACTTCCGAAGTCTTTCACGCCACCTGTAATTTACCAAAAAGAATTCCTACTCCTTAAAGAATCCCTACACTCTCATGTATTCGTATACACAGACTGTTCCAAGTCGGACTCCGGTTCCTCCTTCAGTTTACTAATGAATAGAGCACATGATAAATTCCTCCTTCCCCACTACAGCTCGTCTTTCTCAACGGAAATCATAGCCATTCACAACGCAGTGCAGGGGGCCAAACAAGCACAAAACTTCTTTTCTTCTACTATTTGTACCGACTCACTTTTTTCATTACAAGCTATAGCCAATACTTCCAATCAATCATATTACCCCCTTACAATCAGGCAGACTCTTGGAAAAATTCACCAAAAATCAAAATTGTCTGGACCCCTGGCCACTGCAACATCACCAGAAACGAAGAAGCAGATAAAGCTGCTAAAGGTGCATTCAAATTACCTCTCATTTTCCAAGAAAACCACAATATAACTGATATCATAAGACACATTAAAACACACTTTAAAACAGAACTGAACTCACTCATTGCTTCCACTAATACCCCAACAAATTATACAACACTCCAAAAAGCACCATTTACGATTACGGTCGCCTACTACTTGATCAGCCTATACATCGTCGTTTACTCTCAAAAATCATTCGGCTACGTCTCGGCCACACCAACCTTACTCACTGCCACCTTTGCGACCGCTCCAACTCATCATCCAATATCTGTAAATTCTGCAACTCGAATACACCTATCTCAGTAAAACATGTTTTCTCTGATTGTCACTTCTTCCATAGAAATAGAATCAAAACTCTTAGCCACCTTGACACTCTTACAATCCTTTTTAATCCTTCCAAAGATAATTTACCCAAAATCATTAATTTCCTAAAATCATCTACTTATTAAGTCAATTATGAAATCAAATATAAATATTATTAATAAAAGTAGTTTATAAGTTGTAATACTACATTGCACCTACCCACATACATATAATATTTCTATTAATTATATTGATAAGTCTTTTAACTATTACTATTATCACTATTATTGTTAATATCTTGATTAGTAATTAATCTTAAGGCCTCGATGATATAGCTTTGTTTAAGTTTATCTGTAATTTGACATTGCATTTAAACTGTCCATAAATAAATAAATAAATAAAAATAAAACCTAAACAAGAACCCGGTACTTATGACTGGCGTTTAACTAACCAAAACCCACCATAATAAAAAACAAGTTGCCGCCAGATGTAACACATCTAACACTAACCAAAAAACCCATCCTTTAAACATGCTAACGACAGTTGTGCATTTATAGCTAGTAAGTCGCGGCACTACAAAACGCATTACTTTGTTCAGCCGACGTTCAAAATAGTATTTAAGCAGATAAAAAATCATTTGTAAAATATTCTTAAGATCGGTTTCAATAAAGTACCACCTTAAATACTCTGAAAAGTTTGCTCTGTTTCTTTTTTCGAAAATACAGGATCGTCTCAACGAGGGTATTCCTAAGAATATCCGAACGCAATTGGTATTCCTAACAGTATCAAAACGTAATTCGCGTTTGGGACCTGACCTCTGATAAATTTGGTATGACCATCGAAAGTTGACTTGTTGACTGTGTTGTGAAGTGGAGTGAGTGATGGAATACAAATTTTTCTTTTTGCTTCGACCCTATTCTCTGCCTTTGGTGCGAATTAGCAACTGTGTCTTTGTTCTTGTAATTGCCATCTCCTACTTGTATCGGTTATTTCGTGACTAATTGTCCAAATGTCACGAGCTAAAGTACATGGAGAGCATTTTAGAGTCACCAGGCAAACAAGAAAAACAGAAAGAAACAGCCGAACGCCAGACAAGGAATGAAGTGTCGAAGTGTGAAGTGCGGGAATAAAAATTGATTTCGCTGGACTCTACCAAAAAGTATATAAGATATAGAGGTCCTATTTCTATCTTACAAATTTTTGGAATTTTTTATCCGCAAGGTACATTTATGTTATTAACATCGAATTAACAGCAAATTGGCACTTGGTCACTGTGAAGTAACACTATTGTGCTGAATACTCAACAGGTTGTGCGTATTTCTTTTCTATCTTTTCGTGTGGACCTGTGTTCTGATGGTTGAATTATTATTTTATGATTATTTCTAAAACAGGGACTATAATTTTTTTTACCTTTCAAATTAAAATAATTAGTTATAATAATTTAATTTATTTATTATTATTATTAATAATCAATAATAATTATAAATTAATAGTAATTAATTAGGTAATTGATTAATTAAATAATTAATTTAAAATTATAACATAATACATTTCTTCAAAATCGAAATACTAAAAATATATCTAGTATGTACATAACTGAAAATTACTATTTTTAAGCTAGGTAAGCAGGAAAATTGAATTGGAATTTGAATTTCAACGTATAAAATTATTTCGCCGCCAGACAAAAGGCCAAGTGATAGTTATTAACAAACGGAAACAAAGCAGTTGGGTATCCGCGAACATAGGAAAGATAAGAAAATAAATTTGCCTTCGCGCACCCAACAACAAAGCGTGGTTGTGCATCATTTTCGCTTGAACCATGTCATGGTCAACGCTGCGTAAACCTAACGAAAACAGTAGCAATGAATGTGTAAGGTAATTTCAGTAGTTATTTGTATATATACACAATATAAGGAAAGACAGAGAAAATCGATCATTCTTTTCTTCCGTGCCGAATATAAGGAAAGGAAAAGAAATCGCGAAGAAGTCGAAGTCAAGCAACACACGCATGCCATTGTGCGAGTGTGTTGTGTATGTAACATGGGTGCATGAAATTGTGTGGGTTTGTTATTCTTTTCCTATCGCGAGTTACCATTTCGTTCCCCACCTCCATCACCGATTACATGACACCGACAAACCGTCTACAGAAGCGGTCTAAATTCAGTTACCACTTGTTTACCAATTCGTAATATCAGTCACCGAAGTAATAACAGTAATAATCCACTAGTTGATTAGTGCCGTACCGTAACGTATATAAGGGACACAAATTAGGAAAGTAAGTTAGTCATTAGTAAGTCATCAAAGAAGGAATGTGAAAGTGCAAGACAAATTTTATAGAAATCATTTTTTGAGAATAAATCAGCATTTGAAAGCCAACAGTTGTGTTATTTTTGGTTGCTTCGTTGGTAAACGGGCAATTGGCGCAATCGGTAGTCCCGGATTAGTGTTCCGTTACACACAGGAATAAGTTGAAGGTATATCAACTACTTAGTGTCCGCGTTTGTTAACTAAACGGGCGCAAAGCTATAACGGCATATTATAGCGACCCTTCAATAAAAGGAAGAACACTTGGTCTTTCAATACCCTAAAATCCGCGGACTTATAACTAACAACCACGACAAGGAAACCGGAGAAAAAAGAGAAAAAGACAATTCTACATAAAAACCAAATACCAAAAAAGAAGAAAAATGACGGGATGGCACAGGACTACATCATATTCACCATACAAGCAATAACACTATTGAAAGTCAGGAAAATATTGTGAAGTAAAGAAATCATAAGAAATATATATAAGAAAAATTGTGAAATAGTAAGGGAATGAATGATTAAACCGTTTTAATTGCGCAAATATAAGAAACCCAATATAAAATAAACTGGAAAATACGAAACTAAACTAATTAAATAAGAATTATACAAAATACAATCAAAAAAATATTATATTAAACAAAATATATTTAAAAAAAATATATTAAAAAAAAATTAATAAATAGGTAACAGCGAGTGATTAACGTTTGACTGAATATCATTACGTTCAATCGCTCCCTGAAAAGTAGGAAAGCGTTGTACTGCATCGCGCAAGACAACACAGATTACTACATTTTGATTGTGTAGATAGAAAATTCAAAATCAATCATATTGAAAGATAAAAAAACTTTTAAATCGATATACAAAATACAAAAATATATAGATAACAGTAAGTGATTAAGTTCGACTGAATATCATTACGTTCAATCGCTCCCTGAAAAGTAGGAAAGCGTTGTACTGCATCGCGCAAGACAACGCAGATTACTAAAATTTGATTGTGTAGATAGAAAATTCAAAATCAATCAGATTGAAAGATACAAAAACCATTAAATCGAAATATATAATACAAAAATATATAGAAACAGTGAGTGATGAACATGTGACTGTATATCATTACGTTTAAAACACTCCCTGGAAAATTAGGGAAACATTACACTGCATCGCGCAAAATAAGTAAAAGAAAACGATGCGTATACCGGACATAATCAAAGAACTGTCAACATTTGATGGTAACCCACGAAACCTCCAACCGTTCATACCAAATGTCGAAGAAGTACTCCTTCTTATCAGGGGTACAGACCAAACCCCGTGTGGACAAATATGTCTACGAGCAATATGTAACAAAATTGAAGGCCGAACTCACGACATGCCCATCACAAATGTTTCCCGTCCCGATATTGGGATCATATTAAAACAAATCTCATATTACATTACGCTGAAAAAAGAAACGAAACATCTTTAATCCAAGACTTACACCTATTGACACAAGACGGGAAATCAGTCCATGTGTTCTACCAGAATATTATGGAACTCCACATGGCAATTTGCGAAAACAAACAATTACGTATAGAGGACAAAAATATAGCTAAAGCCAAGATAGAAACTTATACCGAAATGTATAATTACTTTTGTCACGGGATTGAAAGATCCACTAGGGATCATGATCAATGTGATGAGGCCAACAACACTAAATTTTGTCAGAGAGAACAAAGTGTGTACTACCAAAAGAATGCCTTAGCTAGGAACAATGGATATAGACGAAATTATAACCCATTCTATAAAAGACAAATCCCGGGATACTCACAACAACCCTATAATCCTAACTACGTTCCTCGAAACCAAATTCCAGATAGCCGATACCAACCTTATAACCACTATCAAGGACAAAATTATAATATCTACCAAAATAAATTCTCTAAATCAAATATAAAACAGTCTCGGACCGCTACCCAATTTCCAACATAAACGAGATACTCGATAAAATCGGTAAATACCTCTATTTTTCTACTATAGATTTGGCCAGCGGCTTCCACCAGATCGAAATGAGTTCTAAACACATACCTAAAACTGCTTTTACCATAGGAGAGGGTCACTACGAATTTGTTCATATGCCTATCTTGTGAAAGAATGCTCCAGCCACATTACAGAGAGTCATGGATATGCTTAGTATCCCTGGATGACATCATAATCTATTCAACATTTTTACAAGAACACATCCAGAGTTTGATCAAAATATTCGAGAGACTTAAGTCAGCAAACCCCAAAATACAATTAACCAAATCCGACTTCCTACAAAATGATAGCGAACTCATGGGATATATTGTTACAACAGATGGTATAAAACCCAACCCAAACAAAATAATAGCCATACAAAAATTCCTTATACCAAAGACGACCACACAGATAAAATTATTCATAAGTATTATAGGTTATTACAGGAAATTTATCAAAGATTTCGCAAATCGTACGAAACCTTTTACCAAATGTCTTAAATCGGAATCAATTATCGAAATGACTAAAGAATAAATTGATGCATTCGAAGCATATAAGACATTAATGTGAAATATCCCTATTTATCTAAACCATTTACACTAACAACAGATGCTAGTAATGTTGCGTTAGGAGCTATACTGTCGCAGGGTCATATTGGAAGCGGCAAGACTATTTGTTATGCTAGCCGCATACTAAACGATACCGAATGTAACTATTCTGTTAGAGAAAGGGAACTTCTCGAAAGGGTTTGGGCAACTACTTTCGACCCTACCTCTTCGGCAAACAAATTCAATATAGTTACTGACCAGAAACCCTTAACTCGGCTGATGAGCCTTAAAGAACCAAAACCGTTGGAGATTAAAATTTGAAGAATTCGTCTATAATATAGTTTACAAGAGAGGTAAAAGCAATACGAATATTGATGCACTAAGTGGGATAAAAATTGATGTAATTTTAACGATATCGCATCAATTCAAGGAACAAGTGGAAGTACAATCCATTCTGCCGAACAAAACCTTAATAATGGTATCCCAATATCAGAATAACCATTGAAAAAATTTTATTTCAAAACTCACCCCACACCAGAAATTTAAGTAGAGAAAAAAAATTCGACAAACAATCAAAGAAAACGAATTCAATGAAGAAAAAATCGTCCTATTGCTACAGAAATACCTGAAACCAAACAAAACTACTGCTATGTTCAGGACCGACAATATATTTCGACTCATCCATGAAGCATACTCAACTTATTTTGCAAGCGGCAAAATATATAAAGTTCTGAGATGCACCCAACTTATCCAAGACGTGACTAGTAATGACAAACAGGACGAACTTGCTGACACAATATCACAGAAATAACAACCACGGAAGTATAGACGAAACGTTTCTTCACTTAAAGCGTGAATATCTCTTCCCTAATATGCGGCACAATCAATAACTGTGACATATACAAGTATGACAGACACCCAAAAACCAGAAACACCAAACCATTAGATATTATCCATATTGACATTTACTCAATAAACCATCAACAAAGCCTAACCGTCCTAGACAAATTTTCAAAATTCGCAGCGGGATACACACTCCCAACTAGACATAGTCTTAACATCTTGAAATCATTACAACACTATATCTCCACACATGGTATCCCAAAGGAAATTGTGTGCGACAAGGCGCCGAATTTTCTTCAAATATTATCAAAGACTTCTTTCTGTACACAATACCAGATAACTATACACATAACATATTTCCAACAGTCATCTAGCAACGATCCAGTTGAAAGACTACTCTCTACCTTGACCGAAATTTACAGAATTATCTTGGTCAAAAGGAATGAAAACTAATTAACAGTCGACCATGACAATATTTTCTACGAAACCCTAATTACTTATAACAACGCGATTCACTCATCCACCAAATTAGCACCTTTCGAAGCCTTCAGAGGGAAAACTTCCAAATTCAATGAAGACATTCAATTCAATAACAGACACGATTATCTAAAGAAATTAAATGAATATCAACAAGAACTTTACCCACAAATCCAAGAATTACTACAGAATAACGTCGCAAAGCGTATACAAAAACATAATGTAAATAGGGAAGAACCAAGAGACGTCGAAACCAATGACATTGTCTTTAGGAAGGAAAACAGAAGGAACGAAACAACACCAAGGTTCTCAAAACATGCAGTTAAGCAAAATAACAGTCACAATAATAATCTAAATCTAAAATAAAAAGCAGAACGAAGCACAGACATTTGACGTACAAGGAATAAAAAACGACATGCCATTAGTAGTACTTAAACTAAGCCAAGCCCCATTAATTCCTGGATATCGAAACATTATCCATATAATACATTTGAATGACTATATCACTGAAATAAACAAACTAAAAGATACTGAGAAAGTATTTTCGACTTACGATGATCTATTCGAAAATTCTGCAACTACCCTACAACAAAAAATCAAACAGCTAGAACACAAATTAAATATAGTACTCCCGAATAAAATACAAGAACCAGGTATATTCAATGGGTTAGGATCAGTAGTGAAACTAATTACTGACAACATGGACTATACGGATGCGATAGAGATGAAATCACAGTTGGACTTTTTGAAAAATAATGAACATACTACAAGAGGCTCATTACAGCAACAACATGTTCTCAACGGAGATATGATGGAAAGATTTAGAAATGTAACATTGCACATTAATCAAGAACAAGAACTTATTTCTTTACATTTTCTTAAAATACAAAACACCATATACAAAAACGAAGATGACAAGATAAAAACTCCCCAGTATATAAATAGATTAATATATAATACCGATATTTTATACAACCATAATAATTAATAACATTGCGGAAAGTATCCTATTTTATATTTATATTTATTTTATCCTAATATTGTCTCTAATATTGTCTAACAAACAAAAACACTGATATACTTAAATCAGTGAGCCTCAATTATAGTGAATAATTACTTATTAAAAAAAACTTTAAAATAAATGATAAATAAAATTAAAATAAAATACTAAAATAATGAAAATATAAAATAGTAAAATAATAGAAAATTCAAATAAAATAAAATAGTAAAATAATGAAAAAATAATACAAATTACACATGATAAGGTTTTGTATTATGCCCGATTTTGTTGGCGCACAGGTGCTAAGTCCCACCGAACCCCACTAAAAAGGGTTACCTATTTTACTTGCGGGCACCGCCTGTAGAGTCATTGATACTTATATCTCATTAATATCCCACTTGACCCTCACTCATACATTTCTTATACACCTGAAAACATAAACGAGCTCATATCACCACGCTTACTTGCTTTTCATTTGAATGTGTTTTTTAAGAATGAGCGCATTCAGCAGAAGTGTTTGATGATTTTCGCTCATTGTGCATGTCTACACAGAAGTCTTCAAATAAAAAGAGAGTTTACTTAAGTGGGCAGTAGCTTAATGTTTATTAAATAAAAGTTGGGAACCTTCTTGAAGTCGGGTGTGTTTAAACACACTAGCTGCCGCAATGACATTTATTCATGAGTACACCGACAAATCGAATATGGGAGACTGATTCTTTGCTAACCGCACGGAAATCTACTCCGGCTACGTGGATGCTTTCCGCAATACCGACAATGCTTGCAACGGTCACAAAAATGGGCAAACTATAGTTGGTTGCCGGCGATGATGAAGCAAATGTGCGTTGGATGGATATCGATTCAGAACTGAAGCTACATGCAAATAATATAGGTATTTTGGGAGTAGTCGCAAAGCGTCTGACTGCGCATTGGTAGTGTAGCGTAGAAGAGGCAAAAATCGGTTTTTTTGAAAGAAGTTCCTTTCCGTGTCTTGTGGTAGAAGTGAAAAGCCAGAAAAGTCACGAAAAGCGTAACAACGTTGTTGTTGTATTTGTTGCTGCTGTTTCGTTTTGCTCTTCTCTTGTGCTTATGCAAAGCAAAGAGTATATAAATTATAGAGGTTATATTTCTCCCTTAACTTCTGTTCGAAAGATCCCAACGTTGCCGTTTTCGGTGTTATTTCTATATTTATACATTTTTATCCACTGTTTGACTTATGTATAGTAACATATTTCTATTGACCTACGTAAGTTGAATAGTAAAGAAACAAACACAAACACTCATATACTCAAATCAGCGAGCCTCAATTATAGTGAGTAATTATTTATTAAAAAAGATCTAAAATAAAATTTAAATATAGTAAAATAGTGAAAAATTTAAATAAAATAATAAAAAGTACACATGATAAGGTTTTGTACTATGCCCGATTTTGTTGCGCGCACTGGTACTAAGTCCCACCGAACCCCACTAAAAACGGTTACCTGTTTTCCTTGCGCGCACCGCCTGTAGAGCAATGGCTATTTATACGTCATTAAAATCCCACTTGCCCATCACTCAAATATTTCTTCTACACCTGAAAATCCAAACGAGTTCATATCATCGCACCTGCCTTCTTTTTATTTGCATGCCTTTTTTATGAATTATAAAAAATTAAAATAAACAAATGCGTAGGTCACAAAACAACACCTAAAGAATTCCCACGGGTTACACATGCAATGACAACGATGAGTGCCAAACCTAGTGTCGCGCGCAAGTAAAAGAATAACAAACCCACACAATTTCATGCACCCATGATTCGCGACTTCGTTACCTTTCCTTAAATTCGGCACGGAAGAAAAAAAATGATCGGTTTTCTCTGGCTTTCCTTTCATTGTGTATACATTGTGTATATACACAAATAACTACTGAAATGACCTTACGCATTCATTACTACTGTTTTCGTTGGATTTACGCAGTGCCGGCCACGATCATGAGGAGGTGGGTGTCTGTTGTACGAACGAAAATCATGCACAACCACGCTTTGTTGTTGGGTGCGCGAAGGCAAATTTATTTTCTTGTCTTTCCTAATGTTTGCAGAAACCCAACTGCTTTGTTTTCGTTTTTCAGTAAATATCACTTGGGCATTTGTCCGGCGGCGTAATAGTTTTTTACGTTTTATACGTTGAAATTCAAGTTAAATTTTTCCAGTTACCTAGCATGAAAATAGTAATTTTATTAACTAATACTAAATAATTATTAATACTACAAATATTTTATATCAATTTTAAATATTTCATAAAGAAACTAACAGCCCGTACTGTTAGCCTGCACGATTCGCCGGCTAAGTAGCCCAACAAGAACTCTGCCTGCATAGAGTTCCTGCTTGATGAGCCTACGTACTAAACCTACCCCCCCCCCCCCCCCTGCACCGGGCACAGGGATATGTTCCCTTTTATTATCAATTTATACCAAAAAGAAAATAAAAACACAAAAAAACCTGACCTTACCCATTAAGTTATTTTCCAACGATTAATGCCCGTTCCTTTTTTATATTACGCAAGGAAAATCTAATCTACAATTTACTTTCCAAATTTTTCCTTGGTTTTTTGGTTAGTGCGTTATGAGCACTTCCACTATCCTTTGTAGATGACGACATGTCACTAAATGGCCATCGCGCGGATTTACGGAAGAGTAGTTCCAATAAATGTTACGTTATTTTCGATGGTCGAAGCATGGGTTACCTTTATCAAACCTTTACCTTTGCGTGTGTTACATACATCTTCATAAAATAGTAGCCTTCAGGAATTTCAGATGTCGCTTTGCTTTAAATTCCTCCTGGAATATTTTAATGTGATAATTTGTAATGTTGATGAATTTGTCAGATGGATTAAATAGCATAAGTTCGTTTTCCTTATAATTTTTCAACTTAATGAATCTTTCTCATGTTACCTCCAGGCTCTCATCTAACTTCTTAAATATATCTAAGCAAGTGGTGCAAGAAATGTTTATATTTTTCTGTAAAACCCTGCCTACCCCATACCCAAAAACTACCTATTGGCAGCCAATTATGAAGAAGTTTCGTTTCCCTCGGCCGAAGTACAAACCACGTACTCGGTATTACTGCACACATCATGTATATTCGAAGGGCAGTCTGGTGTACCACTTATCTCACCTTCAACTGAATAGTTCCAATCCAAATTGAATCGAAACACGCATTTTTGCATAAGTACTTGGAGAAATATGATCATCAGTTAGTTTTAGCTTCAGTCTTACTATACTTACCTTATCCTTGCTTCACCATCTGGTGTAACAACTGTAGTATTAGTAGTACATTACGGATACTTTTAAATAGATGGACATTGTCATACATCAAGTACACCTTAGTCCCCTTGCTTGTAACAAAGCCATTTGACTTAATTCCGTTAAAACCGGGAACGTTTCTTGCGCCTTGATAACATATTACGCCTTTGACGGTCAATCCGATCCTTTCAGCTGCTTCTATATTATCTTTCATCTGTGTCACCATTCTTTATGTGCCTATAGTTTTGCCAACAAAATAAAAACTAAACATGTAATTCCACGGTTGGATTAGGCCTTGAATCATAAAAAATAAAGTAGATATCGCGAAATCGAGAGTTCGATGTCCTTTGCCATAGTCTACGAATCCATCAATGTGATCAAATGCGATGTTGTATTCAAGTTCTTTTCTTATAGCCATTTCATTGAATATTAGTACGCAATATTAGTACCAAGGTGTTACTGGTTCTCCTAACGCCATCCATTTCTTTTGCCAATATATTTATTATGGCTACTGCATCGTCGCTAATATCTTCATGAATCTGCACCGAAGCTTTAAAATTTTCAAGGAGGCGAGCACTACAGATGTTTTGCGTTTCAGTCACGTTATCATTTGCAGTCATGTTACGCTCTTGTAATACTTTAACTTCTTCCAGTTTTTTATTTTCCGCTTCTAACTGGGAACAGCGTTGTCTCCAGTATACTTCATTTCGACAAAATAATTCGAATCTCGGACAATCCAATTCGGTCTGCCCTCCCGGAATTTTGAATGTTATCAACTGCTACGTGTATTTCACTTACCTGTACATACTCTTCCACAGAGTCACCTCCTGGTTGTTCCCTGTCTGCTCTTTGTGTTGTATTTCTTGTCGTAATTATGGGATGGGCGCCTCTATTTCACATCCTCGAAGCTGTTATATCAGGTGGGTGAAAGTGTTTTCTACATATAAACAAATGTTTGACTCCCTGCTGATGTCGTGGTAAACCGTAAATCCGAATCTAATTCTCCATCAACTCTCGGTTTTCTGGGAATCGGTATAGAATATTTGTCTGCCCTGTCGATTTACACCCAACGACGTAACACTTCTTCATGTTTTTCGTCTGTGTTTCGCTGTGTTCCATTAACTTGGTAGACATGTCTCCCAACGCCAATTTTTTTCTCCCTATTGTAGTAATATAAGTTGTATTAGATAACGTAGTTAAAGAAAGTTCTGTGAATGTCAAATGTGTGAATGCCCAAAAGGCGAAAGAAATAAAGTCAGTCTGCGTCGTGCTGTGAAAGGAAACGGACGTGTGTATTAATTGGCCTACACTATGAAAGGTGCTTCAAAATGCAGATTACATATTTTTGAATTCTTTTTCAAAGTATTGATGTCGATTCTTAGATTTACACACCACTTGTCGATTTCTGCTGAACAAAATGAGAATAATACACTACCCCCCAAACAATCCCTTACTAAGCACTTTCGCATTTTTGTTATTTTTCATCCTTTTGAAATCTTTACTTTAATTAATGAAATTCACTTTTCCTTTTTTTTTGTTGTATTTCACTTTTGTAATCTTTACTTTAAGTACTTAATGAAATTCCCTTTTCTAACTATAACGTTCTGTTTTTTAGAAGAGCAGTATGTTTCTTTACTAAACCTTCCTTATCGCTGTATACTTTTAAAAGTATCGCTATTCTTTGCATTACAATTTGCATCGTTTTCCCTATCGCATTTGTCTTGCTTTCTATATTCGCTTGTCGGCTAATCGTTGAAAAAGCAAATCAAATTTTCGTACAGTTATAAATTTTGATTAAAATATTTATTTGTCTAAAGGAAGAATATTCATAATGTAAACAAATTGTAATAAGATTTTATGGGTTAATAATATATGTTGTATTGTATTGTATTGTATAAAATAATAATAATAACAATTCAACTATCAGAGCACAGGTTCGCAATAAGAAATAGCAAAGAAATACAGCGCAATGCGTTGACTATTCAGCACAATAGTGTTACTTCACAGTGACGAAGTGCCAATTTGCTGTACATTCGATGTTAATAACAGAAAATTTATAGTACGCCATCTCGACGTTGCGGATAAAAAATTCAGAAAATTTGTAACAGAGAAATGTAACCTTTATCTTATATACTCTTTGATCAAAAGCAAGCTAATGTTTGAGGTTGTTTTGGTTTTCTTTGTTTCCCTTGGGAACGAAATGTGCTAAGTATGAGTGTGTTGAGTAGGTATATTGCGTTTATAAGATTGCCTTGGTTTCTTATTGTGTGTATGACTCGGAAAATTGCTGAATATTATCGAAGACCTTGCAAATAAAGAACTTTAAAAAATCAAAGGAAGAAGACAGTGTCTCAAATTTTTGTTTTTATTATACCTTACTTGTGTTTTTTAATTTACTTATCACTGAATTATCCAATTTAACGGCATTTCGACGTCCGGCCATTTGCTCTATGTTTAGAAAAATATTCTACCCCACATAAGTTGTACAGACAAGTCTTCTGTTTTAACGTCGACTCCGTCAATCGTTAGGCGGGGTGCTACAAATTTAGTTTTAGTTGTGTAGATAACATGTATTCTAATGTTCCATTTTCCGAAACGTTTCAGAGTGTTGTCCAAATTATGGTGCAATATTGCAGTTGCTAATTCAATGTTTTTGTGGGATCTTAGTAATGTGGTGTCATTTGCAAATGTGGCTATCATTAAGGATTTTTGTGTTGATACATCTGTTGTGAAGACTTTATACAACAGTGGACCTAGTATTTTGTGGCCCTGTTGTATATCCTTGTGGCCTCGGGGGACCTAGTGTTCATCCAGTACTTTTGTAGTTTACGCTTTTTAGGTATTCAATTTCTCAGAAAAGGATGTGTGTATTGCGTTATTGGTTGAGGTCAGTTATCAGCGGTTGCTTGTATTGCTGCTTTTTTAATAGTGTCCTTCAGAAATACTACAACAAATTGTATGTCCACTGGTGATTTTAGATGAATGTCTATGGATAGGTGTAAATTGATATAGTCTCTAAATTGATTCCAGTTAATTCGGTTATTGTGTAAGAAATTAATTTTGACCGAATCTACCGCAAACTTTCTGAGTTGTAAGATTATAGCTGTGTTATCTGACGAGAGATCAATGGATACATAGTGTGTTTCCCCTTTACTTAAAGCTATATTTTTTACTATATAGATGTCTAACATATCTGGCTTTTTATTGATGTCTGTTGGCCTCTATATTGGCTCACCTCTACTTATATGGTTTATCTTTGAAGATTGTAGTGCGTCCAAAAGGTTTTTGCCTCTGTTATTTGAAGTTTGGGATCGCCATTCTGTGTGTTTCGCGTTGAAGTCTCCAGCAGCAATAAATCGTTGTCCTGTTGTGTTTATAAAGTTTAGATATTGAAACTGGGTAATGTTGAACTTGGGAGGGCAGTATATGGCTGTCACAGTGATCGAGCCAGCTGCGTTGACAACTTGAACCGTTGTTGCTCGGATTAGGTCCTTTTGGAATGGCAGCAGCACGTTATGTTTAATGTGTTGCTAAATAACTATAACAGTGCCGCTTTGCCCTATGCCACCTGGGTGGTTTGGTGAGTGTATCCTCTATCCACCAATTTGTAGGTGTTTTTCACTTGCACAGTGGGATTCTGAGATTAATGCCAAATCCATGCCGTTATTATTTAAAAAGGGACTTAGTTCGTTTAGATGGCGTCTTAACCCGTTTGCGTTCCAGGTTAGAATCTTTGGGTTGGTGTCAATTTTTTTTTTATCGAGTTTGTTTATTAGTAACCGCAAGATATTCACAATTTTACTCAAATGCTTGGTTACTTGTATCAGAATGTATTTTATTTCCGGTAATTCATTATCGGCTTCCTTCTCTTGATTTATATTGGGTTCTTTTTCTATGCGCTTTGGTTGCTCGTTTGACAAGTTATGTTCTTGAATAGTTGATGCGAATTGGGAATAGGTCACTCCCTCTTTTATTTAGTTTGATCCTTGACATTCTATTGAGTGATCACTTTTTTTTAGCGCTTTTCTCCTTGAGAGAAGGGAAACGTTGGATTTTAAGTGTCTTATACACTTCGCAGCCTTTGTAGTTAGCCGTATATTCATCACCACATAGTGCGCATTTGGGTTGGCTGTCCTTGGATATTGGTCGATAGTTTTGTGCTTACCTGTGCACTTAACACATGTGGGGTCCCTTGTACAAAAGTTCCCCGTATGGCCATACTTTTGACAGTTTGAGCATTGTACAACTATGCGTTTATGTTGCGGCGGTTCAAAGATTATTTTGCTACAAAGCAGAGTTGTTATTTTGTAGAAATCTGTGTTGTTTGATTTTTTTCTAAATTCCATAAAAAATAGTGGAAGAGACCTCTTTGTAATTTTTTGTTGCACGTTTAAGATATTTATAGTTTCATGGCCAAGTTCGTTTAGCTCGTTTTTTATCTCCTCGAGGTCTATGGCATGGTATTTCTCAGCACTACCTAAAAACCCTGCTCCTCCTTTAACTTAAACGTGCACTAATTGGTTTTGTGGTGCTGAAGCAACCCGCTGAGTAACACGTTGAGTCAGATAGCTGTATGCGCACTTCGTTGTTTTTCAGAATTTTTATTATAAAGTTGTTTTGTATTGTCTATTTTAATTCTGACGTTAAGTTACGGATTTCCTCTACTTTCTGCACATATATTGGGGGAGGTTTCTGCGTTTGAAACTATTAAAATCGAATGTGAACAAGGCACCCTTGTTTCATTGTAACCCACATTTAGTGTATATGTGTTGTTCTAAATCGACTTTTGTACCGATTATAAATGATATGTGGGTGAATTTTAACTATTACAATCTGTTTGTAAAAGCAGTGTTATTACTGGAATTTAACGATAAATAAATGAATAACTAAACAATTAAACAAAGAACAATTAACAACGCATAAATAATATAACTCTCTAAGCTTGCGGTTGTCTTGGAAACGGTGCTTTTGCAATCATCGTTTCACGCCATTCCCGCGAGTTCAAATCGGTTAGCCTAGCAACTGCCTTACTCTTCGATGTAAATAGAAACAACAAAAGATCAACAGCAGAAATATAAAGCGACAACAAACAGCTCCTAATATTTGGTCTGGCTCACTTGGCCCTTCAGGGAAACCAAAAATGCCGTGATTACCGAAAACTAATAAATCAGTAACTCATGCCAATGACCAGTACCATAATTATTTCCGTCCTCTCCAAACCATCGACGATGACGGCGCTAGCATGGACACTGCTGATGAGGAGTAGGTTATTATTCCAGTAAAGCAAATTCCGCCCCCACCTATTACGGTTTTAAAGAAACCAGCAAAAGAAATCCATGACTTGGTTAAAGCCATACTATCACCAACTACTCGGTTAAGACCATCTCCATTGGCATCAAAATATTATTGACCACCGAAGCGGACTTTAACCTTACTTGACATGAGCTCAAAAAACTCAACTTCTATTCGCATGAGACAAGGAAAAGAAGGTCCTGCGAGGCAGTATTCTCCGGTTTGGATAAATTGAACAACGATGCTGTAAGGGGTTTACTAAGCGACCGTGATCTTAATTGCTTCGACGTCCGGACGATCGACAAAACAACACGAACTGTCTATAACCTTCTGTCGTACATTGTGTACGGCTCAAAACGGCTCCATAACGCCCCAAGACTTGCGTAAAGTACACTCCGGCATCAACAACACCAAAGTTCGATGGGAATTCAAGTCTAAGGAAACGAAAAAGCTCACCCAGTGCTACTATTGAAAGCTTTTCGGTCATGCATCAAGTAAAAATGTTAATGTGAAAACTTCTTGGTCCTACTGTGGTGGGTCACACAAAATTTCTCTTTGCACTAAAATGAGTGCCTACCGCTGGGTGAAATGTAAAGGCGATCACCCCTCCACTGATCTAACTTGCCCTGGAATGCTCAATGTAAGAAACCAGAGCAGTAAACGCATTGCCATTAGAAACAACTACAAAAACGCTCGCGACACCCGTACCCAGAGAGAACTTATTCATATAGAGTTTACCATTCTCTGTTAAGTTTTTTAGACCATTTTCTAAAAGTCAGGCGTTATTAGAATCTGTTATCTTTCTGCTATTAACATCGAAGAACCAGCGCAGGCCGCTGTGTAGCAAACTCATTGTGCTAACTACTGAACTGAAGTAACCAAGCAAACAGAAATGTTAGAACGTGGGTGACTGTTGCAAAATCCAAGCAAGCGCTGTTTCCCCTTCTTGCTGTGTCTTCCCTTATTTTGTGTTTTTAGCGCGAATTAGCATGAAAAGGAATTCCTGTATAACATCTTTGTTATGGTTGTTTTATTTGCCGTCACCCATTTTTATTTTGATTGTATTGATGTGGGGATGATAGCGAAAAAGAAACATGTATAGGTTTGACGCGATTTCTTTATGAATGAGGAACATGATTTTTGTTATTGCAGTTCCCACCACCTACTTGTATTGGTTTTGGTGGGATTTTTATAAATGAATAAATAATAATAATTATAATAATAACGAATAAATTATTCGTTCGGGCTGTTAGTTAGTAAAGAAATAAAAAACTCAATAATTTTGTTTTAAAATGCATATTTTGCGCTTGGTATGTAAAAAATCGAAGTTGAATACAGCTAATTCTACTTTTACTACCAGGCAAACAGAAAAAACAGCAAGAAACTCCAAGTGTCCCATGTGAAAACGATACTAAACGAGCTGCGCTACTGCGAATACAGAAAAGACAAAGAAATACATTTTGCTTTGGCCGCCCAACAACAAAGCGTGTGACATTTGTTTTTTCCTTATTTGCCGAACATAAGAGAAGACACAGAAAAAAGATATGCCCGAGTGAATATGTATACTTTTTGCGTGCACGCAAATTTGAACTCAACAACGAACCACGCGCTCGGGGCCTGACCTCTGATAAATTTGGTACGACAATCGAAAATTTACTTTAGGACTGTGTTGTGAAATGGGGCGCGTGCGGGCATAAAAATTCCTCACGCAACAACAAAGTCTAAACCATTTGTTTTTTTCTTTGTTGCCGATCACAGGGAAAGAAGAGGAATGAACACAACACAAAGTAAGGATGACGAAATTTGTTTTGCCCGATTGAGACTCGAACTTCGCGGACTGTGCGTATTTCTCGTACAGTCAAACTTCCAAACCTCGAATCACCATAATGCATAACAAAAGTTCAAATTATGAAGATATTCGAGTTATGGAAGACATATTATATTGATTTTTCACCATAAACGCACTCAATTCGAGTCATGTTGATATTCGACTTATAAAAGATTGACTTACGAAAATTCAACGGTAGTTAGAAATTTCACTTGGGTTTCTCCGGCTGTTCAATAAATGTGCATTCACTGTTCTTGCTATTGAAATGGATTTCGTTTTCGGCCACAAATGAAAATTGTCATCAAGAAGTTGAATACAAAAAATAAAAACAGCCATTTTGTGAGTGACTTTTTTGTGTAGGTGTGGTGCGTGTATGAGATTGTATTGGTTTTCATTGTCTCCCTTGCAGGCAAAATGTGTTAAGTTTGAGTGGGTTGTGTAGGTATAGTGCGTGTATAAGATTGTATTGGTTTTTTATTGTGTGTATCACCCGGAATATTTTTTGTATGGTTTTATTTTAAGATCATGCTTTCTTTTTTGGCAGGCCGCCTGGTATTTTCATTTCATTCATATAAATGAATATAGGCAAAATACAAGACAGCTATGGCTCGATTTCGTTTGTTAAGGAATGATTTCGTAAATTAAAGAAAAATCCACAACTTAATATTCTCGACCCATCTTCCAAATAAAGAACTTAAAAAAAAAACAAAGAAAAAAGACAGTGTCTCTGACTTTTGTTTTTTTACGCCTTTCTTGTATTTTTGTAATTTACCTATCATTGAATATTTGCCACTTTTACGGCAGTTCGACGTCCGTCCATTTCCAAACCCAAGCAAACCAACAGCAACATGTTACGCTGCATAAGTTGAACAGCCAATAATTCTATTGAGGTACAGAATCAGTGTCCGATTCTAGTCGTGCCTCACAATTCTCTCATGCCTTTTTTTTTTAAGAGATATTTTATTTATTATATTATATTATAAATTTAATAATTTATAATAAAATCTGAAAAAATAAATTAATTTATTAACAAATAATTAAACAAAATTTTATAATATACATTATAAATATTTTAATTAAATAATTTATTTTAATTATAAATTTATTAATTAAATTAAAATTAATTATAAAATACAAGAGAATAAATTTATAATATAAAATAATGATATTTAAATAGATAATTAAATTTCCCTGTATTTTACAATTTTAAAAATCGCAAAAATTTAAATTTTAAAAATTTATAAATATATATGAAAATAAAACTGTTATTTTATATTATAATTAAATTTCCCTATATTTTACAATTTTAAAAATCGCGAAAATTTAAATTTTAAAAATATATAAATACATATGAAAATAAGACTATTATTTTATATTATAATTAAATTTCCCTGTATTTTACAATTAAACTTCTATATGAATGTATACTCTTTGGAGTATACTTGTCAGTCACGATTAGCTTATGTAAAATTTTCTGTAGGTTTGCAGATTTTTTGTCTGTTCAACTTAGGCGCGGTAGAATATTCTGTTGATTTACAAAAGCTAAAGTTTTTTTAATAATCATAATAATCAATAATGGGCCTCATTCTTTAAAAGTCCCACCAAAATCAATATAAGAAGGTTGTGGGATATGTAATAAAAAAAAAATCATGTTCCTCATTCATTAAAAAATCGCGCCAAACAATACATGTTGCATTTTCGCTATCATTCCTACAACAATATCAATACATCAAAATACAAATGGGTGACGGCAATCAAAACAACAAAAACATAGGTACAGGAATATACAGGAATTATACAGGAATTCCTTTTCATGCTAATTCGCGCTAAGAACAAAAAATTGAGAAAGACACAAGGTCATGGAGGGTGGTGTTCCAAGGTCTTCACCACACCACTTTCGTTAAGGATATAAACAGTGAACTCCTGAATGCTTGACATGTTGTGCGTCACATGCACAACCCACTATCTCGGTCAGACAAGAAGCCACTTAATTTGTTTTTCGTTGAGCTTGAACCCAAGGAAAACAATAAATCAATTTTTGATATCAAACGACTTTGCGACCAAATTGCCTCCACATCAACGTGTTTCTCCACCTTAGTGCCATAGATATCAAGAATATGGGCACATGCAAAAATATTGTTCCAAGCTACATCGCTGCGTTAAACGTGGTGACACGCACGCTACTATTGAGGGTTGCAAGGATAAGGGGCTCCCTGCTAAATGTGTACTCTGCGGTGCTAACCACACAGCAAACTACAAAGGGTGCGACGTTTATAAGCACTATGTTAATCAACATCTCTCATCTAAAGCGCTTTATCCCCTAAGAGCTTCCACAACTTTGAATATGGCAATACCTTCTCCAATTGTGTATATTGGTTCTGGACCCTCTTACGCAAGTGCTGTTAGTGGTGACATAAATAAGCATATTCAGCGTAAGCAGAAACAAGGCAAACAACAGGAAACCCATAAACAAAAATCTCAAGGGAGGAAAACCAAATCACAAACAATAATTTACACATATCCCGCCACAACCACAGCAATCCCAACCACCTCAATTGCAGCATTCACAATCTGCTCATCAATTGCAACTTCAATCATTGCATCAAATTGTGCAACAACTGGGTCGTTTAGATATACAACATCAGCAGTAGCAAAAACAACAACATGAATCGCTGCAACAGCAGCAGTTATCTCAACAGGTTCAGATAGACCTTAACTCTAAAGTTGATTTAATTTTATATAGGTTGGATCGAATAATGGACTTGCATGAGCGCCTGTTTAATCGGCTCCTTGTCATTAAACCTCAACAATGTCTAAAATAAGTCTTAAAATTTGAGTCTGGAATGCTGACGGACTGACTAATCATGCACGAACAGGAATTGTTCTTGCAAGCCAACAATATTGACGTCATGCTTATCAGCAAATCCCACCTTTAAAGCAGGTCTTATTATAAGCTGTTTGGTTATTCCCTTCATTTAGCAAACCACCCTCTAGATCGACACAGAGGAGGTGCTGTTATCCTTATCCGATCAGCCATTAAACACCATTTTCTCACCTTCACTTCTGAAGAACATGTTCAATGTGTTGCTATCAAAGTTAGCTGTGACCTTGGTAGTATTGTAATTGCTTCGGTTTATTGCCCTCCAATGTATGAATGGCCAACACTGGCTTTCAGTAAACTTTTGGAACTACTGGGCGCAAAATATATTATAGCCGTTGATTGGAACGCTCATCATTCACTTTGGGGTGCCAGTCGACGCAATCCCAGAGGTATCTCGCTGTTTGATTATATAGCAAGCTCTTATGTTCAGGTTCTCGCTACTGGTACTCCTACACACTATCCATACAATCTTCCTTCTCCTAGCCCGATCGACTTTGAAGTATACGGAGGGATTCCATCAGAGCGACTCTCTATTAGGAGCGTCCCTTATCTCAGCTCGGACCATCTTCCTTTGATCATAGACCTTGGAGTCGGTGTCAACTGCTATAGGTCTAAGCCTAGATTGCTGCTGAGAAATGCGAATGTTCATTTTTCAGTAGATATTGGAACAACTCACAAATTTTAATATTGACTTTCGGACTGCTAAAGACATTGATTATGCTGTTGAGTTGTTCACAAGAAATATCTACTCTGCCGCCGACTTTGCTACATCCCAACAACGTCCATCTTGCTGCTCACATCTGAGTCAAAGTCCTTTGAAACCCGATATCCGTGATATGGTTCTTCGCAAGCGGGCTCTAAGGCAACGATATCTCTGGACACAGAAAGTTTTTGATGATCCTGTTTGGAGGCGTGAAGCGGGAAAATTAAAGAAAGTTTTCAAGGAGGCCAAGAGCGAATTTTTTAGCAACCTCCTTCGCAATGCTGATGCGAACAAAAAGAGTGGCTTTAACCTTTGAAAGGCGACGCGTAACATTAAGAGGCACCCACGGAAGCAAGTATCTATTCAGTGAACGTATGGCTCATGGTGCTCCTCAAACAAAGAGAAGTCTGATGCATTTGCAGACGAATTAGAAGATCGTTTTAAACCGTTTACATTAGCTGATCCTCAAGACCAGGACAATGCGAGACCCTATTTATTTGTCCCCGCCCAAAATTCATGGCCCATTCCGTACATTACTCCGGCCGAAATTAGACTCCAATTTAAAACAATGAAAACTAACAAAGCGCCTGGATACGATGGTATTGATAGTAAGGTTGCAAAAGCCCTTCCTCATCAAGGTGTTCTCTTTCTTGTCCTACTTATCAACGCCTTCATCCGTTTTCACCACTTTCCCCCGAAATGGAAGTGCGCAGTTGTTGCTATGGTGCCAAAACCTGGTAAGTCGGAAAGTTATGTGAAGTCATATAGACCTATTAGTTTACTGCCAACATTCTCGAAAGTTTTCGAAAGAATTTTTCTTGGAAGATTGATGGTTGTCTTGGGTGTCAGCTGTGCTATCCCAAATCACCAGTTTGGGTTTAGACACGGGCAAGGCACCATGGATAAGGTTAATCGCATTGTTAATGCTATCCTGCAGGCTTTTGAAAAGAATATGTACTGTTCGGCCGTGTTGCTTGATGTGCAGCAAGCCTTTGATCATGTGTGGCATGACGGTCTACTATGGAAGATTAATTCTCTTCTCCCAGCGCAATATTTCTTTCTCATCAGATCATATTTACTCAGTCGTAATTTTATGGTCGATTTCAAAGACAAGAGGTCTTCAATCCGTAACATTAGAGCTGGTGTTCCACAGGGCAGTGTCCTAGGTCCCGTCCTGTACACGCTGTTTACTAGTGACATGACAACTCCAACCGAAGAGAACCCTCTAGCTGCCCTTACGCTGACGACACAGTATTTTTAGCTTGTGATACTTCGTGCGATCTAGCTGCTGCCACCTCCCAAAGAACTCTTCACAAATTTGAATATTGGTCCCTACGATAGAATATAGGAATCAATTCCGCGAAATCGCAGCACTGTTGCTTTACGTTGCGTACTAAACGCTGTCCACCTGAAACGCTTTGCTTTATTCAAGTCCCTCAAAAACCTTCTGTCAAATACTTGGGCATGATTTTAGATAGCCGATTGACGTGGTGTAAGCACATCAATGCTGTTACTGCCACATGCAAAAGTAAGCTGCAAAACTTCAATGGCTCATTCGATCTGGTACCTTCCTCAAACTGGCTGCCAAGGTTACGCTATATAAGGCCATCGGTTTACTTTCCTACACCTATGGCATTCCGCTTTGGAGACTAGCTGCAAAGAGTACGATAAATCGCGTTCAGGTTATGCAGAATAAAGCTCTCTTATACATTACGGGTGCTCTTTCGTACGTCAAGCGGGCCTTAATACACCGTGACCTTGACATCCTTACAGTTAATGAACAAATTAATCGCCATACCAGTCGTTAAAATGAAACACTTTATGTGCATATCAATCCCCTTGCTGTTGCTCTTAGAACAAACTACTCCCCGAGAAGGCTGAAAAGGCTCCACCCTTTGGATCTACTACGTAAAGTAATATAGTAATTTAGTTTTATATACATATGTTCATATTTTAAACCTATTTGTTATTTTGTTTATTAATCTTTTTTGTATTTTGTAAATCTTGAATTCTCACTGTCACTGTTATCCATCCTATCCCTTGTAACCATTCTTAAATGTATGATTGGAATTCTAAAATTATTAAACTAAAAAAAGAAAAGAAAGACCCAGTAAGAAGGGGAAACAGCGCTTGCTTCGATTTTGCAACAGGCACCCACCTTCTAATATTTCTGTTTGCCTAGTTACTTCAGTTCAGTAGTTAGCAGAATGAGTTTGGAGCCTTCGCTGGTTCTTCGATGTTAATCACAGAAAAGTAACATTTTCTTATAGCTTCTACTTATTTGAAAAATGCTTAAAAACTTTTGAGAAAAATGTTACCTCTATATGTAACCCTCTTTGGCGCGTGCCGTAAAGAGTAAAAGATAAGAAATTTTACACTTTTTATGCGAAAATCATGTAGATATTTGCCTTTTATGCGAAACGTTAGGTTTAGTCTACCAGGACTCACAATTTATAGAAATGATAGGCGCAGTGTTAGGAGAGGAGGCGTAGCCATTATTATCAAAAACGAAATCAAGCACAAACATATGGCTGAAATACACACTCATTTAATAGAAAATATTGGTATAGAGCTGCAAACGGTTACAGGTAACACTTTAAAGATTTTTTTCTATTTACTTTCCTGTCTCAAATGCGAAATGTTTGCAAAATTCCTCTAAATAAATTATTGACACTAGGCACAAGAAAGAAGCTTTTCGCGCAGACTTGTTTAAGTTTCAAGGCATATAATGCACCTACATACTTGGCGGAGATCTCAACTGTCGACACCGTTCTCCCACTTTCTTACCGAACCAGGAGTTCTCAATGAACTCTCTTCCGACCACTTACCAATTATTGCAAAATTGGCTTTCCTATAAATAGTCCAATTACCAAATTATATCAATTCTCAAAAACAAACTGGACGCAGTACAAACGGATTATTAACAGACCTTTCAAGAAATAACAATTCTCAATACTAGCACAACACATACTGCTGATGGTATAGATTTCACAGTAGATCTCATGACGTCCAGTGTATGTGACGCAATAAAACTAACTGTTCCCAAAATTGAAGAGAACGTCAACTTTATACCCAACATCCCCGACAACATTAAATAGCTCATCAAAATAAGGAGCCTGGTTCAAAGACACTGGATACGTAATAGGCTACTCATCTTTAATACCAAATTAAATTATATCAATCAAGAAATAAAACCTGAAATGTTTTCTCACAACAATGCCGACTGGGACAAAAAATTATCACGTCTGGACACCAATTCCCAACCTTTTTGGAATAATAAAAAAGAATAAAAAAGCAATTCGTTCCAAGTTTCTGGTATAACAATACTGTTCACAATACTATTGAACAAAAATGTGAAATTTTAAGTGAGATTATTTTAAAAAAAAGAATCATCTAGCTGATTCCTTTTTTGACTCAGTCACTATTGCACTCGTTAACAACTCACTCACTCCTCAGTCAACTGATGAACTTACAAACCGTGAAGAAATTACAAGTCCGGATGTTAAACACGTTGTTCGTTCCATAAAACTAAAAAGTCCCCAGGCCCGGATAATATACTTAATATATGTTTAAAAAATCTTCCCCAAAGCATTTTCAACTTATTGGCTTTCGTTTTTTTTTCTGTCCATCGGGTATTTTCCACTCAAATGGAAAATGGCTAAAATAGTGACAATCCCAAAACCACGCAAACCCTCTAGAAATCCCGAAAATTATCACCCTATCAGCTTACTATGCGGCTTCTCAAAAATCTTCGAGCGTATTTTAAAAGCTAAGCTATCTTCTCATATCAATATAAAAAATATTCTTCCGCTAGCACAGTTTGGTTTTAGAGTAAAACTTAGCCCTATTCATCCGTTAATGAAGATTAAGCATTTTGTCAAGGAAGGGCCTAACTGTAAAAAATCTGTTGGTCTGATTGCTTCAGATGTGGAAGCTGCTTTCAACACAGTGTGGCACAAGGGCCTACTTTATAAGCTAAAAAACTCTGGCTCCCCCTCACACATAGTTAACATAATAAACAGCTTCTTATCCGATATATATTTCTGGGTTGAAATGGACGGTGTTAGATCTAAAAACAAACTAATCACTGCAGGCGTCCCTCAGGGTTCTGTTGTAGGCCCTACTCTTTATAACACACACACGACATCCTAACGCTTGACCACTGCAATACCTTAAATTTTGCTGATGACACTGCTCTTTATTGCTCCGGCTCTAGCTACAATGATATTAAGAGTAATCTGGAGTCATACTTCAACTCACTTGCTAACTATTTCTACAAATGGAAAATTAAAGTTAATGTCCAAAAAACAAATTCAATATTCTTCTCCCGCAAGCGCAAAGCCTGCAATTTTCCTGACTCAAACCTACCTCTGAACCTAAACTCTGTTGGATGGGAAAAAAACATTAAGTATCTCGGATTACTCCTGGATACCAAATTAACTTTTGGTTGCCATATCAGCAGGACATTAGATAAAATTATATCTTATATCCAATTCTCAATAGGAAATCGGGACTGTCATTTGGAAACAAACTAACAATCTATAGATCTATTTTTGTTCCCATTATGCTATATGGGTCGGAAGTCTGAGGTTACTGTGCTGCTAGTCACCGCAAAAATTTCAAAAGGCGCAAAATAAATTATTAAAAATGATTTTAAATGTGTTCTTTTATTACCCTACATCTCAACAATATGAATGGTCTGATACTTGCATGATAGACGAAAAAATCTCTTAACCTTTAACTAACTTTAATACTCGAAATCAAATATCTCACGTAACGTGTTGATCGCTATTTTACAAGCTAATTTAAATATTAAACTCTCTAAGTACCGACTTTATAGTTCTAGTCCATAGGTTAAGTTGTATAAATCTTATGTAAGGTTTTTTCTGATTTTCCTTATAAACATTAAATATTGCTCAATGTTAGTTTAAATAAATTCTTCTTTCTTAGTAGTCAAGTTTCGTTATAAGAAATCAAGGTTAATAAAATTGAATAAATAATATAATGAAGTAATGTATGTCATGTGAGGTCCACTACTATCACGGAAACCTTCGTTTCCGAGTTAGTTCTTCTAATGGTAATGTATTCACACCATCTTTCGAATGCTAGCAAAGTTTTTTTGGTATTTCCTGCTTAGTTTGCAGATTTCCTCATCTATTGTCGTAATTCGTAGGCCTCGATTAAGGTCCATGTTGGTAATCATTTTTATGTTGTGCTTTGTGCTAGTTGATGGTAATTTTGTGCTCTGTGATTTAACTGATTTTACGCTTTCAATTTCGATCCTACATGGTAATTCCTATAACAGCAAGTGTGTAAATATACTTTTTAGCTTTGCATTTCTTCCTTTGGATTTTGCAAACAAAAGATTTTGCGTAAACAATTTTTTGAATTATTATTTATTGATTCTTTGTAAATTGATTTTGAATTTTTTGCATGCACAGTACTAATTCTCTTAGATATTTGGGGTTTTTTTGTTTTTGCAATACTCAACTGTTGTGTGCTAAGCTGTGAGGGTTTAAAGTTGTTTCTCTTTTTTAAATCTGTGTAAGTTGTTTTTGCATTTTCGCATACACCGTTTTAATTTTTTTTTTAAAATCTGGCGTACATGCTTTTGTTTTTGCACTACTCAATTGTTTTGTACTATGCTGTGAGTTTTTAGTGATACTCTAAACATCTCTTTCCGCTCTTTTATTTTTACTCTGGTTTTCACTCTTGCTCTTTCAAGCCAATAACAGAAAAGTGCCGCGAGGCTGGGTGTTTGCTGTGTAATAACATCGCCCACGTGACGTAGCCCACGTGAATAGTCGAATCGCAAAGAGCAAAATATCGGCCTTCGGTGGTCCTGTCAGAACTGTCGGTCTGATGAGATTGATTTGCATAAATCTATTACGCTTTTACAATCAGCTTACAATGATCTGTCGAAATAAGCGTGAATAAAAAATTTCAATTTTATGAAAGGCTTTCAAGGATCTAAAATCCATCGATTTGTCGCCCAAGAAAACGTGAAACTCGCCCAAATCACTCACTTCTTTGGCATCTTCGAATCCAACAAACCCTTCTAATCCTAATATGCCCTTTCGCACACCCCATTTTACTAGGCCCATGGCGCAGTTCGAACTACCGGTGCCTAGTCCAGCAGACGGTAGCTTAATTTATTTTGCATCTGTCGTGCAGGGCAAGCCGGATGACATTGCGTCTGCCTCATATTGTTCCTCCAACGAACTCAACCTGAAACACTGGCGACTCTGATAATCTTCCAAAAAACGAAGTCTTTGCTCTTCTCATGCTGTTGTTCAAACTCTCACTTCCTTTATACATAATCTGATTATTCATTTTCGGAATATTAGAGGCCTAAATTCTAAAAATAATAAACTTTTTTCAAATTTTCAAATTTTCTTTCTATTCTGACATTACTTTATTCGTCGAAACTTGGCTTCGTCCGGACGTTCTAAATTCTGAGTTATTAAACAGTAGTTTTACCACTTATAAAAAAGATCGTATTGGACGCATTGGTGGCGGAGTGTTTATCTCTTTCAAGGCATCATATTCCTCATACACAGTGTCTATTAACAATGCTGACGACATTGAGTTAATTTGTGTTAAAGCATCCCTTACTAATTCACACATTTTTTTAACTGGCTCCTATATTGCACCTATATCCGATGAATCAGTTTACAATGCACATTTTACTGCTATTAAAGAAGTTATTTCATTGGTCAAAGATTCCGATAAAGTCCTAATTATGGGAGAATTCAAACTTCCTAATATATATTTCTTGGTGCGCTTCCGATAATTGCAACTCAGTTATTTCATCAACCTGTTGAGAATTTGTTCTCATTGCTGGATCGTTCCTTTCAGAAAGTCAAATATGTAACAAATATCAAAAACTCAATTCTAGATCTGGTCTTTACCGACAGTATTGATGATGTCTCCTTGTTCAGAAGTCATCCTTTTTCCACGCCTGAGGATGCATATCACCCCACCATGGAATTGAATATCATTCTAAATATGTCTAGTCGTCAAACTAATAATGTCTCTAATTCACAGCCTACATCAAAACGTGTATTCTTCTTCAAAAATACTGATTAGGTTAAACTCAACCATCTCCTTATTAATACTAACTGGTCCTATTTGTATTCCTACGAAAATGTCGAACTAGCAACACAGTTTTTATATAAAACTATCCAAAAATATTTCAATCTTTGTATTCCTAGAGTTAAACCTAAATGTAAAACCCAGACACTGCCATGGTTTTCCCCCCTTCTTATTCTAATAAAAAACTTTAAAAAACAGACTATTTAAAAAATTTAAAAGATCAGGCTCTTCCGTTGATTATGCTACCTACGCAATATCTCATTATAATTTTCAACACATTAATAATCTTTGCTACCCGTCATATGTTACCTGTGTCAAAGAGGATATAAAATGCGATATTTCAAATTACAGAGAAATCGCTAAATGTGTGCGATTCCGAAGTTATTTGAACATATAATTACCGATCAGATTCACCATTTCGTTCTTCCTTTGTTGAGTACTTCTCAACGTGGGTTTACTAAAAAGCGGTCGACTGCGACCAATTTACTAGAATTTATTTCTCTAGTTAATCTTAGTTTTTGTCAACAGCGCCAAATGGACGTTATTTACACTGATTTCAGTAAGGCCTTCCTTACTTCTCAATAAACTGTATATCTTTGGTATTCCACCCAACCTGTTCAGTTGGATTACTTCCTACCTAACGTCCAGAACCTAAAATGTTTTGTTTAAAACAGCCATATCCGAGATTATTCGTGTAACCTCCGGTATCCCCCAGGGCAGTCACTTTGGTCCGCTGTTATTCAATATTTTTATAATTGATCTGCCAGTTGCCATTAAATATTCTCACGTGTTGATGTACGCTGACGATGTGAAACTATGCATGTCCATTTAAAGTCTCTTCAAGATGACCTTGACTCTTTATATCGTTGGTGCTCTATTAACTTTCTTTCAATTAATTGTGAAAAATATAAGCTTATGTCGTTCTATCGTAAAAATGTGACTGTAAATAATTATCGTATCAACGACCACTTACTAAAAAGTGTTTCACATTTAACGATCAATACCGCCAGTATTGAGTGGCTCCTCCGCCCATCGAATAACTTATCTTTAACTAATAAAAGGCTGTAAGTAGTGGTACCTGCTTGGCGCTACGCCATACAAATTTGGGGCACTACTGCTGTCTACAACATCAGAAGAGTGCAGGCGTGTCAGAGGTAGGCTCTCAGAAGATTTACGGGGGCCCCTTGGTACGTCCGCAACACCACGCTGCACAGGGATCCTGCCGTGCCAACTGTTATGGAGGTGATTAATTCTCACAGCTGCCGCTATCACTACAGACTTTTATCGCACCCAAATCCGCTGGCGTCCTCCCTCACCCGTATCTCAACAAGGCGTAGACTGAAGAGGCAACTCCCGCATGATCTCCCCCTAAGAAGGATTCAGCCATCTCTATCATTGCCTTTTCGGTGCAATTTGCATCGCTTTTAATTTAGTATAAGTCAAATTTTTTTTTTTCACGTCATTATTTTTTTTTTTAATCAAACAAATGTGTTATGCAGTTTACTGCGATAAATGTTATAATTTAATTATGAAAAAAAAAAATAAATAAAAAATTTTGAAAAACGTAAGCTTATCGTTCTATATTAAAAATGTGATTGTAAATAATTATCGTATCAACGATCACTTACTAGAACGTGTTTCGCAATTTATAGAGATCGCATTGAGTCAGTCCAAAAACACTGTTTTTACTGTTTGCACAGCGTAACATGTACTGGGATCCAAATGTCCACCTTCCATCCTATGTTGCAATCACCAACACCCTTTGCACCTTAGTATCATTCTCCATCAATTTCATTAATAAAAGCCAGCTACAGCGGGCCATTTTTCAGTCCCGTTAGCAGTTTCCCGAAGGCCGCTTGGACTTAGCTTTATATGTATTTGAAACTTCTAGCCTTCCTCGCTGACCAGCTTAGCTTAATTTTATAATCATCCATATTTACTTTCACTCAACTACGTGTGGTATAGGGCAAACAGAAAGCTACAAAATTAAAACCTTAAACCAAACATTAAGCACGATAGCAGAAGTTTTTCGGTTTAGGCGTGTCTGACTACTGGCTAGTTGGCTTTCATTGAGGGAACGATGAACGTGAAGATGTCTATAAACTTTATCAAAGAAAATTTGCTGCCAATTGCCTATGACTTGAGCCTACAAGAGCGACTTGGATTTCGAAACTGTGACAAAAACTACACGAGCTGGCTACAGAATCTTGTAAATTATGAACTTCCAAACAAAGTCCGTAATACTAAACACTAAAGTAACGAACACTCATGCGTTTACCAAACAAAAGTTCGTTGGGATAATAAATCCACATCACCTACTTAACTAACGGTTTGCGGATATCATGGATCTGATTTTGCTTATTGTGGAATCATTGTTATCTACGTTTTGGACAGCGAGGAGTGTTAAAAGCTAGTAGGCGCATATGACATGTGTGTTTCTTTTGGTTGGGCCAGCTTCATAACTTCATAAAATGGAGGTGTTGGAATGTGTTATAGCCAATCTTAAAATTATATTGTGTTGACTTACAACGCTAAGGGCCGTCGAGTCGTCTCTTTTTGAACCGTCGGTGAAAATAAATTTCCACGTAGGGAAATCGGATTGAACATTATGGATATTGTATATATCCTTGGGAGTTGAGTCCTTTTTATAATATGTGAGTTGGAGTATAAATCAGTTTTCTCTCAATTGCCATGGTGGAAATTTTTTGTGTTTTCGGTGAGAAGACTTGATCCTGTTGAATTTTTCAGCATTTTTAATGATGAGTTGGGGGCTTGATGGTATATGAAGATCTCTTTTTCGCTTGATTTGGTTGATTAGCGTTGTATGCAGTGATGAGCCAGATGTGTTGGTTAGTTTGTTTAATAGTCTGCAGATGGTCCAATCAAATCTGGTACAAAGGTCGGGGTGTCTAGGTTCTACGAGGATGTTGGCGATGGGAGTGGTTCGAAAAGCACCTAGAGACAGTCTGATGGAGGATATATTTTGCGGGGTTTGTTTATTTTGCCGTATACACAGAGGCCGTAATCTGTTTTTAACACGCTTTTTTAAGCTTCACTTGTATGCTTCTAACTTGTAAGTTGTAATTTGTAACCAAATCTTTGAACGAGCTCACCCACTTCAAACCGTCGCTTTAAACTGAAATTTGGCACCCGTATCAAGGAGCAACATTACCTAATTCAGCGCGCCGACACCTACTCGACCTTCGAACCTTAGCTGCCAACATTTAAAGATTCCGTAGATCAGCGAAAAATAAAAAAATGGTTTGTGACCGTGATAAGCTTTGTTTCTGGTTTGTGCTTATTGACATTAAAAGCTGTCATTAGGAAAACGGATAGTGACATTTGTTGAATAATTTTCGCAACAATATAATAAGGGCCTTCCCAATAGTCATTAAGTAATAAATTCGTAATTAGCAATAACAATTAATTCACAAAAATTCCGATTTCTTGATCACCTGAATTTACTAAACTAAAAGCAAAAAGCAAAGCCGGTGAACTATCCCCCGAATCGTCACTGAAGGACATCCTTTTTGCGATCAACAACAACGAAGGAAGATTCAAGCGAAAATTCCTCTTGCTTCTAAAGGGGATATAACAAAAATAGAACAAAATGTGGAGGAATAACGAAGCAAACTGGTAACTATGGAGCATTTTAGAGGAGTGAACGACAAGCTGGGGGCTATAGTTACGCTGATTGATGTAATAAAAGAAGAAAACAGACCACTCAAGAGATAACTGGAAATACTAAAACTTGACCAACAAAAGGAGCAGGCAGAGATTCACCGACTAATTATACATTCAAAATTAAAAATGTAATCTTCAGAGATGAAAGGGAAAGGACCCAAGAGCGTCGGTCGTGGACATATGCCGTGAAAAATTAAACATCCAAAAACCAAAATTAATGAGGGCAAGGACCATAGCAACCCATTCGAATGAGAGAACGATTGTTGCGGAGATGGCGTCAGAGGAGAAAGCGGACAAAATCCTGAAAAAACGTGCGCAAATGGCCGGGTCAAAGATTTATTTGGAAAAGGATCTGTTTTTTTTTTTTTTGCAATTAATTTTTCTGTTATTGTTAGAACAACTTCAATTAAATTGTATATACAAAAATTAACAAAACAACGTAAATAATAAGTGGGTATATAGTATTGTTTATTAAAAGGATCTATTACGGTGGTCGGCAGGGTGCGATCTTCTCAGCCGACTCGCCACCCTAACTCCTCCCATTCTGCGTCGTTTTAGAAGGCCAAGGGGCACCAGTTGGTGTTTGACCAAGGATCTGTGTGAAAGAAAACAATTAAATAAAAGAGCCTTGCTACAAATAAAAAAGGATTTACACGAGTTATGTACCACGTCGGGTGAAAAATACTTTTGGCAATCTTTTTCTTTATTATCTCTCTGTTCCGTTAAACGACCCAAGCTGAAATGCCCTGACAGCGGCTCGAGCTTGCTTAATTATAATCGCCAGCAGCCAAAGTGACGCGACGAAGTAAGCGCAAGCATGTAGTGTGCACCGAAGGGGGCCTTCTTGATGTATCGAACGGGGCCTTTCGATGCGACGAGACTATGGCGTATTGTGTTGCTAAAGCAAGTACTGTACACCGAACCTTTTTGATGTACCGAACGGGGCTTTCGACTATATTCGTTGCTGCAGCTTTTGCAGGAAATAGGTCAACGCTTTTGGCGGTCCGTTCGTCCGTACATACGTTGAGTATGTAACTCACGCAATTGATCAAAAGCACAAAATCACAATAAAAAAAAGGTGTGCAGTTGGGGGACCGCCTTCAAGAACGAAGTCCCTCACGCCTTTTTACATATAAATTACAATGATTTCTTTGCGGACTTTAACTTACTCTCATTTCTTGATGTGTAACTTAAAGTTACACTTCCGAGAACTGTGCGATTGTCCATTTTTGTGATCCTTTACTTTACTTATGTAATACCCCTTCGTTATATTATGGTTTCTACCTGACAACTTCTACTGCAAGCGAATAAACTTTTTAAATCTCATCATATTCTACCATGGTAATAAATGGCGTATTGTAACTATAATAAGATGAGTATGCTTGAGATTCAATTTTGTCCAAGTATCTTGAAAAAATTTCGTTGCGAATTTATTTTTTTTATTGTAGTTAATTTTTTTATTTTAATTTATGCTTTATTATTGCGGTATAAGGTGTCACTAAAGCTAGTGTGATGTAATGTTTATTCATACAGTCTTTAGTTACTTCAGTAACTTTACAGCTGATACTTAATACTCTAATAAATAATTTTGATTAAATAACATAAACCTAGCGTGGGAAAAGGGGAAAAACACACAAGGGGTATAACATAAAATTAAATATTTTTTTTTTTTTTTACATCGACTCAGTAGGTAATCAATGACCACACACTGATCTCACATTGGGCAGGCCCAGGTGGCATCAAAATTCACACAGTCACATAGACTGGGCTCAGCTGGTATTAATTGCTAATATCTTTGGTGATCATGCGATACCAAAGCTAATGTCTACGTACTAAATATTTGGCTACAGACAAAAACATCATCAGCCATTAACATAATCAGCATGCAAGATTAAACTAAAGCTAATATTAAATTAAGAATTTTAGGTTACCAGTATAGAAATAAGTTATGCATTAATTCAATGATGCCAACAATTTAGTTTTTATAACATAAGAAGAGGTGGGAGGAGCAGCACGCGCAAAGTGGGTATTAAAAGATTTGCATAAGACATAGAATGGATCATGTTGCAAATTAGAAGCTCTACAAAAGGAAAGAATAATAGGAGAATAGTTTCTAGTTGGACGTGCTGGTACACTAAAGTTAATCATTCTAAGTAAGAAAGGTGAGTTAATACTACCATAAATGAGGTTATACATAAAAGATACACCAATGACCGTTCTACGACTAGACAAGGTAGGGAGGTTGATTTATTTGAGACGACACCGATAAGATGGTAGGCAAGCATTAGGATCCCAGTGCAAGTTTTTGAGAGCAAAAAGTAGAAATTGCTTTTGCACCGACTCAATACGATCAATGTACATCTGATATTGAGGATCCCAGACACAAGATGCATACTCCAGAATAGGTCTTACTAGCGAAGTGTGTAGTACTTTGGTAGTATACGGATCATCAAATTCCTTAGACCAGCGTTTAATATAGCCAAGGATACCTCTAGCTTTAGAGACCGAAGTGGAAATGTGGGTACCGAAATGCAACTTCGAGTCCATCAAAATACCAAGGTCGTTAAACTGGGAAATACGATCTAAACTATTTGAGTCAATGTAATAAGAATTTGAAATAAGGGCTCCGCGAGGAAAGGACATATTTTTGCATTTATTGGTATTGAGGATTAAATAGTTTTTGGAACACCAACGAGATAAAGAATCTATGTCACTCTGACAGAAAATCCCGTGAGAAGGGTTATTAAGGCAGAAACATAGTTTTACATCATCTGCGTACATTAAAATCTGAGAGTGTTTGATGACGGTAGGTAGATCATTAATAAATATGTTGAAAAGCAAAGGCCCCAAATGACTGCCTTGGGGAACACCTGAGGTTGCCTTTAAAGACTTAGATATTGAAGACTTAAAAAGTACCCTTTGAGTGCGATGATCAAGGTAAGATGCCAGCTATCGGATCAATGGAGAAGGGAAACCAAAAGCTTTGAGTTTGGTTATGAGCAACTCATGCGATACAGTATCGAAAGCTTTACTGAAGTCGGTGTAGATAACATCAGTTTGGCTACCTACCGAAAAGTTGTGATTGACAATAGAAGTAAATTCCAACAGATTGGTTACCGTTGAACGGTTCTTTACAAAACCATGCTGAGACATACTCAACAATAGGCGAATATAAAACTGTAGTTGATCAGTGATAATCTGCTCAAACAACTTAGGAATTGCACACAGCTTGGCAATACCTCTGTAGTTCGATATATCTGACTTACTACCCTTTTTGAATGAGGGAAATATATAGGATTCTTTCCAACCACTTGGCATAGACGAAGTAATAAGGGATAAATTAAATAAGATATAAAGGGGAATATATAAGTTGTCAGCACAGCTTTTTAAGATACAACTAGGAATATTATCCGGACCAGGAGAAAAAGAAGGTTTAACCAATTTTAGATATCGTAAAATAATACTGCCGTCAATAAACGGCATATTGAAGTGATTAAATTCATCAATTTTGTAAGGGTAAGGAGAACTATTTCCACAGGCACTATTAGAGTAGATGCCCTGGAAAAATTTAGCAAAAAGGTTCGCAATCCCATCCAACTTACAACTAACTTATAAACTAAAGGACCGTTACTTGATTATACTAACGTAGGAGTTAGTGTAGAGAAGTACTGGTCAGCCCAAGTTTAGTGCAAAATGAGGATTTCTCAGATTAAACGTAGTTTTTGCTAAAGAGATTTTCCCACTGATCATTTTAACAACTGCTACTTCGTGAAGTAGTGATGTTGGGTAGTAGAAAGGTAGATCTAGAATCAATCTTAGTGGGTATAGGCACAATCTCCCCAGACCTCCGAGCAGTATAACATAATGGGTACAAAGATAGACTTAAATATTATTAGTTTGTTATGTACAGATAGCTTAGATCTACGATTGATGAATGGATAGAGTATACGGATCGTTTTATTTACCTTTTCAAGAGTTATGTTAACATGTTGCTTGTAGATGAGTTTAGTATTGTTGGCTAAGTAATACACACGTCTGTTTTCTTTCACAGCACGACACAGACTGACTTTATTTCTTTCACATTTCTTATGGGCATTCACACTTTTGGCATTCACTTTTTTTAAGCTACGTTATAATTTACATACTTAAACTTATAATAAACTAAACTAAACTTACGAACTAACTAATAATTAATACAACTTATATTACTACAATATCAAGGTAGACCCCAAGGTATCTAAATTTTTTCTCCTAGTGAATATTTTCATCATTAACTATTAAGTTGGTGTGCGGCAAAAAACAGGCCATTCGCTTTTTGAAAAAGAAAATGACTTTAGTCTTCCTTGCGTTCAGTTGAATCTTCCAACGTATAAAATAATTAGAAAGTATGTATAATGCGTCCTGTAATTCAGTATGAATATCGTTATAAACATCGCCTGAGCAGTAAACTGCAGTGTCATCTGCGAATACTGAAGCAACACATTTTTCGAACGTTGGTAAGTCATGTGTGTATATCTTGTATAAGGTAGGGCCTAGAACGGAACCCTGAGGCACACCAGCTCAAATATGTTTACTAACGGATACCGTGCCGTTAATAACAACACTAAAACATCTATCACATAAGAAACTTCGAATCAGCTTGATTAGATATACCGGAGTTTGGCTGATTACTAATTTGTGAATTAGGCCACCGTGCCATACCATGTCGAAGGCTGCTTGAATGTCTAAGGTTATCATACCTACAGAGTGTTTTCTGCTGATTTCCTTTTTTACAAAGATTTTAAGTTTTTTTAGTGGATGAATGCAACTAAAATTAGCCCTGAATTCGAAGTGAACCGGAGGCAGGATGTTGTGGGCTGCTAAAAACAGATTAAGACGAGCTTTCAATATACGCTCAAAATTTTTAGAGAAACCACACAGCAGACTGTTTGGACGGTAGTTTATTGGTGAATCAGGTGGCTTTTGTTAAGCTACAATTTTAGCGACTTTCCAAGCAGTTGAAAATATCCTAGCTTAGCGCACAGATTTAGAAGGTAGGCTAAAGTTATTTTAGGAAGATTAGCAAGACACGCATTGGATATTTGGTCCGGGCCAGGGGCTTTTTTCTTCTTGAGAGAACGAATCACTTCCTGAATTTCATCGAGGGATGTGCTAGATAAATTAGTGTTAACATCATATTCTAGAACACGAATCGAATTTTCCACTAGTGCGACAGTGTTTACATCGGATAGCAATTCAGTCAAGTAGTGCTTTTTTTAAAAAATTTCAGCTAAGTTTATAGCTTTTTGTTCTCTAGTTGTAAAGTTTCGATCATTGTAGCGAAAGCTTTCGCAATTTCCAAAACGCTTTAGTATTAGTTCCCAAATTAGGAAGTTTAGAGTTCCAACTAACGTTGTTGTGTTGGGAAATTTTTAGTTTAATAACACGGTGAAAATGATATATTCTTGAGGAGAGTTGGTGATAAACAAATCTAAGGTAGACGTACGATCTTTATGATTCGATGGTATATAATTGGGATCGTTTGGATATACTATGACAAACCTTCCATGAGAGGATAATTTTGCAAAGAACTGCCCCAACAGTTCGCCCTGGAACAATTCCATTAACGATTCCTGCAGTTTAAGTCGCCGCCTATGATGTAGCATATAAATGTCGACACTGTTTTGAATTATAAAATTTAAGAGTCCAAATCTCTTATTGCGAACGGCATGCGCATTCCATGCCATTATATATACTAAGTTATATTTCTTATTTGATATCATATACATACTTAATAATTAGTTGAGTAATTACAGTAAATTGTTCACTCTTACTAGAACAACGACTCAGTTTTTCAAGTAACTCAGTTGTGAGCGCGGTGATTCCGTCTATTGTGAAGAGATCGTTTTTTGCTTGGGGTCTTTTCAACCGTTACTGAGAAGAGCGTGCTTGAAACTTTGGTACACAGCTGGTTGAGCCAAAGTGAGACCGATGATGGGGTCATGAGTCTTCACGTATTGTCGATTAGCGGTTCTAATGGCAGCTGGAAAGTTGTCGTTGTAGTTTATGTTATTGTAAGAAGCGTTTGGTCGCCTGTTTATGATTTGGTGTTCTTTTTTGCAGTACAGCAATATAAGAAGAGTGACACCGTCACGATGGGTCAGTGGAGGGGTGATAACCTTTACAGTTTGCACATTGGAACGCATAAGAGGCTGTGCACGACGAAGTATGGTGTTGTCCAGCGCAGCGGGCACATAAAATATTGACATGACAACTCTTGGAGCCGTGACCATAGAGTTGGCAGTTGTAGCATTGAGTAATATTTGCAGATGACTTAGACTTAAACTCCCAGCGGACTTTAGTGTGATTAATACAGGAATGCTCCTTTCATAATTGATGAAGCGTTATAGATTTAGCTTTAAAATATACGGCATACAATAGTATTTTGTAGGTGGTACGAGTTATTTTATCCACTCTTTTAACATCAATACATTGAAGGCCTGCACTATTGAACATGGATTTGATCCGTTCGTTGGGTAGTTTGTCCATACCAGACAATACTTCTTTCTAGTGCTTAGTCTCACTATTCTCATAAGAGAAAAATTCTATGCTTAGTCTTTTAAGTTCATGGCAGATGATATTGTGCCATTCGAGAGTGTTTACAAATACCTTTATTCCAATCGATATGGTTTTAATAGGGTATACTCTTATGTAGACACTTTTTAAGATATCGTGAACCTGCTTAGAGGTTTTCTTAAGAATGGTGATTTGTGGTACCTTGACTTTAGCAGGAGTAGTGGAGGTAGATTGCTCGATGGTGTCATCTAAAACTAACTCATCTTCGTGTTCATCGTCATCCATCACGGTTTAGAGAGGGCGAAAATAGTTGGAGAACTGACTTTTGTCAGATGATGACTTTGCAGTTTTTGCTTTAAGCGCGACATTTTGTTCATAACTGATGCTTTAATCGTATCACTACGTATTAAGTTGACGCTTAACAATTAAGCGCTGCTTTTGAGTTGTACAATTTACAGTATAATACCGTTGATTTCCTTTCTTAAAAACGCACTTAGTGATCTGCACTCGCGACGTGGAACGGTGGAGAATAAGGCAGCGACTACTTCGAATAACCACTCGGTTGGAGAGTATGTCGACGATTGAGAATTAATATTAAAATGTTTTTTTTTTTCGCAAAACTGAAGATGATAACTAAATATGGCTGAAAAACATTTGCCAAAACAATTTTTTTTCTTATTTTAATTACTTTAATATGAAAGTGCAAAACATTTTGCTTCCCACTATATATAAGTGTGATAATTTCTCGCTTGATATTTTTGTGCCACTAAAGTTGCACAATTAGTTTATTTATCAAAACAAAAATCATTGCCTGCTTTTGGATTAAAAATAAGACATTCGATTTATTATATGGCCTAATTTGTTGAAAGCTAAGGGAAAAAAGTGATTGACAGAGGGGAACCCTGCGGGATGCCATTATGTAGTTGCTCTTCTTTTAATAGGTTATTGTTAACTTTTACTCTTAATATTCTATTTCTAAGGTAACTGCGAAAGTAGTTGATAATTTTTGGTCCGAGTTTCCAATCGTATATAAGTTGAATAATGCAGTGAATTCCTACTCTATCTATCTATCTATTATTAAAAAAGAATCTATGGTGCAAGTGTTTGATTTGTATGCGTACTGGTTTTGGGACTGAATATCGTCCTTTTTAAGAAACCACGTAATCCTTTTTGAGGCGTTTTTCTAGGGTTTTGGATATGCAGGAAAGTAGTGATATTGGACGGTACCCATTAATTGAATTTTTTGGTTTGTTGAGCTTAATGATAGAGATTATTGTTGATATTTTCCACTGTTGGGGAATAATGCTGTTGTCCAATATTTTATCAAAAATTTCTAAGAGTATTGATGCCATAAGGCGGCAGCTTTTTAACATATCATAAGTTATGTTATCAAAGACAGTTGTGAATGATTTTATGCTTTTAAGACAGAATTGAAGTTCAATTGACCTAACGGGTGATTCAATAAGTGCTTTGGGTTTCGGAATATATGTTAAGGGTATTTGGGCTGTGTGACGGTAATAATTTTGCTTGAAAGACTGTGAGAAGTTTGAGCCTTATGAGTCAGACCAGACCTTGCTGAAGGCATTGGCGATCTCCTTAGGGTCGCAGGAGTTACTTTATATAAACTTTATCTCAAAGCGATTTTGTGGTTGAACTTCGGCTGATGTCGTTGGTAAAATTTGTAAAAGAGGTTTCTTGGGATCGTTTTGCTTTATAAGTGCTCTAGGTTGATTAGATTTCTGCAGCGATGGCAAGAGTGTTGGAATATAAATGTATTGTTTAATGTGCAATGGAGTTTGATATGAAGAAAACAATTATTCTGCTGGCTTTTGTGTATGGTGTATTTATATAATTTTTTTGGTATAGTGCTAATTTTTGGAGTGTGGACGGTGTGTTGTTGTTGATAAGATGGGTTTCTTGTAGTGCTTTTATCTGTGGCTTATATTTGTTTAGTAAACGAGAGAGTCTGTAATAGTTTCCTTTATATCCGTTTATGTTCCATTGTATTACTTTAAGTGCCATAGTCGTGAAAATTTTATGATTTGTTTTGTTTTTATATGTTTTTATATTTGCTCTTACTCAGAATTAACAGTTTATAACACACAATTGTGTGATTAGTATATGACATTGTTAACATTTTGTTTGTTTGGAGCTACGGTCAGTTTGTTGACGACTTTATAAAAATATATTAAATCTAAGTCTTCACTTACAATTATTCATGTTCTTCTATCGGATTCTTCAATTGCTGTTTCAATGATGAGTACATCATCATTATTTTGAGCTTGTTTTACTATGACATTAGCAGCCTTAACTATTTCACATAACATAGAAATAAATCGTTGTTTGTTACCTGCATTCCCAAGCAATATTTCTTGGCCCGTTGAAATAGTCATGGATCTATCGAAGAGAATATCACTATCAGAATATTGCAGAAAAGATCTAGTTTCTGGTGGTAAAATAACTGACTGCGGATGGTGAACTGTAACTGCTTCATACCTGACTGTTTCTTTATAGGTTGAACACATTCCAACGGACGATAATACATCTATGAGGCATTTAGATACAAATCGTCGGTGACAAAATAGTGACAGACAAACTTGCAATTGTGACGTAAATAATCTTGGATGAACAGCTGTCAGAATGGCATGACTAATACCAGTGCATTTTATCCAGTGTACATTTCCTATTTTAAAGAATTATTTCTTCTAAAAAAAGTCGGGGAACTTGGATATTGGTCGTTCTTTTTCTCAAACATAGGGTCTATCACTTTTTACTACCACCGATATAATGTCTACTCGAATAATAGCTGCAGCAGTTTCTAAAATTCAAAGGCGTTCCTCTGCCTCACTAAGTTTTTTGTTGCCATACCATGATTTAAAATTACCTTTAGTTGTAATAATAATTTTTTATCATATTTTTTAACAACTTTACTTTTAATAGTTTTGTCATCTGGAACGTAATTCTTTCACACATCTTCTAATTCGTTCAAAGTGAACTGCCATTCACCTTTGTTCTAAATAAATGAATATATTTCTATACATCCCCACCTCTAGGACGACCAAAGGTTCAGACCGCAGTACGCTTTTACGCTTCCTCTTCGTCACGCTTTTCTCTTATCTCAAGAACGGAGTTCTTAAAAGAAAGTGTCGACACATGATGAATCTTACGGCGAATATTTATCCTGTTTTTCATTTATTTTTCCTAAATTGCTCCTTCACCGCCAAAAATACAATGATTTTTAATAAAAATCATGGTTCACTGGAACGCATTCTGCTATGAGGTGAAGTTATAGATGCAGATGTGATGGCTTCCTTTTATTGTTTTTTCAATGCCAATACGCTATACTTTCATGTATATTCCTTACGGCACTCCACAGTGTGGAGAATACTTCCAATAGCGAAGTTTTACATGCCATAAAGGCGAGCATATTGTACTTTTAAACTTTTGGAATCGAATTTACGTGAGAACTGTTAGTCTTTCAGCAGGGGTCCCTTGGGGGGAATATGGCGCAATTGTAGCGACTAAGTCTGCGTTGCATCGAAGTTCTGCTTTCAATTTAATTACACTTTATTAATGTTCACTTTGATTTCTTGACTTTACACACAACATTGCTGCTTCACAGTTCACAAGCAAGTGGAGTTTACAATTTTCTAGTTCACTTGTAGCTATCGACAAGTGAGAGTGTGCTTCTACCGAGAGGATGAATCGGGAGCGCGACTTGCTCACATCGCCTTTCCAGATTGGCGTATTGTGTGGGTTCTCCTCCAACATCCCCCCTGTTGATAGCACTAGCTTTAAATCTAGTTAAATGTCAGGAATTACACCGACCTTATGGACTGGTCGCCGCATGATGCCTTTCTTGGTCATCACATCCACGACGCGGACCTTGCCATCTTGGCCTGGAACAGCTAAAGTTATCCGAGCCAGAACCCACGTCTCTGGCGGCGCATTGTCCTCGTAAACGATGACCAATTGTCCTTCCTTCACGTTTGATTGCTCCTTTGACCACTTGGAGCGTTGTTGCAAGTGGTGTACGTAGTCCCCTTGGCACAGACGCCAGAAATGCTGCTTCAAGAGGGTGACACGCTGGCAGCGGTCTCTATAGCGAAATGTATCTAGTTCATCGACTCTCGCCAGCTGTTCTTCTGGAGCAGCTAAAAGAGGTGAGCCAATTAGCAAGTCAACGCTTCCAAATCGTTTGGATTATCAGACTGTCGTGCGATCGGCCTTGAATTAAGCACTGTTTCCACTTCGGTGAGCACGGTCACCAGCTCCTCGTACGTGAGATGTGCTTCCGCAACGTTCTAGACTAAGAGGCTCTTTGCGGACTTGACGGCTGCCACCCAAATACCTCAAAAGGGTGGCGCTCTTGGAGGAATGAATTTGAAGTCGACGCCCTGGCACGTGATAAATGTAACTTTAACCATTGTACCATTGAATCTGTCCAGAAAATCGCACGCTTCGTGTATGGCGCAATCTTGTACGCGAGTTTGTGCCAAGTTCGACATAAAAACGTAGTTGAACATGGCTCTAATCGAGGCAATGAGTGTGCCTTGATCGAAGCAACCTTGGACTTAGCAATCAACAGTTTTACCTTTACTCCGTTGTCTGTATCGGCTCGAAGATATATACAACAGTCATATCCCCGCTCCGAACCGTCGGCCAACCCGTGTATTTCGCAGTCATTATCAGCTGACGTGTTCACAAAACGTGAAAATTGTAGCCTGGACGTGCCTTGCAAATCGAATTAAAAGCAAACGCGGATAATAGAGAAATATACAACATCACCACACTTCTCCGCACAAAAGTCATCTTTGAGCCACACACCACAAAAGCGCGGTAGCTCAGCGCTCAAACTGCCAAAAATGTGGTCATATAAGAAATTTTTGCACCAAATACTCAATCTTAGTGAAATGCGCTGGCAAGCACAAAACTATTGACTGCAAACTAATAAGTGTAGATCAAATTAAATGCGCTCTTTGTGGAGGCTCAGACACAGCCAACTATAAGGGATGTGAAGGAAGTGAATGGACGAGAAACTACGAATAATTGCATGGAATGCCAAAGGAGTCAATAACCATAACCTCGAATTCAAGACATTCTTAGACAACAACTAAATTTTTTTATTTTTTTTTAAATTTATTTCCCAAAAGAAGAGTACATTGTCTATTATAGAAAAAATAAATCGACTATTGTACAGATTAGTATTTAGGACAATTGGGTGAATTTCAATTTTACAATCAGTTTGTAAAGTAGTGTTGTGACTGGAATTTAACAATACATGTATTTTAACAATAAATAAACAATTAAAAATAACCCCAATTAACAATCATTAATTGGAAGTAATGTGTTATGTGAGGTCCACTGGTCTCACCCTTTTTAGTCTACGTTGCCGAGTTAGTTCATCTAAAGGTAACGTATTCACACCATCGTTCGAATGCTGGGAAAGTTTGGTTTGGTATTTTCTGCTTAAATTGATTATTTCCTCATCTACTGTCGCAATTCTTAGGTCTCGATGAAGGTCCGTGTTGGTGATATTACATTGGGCTTTGGTGATGGTGCGAATAATTTTTGATTGTTGCCTCTGGATTAACTTTATATTTTTTGATATTGATTTTGATGGCAACTAGCAATATTTTGGCTCCATATGTCCAAATTGGTTTAATAATTGTCATATAGATTAGGAGCTTGTTTTCAAGTAAAATGTTTGCATTTGGTTTGAGCAGCCAGTTCAGTTGTCTTACTTTTATTTTGATTTGGTGACGCTTTTTTGTATACGGCGTTTCCAGTTTAGTTTACTGTCAATATATAATCCTAAGTACTTGGCTTCTTTTTGAATGGTTACGTCGTCTCCGTCAATATTTATATGGATTGGTGTGAATCTAGTCTTAGTAGTGTATATAACTTGTACTGTTTTGTTTTTGTTTATTTTAATATGCCATTTTCTAAGCCAGTCAAGTGTTTTATTAAAGTCTACTTGCAACATGGATGTTGCAGTATTTATGTTTTTATGAGCACTTAGGAGTATTGTGTCATCGGCGAAAGTTGCAATCATAGACGAATTGTGAGTGGGACATGGTATGTCTGCTGTGTATAGGGTATATAATAAAGGTCCTAGCACACTTCCCTGTGGAACTCCTGAATTTATTTCTCTAAGGGTTGAGTATTCGTCTGAGTATTTAAGTAAGAAATATCTACCTGTGATATATGATGTTAATAGATGTGCTATGTTTTGAGGGAATATATTGTTAAGTTTCCATTTGAGTCCTTTATGCCAAACCTTGTCAAAAGCTTTTTCCACGTCCAAGAAGAGTCCAATACAAAATTTATTATCCTCAATGTCATTTAGAATTTAGTGCGTAACTCTATGCACTTGTTGTATCGTTGAGTGACTTCTTCGAAAACCAAATTGGTGATTTGGAATGCTGTGCCAGCGTTCTAGTAGTGGAAATAGTCTACTTATTAATATCTTTTCGAAGATTTTTGAGATTACAGGGAGTAGACTGATTGGTCTATAAGACTCTGCTTTTGATGCGTCTTTGCCTGGTTTCGGAATGGCAATAATCTCAGCTACTTTCCAGACTCTCGGAAAAAAGTTTAGTCTGAACATAGCGTTAAAGATGTTTCTTAGATATTCTATAGCTTTTACAGGTAGTTTTAGGAGTTTCCCATTTATTTTGTCATATGCAGGGGACTTTTTTCCTTTATGTCATTATTAATGCATTTTCTTATTTCTCCTATGGTGGTTCTGAACCTCTGCTAATATCTGTGTTCAGCTGTGGATCATCTGAGTTGGTGGCGATTTCTGTAAAACCCCTTTCGAAATAGTCCGCTAATACTTTAGCTTTGTCCAAGTTCGTCTTTGCCCATAATCCGTTTTCCATTTTTAAAGGAGCCTGATGATTACTTTTATTTGTCCATCCTTTAGTAGCTTTCCATAAGGAGTAGTCCGTTTGACTCGTGGGTGTTAACCTCTTGAGATATGATGTTAATTGTTTGTTTTTCAATACCTGAATCATTTTTTTAACCTCTTTAGTTGCCTTGTTGTACTGTCTTTTTGTCTCAGGAGATCGTGTGGTTGTCCAGGTTTTCCGTAGTTTACATTTTTGATTGAGGTTGTGTGTAGAATGTCCAATTTTGCTGCTTCTTTTTTGGTGTCGATTGTATGACTGCTTTCATAATGGTGTCATTCAGGAATACTATCGCTGACTCGATGTCCTCATATGATTTAAGAGGGATGTCGGTCATTAAATTAATGTCAATGTATTCCTTATAAGTATGCCAGTCAGTTCTGTTGATGTACGAAAGTCTGTTTACAGTTGTAGGGGTGACGTGCGAGTCATATATTAATTCTATAGGGTTGTGGTCTGACGAGAGTTCGAATCGTGATAAGATTTTACATTTCCGAACGTCAAAGTTCTTTGTGATGAAAAAATCTATCAAGTCAGGTGTTTTATTAGTGTCTGTTGGCCAATATGTTGGTTCGCCTGTACTCAAGTGTTTAAAGTTTGTGAACTGCATAGCGCTGAGGAGATTTTTGCCTTTTTTGTTCGTTAGCCTAGATATCCACATAGTGTGTTTCGCGTTGTAATCACCGGCTGCAATGAAGCGTTGTCCAAGAGAGTTGAGGAAATTCTTATATTCTGTGTCTGTAATATTATGCTTTGGTGGGCTATCTACAGCAGATATTGTGAGTGGTCCTACAAGATCATTAATTTGAATGTTCGTCGCTTGTATGTAGTTGTGCTGATAAGGCTCAAGCTCGTCGTGCTTTATGCACTGTTTGATAATTATGGCTGTTCCACCGTGAGCTGTGCCATCGGGGTGGTTTGTGGTATACACTTTGTACCCTCTAACTTGTATGAAGTGTTTGTTTGTGCAATGTGTCTCCGAGATTAGGGCTATGTCAATGCTGTTATCATGAAGACGTATTTGTAGTTCGTCAATATGGTTTTTCAGTCCGTTTGCATTCCAAGTTATGTTCCTTAATTTAGTTTCCATTTTGTTTATCCATCTTTGATATGAGAATTGTTATAACGTTTATCATATTTGTGACTTGTTGAAACAATTGTTTCATCAGTTCTTTCATCTCAGTAATATCAGTATTTATGTCAATGCGTCTACTTATGTATTCATTGGTTGGATTCGTGAGTTGTTCCTTCTTATTTTTTTCGCCATTATTGTTGTTATTCTTGTCCTTAGCTACTTGAGCGTACGATAAACCGGTCTTAATTTTGTTTAAGTTTTGAGACTCGATTGGAGCTACTGCTACTGTCTCAGCCGGAACTTGGTGGCTAGTTTCTCTAGGGGATGGAAATCTTTTTATTTTTAGTGCCTTGTATATCTCACAACCTTTGTAGTTTGCAGTGTGTGCATCACCGCACAATGCCCATTTTATTTGACCGTTGGCTTCAATTTTGCATTCGATTGTTTTGTGTTTGCCGGTTCATTTGACGCAGATCGGGTCTCTGGTGCAGAAATTTCTCGTGTGGCCGTATTTTTGGCAATTTGAGCATTACGATACTATGCGTTTATGGTGTGGTGGCTCAAATATGACTTTGGTACATAGGAGTGTTGTAATATTAAAGATTTCTCTATTATTTGCTTTGGCTTTTAGTTCAATGAAAAATAGCGGCAGTGGTTTCTTTGTCAGTTTTTGTTGTACGTTGTGTATATTAATAACGTCGTGGCCTAGTTCCGATAGCTCGTTCTTAAGGACTCGTTCGTCAAGGTCAGTGGCGTAGTGCATATTCCTAAGTACTTTTTTGTGTTGTTAAATTCGGAAAGCGAAAGGAGACGACTAGTCGACTTGACAGTGCACTTGCGAAACTAAATTGACGTCGCCCTAATATCTGAAACGCACTTAACTCGTAAACAAAGCTTTCAGATAAATGGCTACGTTACTTATACTACAAATCACCCTGCTGGAACGGACCACGGAGGCACAGCGGTCATTATTAAAAACACACTCAAACATATAGAACTCGAAAATTATCATTTTGAGCACATACAATCAACTTATATACAAATCACGGATTCTTTGGGATCTCTAACTAAAGCAGCTGCCTACAGTGTACCTAAACACAAGATCACTTTGACACAATATAATGACTTCCTGCAAACACTTGTACACCGCTTTATTGTCGGTGGAAACTTTAACGCAAAAACAAGGCTTGGGGCTCTAGAATGTCAAACAAAAAGGGTATGGACCTACTGAGGGCTATATACACAGTAAAGGCACACTTAAGCACCGTCGAAACAACCTTTTGGCCTACTGACAAAAAAAACCTGACCTCATCGACGTCTATATTAAATTAAAGTATTGATATAAGAAAGCTCGCAATAAAATTAAGACTAAATTTATATTCAGACCATACTCCGATCCAACTTGACTACCAAAACATCGTATTAACTGAACGCAAAGTCAACAAGATATACAATCATCGCACTGACTGGGAAACTTACAGAGATTATATTAAGCGATCGCTGCCGTTAAATATTTCAATTACAACTAATAGCGACATAGAATCAGCAGTGATTCTCTTCAATGATGTAATCGAGAAAGCTGCAATACAGTCGACTCCTACACATTCGACCACAGAGCGCAATGCTTTCACTCCACCTTCTCTCCGACGGCTTATCAACAGAAAGAGAGAGCTTAAGCAAATTTGGCAAACAATCAGAGCCCTATCTGCTTAAAAAGACTACAACAAAGCGACCAAGGAACTGAAAAGTATTTAATCGAACAAAAACGAGAACAACTAGAAAAGTATCTCCAAAACTTAAACCCGAAAAGATGCTCGGACTATTCTCTGTGGAAAGCGACAAAAAAAAAATGACAAACAAGAAAATTCATCAACCACCAATGAAAATGGACGAAGGGACATGGGCTAGAACAGACCTGGAGAAAGCTACAACATTAGCCAATTATTACGTGAGTGTTTTTGCGGAGAATGATACTAGCACTGATGACTCACTAACTCCTCTGGGCGGAGGTCGTTCAACTGTAGTACTAAAGAATATCTCTACTAAAGAAATAATTGCAACTATAAAATACGACATTAAACATAAAAAAGCCCCTGGCTACTACAAAATAAACGGACTACTACTGAAATAATGCCCTGTGGAGGCACTAGACTACACACGAAATCTATTTAACGCGGTATTAAAACTAAGACATTTCTCCAGTGCATTGAAAGTTGCCGAGATAATAGGTATTCCTAAACCTGGGAAAGACTACAAAAAAGCTTCCTCCTACAGACCCATAGGCTTGCTACCCGTGCTGTCAAAAATTTTTGAAAAATTTCTACGTGAGACACTTCTCGTTCTTCTAAGACGTAATCAAATAAAACCCGACCACCAATTTGGATTCCGTCGTAATCATTCTAGGATTCAACAGATTTACCGCATAACCCACAAAATACTTAACAATATATATGTAAAGGAGGATGGTCAGCTAACAGTCTATAAGAAGTATCGATATCCATACGCGGCCGAGCTATAGGTCGGCAACAGCAGTAGAAGTGGTAGTTAGTAGTCAGTCGTCAGCAGCAGTAGTGTGTGGAAAAAGGTGTGGGTCAAAGTGAATGTGGTGGCGCGAAATTAATTTAAATACGCTCCAACTTATATAAAATTAACTAAAGTACTTTTAAAAATATCTTACATTAAATTAAATGTAATCATTAACAATTCTTACATTTGGGGCTCTTTCTAAACAAGAAACATAGTTCAGTTGAACATTATTGTGGGGCTCAACCGTTGAACAATTATATATTATCGCACCGGAGTCTTGACGAAATGTGAAACAAGTCGAAAGTTGTTAAAGTCGAAGAAATTAAAAACAATAAAAGTCGCTAATATTATTACGCATTACTCGTATTACGCATATTGTGAAATAAAACTTCGCCAGTATGTCGCGACTAGTGGATTTCATAAGAATTCGCAATGCGTTGAGAAACGAGAAGAAGAAGAACATTGTGTTATTACACAAACTGATTTTCGAAAGGGAAGGTGACGGCGAAAATAGAAAACGCTTGCGTGAATTTGCTTTGGATTTAATAAAGATGACCAACGGAATAGTGAGAAAGTTGAATACATAACAGAAAACCTATCCAAGAATGATCTGGTTGTAATATGCAATATAATAAATTTGCAGCATAATAAAAATGATTTAACTGAACATATTCTTCACAATTTACAAACAGAACATTTGTTGGTTGATTACATTGCCGAAGACGAACAAGAAGAGGATAGCGAATACGAAAACGTGGGCGCCAACAACGAATACAACGACGACGCCAAAAGCAACAACAGCAATATTGTCGAAAATTCGATAAAGAACGAAAAGCGCAACAAAGAGCCGAAGGAAGTGCGCGCACATTATTCAGTTACGGCAAGATGTGACGACGCATGGTTGCTACAAAATGTAAAAATGACATCACCAAGATTCGCTTTAAGTTTCCGAGATATCGAAGACTCAATATGCTCGTTTAGTGGTAACGATGCGCTTCCAGTGGAAGTTTGGATCAGCGATTTTGAAGAGATGGCTGTCATTATGGAATGGGACGACTTGCAAAAACTAATCTTTGCTAAAAGATCGTTGAAAGGGTTGGCCAAAATTTACATAATGAGTGAACGCGGTATCACAAGTTGGCAAATGTTGAAAGAGGCGCTCATTAGTGAATTCAAGACGGAAACTAATAGAGCCCAGCTGCACGCATTAATGGTTGAAAGAAAAATTAAGAAGAATGAAACTCTTCAAGAATATTTACTTAAAATGAAAGAATTAGCCTCACGTGGTAATATTGAAAACAGTGCGTTAATGCAGTACGTAATCGATGGGATAGACGATTTGAGATTAACAAATAGATCTTGTATAACGCAAAAAATTTAAAAGAATTTAAAGAAAAACTAAAAAGCTACGAAAAAACGCGCGAGAAATCAAAGAGAGTAAACCAATATGAAAATAAAAACAGAAATGTGACAACTAAAAAAGAGATCAAAACGAATAAAGAAAATAAAGAGTTGAGATGTTTTAATTGCGGCTCGGCAGAGCATAAGCGTAATGAATGTAAGGAGGAAACCAAATGCTTTGGGTGTAACCAAAGGGGTTACATTTCAAAAGACTGCCCAAAAACTGCTAAAAATTTTATTGTAGTCGTGGACCACAGCCGAATGAAGACAGTTCGAATGAAAGGATTTGACATTGATTGTCTGATTGACACTGGCGCAGATGTCTCAATTATAAAGGAGTCAATGTTCAAAAGAAGGTCAGTAAAATAAATGTAAAAAAGCACATCCACATTACATGGCCTGGGCAATAAAATCACAATAACAATAGGGGGGCAGTTTGTGGCTGACATTGAAGTCGACTCGTTAAAAACAAAACAGAAATTGGTTGTTGTGTCTAAAGACTAAATCGAGTATGATGGTATTCTCGGATACGATTTTGTGAAAAAGTTATAAGTCATAATAGGTCAAGGTGGCTATAAGTTTTCATCAATGTTGAACGAATATGATTTTCCGAACCATCTAAATATCTACAATGTGGCTGAAAATTATAATAAGTTGGTCGTTCCCCCTCAGTACGAAACTGTTGTGTAAAAGATAATTGACACTTATCAATCATCCGACCTAAACAACAGAAATGATGTCATGCTCAAAATAGTTCCGGAGAGGTCAATCGTGGCATTTCAACAGTCGCCAAGCCGCTTACCAATCAATGAGGCCCTTGCCGTTAAGAAGCACGTTGCAGAGTGGCTTGAACAAGGCAGAGTGCGGAAGTCTACGTCCAACGTCGCTAGTCGGATTGTGGTGGTGAAGAAAAAGATGGAAGATTTCGAAGCTGCGTTGACTTTAGAATGCTTAACAAAATGATCCTTAAAGACTGTTTTCCAGTGCCGTTGATCGATGACGTGTTGGAGAAATTGAAGGGCGCAAAAATATTCACCGTCATGGATTTGGAGAATGAGTTTTTTCACGTACCTATTGAAGAGTCTAGCAAGAAGTACACAGCGTTCGTAACTAAAGATGGTTTATTTGAGTTTAACCGAGCTACATTCGGATACTGCAACTCACCAGCTGCGTTTGTCACGTTTGTCAGTCATATATTTCAAAATCTTATTAATGAAAATGTTATGAAGCTGTATATGGATGACATCATCATTTGAGCTACAACCCCAGATGAATGTCTGAAAATGACTAAAGTTTTCAATACAGCGGCAAGAGGTGGACTTAAAATAAAGTGGCAGAAATGTCGTTTTTTACAGATAGCGGTCAACTTCCTAGGCTATTCCATCGAGAACGGAAAGATTTGGCCAGACATGGAAAAGACAAACGCAGTTAAACAATTTCCACTACCTAAGAATGTGAAAGAAGTACAGTCGTTTTTAGGACTTACTGGATTCTTTCGCCGTTTTATCAAAGGTTATTCACTCATTGCACGACCGCTTACGAACCTGCTGCGCAAAAATTTACATTTCCAAATGAAAGCAACAGAGCTACAGTCTTTTCAGCAACTGAAGAATGCGTTATGTCGAGAGCCAGTTCTGAGAATCTACGATAGAGATGCACCAACAGAGGTGCACACCGAAGCTTCAATGGATGGATTTGGTGCTGCATTGCTGCAATGGTTTAAAGGGCAGCTTCATCCCGTCGCTTTTTGGAGTAAGAAAACGTCTACTGGTGAGTCTCAACGTCACAGTTACGTGCTGGAAGTTAAAGCAGCTTACCTCGCATTGAAAATATTTCGCCATTATCTTTTGGGTATATGTTTTAAGCTGGTTACTGATTGCAGTGCGTTTAAACAGACCACAGATTAAAACACGTAGACTGCTTTAGTCGTTATCCTCCAATCATGGTGGTAACTCGATCAGAGACGCATAAAGATAGCTCAAAAGAATGATTCATTGATTACGGCCATAATTGAAATTTTGACCAGTCGACCCTATGCCGATTATAAGAACAAATAAGGATTGCTATACAAAACAGTTGGAGGAGTCAACGTGGTGGTAATTTCAAAGGCAATGGAGCGACAGATCATAAGCGAGGCACACAATGAAGGTCACTTTGGAATGCAGAAAACTTTGCACAGAATTCAACAGAGCTACTACATCCCACACCTAAAAGACAAATAGAGCGAGTAAACAGAGCAATCTTATCAATCATATCGAAAATGTCAGCAGAGGATCCTACAAAATGGTACAGGTGGGTGCCGAATGTACAGAAAACTATTAATGCGTATGTCCACAGTTCAACAAAGAAGTCGCCATTTGAGTTGCTGTTTGGGACTAAGATGAATTCCAATACGAATGACTGTTTGAATCGCTTGCTTGAAGAAGAAATTGTCTCTAATTTCGACTACGAGAGACAACAACTACGTGATGATGTCAAAAAGGAAATTCTCCGAGGTCAAGCATCGTACAAGAGACACTACGATTCAAAGCGAAAGTGCGAGTATGGGTACAAGATTGGAAACCCTGTCGCTATTAAGCGTACGCAGTTTGTGGCTGGAAAAAAACTGGCGAGTGAGTACCTCGGACCGTACGAAATTACCAACGTCAAGGGCAATGAGCGTTATGATATCCGAAAAGCAGCACAAGTCGATGGACCTATCGCCACGTCCACCAGTTGTGACAATATTAAGTTATGACGGTACGTTGAAGATAACGAGAGCGGCATGTCATCTGAGGCAGATGACGGATGGCCGAATATAAAGAGAGGTGATCAGTAGTAGTCTATAAGAAGTATAGATATCCATACTCGGCCGAGCTATCGGTCGGCAACATCAGAGAGTATTAGTCGTCAGCAGCAGCAGTAGTGTGTGGAAAAAGGTGTCGGTTCAAGCTAAATTGAATGTGGCGGTGCGAAATTAATTTAAATACATTCGAACTTCTATACAATTAACTAAACTACTTTTAAAAATATCTTACATATAATTAAATGCAATCATTATCAATTCTTACATATATGACAACAAATTTTGTATGGGACTATTCCTAGATGTCGAGAAAGCCTTTGATAAAGTTTCGCACAAAGGCCTAATTCATAAGATCCACTCGATTTTCCCGAACAATGTGACTCAAATTCTGTCAAGCTATATAGAAGGCAGATACTTTTATGTAAAGTATAAAAACTATTACTCAACACTACTCCCGGTGAGCACAGGAGTTCCCCAAGGAAGCGCTCTTGGGGCACTCCTTTACACTATTTTAACCGGAGACCTACCTCAACCAACACAGGAGTCTACAATAGCTACGTTTGCAGACGACACCATTCTTCTATCCGCCCATAAAAGCTTAAATGCAGCAACATCCACTATACAAAAAAACTTACATAAAACCCAATAGTGGTTTTGGAAATGGAGAATAAAAATAAACAACAGCAAAACAGTCCAAGTAATTTTTACTACCAAAACAGAATATAGACCAGTTCACCTAATAATTGGCGGAAGGGATATAACAATCGGAAACGTAGCTAAGTACCTCGGAATCTACCTTGACAGCAAACTGACATGGAAATACCATATTTTTAATACGAAACCGAATGAAATTTAAAATAAATGAATTGCACTGGTTGTTAAACAGAAAATCGAAAGTCTCACTGAACTACAAACTATTAATATATAAGACAATCATCAAACGTATCTAGACTGGAGCGCAAATATGGGGGTCTGCGAAAAGAACAAATGTACAATTAATACAAAGACAACAATCGAAAATTCTACGTAAAATTACAAACGCTTACTGGTATATCACAAATTTCGACATTCACAGAGACTTGAAGATTTCCACAGTGGCTGAAGAAAGGACTAGTTTAATTCGGAGATACTAAACAAAAATAAGCCAACGTACTAACAACGAGGTGAATACACTGCCACTGCGCGAGCTCCATTAAAGACGTAGACTTCGCCGGTCAAGGCCTGTCTACCTAATCTAAAATATAACATAAATCATTATAGCAATAGTTTAATCAGGTATTTATACGTATATATTTAGCATTAGAACTACTCAATAATTATCACAACAAATATTCTAAAGCCACTTGTATTTTATCTCCGCTTATATGGATTAGCCATAAAAGCTTTACTGTCACCTATACATTGTGAAAACGAAATACTAAGGGTCCAAATTATGTTGACAGGTAAATTTCAAGGTGAAATAAAAAATAAAAATAAAAAAAATCGATTTCTAGTTCTTGCCATGTGCGAAGTAAATGACCCGTAATCGGCTCACCCCAACTGAGTTTCTGGAGAATCAGATCTTGAATGAACATCTTCAATCTAATTATTATTAGACTTACGAGTCCTAACGGGTCGAAGACTTGTGCCATGGTGGATAAAATTGATCGTCTGGTAGGCGAAGGTATAACTCTGCAATCGTGAAGGAAGATGAAACTATTAAATTTTATATGCTATACCATGACAAGCGTCTTCGCCATCGCTTATTCTTCAGATGTGATAATCACCTCGCCGCTTGGTTGCTTTAGGAGTTCTGGCGCATTTCTGTTCAACTGTTCTAGCTTAAATCATGCTTCTGCAAGTATCGCCACGATTTCATTCTTCTTGACCTTTAAATCCTCGAAATGATCTGCTCCAGTTAACAGGTCGTCGACATAGAAATCCTGGGTTAAAACATCAGCTAGGATAGGGTACTTCAGCGCCCATACATCTGCAGGCTGCGGATTGCCAGAAACGGTGCTGTTGATAGTCCGTACGTCACTGTGTTTAGCTCATAAGTTCGTATGCTGCCTTCGACGTATGGTCTCCAAAGAATGAGATGAAACCTCGTGTCTGGCTCAGCGACTAAAAACTGGCGGTACATCTTCGTGACGTCGCCCGTCCGAGCAAATCTATGTAATCGAAATGAGAGAATTGTCATCGTTAACGTTTGCTGAATCGTCGGGCCAAACATAAGGATATCGTTTAGCGACTTGCTGGACGTGCTTTTGGTTGGCGCGTCGAAAACGACTGGGAGTTTTCGTTGTAACGCTCAAGCGTTAGAAACCGCTTCAGCGCTGCCTCGTATGTGTTGCCCAACATGCGTGGGTCTTCGGTGAACGGGAGCCGTACCTGTATACGCACATTCGGTTGAAACGTGACTGTTTTGACGTAGTAGTCCTCGCAGCGTTGCTCTTCCTCTGTTAACTGGGTTGCCGTCGTTTCGTACTCTTCAAGTTTCCAAAAATTCTCTACTACTTCATCGAGTAAAGTTGATTCCGGTATTAAATATCATTGGTATGTTTTCGGTTTCGCGATGCTTGTCAGATTGCCGCCCATAATCCATCCGAACGCGGTGTTGACCATACTCGGCATGTCTGCACCAAGTACGTACTTGCCGTCCCGTATTGCGTTAAAGAAGTCTTCTGTATCTATTAGAACATCAATCTTGATTGTATTTAGTGAACCACGGGTACGCCAACTCAATAGTGCTGGTTAGGGTCCATTGTGAGGTATCTACCTTTTCTTGAGGTTGAGGAGCTGAAATCGTCTTGATGACTAAAAAAGTTGACGACCACTCATATGCCGACACTCTGGACCTTAAAGTGGCGCAGACGCTGTGACGTATTTGCTTTCGTATCTCAACTATCCCACTGACTTCTTGGTACACTCTTTGCCTGCTTAACTGTAATCGGTTTGCCATTTCTTCAATCATAAATTTCACCTCGGAACACGAATGCAGAAGAACTCGGACTGGCTGGACCTGGCCGAATTTATCCCTTGCTAGCACCACAGCAGTTGGTATGATTCCTTGTTCCGCGGTTCGCGCCATTAATGTCGTGGGACACCGTTGCTGGTGTTCATGACTCACGTTGCGATCATCCTGATTGGTATCGGAAGCAAATTGAGAAGTATGTACACCATATACTCTTCCCAAAGCAGCGTCTTTCTTTATTCCTGGATGCGCATCCAAGTTTCGACGGCGCCTTCTTCTTCAAAATTTGTTATAAGCCCAAGGATAATACTGTGGAACTTCGTAGAGCTTTTGCAAATTCTTCAGTGTTACAGACAGAGAGTACTTATTTATATAGAGTTTTCATTTCTCTCTTAACAAAATGGCCGGAGAGACTCTTTAGAAACCATTAGAACCCGACACTGATTCTGTACATCTACAGAATTGTTGGCTGTTCAACTTATTTAGCGTAACATATTGCTGTTGGTTTGCTTGGGTTTGCATAACCCACACAAGGAAGACATAATAAAAACGAAAATTAGAGACACTGTCTTGTTTCTTTTTTTTTCAACGTTTTTTATTTGCAAGGTGGTCGAGAATATTAAGCAAATTATGTGGAGTTTTCCTTAATTTTGCACTACAAACCAAATCGAGCCATGGCAGCCTGGTATTTGGCCTATATTCATTTATATGAATGAAATGAAAACACCAGGTGGCCAGAAAAAAAAGAAGGCATGATAACAAAGCAAAATCATACAAAAATATTTCGAGACACAATAATACACACAATAAAAAACCAATACAATCTTATACACGCAATATACCTACACAACACACTCAAACTTATCACATTTCGATCGCAAGGGAGACAAAGAAAACCAACACAATCACATACACGCACCATACCTACACAACACACTCAAGCAATGGCTCGCTTTTGATTTTTTATTTCAACTTCTTGTCGAGTCCAGCCAAATAAATTTTCGGTTGTGGCACCAAATAAAATACGTATCAAGGTCGAATGCAATGAACGTTCACAGGCATTGAACACAAATTTTTATAATGCGCCAACACGAAATTTGTAAACGGGGAGTGCCCACTGTAAATCGGCCGACTTGAAGGTGGAGTGTCAAGCGTATGTTTTGTTGTTGCGTGCGTGATGTGTGCAGCTGTTTGTATTGATTTTGTTATTCAGTATCTATCACTTGGATATTTGGTGTCTTCTTTTCCTGTCTTATGTTCGCCAAATAGAAAGTGGTCTACGGTATTGCTTCTCGTTTCGTTCTTAAATATCACTTGGGCATTTGCTGTTTCTTGCTGTTTTCTCTGTTTGCCTGGTGACTGTGCAAAATACCGCCCGTATACTTTAGCTCGTGCCTGTTCAAATTTCGCCAATTAGTCATGAAATATTGAAAATAAGTTGAATTTTTGAACAAATTGCATTTATTTTTATGTGTATATATGCAAAACTGATACAAGTAGGCGATGGCAATTACAAGAACAAAAAGAAAGCTGCTAATTCACACCAATGGCATAGAAGAGAATCGAAGCAAATTGAAAAATTTTTATTCCCGCACGCACTCCACTTCACATTGTAGCCAACAAATCAATTTTCGATTGTCATACCAAATTTATCAGAGGTCAGGTCCCGAGCGCGTAATTCGTTGTTGAGTTCAAATTTGAGTGCACGCAAAAAGTGTACAAAAAGTATACACGCAGGCATATATTTTTTCTTTGTCTTTCCTTATGTTCGGCAAATAAGAAAAGAAACATATGTTTGTTGTTGCGTGGTCAAAAGCAAAATTTATTTCTTTGTCTTTGTTGATATTCCCAATGCGCAGCTGGTTTGATATCGTTTTCACACGGAACACTAGCAGTTGCTTATTGTTTTTTCTGTTTGCCTAGTAGTCAAGGTAGAATTAGCTTGTTCAACTTCGATTATTCGACATATCTAGCGCAAAATATTCATTTTAAATCAATTTTACTTATTTGAGTTATTTCTTTACAAAATCTCAACTAATTGGCATGCGCCAAACAAACTACTAGCCCGAATGAATAATGTATTTTATTCATTAAAAGTCCCACCAAAACCAGTACAAATAAGTAGGTGGTGGGAATTGCAATAACAATCAAAATAAAAATGGGTGACGGCAAATAATACAAGCAAAACAAAGGTGATTCCTTTTCACGCTAATTCGCGATCAGTAATTAGCAGAATGAGGTTTCAATGTTAATAGCAGAAAAATAACATTACTCGCATGGCTTCTCCTTTTTTGAAAAAAGCTCAAAAATCTTTTGAGAGAATTGTAAACTCTATATATTTCATTCTCTTCGGTTACAAAGCTCAAAGAAAGCTAAAGTGTAGTTTCACCGGGGTTTTGCGCAACTTGTAGAGCCGTCTCTATCGTGAAGTACACTAATTGACAGTTTTCTAAGTGTACAGCTAAATATACTTCAGTTCGGATACCGGTCGTGGATCGGAAACTCTAATATTCTCCAGACAGATTCTGATGTACTTATATACCGACCATCCAAATAGTTTTTTACCTTATCAATTTCGAATGCTGAAAGGAGATTGTTCCTATCCTTTAATAATATATGCATATATATATTAAATTGCCTGAACAGAGTGGCAATATCCACGTTAATGTAGTTGTTAAATGTTATATACAATATTAGAGAATATGGGACAATCCACCTATTATCTATAACAACATTTCTTCCTCTAACAATCAAGATAGCATTGTGCCCTCAATTGTCAGTGTTACGGCGACGATATACTGGACATTCATCCTATCTGGTCTTGGTGTCATTGACAAAATGCCGAAGGTATTTTTTTTAGAAAAAAGTATGTATGAGATAAATTTTGATCCCCACAGGCTTCAAGTATCATATTTTTGCAATTTGTTGATTCTGAGGTATTAGATCGTAACAATTGTTGATCGCATTTGATACAAAATAAATCTGTAAAATCTGCGAACTTTAACCTGAAGGTGGAAGCAGACTACCAATCAAATTGTATACCTACCCTTCTACCTTAAATGAAGGATTTCCTTAGCACCGATCGACTACATTTAAAACAGTGTGTTATATCTGCGAATGTTTTTTCAAAAACGCGAAGATAATAAATGAGTGCCTAAAAATAGATATCTTATTGGTTGTGGTGATTCCTGTATATTAGGGAGTACCACTTTGCTACCAGCACAACATATACCGTTCGCTTTCTCATTCAGACATAGATATACGTTGTCTTTCTACGGCTAGCGATGCGAGCGTTCGGCGTTAGATTCCCTGGTACGGGCCGGTGAAGTTCTTACATTTTGTCTAGCTAGCCGTAGGGAGCGTTCTGTAATGGACACAGCACACGTTTGTGAGATGTACTCTCTACGAAACGCAAGGCGCTGCGTAGTTTCAGAGGAAGACTCTTCCACTCGACGTATTTGAACTGCTATTGTCTGAGATGATTGATGTGAAAACTGTTGTTTTCTTTAAGCATGGCGTTGTATTTATAGAATTACTCTCAAGTTGATAACAACGAAATATAAATAATAATCATTAAAAATGAGTACACCTAGGCACAGCAAGAAGAAGAATTTTTTCACAAACGGCGCTTACTTCGATTTCACAACATGCAACCCAACCTTCTATTTTTCCGTTTGCCAGGTAATTCTAGTAGCAGACTTGCTTTATTTCGGCATTATAATGCAACAAATTTCGGTAAAATTTTTTGCAAACGACTCACAAACTGCGATCTCCCTGTATTTATAAGAGCGCAATCACCTCAAACAACTCACAAATACAAAAATGGAGAAGTAGCATAGCACAAAACTTTTTGTGCTTCGTGTTGCAGTGATTTTGCAAAAACTTAATACTAAGAAAAACATATTTTCCTTAAAACAAAAAAATTGATATTTAGCCTTTGGCACTCAGTGAGCAAGTAGCATTCTAGTTGTGAAAGAATTTTTAAGATCGGACAAGTACTTTCGAAGATTATACAAAAATCCAAACAAACACTTCCTCTTTATATTATTAGTATAGACAATTACTACGCATTGCTTAACGTCGACAACGACGTTAACTGCATCAACGAATTTAAAGAGTATGTGCGTAATGAACACTATGTTTGTACCGCGATGATTACAAATACAAATATTCTAACAGATCTGCAAAAAAGACAATTACGCAAATCTAAACGACAAATCAAAAATTTGTTTTTTATTTGGTTGCGGCTTATTTTATTTTTTCTCTTTCCACTTGGTGCGTCGGTGTTTTTTTTTATTTTTTTATTTATTTCCTTTATATTTAATTTTTCTGTTATTATTAGAATAACTTCAAGTAAACTGTATATACAAAAATTAACAAAACAACTTAAATAATAAGTGGGGATATAGTAAAGTGTAGATATAGTATTAAAAGGATCTGTTGTGGTGGTCGGCAGGGTGCGATCTTCTCAGCCGTCTCGCTACCCTAACTCCCCCAATTCTGCGTCGTTTTAGAAGGCGCATTGCTAGTTTATTTGAATGATTTTTTAACCTCTCTATATATTTTTTGGCCTGACGATTTATCACAATGCCAAGTTTCGGTATTTTTAAGTCGTTTTCAACTTCCGCCGTTCGCATGAACCAACGGGCACCAGTAAGCATTCGCAACGTCTTGGCCTGCAGTACTCTCACCTTCGTGATGTTTGACCTCGCTGCTATGCCATACACCTGCAAACCGTATCGCCAAGCAGGAGCAATTATGGTTTTGTAAATGTTCACCTTATTTCCCAAGGACAATTTATTCCTGCTAGTTAAAAGCCAATGCAATTTACCAATCCTCTGTCTTAAGGATTTCGTGATACTTGAAATATGCGTCTTGAACGTTAGTCGCCTATCCAAATACACACCCAAGTATTTGTAACCTGAATGGTGTTTCAGCAGCTGGATTCCAATGAAAACTGCCCGACAGAAATCCGGCCGTAAGGCGTGTGCCACATTGGCACATTTGTTTTTGTTAATGTAAATGTTCCAACGTTGTGTCCAGTTTTCAAAAATATGCAGGTATTGCTGCAGTGAGTCCGTGGCTTCGTAAATGCATTTGTTTCTGACGAGGATGGCGGTATTGTCTGCAAACGTGGCAATGATCAGATCCAGAGGATCCTTCAGTGGTATTTCTGACCCAGTGGGCATGTCGTGCGTGAACAGGGTATAGAGTGTAGGCCCCAAAACGCTACTCTGGGGGACACATGCGCAAATCGCCTTGATGCTAGATTCCACACCATCCAGTACCACTGAGAAGGTCCTATTCTCAAAGTAGCTGCGCACGATTAACCATAGTTGAGGCGGCAAGAGACTCTTGAGCTGACTGAGCAGCCCGTCGTGCCAAACTCGGTCGAAAGCCTGCTTTATGTCAAGATACGCTGCCACCACGTACTCCTTAGCCTCAAATCCTTCGATAATAAAGTTAACCAACCTACTCAGCTGCTCTGGGGTTCCTTGAGATTTACGAAAGCCAAATTGAAAGGAAGGAACTATTTGCTTTACCTTTTTTAAGTCCAGGATCAGTGTCAGCAAACAGCGTTCAAACAATTTTGCTACAGTGGGTAGCAGGCTAATTGGCCTGTAGGAATCTAAGGTGTAAGGGCTCTTGACGTCCTTATGAATCATGCAAATTTTCGCCTTCTTCCACTGTTTCGGCACATATCCCAATCTCAGCACTGAGTTAAAAATGAGGACCAGGAATAGCACAGCTCTGAGCGGCATTGCCTTAAGTGTAAAGTTGTCTAGTCTATCTTCACCTGGAACAATTTTAGTGTTCAACAATTTAATATGCTCTGAGACTTCCTCGGCTGTAATGGGAGCAACCGGGAGGCATAATTGGCCGGCGCTTTCAAGTCTCATATGGATCTGGCGAACGCTGAGTTCTGAGCTGGTATCAAATGGCTGAAATCGAGCTTCCAATTCCCCGGCGAAAGGCTAGGCTCGCTCGCTTAACGATCTAGCCCAGGATCCGTCAGCCTCCTTGATTGGTTACCTGTTGTTTATACCTTCACGCCAGCTTCCACAAGGATTGATTTGTGGGGTCGTCGGGGGAGACATTTGACAAAAACCTGTCAGTTTTTTCCTGTTTATGCAGCGTCAGCAGCTTTTTGACTCTATTCGACACTCTACGAAAAACCCTGTCCACAATAGGGTCGCGGGTGCGACAAAACTGTCTCCTAAGTCTTCTCTTAATAAGCAGCAGTGCTCCAATAGGTGGGGGAAGTCCAGAACGCAATCTTGAGCCATATGGAGGATTTAAGGGGGCGGCAATGAGAGCAGCTGAGTGCACCTTATTTAGAAAGATCGAGTGCGCGTCTTCAATGTCTTCGGGCATCAGGATTTCCAAGTTTAAATTTAGAGATTTATCCAGATCTCGGCGAAATGCAGCTAAGTCAGTTCCAGGTGGCAGCAGTAGTCCTTTTATTGTTTTGATCTTCGGAGTGGAATCAAAATCAACCACAAGGGGAAGATGATCAGAGGAGAGTTGATACTCAGTCCTGATAGACAACTCGTCCGAACGCAGCCCATTATAAATGAAGAAATCAATAGCGCTGGGTGTGTGTCTTTAGGCGTACGGGAAATGGGTCGCTAGTTGCCAGGATTTGAGCTGTTGCACAACTTCCTGTAAGCAGCTACCCCTTTTATCCGCTCTAAAGTTACCCAAGAATCTGCTTTTGGCGTTAAAGTCTCCACCTATGAGAAACATTCTTCCAAGATTGTTTAAAAGATCTTCGAAGTCTACAGATGACCAATTAAGATGCAGAGGTAGATATAATGCAGAGACTATTAACTCGCCCGTACTGGTTGAAATCTGGATGGTGGCCATCTGTAATTTCGCTGTTCTCACTGGCTCTTGTAAAGAATAGCAGATTTCTTGCTTAATAAGCACAGCCGCTCCTCCTCTTTGCCTGTTGCTGGGATGGTCAGTCTTGTGAATGTTGTAGCCAGGTATAAAGATCTGGACTCCAGTTTGCAGCCATGTCTCAGTGATGAGCAACACATCAATGTTATGGTCGGTTAGGAAATGCTTAAGCTCTTCAACATGCCCAGAAATTCCATAAGCATTCCACAATCCAAGGCTAAGTGAACGGGTTATCATTTACGGGTATTCACGAAATTGAGGCATAATTGTTTGAGGAACTGATTGCTCTCCTTCAGTTCATTAAACATTAATGTAATTGTGTCAACTTTAGGTGTGAGGGCTGTTATTGCAGCCTCTAACCTGCCAATGCTGTCAGGGGTCTGTGGCGATTGCTGTAGATGCACAGCTCTGTTGTTAACATTGCAAGATCTCTTCGGAGGATTAGTTATATGCAAACCAGCACGAAGTGTGTCTGCATATGAGGTGTCTCCCTTGACCATTACCGCCAGGACGTAACGCACTCTTCTCATAGAATCTTTCCTATTGCTGCCACGCGCCGAAATTGATTTATTGGGTTTTAGGCTGTTTAATTTAATTTTAAAAACTCGGCAGTCCTTACTCCAAGCAGCATGTTTCTCACTGCAATTTATGCAGCAAAGGTCCTCCACAGCCAAACATTGGGTGGTTATATGGTTTTGCCCACATTTTCCACAAATCAACTGTCGCAGGCAGTAATTTTTGGTGTGCCCAAATCCAAAGCATCTATAGCACTGAATGACTGTCAGGTTCTTTTTTGGAATTTCCACCAGGGCACGTTGTCTGCCTATATGCTGAATTTTCAGAGCCTCCTTATTGTTAGGCGCTTTGGCAAGGTTGATGAAGAAGAAGTTGTTTGGTACCATCTTTTCAGTGTCTGCTCCATTAACCTTAGTGATTAACTTGCGGGGGTTGGGATTAAACACACCGGTGACATTGTGGCCTTTGGTATAAAAGGCTTCCTTGATAATATTGTGGGGGGTGGTGCTGGCCAGGTTGCGAACAACTTTACTCTGAAAGCTTTGTCTTCCTTAAGCTGGTATGTGTAATGTTTAATGTTACGCTCTTTTAGGTAACGAACCAGAATACGATACGAATCAGAATCCTCAGTATAGACCCTTACAGTATCATTTCTCATAACTTTAAGTGAGAAACTGTTTGGTCCGGAGACCAGAGCCAGCTCCTGTTGCAAAAGGCGAGCATTGCTCACATTATCGATGTTGATAGGGGGTGGTTTTCTAGTCCGGTGAGTGGTTTCAGTATCAATTCCCTCAAGCAAAGCATCAGCGTCAAGGACCATTATCTCAGCTTCGGCAAGTGTTTCATTGGTCTCATCCTCATTCCCAGCGTCAGATAGCAGAGCAAAGCGATTTGATGATGTGCCACGACTTTCCAGAGAAATAGAAGATGCCGCGGATTGGGCTGACCCCTGTTTCCCCTTCTTTACCATACCCTAACGGGACAGTGGACTAGGTGGTCTTTTTGACGCAGCCGTCTGCCAACACACCTGAGCACAAGGAGTCGCAGTTGTGGTACAAATCGGAACCGTGCTAAAAGAAACAGCTGGCACCGGGGCAGCGCCAGTCAAAAATTGACTCTGCAAATCAACGAAAGGGCACATTTCAGGTAAGGCGCTTGAATGCGTCACTATATATTTGGAGACATTTGATGTTGTTGTTGTTGTTGTTGTCGTAGTTGATGTACAGTTGTCATTTAGCCATGAGGTATCATAAGGAACCCGCCGCAACTCGGAGTCAGATAGAATTGAGTCATCTCTGTTAGAAATGCTAACACCCGAAACGTCGCAAAGATTCCGAATTTTTACCATTTTTAATAAATTTGCCGCAGCGCGGCGAACCGAATGGCGCTTACTTAAGTGGTTTGACCCTATATCCCGAACCCTCTTTCAAAATGTAGGAAGTATTGCAATTTTATGTATTGGGCCGTAACAACAGCCTGTTGTATACGAAGATTGACGACTCGAACTAGATTATCTTGCCCCTGGACAACTGATTCTATCCGTTCCAATTTCCATTTTCGTGGAGGTAGGTTGTCATCGTATATAATCACCATGGTTCGAACGGACATATCCGGTGAAGTTAGTTCAAGTGCTTGGCTCATTAATATATTCGGTGGACCAGCGACGCAAAAAGTGTTGTTTGATGTGTCCGGCAGTAGCCTTCAAGTCGTTTTGATCAGAAGATAAGGGAAATAGCGGACAACTGTGAATAATTCTTCATAGGTAAATCTTGTGTTCATCAAAGAGCGATTCAGCAAACCTTTCGCAATTTTCACAGCTGCCTCCCAAAGACTTGGTGGATGTGGAAATGTGGTGTCCAGGGGGGAATAAAATGGAAGTTGATAAGTCCTGATGTACAAGATATATGAATTGTTTCTTAAGTCTCTCTGTTGAACATATACGACTTAAATTCACGTAATTTAGTCGAAGCTACCACGAAATTCGTTGCGTTATCACAATATATGTCTGATGGTAATCCAAGACGTGTAACTATACGTTTGAGAGCAGCTAAGAACGCATCTGTGGACAAATTTGACACCACCTAAATGTGTACAGTTTTACTGGCGAAACAAATGAATATGGCTATGTACGTTTTGTATGGTTGTATATCTTGAGTCGAAAATGATGCCTCTAATTTTCCATTGCTTGCAGTTTCCGTATATAGATGATGCCAAATGAGTTCTACTTCTTAATTCACTAATATTTATTCACATTTTAATTTTCTTTTTAACCTTTATTTAGTACTTATGTCTACTTAGACTACTAGTACATTGTTTAAATGTCGAAAATGGGTGTATTTATAACATAGTGAAGAAGTAGAAGGTAGTTTTAATAATTAATTATTTTAAGTTAATTTACCAGATCAACTGGTCTTGTCCTGTTTAGACGTCGCCTACAATGTAATTCTTTTTGTGGAAGTAAGCTGACATTGACGTTCATGTGATGAGCTAACTTTGTTTGATAAATCCGACTTTTTCTAGTTATTTCCTCTGCTACTGTAGGAATGTTGAGGTCGCGTTGTAAGTCGGCGTTTGTTATCTACCATTCTGCTTTGGCGATTATTCTTAATATTCGTGACTGCTGTCTTTGGATTATAGCGACATTTGATTTTTTTGATGTTCCCCATATTTGGGCACCGTATGTCCAAATGGGTTTGATTATGGCTTTGTATATCAAAAGCTTATTTTCTAGCGATATATTAGATCTAGGGTTAAGATAGGATTAAGAAGCCAATAAAGCTGTCTAGTCTTCAATTTTTTTGTTCGCGCTTTTTCTGTATATGTTGTTTCCAATTTAATTTGTTGTCTATATAAAGTCCTAGGTATTTCGCATAGTCTTCTGTTTTAACGTCGACTCCGCAACCGTTAGACGGGGTGCTACAAATTTAGTTTTAGTTGTGTAAATAACATGTATTGTCTTACTGTTACTTATTTTAATGTTCTATTTACTGAACCATTTCAGGGTGTAGTCCAAGTTCTGTTGCAGTATTTCAGTTGCTACTTCAATGTTTTTGTGGAAACTTAGTAATATTGTGTCGTCTGCAAATGTAGCTATCATTGTTGATTTTAGTCTTGGTATTGGTATATCTGCTGTGAAGATGGTGTACAACAGAGGACCTAGTATGCTATCTTGCGGAACTCCTGTTCTAATATTTCTTAAATTTGAGTATTCGTCCGAAAATTTTACGAAGGAGTACCTATTAGTAATGTAACATTCCAGCATTTGTACAATATTGTGGGGAAATATAGTTCGTAGCTTGTAGATTAATTCATTGTGCCAAACCTTATCGAAGGCTTTCTCTACGTCTAGGTACACTCCAATACAGAATTTTTGTCGTCAAGGTCGTTTAATATTTTGTGCGTGACACGATGGAATTTTTGTATGGTTTAGTGGTTTTTACGGAAGCCGAATTGGTGGTCTGGAATTATATGGCTGCGTTCCAGGATAGGTAGGATTTGCATGCGCAAGGGCTTTTCAAATATTTTGGATAGCACAGGTAATAAGCTGATTGGTCTGTATGATGACGGCAGAGATAGGTCTTCTCCTGGCTTTGGAATCGCAATGACTTCGGCAACTTTCCAGACTTTGGGGAAGTAATTTAATCTGAGTAGGGCATTAAATATATTGCGTATATAAATCACCGCGTTTGGTGGGAGCTCTTTTACTAGTTTGCGTTAATTTTGTCATAGCCTGGTGATTTCTTAGGCTTTATATCATGTTGGATGATGAGTAGAATTTCGGAGGCCGTAGTTTTTTTTTGTCGCAATGTTTGTGGTTCATTAGCCGGGTTAGAGTTTGGGACGTCTAAGTTCTGTTGCTCGTCTGCGAAAACTTTCTCATAATAATCTGCTAAAACTAATGCTTTAGCTAGATTAGATGTTGCCCATGATTAATTGTCCTTTTTATTGGTGCCTGGTGCATAGTTTTATTAGTCAGTTTGTTTGTAGCTTTCCAAAGCCAGTACTCTGTGTATTTTGTCGGTGTTATGTTTTGAAGGTAACTAGTGACTTGTTTGTTTTTGAGGTATTGCAGGTATTTCCTAATGTCTTTTGTTGCCCTGTTGTATTTCTTTTTGGCCTCGGGGGACCTAGTGTCCATCCAGTACTTTTTTAATTTACGCTTATCACTTAATAAATTTCTCAGAATAGGTGGTTTGTAGTTCCCTGTTGGTTCAGGTGGTTTATCCGGGGTTGCTTGTATCGCTGCTTTTTCAATAGCGTCGTTGAGATTTACTAAATCAGATTCTATGTCCTCTGGTGTTTTTAGACGAATGTCTATGGATAGGTGTAAATTGATATGGTCTCTGAAGGTGCCCCAGAAACTACAACTGCCAACGCTTTAAGGAGCTCAGTCTGTCGGTTGAAGGTGGATGAACGAATGCGGGCGGCAGCTTGGCGAGCATTGTTCCAATTATCATGTGCGCCGGCTTGATTGAAAGGCCGTCGTTTATACTGCTCGTATCCGCGACGATCGGCCGCGAGTTCAGGACGGCTTCGACGTCGACTAAGACTGTTTGAATTGTGTCTTCCCTTAATAGGGCGCTGCCGATGGCCCTGAGAAGCAAATGCTTCGCTGATTTCACGGCCGCTTCCCACAAACCTCCAAAATGGGGCGCTCTCGGTGGGATAAACACGAAGTCGAAGTTGTGAGCTGCAGCATAGATTGTAAGGGCATCCATGTTGTTGTTCAGTTGCGTCATGAATTTCCACAGCAGGTTAGCTCCAACAAAATTGGTCACGTTGTCGCAATAAATTTTGCGAACTGGACCACGGCGTCTGATGAACCTGGATAAGCATAAAATTAAAGTGTTAGAAGTTAGTTCTCTCACTAGCTCTAAGTGGACTGCCTTAGATGTAAAGCAAACGAATACAGATATGTACATTTTTACTGTCTGCTGTCCCCGTATCTGCGTAATGATACGCTTACGGGGCCGAACAAATCCACTCCGTTTCTTTCGAACGGTCTATGGGCGTGTAATCGATCAGCGAAATATTTCTACGAAGGAGTGACACTAATCCCCGTAGCCCTGCGTGGCAATTAGTAAAATGCAAATGTTGATGGCAAAGAGTGACGAGTTGACACTGTTTTGGCGTCAACAACGGAAATTTTGCGATGTGAGGTAAAGTTGCTTGCAATAAACTACTGCCCACACGCAACAAAATAAATGTTTGGTTGCCATCGCGCTCATGGCTCATAAAGGGAAATAACCTTTAGTATAACCGTAGAAGTTATATTGATTTTTCTAATTTTTTTATCTCGTTTGCTGCAGCATTTGCATTATAGTTAAGAATGCATATGCTCGTATTTCAGAGTCTACCTTTGACATGACTATGTGAATGAGAATTACATTTTCGATCGCTGTGTTATCTATACACAACAGAGAACCATATATTGTAGTGACGGTGTGAACCATGTTGCGTAGAGATGAGGCTGACGGTCTTGAGATAACTGGCAGTGCGAAAAAAAAGTCAGACATTTGTCATTATACACGCGATCGAGAGCTGATAATGCTTTTTTTACAATTAGCTTCAGTTACAGTGCCGTCTCTAAACATGAAAGTAAGTGATTACATTTTTCAATATTAGATAATCCTTGATCACTGTCCACAAGACTGTAGAACATTCCTCTAAAATTTTTATAGCCAAGGTAATTACCGCTGAACTTCGGCAACTTCGTCTTTGGCAATTGTCTGTAATGAAATGATGCTTCATGCAACATTGATACTGCACGGGGTTGCTGAATAGGACGCGCTGATATTGAAATAAGTAACGCTTTCGTGGTGAGGCACAGATCTTCAAAATTTGAGCTAGATGACTCATCCGAATTAATATTGTCTATCTCAGACATTGAAGACGCAATACGTCGTCAATGTTTTTATTCAAAATTTCCATGCGACATCAGATTTCAGGCGCGTTAAGCGAAATAGCCTGATTTTCAATGAACTTTTTTATATGGGGTCTAATTGTTTTACTGCCGCGCTAAGTTCCCAATCAGCGCTGGACTGGTAGTGATTGCACGATGTATTCTAGGAATTTTGCGTTTGATTCGCGACAAACTCAAATTGCTTAATATAGCAGCGAAACCAGCAAGCAGTGAGTGAACACAAATCTATTTGTTTGATCGCCTTGGTTTTCTTAGTTATAAAGTAATGTTACGCTAAATGCACAACCGAAATAAATAATGTAAATAAATTACAATCGAAATCAATTAAACATGAATTGTTAATAATAGCTGAGCGAAGCGTCTTTAAGTGAGTGTGTGGTTTCGTATATTCATTGCAGCAACGAAACGAAATTATATTTAGGTGCGAAGCAATGTAAAAAAACAAGATGACATTCCCCACTGATATAAGTAAGCCCACTGTGTACATGGATGCTTTCTTAAGAACGGCATAGGAAGCCGAATTTTATTTATGAATCTGAATATACATATGAAAGTTTGTCAATCATAGCGGTAGCAAGATCGAACCAAACAGCTATGAAATCAAACAACTTCTGAAACTGAAACCGTTCAAAGGCGTTAATTACTGCACACGTACACTTGTTGGTCGGTTTATCACGAGAGCGAGGGAACGATATGCGTGGTTCAGTAACATTAGAGTTGTTGTACCATGGAAATCACCTTGCTTTTTTTTTGTTAAATAAACTAAAAAAAGTCAAAAAATATCAAAGTTATTTTTTATTAATGCATTAAACTACCCAATGCTTGCATTTCAGAGAAATACATAGAGAGAGACGAATTGTTACCTAGCAAATTCAAATAATTTGTCTTCACGATAACACCCAGAGTAACAAGCAGAGTCAAACAAATGTATTCGATTTTTTGACGGGTAACAATCACAGTAACAAGTAACAATATTCTGTTCGAGCCTTTGGTAGCTAAAAGTGATTTAGCAAAAATAACTTCGACTTAAATCGCACATATAAACACTTTCCCAGAGCACTTTATCGTAGGTCGCTTTTTAAACCCGACACTAACGCTATTCACAATCAGCTGTGTTCTATCTTGTAAAGTTAATATGTGGTATAATTATTTTGATTTATTTTCATTTTTTTAAAGGTTTTGCAAGTGTAATACTAAAAAATCGTTGTAAAACGTTATTAAAAATAAATAAGCCTTTTATATTTATATTTTTTTTTTATACAATGTGTTTTTTTTTAAATAACTTATTCTGATGGTTAAGGCCCATAACATTTTATGCCCATGACAACTGTACAGTAGTAAAGAAACGCTAATTGCACGAGCATGCAAAGTAGCAGTTTTGTGAATTGAATTAGTATTTATTTAATTATTATACAATGAAATGGATATAAGCATCCAAAAAGAAGTTCTTGGAGAAAAAGATATATCTTCACAAATTCTTTTCACAAATTGTTTCCACAAAGTAATCAGCTTATGAAATTGAAGCTCGAAGAATAAGAAAAATAAGAACCCAATGAAGACCAACATATAAACACTTACAAATAAAGTGTTCTAAGGCAACCCGATTTTCGCTAAACTGATTTTATCTGCTATATAAACTTAGTAATTATTGCTTAAAAAATGCGGTACTTATGTATGTATGTACTGTGACAGGATATATATATGCACTGCAAATTTAAGGCACTTTTCACTTTGTGTATATATTTCAAGTTATAAACGCATGTATAATTTATTTATTTAAAGTGATAAATCCAAATGAAAAAGTTGGTGTTGGAACCACTCTCAACGAATTTGAGATATATGCAAGTTTGTCAGGAAATTGTTTTGACACCATAAAAAGAACAATTTTGTCATGTTTAAGTCAATAGAAAAAGTAATTTTATGCTTTTTTTTAAATTTTTTTTTCTGTTTGTGATTTATTAATTTAATTTATATGTATGTATATCGAAAAGTAGCCCAGCTTTAATAAAGAATCAGAGAAAGAAAGTGGAATCCAGAAAAGCTGCTATTATTGAGTGTCAAGAAAATGTTTTGTTTAAACTCAATTTCGCACTTCGGAATGCATATCCCGCTATAAGTCGTTGAATATTTTTTCTTTGTGCTTATGTTCGTCACTTGGTGATGAAATAATTTAATGCGTCATATTGTATGACGAAACAAAAATTATGATGTACTATAATGACGGACCTAAAAAAGTTACAAGTGCAGAATGACGTAAAGACGGTAAAATTTGGAAAACTTTCATGCATGTTGTGGGGATGCATATCAAGTTAAGGGGTTGGTGAATTAGCTTTTGTGGAGAGTACGATATATAAATTGTCAATTACGGAAAAGTGCAAGTAAATTTGGATTGATTCTGGATAACAAACCAAAATTCAAATTTTACAAAGATGATGATCCCAAAAATGAAGACTATTTAGTGAGGATGTGGCTGCGTTTTAACACCTGAAAAGTGTTTGATACGCCAACTCAGGTGTCTTGACCTTAACCCAATTGAAAATTTGTGGGCATATTTAAAGAAAAAAGTGGCAAAAGTAGCCCTTAAAAGTGCAATACTGGGGGAATGGGTGAAAATTCCAGGAGATTACGTCTTGCTTAAACTATTTTTCCCTGAAATGACGTTTAAAAGCCGTGGTAGACGCTAAAGGAACATATACCAAATATTAAATTAGTTTTGGTTGATTTTTTTCTCACTTTTCCTTCCATATTCTGTTTTGTCAAAACATATTCTTGACACTAGAAAATAAAGTTATTTTCTCTTATTCTCTTTTTTCTCCCTCTGCTTCTTCCTTAAAACTGTGCTACTTTTCGATATACATATGTAGAAATTAAGTTAATAAATCATAATCAGTAAAAAAAAGTTTTAAAAAACCATATAAGTACAAACAATTTCTTGACAAACTGTATAAGTATATGTGCATATGTCTACTTTAGTGAGTGTGTATTATACAACATTGGTGGCTTCTCAAGTAAGTTTTAGGAATTTGTTACCTGGTTGGAGTTACGTCCCTGATTCCAGCTCCTGTGAAAGCAACTCAACCTGGTTTCTGCAATCCTCAGTCCTATGCAGTTCGCTAAGAGTCGCCCCGGGGGCGCCAACATATGGAGTCAAAAATTATGTCTCTAAAACATTTACTGCGTTGTTACACGCCTATTTTCCATTGCTTGCAGTTTCCGTATATCCATGATTTAAAATTGAGTTTTACATTTTAATTCACTTATATTTATTCTCATTTAGAACTTCTTTATAACTATCTCCATTGCTGTCTTAACGCGCAATGCTGTCAACTTCTCTCCATCAAGAAGCTGACGGCTGTTTTTTGTCTCTCTATATTATTTTTATTATTCCGTTATTACTCCACCAGGGAGCAGCATAGGGCCCCCACAAGTCTCTTCAATGGAGATCGTGGTGGTTTCATTAATCGATTCTGCCAAGTTTGTCTACCATGATAGATGGACTTTTTGGGGCAGACCAGGTGATTGACCTGTTACTGTCTGCTGTATATAGCCAATGTGGCGCCATCTGTGGGTTGGTAGACAAGGCCTCTACTTTCTATTATTTTTAATGTACACCATGACTCTGCAACATGACCAAATGTTTTCGTTGGGCCATATGTCGAGTATAACTCCACAACCATTGTCGGTAGGAATCGTCCGGCAACATGTGGTGTTTTTCTTTATTGATTAGGTATTAATTTAATTAATTATTATGAAGTTATTATGAGTTAAGGAAAAATGGGAAAGGAAAGGTTGGAAATAGTACAAGGGCATTGCCCGAAGTGGAAGGCGAACCCACGACCTCAGGCTGGTAGTCTAAATCACTAAACTCTAGGGTACCGAGGTTGACATATGTATTATAGTAAACATGAATTCTTGCTTTTGACTATGTTAAGTAACAATGAGCTTTTTTAACCCTTCCATTCACCAAATTTGTAGGAAGTTAGATTTTTTGACCATTGTTTGTGACTATATTGAAGTCAAGTAACATAAGTTATTATAAAAAATTGTTGTACCTGTACAAGATAGTGCATTAACGCAGTAAAATGTGTTAATTTTCTTACGAAAAGAAAATAAAATTTAGTTTTATTTGGAAAATAATAAATGTAAGATTGTTCTTTCAATATTTTTAAAAACTTGCATTAGTTTAATTTCTTCAAATGATTCTCAGTAAAACAGTTTCTCTTACGGGTAAAACAAATAGATACATTACATTTAGTGCAAATTACAGTTGTGAACCCATTTTTACCTAGTTTGCAACTTGATAGACGATCACGTTTCCTTATAAAAAAGTGAGAGTATGAGTTAATACCCCTATTCGTGACTGTGGAGTTAATAAATGAAAAAATAAAATAAATAGGACGTGACGTGGTGGTAGAGACTGATTCTCAACCAAGTAGTGGAACACACGAAACCAGGCTTCCGCCGGGTTCGTTTCCAGGAAACCGTCTGTTAAAGGTTGGAAGGTCTGGGAAACCTCAAGCAGCGAGGACGTATTCCTATCAGAGCCTCTACCTTTTTAATAAAAACTATAAGGTACTTTGTCGAAGTGTTCCTGATCAGAACAGGTGACACAGTCTTTTCCATTAAGTTTAGACGAAGTCTGGCCAGCGCCGAACACTTGCACAAGAGGTGAAGACTTGCTTTTGCGTCTTCTAAAGAGAGCCTACACTCAGGGGAAGATGGCAAACCTAGTTCGTGCAGATGGTAATTTGGGTGGTGGTTACCGGTTAAGTAGCCCACAAGCAGTTTTAGGTCCGATCTACCAAGATACAAAATTTGGGTGTTTCCGGGCAGATGAGCAGTTTGGCTTGACCGAGGCCTCCACTGCATGCCCAAAGGTCTATTGTGATAACTCTAAACCATTCCTCGATAAATGACTTGGCCATTGCCCAGCTAATACCGATATAGGGTTCAAGGCCAATGAATATGGAGGAGGACCCAGTTCCCGCCAGTTTATCATCAGCTTTATTACCCTCGACGCCTTGGTGACCAAGTACCCAGCACAACGTGATCCTATTGTGTCGAGACAGTGCAATCCCTTACACTCTTGGACGAAAATTTACAGGACGTAAGGGTCTTGATCGCCGCTTGACTTTCGGAAAAGGTAGATATATATTATCCTCTTGGTCCCTTTGCCACGAGATTGTGCGCACAAATACCTATGGCGTGGATCTCCGTTTGAAATACTGTTGGCCATTTGCCCATTGCGACTGTGGAATTAAGCATCCAAAAGAGTATTTCCATATAGTATTTTCTAGATCGATGGTTTACCCAATATAACTCAAATAGCATATCTGCTAAATCTACACCACCCATACAACTATTATATTGCTGAACAATATTTGGCAGTGCAATATCAATAAACTTTTTATCTTTTTGACTCCATCGGCTGCACGAAGATATTGGTTCAATACCGTAGGTCGTAGACAATAGTTGTACTGCTTTGTTGTCGTACCACTTTACAGTTATAAGATTATGTTCTGATTGTACTCTATGGTCGTATGAACCACAACCCGTTGCTTTCAACTTTGTGTCAGTATTCAAGTTACAAATTCCTAAACGGTTATCTTTCAGAGCCTTCATCAAATGAACCAGTTTTCGAAATAAACTTCAACGTTTTGGTGATTTGGTATGTCCTTCAACAAGTGAACAACAATGTCGGCAGAAATACCTAAAGCATAATAAGGTAAAGTTTCATCTCGTATGAATAGTGCGAAATCATATAAGATGCCAGACTTTCCACACCTAGTAAATATTTTAAAACCCCATTTGTGTGACTTTTTCGATTATATTGTTTTAATTGCTGTCTTCCTTTAAACAGAACAATCTGCTCATCAACAGATTTATACTACTCTGGAGGAACCTTCAGACAATTTTTTCGAGAGCCCTCTAATATCGGCAAAATCTTATGCAGCTTTTCATATCCAGGGTCACCTTATTATCTGTCATCACTGGAAAAATGTATATATTGTTTTGTTTTTTTTAAACGTTTTCCAGTCATAGCTTTATTATAGGAATTCTAAAATTAAAAAATTTTAACTACAAAACACACCGTATATGCACCATGTTATGTACAAACAATATAGTACTTTCAGCCTATACAAACCATATAAAGAATAAGTTTACCTCCTTCTCGGTTTATTTCACTTCTTTATTAAAAAAACTAGTAGCAAAAAAATTCTCGCTGAAGTTGTGAGAGGCTTTCACTGAAATTTAGTAGCTTATATGATTCAAAAATTGTGATGTTGTATATAAACAATAAATGTATGAAAGTGTGAACTACTATTTCCTATTCTACAAAGAAAGGACTTAATAGTCGCCTTCCTCGTATAAGGTTGTACGTGTTGGTCGGTCGATAAAAGTCAGCCCCGCAGCGAGAAATAGCCTAGAAATTGCCAAACGTTCCAATGGCAGGTCACCCAAAATTTGTTTTTGTAGCCGTGGTCGATAGCGAAAATAATGGACACACGACCGTATAATGCATCGAGCCATGTCTCTGACATTAACAATTCAAAATCGAAGACGAATTAGAGAAACTAACGCTCTTAATCCATCATGAAGGTTGTGTAGGTGCAAGTGACAAACATATTTTAATGTGAATGATTACTTACTTGTTAGCCAAAATGGATGTTTTTCCCTTAAATCCACTTCGACCGACCTTAAGTAGTTCGAAACGATTGGAATTGTCTAAGAAAGGAGTTTGTAATTTCAAATATGATTTTATGAGCTAAATCTGTCAAATAATTGGTGTAGGTGGACTGAGGGCAGTCTGGCAAAGGAGTTCGCTAAACTTTCGCTCTCTCTCCCAAAATAAGCTCTCTCTCCCATAAGCGCATTAAAAATATATAAGTCACTCTGAACTGTGCATATGAACAAGCCAAACTAAATCGCTGTGAGATAGTAATTTTTTTTCTGTCAAAATTAAATTTTTAAACTTTAAACCCAAGCGTTGGTTTTGTAATTAGTAAACTTGTAAAAGGTTCCTAGTGCGACAATCGCATAAGAACGCGACGCCAAGCCCTGTGCCACATTCCCAAGGGACCCTCGTTGAAGGAGTCAACGAACTATTATTATTTCGTATACTTCGTGTCTGAGCAAAATCAATTATGACATATGTAAATAGATATTTATGTAAATATTATACGCAAACAGAAAATATTACCTATTACGTAGACGTATTCTCGTTAAACGGCCGTGTCCTCGACAGAGCCACACAATGTTTTTCGAAATCCACTATCTTAATGTCAATGTCCATGGGGTGTTTTTCATCTAGCCACTTCGATGATGCTTCACTCAAAAACTGTTCTGCCAATGAGTGTATACTGCGAATAGCGGAATAAGGTGCTGATCCGGTTCCGTATATGTTGCGGTGATGGTGACGAAGTAAATTGCGATGTTGGGTGAAGCAATGTATATGATAAACCAGGTTGCATGTACAACAGCGATGGTTTGATGGACATTGTGTCATCCGATGACCTTTGCGTAAGCAACTGATGCATAATGCGAATTTCTTGACGACACTGAATCGAGCCAGAGTATCCCTTTCCTTAAATTGTGAGCATACATTAAAGTTATGCTCAGTACTAGAACAAAGTACGCACGATTACTTCTTTAGTGTGAACGACATTCATTTTGTAGCACCTGAGCCACTATTGTGTTTCATGTGGCCTAGTGAAGAAGTGCTACTTGATTGTAGAAATTGACAATGACGTTCTAACACACTGTATGCACTTTGACCAAGTGGGAAGTTTTCCGAAGTAGAGTGATTCGTTCCATTTCACCCGAGTCCGTTGGTCACATTTGTCCATAACTATATAAATGCGCATTGCTTGTGCTATATCGTTTCCACTTCCCATTGATGAGAGTGAACTGTACATTGCCGATGCATTGTCAATCAGATGCCGTAGCAGTCCACTGTCGGACTTTTCGACTGATTGGAGTTGAAACAGTAAAGCGATTGTTTCTAAGAAAATTAGATTGGGATTATTAAAGGGCTCATTAAGCCGTTTTAGTGCCCTTGGATAGTTCTCAGCGGTTACTTGAAAAGCTTTACCTGTATCTAATGAGGGACCCTTCAATCAGTTTAACGAATGAGTGATGATTCGATGATTTCGTTAAAGGGAGAAATGAAGTTTTTATTAATCGGCGTGTTTTCCATCGATAATGATAAGTGGTAATAAGTGTGGCAATTTCGACGATTGAATGTTGAAAGATGAGTGAGCGAGTGTGTGATCCACAATGGTATTATGTCGATTCTCCCTTAGCAGATCATTTATGGTCATCCTTAGGTTCACTTATAAGTCTTCTAAATCAGCTCGATCAACATCTGTTAGATCCAAGTTATCGATTTCCGTTTGTATGGCCAATGCTTACTTGAAATATGAATATGGAGACAGAAGGACTCCATCTTGCCGCCCGTCAACAACGGCCTTAATCCTCGATATATTGAGCTTAACACTTGAACGTTGCCTTATTAGGACTTGGAGCGACATAATAGTTGTATTAATGTAATAATCGCGCACAAGCTTTTTGACCGATACGCCAAGTGCAAATAAGCATATTTGTGTTAACTAGCTTTTGTTTCAAATATAGCGTGCCCAGTGCAAATGTTCTGTTCGGTGATCGCAAAAGTGGAAGGAGAAAAACGAAATAAAGGCAAACTGCAAGAACGGCGAAGACGGAAATTCAGCTTATGTAGGGCATACACCCACAGTGGGCTAGGACTCGAATCACTGGTGATTCAACAGTGTTGCAAAGTTTTTGGTTGGTAATTGCCATTCTTAACACTCGCGAAATATAAGGTAATATAAAAGCCTCAGCGGTTTTTGCCCCTAGATGGTGTTGGTGTCCATAAATCTGGCAACACCAATCTGATTGTATCAAACGAACATGTGTTTGGAAGGTGACATTTCAGGTTAAATTTTTTGTGAAGACAGCTGTGTAATTCGTTGCTCGTGTTAAAAATTATACTAATTTCAATATAAGTGAAATATCTGAAGAAATACGCTATGGGACGCTTTTTTACTATAAAAAGGGAAAACCCTGCAAAAACATGCCGAAAAATTTGTGCTGTTTACGGTGAGAATGCTGTGAGTGAACGTCGGACACAGGAGTGGCTTGATAGGTTCCGTTCCGAAATTTTCGATGTAAAAGTTGCACATCGCACTGATCGCCCTGTCACTGAAAAAGTCGATGAAATTTTGCAACTGATAGAGCAAAACCGGCATGATAGCTATCAGGAGATTGCGGAGGTACAAAGCATCAACCATATGACAGTTTAGAATCATCTAAAAAGAGCGGACTACTCTAAGAAGCTCGATGTATGGGTGTTAGATGCATTAACGCAAAGAAATTAATTTGACCGAATAACTATCACTGAAACGCAGCTAAAACGTAACGAAATGAAACCATTTTGGAAGCGAATCTTTACGGGCGATGAAAAATTGTTTAAATACGAGAATATCCAACGCAAGCGATCATGGTCAAAGGCCGGTAACCTTCCACAATCGACTTCAAAGCCTGGATTGACTGCAAACAAGGTTATGCTGAGTGTTTGGTTTGTTTGGTAGGGAATTGTCTATTATGAGCTGCTAGAACGTGGCGAAACGGTCAACTCGGTCCTCTACTGCGCACAACTCGACCGTTTGAATGAAGCAATCAAGAGCAACCAGAATTGTCCACCGGAAAGGGAGTTGTCTTCCATCATGACAATGCTAGGCCACACACAATTTTTGATGACCCAGAACAAATTGACGGAGCTTGGTTGCAAAGTTTCTTCATAGTAAAAAATTGGCCGACCGAAGAGCCGCTTAAAATCACTTGGCCTATTTTTACTCTGATAAACCACAGAAGTTCTACACCGATGGGATTATGAAGCTACCTGGAAAATGGCGAAAGGTTATAGATTATAATATTCAATATGTACTTGATTGAAATTTATTATGAATTAAGAATATTTTTGATCAAAAATGTACCAAAACACCGTGTGGGCTTTTTATATTACCCAGTCTTCACTTATCCTGTTCAAAACTACCCTATGTTTCGTACTCAATAAAAAAATAAAAACAAGAAAAGAAAATTTAAGAAGAAGAACAGCAAACAACATGCAACTAAACAACGGAAAAACGTATAAAACGTTCGTTCTTGGCCCTGCAATGATTTTGCAATGATTTTACTTAAAAAAATTTAATTTACTCCTAAAAAATTAAAAAAACTAAGAATGCAATTTACTGCATATGGATTCAATTAATATTAAAAAAAAAGTATTAAAATCGGTTGAGTACATTTTCTGTAAAAAATTTCAAAAAATTGTCACAAGCTAACTATAGCACTTCTCTCAAGCTGAAGTACATACTGCTGAAATTTTATTGAAATCGGTTGCATATTTTCGGAGATTAGCTCGGGCAAAGTTTTGTGATACGTAATTTATATATATATATATATAAATATATAAATATATAAAAAATACATATCCACTTTTTCCGCAAATCGCATTTTTTAATTTGTTCACTTCCCGCAATTTTTCAATGTGTGTATAACCAAAACTAAAAACAGCTGTTCATGGTTCAGAATTGGCAGTCTGAGCGACAACTTATTAAGGCTGAGAACATACCGGATCAGACAAAAAAATGGTTTTCTTAGTTTCATCATGTGACTCTAACGCAAAACATGTGATCATTGCCACATGAATTCGAGTTTTTTGAGTTTTTAGAAAGTATTGGTAGTGCGTTACGCGCCAGTTCCCCCAATATGGCCAAAATATAATTAAAATACTTCATCAAATACTTGGCGATGCGTCACATATTGTTGAAGAAATTTATGGTGACATTGATAGCAGTTTATTATGTGATCATATGTTGAAACCAGTTGTGTTGGCACCAATGAATGACGATTGTTTTTTTGATTAATCGTGAAGTTTTAATTATATGCGAAACATAATTTAGCTATGATATGGATCGGGTGAGATAATCAATAGCAGTTACGTGAAAGGCACGACAGAGCGTCACTCGATCTCTTAGCAAGTCAGCCATAATGTGCTCCATGGGGCGGGGCGAGCTACGGAAGCATCGCACACACTTGCTGATGACACGAGCAACAGCCTTCCTTCCACAAAGAGGCCAGTATTGAATACATATAATAGTCAGAAGCGCTTGCGTGACCGCATGAAGGTTTTCCTCGTGAAAATGAGTCACGATCGAATGCGTCAGTGGATGCCCCTTGAGCAGAACAGCAGGGTGGCGAGCTTCAAAATCCAAGGCGGAATTCTCCAAGCGACCACTCGAATCAGCCCCAAATCGTCTAGAAATGGCGACAGCGAGTGAATGTTGCTGGAGGTGCTGACTTGTTGATGCATCTGCAGAGCCTAGTACTCTACCCACTATGCGACTACTGAACTATACGCACGAAGAGTATTACGCAAATGCGCAGGATTGATGCAGACACACCTTCAGAGCGATCGCTAGCTATGAATTTGGCTACGTAGTCGTATATTCGCCGCATTGTGGAGAAGTCGTTCATGTATTTGCAGTCCACCAGAGAATCTGGAAATGGAGAAGACACGATAAACGCTCTCTTGCGTGGTTCAGGCAGGTCGCGAGCAATTAGGCATGTCTCAGGCAAAAACGATGGACCTTTTTTCGAAAGCGGAGACTGAATCAATTCAATGATATTCAATGATAAAATATCAGCAGGACTCACTGCAGTATTGACGTAGTGCCACTCCATGCTGATGGTGAGTTGCTGAATGGCGGATACGCGATTTGCGACGAAGGCGTTGAACTGAGAGTTTTCCTTTCTTATCCACGTTAGCACCACGGCGGAGTCGGACCAGCAATGGTATGCTACGCTGAATATTTTAATTTCTTTAACTTGGTGGATGAGGTGCTCCAACAGCGTGGCAGCACATAGCTCGATCTTCCGGACAGTCAAAGATTTGAGCGGCGCCACGCAAGACTTTGAGTATAACAGCTTCGTATTCAAAACGCCGTTCTTGCACGAGCGAACGTAAATGCATGCCCCATAAGCCTCAAGGCTGGCATCGAAAAAGGCGTGAACTCCATATGATACGCTAGGCTCCATAACGTAGCGCGGGAATGTCAGGCGCTTCACATCATTGAAGCCATTGCATAAACTTGTCCAAGCTGTTTGCATCACTAATGGAAGACTTTCATCCCACGCGAGCCGCTCTCTCCAAAGTCTCTCCAAAAATATATTAGCGTTAGTAATGACAAGACTAATAAGGCCAAGTGGATCATAAAGGCGAGCGATCATCGATAGCACACTACGCTTGCTGGTAAACGAATGAAATAAACGAATTATTAGTCGCTGGATCCCAAACGAGACCACGAGCTTTCGTAACGTCAATTCCTTCATCAAACTTCAGGAAGGCTTCCCTATCTACTTCAGGAGTTTGAGACAGCAGGGCCGCACTATTTTTAGACCATTTCCTGGGTTTGAAGTTGCCATTACTGAGTATTTCGGTGGTGGATGAGATCATCCACATAGAAATCGCGGAGAACAATTTCTGAGCCAAGCGGATACGATCTGGTCTCGTCCATGGCCAATTGATGCAGCGACGGTATGGCAAGAAATGAAGCAGACTCTGTGTCATATGTCACTGTATCTAACTTGTAAATTCCAAAATACTTCTCAGGAGAGTCGCGCCACAGGATCCACTGAAGAAAATTGTCCGGCGGAGTCACTCTGACACAGCGATACGTTTTGCAAATATCGCCTGTAATGACGTCCTGAATGTTCGGAAGCGGAGCAAAATGTTGAACAAATTGTGTTATATTGTGGGACTTGCCATGAGCAGCTGATTCAAAGAGTAGCCGGATGAGGAAGCCGCCGAGCCGTCAAATACGACGAAAATTTTGTAGTTGAGCTATCCTTCTTAATGACGCAGTGATGTGGCAAGAAGTACCTGCATGCATCCGTGTCGGATGTTTCCACACGCGACATGTGTTTGAGGTCGACATACTCGTTCATGAAACTTACGTTCTAAATTTCGTAAACGGTAGAAAGCCTGTTGATGAGAGTCACCAAACATATCAGCGCCTTGCAGCATTGTCAAGCGAATGGAGTACTCGCCGGAGGCCAAACGAGAGTAATTTGTTCTGAACTGCTCGTCGCAGTCAAGGTCCTCCTTAGTTCCGCGTACGATAGGATCGAAACAGATCTCCACTTCCCAGAACGGATGCACCAATTGGTCCAGCTGGGGATCAAAATCGATGCCTATGCCGGGAACGGTGTGAGTGATGAGATGTGATGATTTGCGAGTATGAAGTTCGCCGCCAAATACAATCCAGCTTAAGGGAGTTTTTTGTAAAATCCGCAGTCCCGAATGGAGCCGAATCTGATCAACTTGAAGCAGATCGAAGAAGATACTCGCTCCGATGAGGACATCTATGGGTTGCCATATGTAGAATTCTGGGTCAACTAAACGAAGATTGAAGGTATGTTCCAGTTCTAGGTATCAAGGTTGAAGCTCGGCTGGTTTTCAGTGATGGTTGGTACGATGACGGCGGTAAATCTCGTTGAGAACTCACATGAACTGTGAGTTCATGCTCGTTACCGGCACATGAGAGGAGTTACTCGGGCTGTTCGACGTAGTAATCTGTGATGTTTAGAGTGGCATGTTCGGCACTTGCTGGATTTGCATGACTGCAATCGATGGCCCTTTTTCAAGCAGTTTAAACACAGATCTAGTTTTGTTGAGCTGAGAACTAAGGGCAGCCGTATTACTGATGACTTGTGCTATCACAAACAACGCAGGCGGAACTAGACGCCACAAGCGCCCTTCGGGATACATTGGGCCTAGTGGGCTTTGAACTCACCTGTATCCTAGATGCTTGGGATACCTTAGCGTACCCATCTTCTCCATAGTACGGCATCGTGCCTCGACGAAAGACGACAGTGACTTCCATGTCGCTGACATCTCCTCCCATCTAGTTCGCGTTGTATTGTCTAATTTTGGCAACACTGCATGCACCAAAATAGAGTCGGCGATTTGCACGCTGGTGCCCATCGTCTGCAGAGCCCGCAGAGTCCGCAGATTCGAATTCACCTTGTCCACTAGCCCACGAAGCCTCTCCGCCGACACCGCCTCAACCCCTTTCAACCAAGCATCCTTCTGATGAATGAAAGATAAGACGTTTGTTATCAAATCGATTTTTAAGAAGGCTTAAGGCAATATCATTGTTAGCGTCAGTTTTTAAACACCAAACGGGCCTTATTGACGCGACAAGACTATAATGCGCTTAGATTTTTCTTCACTATCTTTAACCGCACATTTAAGTCTACCTTAGACAATGTAGCAATAGGATATACCAGTTATTTGATTTTTCCAATTGTTTAAAAAATAACTCACCTTTTAGTTTAAACAACTTGGCATTATCGTTCGTTGACATATTTGCACTAATAAAACGTTTTTTACTAAACTCAATTTCCAAAAAAAAAAAAAAAAATTCGAACTGCAGTAAAAATTTCTGAACTAAGAAAATTTCCCGTACACGAAACTGCACTTATATACTTGCACTTCCTGTTTGAACAATGACAACAACACTTCAACAGAAAGAACCCTTTTCAGGCCTTGCCAAGCTTCACTAACACACTGATAAAAACTATGCACAAGTGGTTTTCAGTCCTACAACAACACTTTGCTAAATAACTGTTGAGGAACTATTAGACTTGCTAGGTACGTATTCTTCAAGCGCCAGAATAGAAGAGAAAGCACTTTAATAAGTTCAATTCAGATTTCAATCTTTTTGTTCAAATACATTTCATTTAATAATTTTCAAATATATACAGCTTTTTTGGCAGCAAGCGAAAGAGCCATATATTCAGTTCAGTTAAAGCTACTGATGATTGCTTCTTGCTCTCCCATGAGAACACACAGCCATCAAGCATGAACGCACATCCTGTAAAGGATTTCCTATTGGTTGAATCGCCACCCCAGTCAGCGTCGCCGTAGCCTACGAGTCCTCTGGCGGTCTTCTCACATTTGAGCTTTACGTTTATTGTTGAATTCATATAACGTAACACTTGTTTCGCTGCTGCCAGATGCTCGTTATGTGGGTCTGTATTTCGCTGCGACAACTTGCATACCGAGTGTCAGATATCAGGCCGTGTCGTGATAGCTATGTACATTAGCGATCCGATGAGCAATTGGTACTCGGTTTGGTCAACAGGTTTGCATGCTTCCTTATGGCACTGCACTTGAAAACCTGGTACCAATGGATGTGCTTCGCCAAAGTTCTCGAAGTTGTACTGCTGCAAGAGTTTCTTTCACCAACCCTTTCCACCTCCATGCCCAAAAAATTACTAATAGGGCCTTTGTCGACTATCTGGAATGAATTAGAAATTTTTTGTTTGATATTATTAAGCTCGATTTTATCCGAACTGGCTACTAATATGTCATCCCCATATACAGTCACGATATTAATATTGTTGTCCTCATTCTTTGTGTACACACATGGTTCACTTTTGCATGGTGTGAAACCAATGTTTTTGAGCATCGTGTCCAGTGTCATGTTCCACATTCTACCGGACTGCTTTAGCCCGTATAATGATTTCTTCAGCTTCAGGACTTTGTTGCCAGGGACTTCAAACATTTTCGGTTGCTTCATATAAACGTCATCAACTAGTTGACCATTTAAGTATGCTGTTGACATGTCCAGCTGATGCACGTACAATTCCATCTCCGCTGCCACCGCCAATACCATTCGAATTGTAGAGTATCTTACTACAGGTGAAAATGTCTCCTCATAGTTTAAACCAAATGTATGTGAACAACCTTTGGCAACTAGCCTTGCTTTATACCGCTCGATTTCGCGTTTGCTGTTCTTTTTCAGTGTAAATACCCAACGATTTCCAATGGCCTTGTGATAACGAGGAGGGTCCACAAGTTCCCACGTATCATCTCATCTGCTTGCTTGCCAGACAATGCCTCTTCGACCGTTTGCGGCTCCACGACGGTACTCCTCATTAAATTCACGGTATTGTATTGTTTTTTTGGTCTGCCCCGCAATCCTGTCTTAATCTTTCTTGGACGACCTGGTCCTCGTCTCGGTTTAACCTCGTTGCTGCTCTCTTCAGTTGAATCTGACTCAACATCCTCAGTCCCAATTGCCTTTTCATCTGTTATGTCATCTAAAATTTTGTCGTAATCATTTTCGGACGTGTCGTTTACCAAATTTCGGTCTTCTTTGTAGTTAACAGATTCGGCGGCATCTGGACGATTAGTGTTTTTACTAGGCTCATTGTTAAGTTCAATACTAATACTCTCGGTGGTGTTTTCCACAAAGGAAACATGACGGCTAATGATGATATTGTTGCTGCTTTTATCAAATAATCGATAAGCCTTCGACCTATCATCGTAGCCAACCATTATGAGTTCTCTCCCCTTTGCGCGGAACTTCTTATGCTTATGTCTTGTCCAGTGCGACAGCTTAACAGCCAAATATTCTGAAATGACTTACGACAGGCTTGTTTCCATTCCAGGCTTCGTAAGGCGTCATATTGACTAAAGCACTTGTAGGTGACCGGTTTCTGATATATGCTGCTGTATGTACTGCTTCAGCCCAAAATTTTTCAGGTAAATCTGCGTTTGTCAGCATACAACGAGCCATTTCCACCAGCGTTCGGTTGAACCTCTCAGCAATTCCATTCTGTTGGAGAGTATGGGGAACGGATAATTGACGAACAATACCATTATCTTTTAGATACTTATCAAATTCCTTATTAATGTATTCCGTGCCATTATCGGTGCGCAGAATTTTTATTTTGCAACCTGTTTGTCTCTCAGCCATGTTTTTGTAAGTTTTAAATATGTCTAAAGCTTCATTTTTCTGCTTCATAAAATAAACATTTACAAAACGCGTTTTGTCGTCGATCATCGTAATAAAATACCGCGAGCCCCCCATGATTTTAGATTTATTGGTCCATATACGTCACTGTGAATTAGTTGTAGTTTTTTAATGATTTGGTTTCGGACGCTTTAAACGGTTTTACGCTGCACTTGCTTTTTAAACAAACGATACAATCAATTGGTTTGCACGTTGTGCTAAACTTTAAACCACGCACTAGTTCTTTGTTTTTAAGCTCCACTAAGTATTCTAAATGTCCGTAGTGTCCGTATCTCTTGTGCCACTTAAATAATTCTTCATAAGGGTTTTCGGCATGGTACAATTTACCCGTTAGTTCAAGTTCGCACATAAATAGGTCACACGATTGTTTAGCAATTAATATTTTATGATAGTTTTCATCGAACACATTAGCTATGCCTATCTCAAACACTACTTTGCACCTATCGCTTTGCTCACTGAAATAAAGTTTAATTGAAGTTGCTGTACAAATAAAACATTTTTCAGCTTAATAGTGCACATTTTCGATTTAATTAAAACATCACCACGTCCAATTGCTTCTATATATTCAATTCCAGCAGGCAAAATTTTGCTATTGTACTGTTCTAACTGTACGAAAAGCACATGCACTCCACACATGTGTGAAGTTGCTCCACTGTCTAAACACCACTTGGTTTTATCAAACGTTGTTCTCTCATTTGCGTTGAAGATTGCGAAAAAAGACTTAGCTGTCTCTTCTTGCTCTGCTCCTCTCGATCCGTTAGTCGCACTTAAAACTTTGTCGTCTCTCTTATTTCGGCAATCCGTTGCGTAATGTCCCCTGATTCCACTGAAATCCGAAATATATTGCTGCATAGTGTCACCTTCAGACATTCGTATATGAATCAATTTTTTGAATAGTGACACCTTCCTCACAAATCCAGATAGTTGATGGATTTCCTTTAGTGCTACCCAAGCTCCTAAGGCAGTGCGACAGGTTTTGATGTGATTAATTTGGCTGTGTTTAACATACAACGTTAAAACTGCGAACGCCTTCTCGTTAGCCGAAGTCCATGAAGTCCTCGCTTCAACTTCATCTGCAGGTGGCTTAAGATTGTCTATTATTGACCACAGCTCTTGATGGACCAACACGCTTCTCATTTGAACACGCCACGTATTATAATTGGTCTCATCAAATTTTTCTATATTGTTAAATGCACTCTTACTCACTTTTTATTTTAAATTTATTTTTATACTTTAACCCTGGACCTAGATTTTGGGCCCATAACCTGTTTAGGAACTATGTGACTTGCTAGGTAAGAAAGAATACAACGTACGTATTCTTCAGGCGCCAGAATAGAAGATAAAGTACTTTAATGAGTTCAATTCAGGTTTTACATTAAAAGTAGTTAACATTAGGGAATTTAAAAACAAGATCATATTATTACTTATGTTATTAACATTACACTTTACTCATTACATTTTAACAATAACTATCCATTAATCTTTATAAATGTTATACTTATAAATACTAAATACTTATGCACACATGTATGATAAGTATAAACTTAATGTTTTTATTTAGAAATTGAACAACAATTTTTGTGAAATAATTGCACTTCTGTGTATAAAGACTACCAACCGAATGTTCAAAATTTGCGTGGCCCGAAATGATTTAAATGCAAACGACAAAGCCGACATAAATCACGTCGGGGTCACCAAAGGTGTGGTAACGAGCTTTTTCGTTAGCCTTAATTATCGAAACAAAAGAAAATTAGAAATTGAATCAAAGTTTCGTAATTTAATAATAAATAAACATGTGAGAGACAATGCAAGAATTCAGTGCCGATGTGGTGATTTCCGCGATACGTTCCTTTCGATGCCAGGCCGGGAAGTAAGTGATCTCCAACAATAGACAAACAGAGAAAAAATAACAATATGAAACAAGAATAAGAGATCGCAAACGCGTCGCCAGACGACGGCAGACCTCAGGCGACCTTAATATCATCAGAACAAGTTATTTTTAAAAATCATATCGCTTAACATAAAATGTAAATGTATAATGTATGTCTTAATTTTTAATAATATTTTACAATGGTTTTTTATTGTATAATTCACAAAACCATTAAAAAAAATGAAAATAAAACAACATAATTATACCGCATAGCAACTCTACAAGAAAGAACACAGCTGAATGTCGGCGGCCACATTATACCTCTTTCGCTCGCACTGCACATGCACAGTGCGACAAAGTTTAAGTTGGAGGGACGACTTTTTCAAGATAAATTTCAACGTACTACCCTTTGTTGATTGTCTGACCTGTAGGAGCATATTCGTGATGCACGACGCCTTTATAATCGAAAGGAATCTCGCGTTCAACTAAGTGCGCGTGCTAGAAGTGAAACTTCAATATACCTGAGTGAGATACAGTATATAGTATATGTAGGAGTTATAATATTATCACTTAAGTTGTTCATGATTGTTTGCCAAAATGCGTAGCTAATCGCATATGCGTGCAATTTTTACAGAAGCCGATCACTGACTGACTCACTCTCACACAAGCCACAAGGCTAGTGCCTCGCTTCAGTCTTCCTTTTCTGTGTCCTTTCCTTTCCTTTCCTTTCCTTTCCTTGCCATTCTTGCACTCTACTCATACGCCACGCTCAGCTTAGGCAACAGTCTTTGCCTAGCCACGCTCTTAGCAATTATGACTCTTATCCGTCAACTCTTATATATTCTCTTTACTTCTAAACATTATTATATTACAGCACTGTACGTAGGTCTAACAACATATTTCCGTTAAATGAATTCAAATCTCCGACACGGCCTATCTGACCTATCACACGTCGTCGTATGGAAAAGTCGATCATTAGATTGCGTCATGTCTCGCTCTAAAATAAATTAAATTTATTACCCTAAACCTTCATTCCTTAAACATTTATAAAATATTATTTTTTATTTAAATTTTTTTTAACTCATGACTTTCACCTTTTTCGTACACACATCACGTACAAACGCTTTACGTGTTCTCTTAATAAACCTAAACTTACACACACTTATTGTGCCTTCAAATGTCAGTCTAGCAGGATCTTCTTTTCTCTTTTAGTTGCTAATACTCTTCTGCATAAAGCCGACCATTTGGCTATCAGTTTTTATCATTCCACAGTTATCGGGCTCTTGCCGCCTCTCTGCGACGCTATTCACCTGCAGTGCCACGATCTGTTGTTAGATCAACCTTATTGAACCTTATAGATAGCATATTGAACCTCTTTCAATGCATCCTGGATTGATTGCTTTTCTCTACAGCCGTTAACATACCTTCCATCGTTCTCATGACGCGCTCTACCTGCCCGTTGGCTCGACTTGCGCCAGTTGTTATAAGGTGTAAATTAATTTTGTTTGTTCAGCAAAATTCACGGAACTTATTACTCGCAAAGCATCTACCCTGATCCGCTGTGATTCGATTGGGCATACCAAAGAACGGTATACCAGACTTTACAGGTTTATTAAAATTTTCCGCATTCAAATTAATCGTGTGATACAAGTAAACACATTTCGTGAATGCATCATTCTGTACTATGACAGTAATGACCTAATGACCTTGAGGACATTCTTGTAACTCAGATTGCCATTTATATCAATGTGAACGGTATGTCATCGTATATCTATCTTGGGTATGGGGTGTAATTCCATTTGTACCTTTCCTGACGAGGGCTTGGATAATTTACAGGTCATAAAATTTTCAAAAAATTTTCTTACATACTTGGACATGCTTTTAAACCAATACTGTTCAAAAACTGTGTCCAGCGTTTTCTGCCATCCACGATGCATTATAGCCTCTGACCACCTGAATGCTCTAGGGATTAAAGGTAAACAACGAGTTTTGCCGTTTCTTTGGATATTTCGATACAACAATCCACTTCTAATCCTATATGTTCTTGCTATATCCCCCTGCATTTCATCACTATTGAGTTGTGTTGGGATTTTTGTTATGTCTGCATCACATTACTGTTCTGCTACTAGCCTATTATCTGTTATCGTAGCCAGGTCAATTCGGATTTCAGGTATCTTGTTTATGGCAGCTAGCGCCTCTAACTCATATGAGTGATATTTTGCATGCGATGCTGACGTATATTTGCTGAAATAGTCAATTACTCTACACTTACCATTTATCTTGTGCATGAGAATGGCACCATAGCCATCTGCACTCGCATCTGTGTACAATTCGATTGACAGTTGAGGGTCGAAAATAGTTAGAACGAGGTCACTTGTTAGCACCTTGATGAACTTCTGGCGTTATTGTTCGTGCTCCTCTTTCCAACCAAATTTACTCTATTGCCGTGCATAGCAAAACACACTTCTTTATGTTAAATGAAAATCCTGCATCCGATAAAGCTTTTAACACCACGGATAATCTTTCAAATGTCTCTTTCTTTGACTCCGCAACAATAAGGACATCATCAATGTAGACAATTGCATAGGAGTATGCTAACTTACCTAAGGCTTGTACAATGGCACGTTGAAATACTGACGACGCATTTTTCAACCCAAATGGCATAGCTAGAAACTCATATTGTCCCTCTGGGTAACAAACGCTGTACGCTCAATAGAGTCGGGGTGAATAGGTATCTGGTAAAATACACTAGACATGTCAAGATTGAAAAAAATATTTTCTACCTCGCAATCGATCTATCTTATCTGCTATCAATGGCCGGGATATTTATCAGACACCGTATTCACATTTAGCTCGCCATAATCTACACACAATCTGTCGCTACCATCTTTCTTCTTCACTAATAACATTGGGCTAGCGAATGGCGAATTGAACGGACGGATAACATTGGCTTTTTTCAATTCCTCTATTTTGTCTCTAACTAGCAGTTTTTCATCCACACTTAGGCGATTTTGACGCCTTTGTACCGTTTTGTTCACGTCCGCCTATTTGGTATTCCCTCTATGAAATACTCTTATCCAGTACAACATTGACGGTTTCAGCCTTGTAGATTCTAAACTTATCTGCCTCCATCCATCTGCTGTAATCAAGCTGTAATATTTCGAGACCGATCATGACATCTTGCTTTAAACAATCGTCCACTACCACATGAAACAGTATCTCTACATTAAGTTGCGATATTTGCACAGTAGACAAAATTTACAAATTGCTCTTTACAATATTTTCACCTAGTCCTCTTAAAACAACCAAATTACCAAAAGTCTTGCCAACTAATCTGTTACACACTTTTGCTTTCACCAAAGAACATTCGGCCCCTGAGTCAAAGTAAAATGGAAAAAGCTCACAAAATTGATTGAATACGCACACGTGTCAACTCGCATCTCGTTGTTGTTGCTGCTCCCTTTACACACGCAGATGCATTGTGTCCAATGTTGCCACACTTATAACATCTCGCGTGTCGTCTCCCTCTCGGCCAGTTTTGGTTTGCGAACATGTTGTTTTTCCGTTATTTCGCTGTTTTCTTTTGCCTTCTTTTTCGGCACTCAATCGCTTTGTGACTAAGATTACCGCAGTAATGGCATTTGATTTGCGTTTGAGTTTTATATTTTTTTCTGTCTGATCTCAGGTCCGATCCCGAATGCTCTGCAGTTGCTGCTGCAGTTCATTTCTCGTCTTTATGTCCGTCGTAAACAGCGAACTCTGCAATTGAACGTCGATCTGAATTACATGTGACAACAGGAAAGAAACTGCAATTTTTTCTGTACTCATTGCTATCCATTTCATCACAGAGGCATTCGTTCGCATCTGGTCGTCCGTTCAAAATGCTTAGTAAAATGGCGGCTGGCGTCTCGATGCCTTCATAACGCTGAATGAATAGCTTTTTAAATTAGCCCCAGGTCATACCAACATAGCAGATCTGGGATAACCATTGTGATGCGCTGCCAGTCAATGCTTTGGTAAGCGTAATGACTAGCGCTGCTCCTTCCAATAGTTGCTCAGTTAAAATTATGTCAGCCGTTTTACACCACGCTGAAGCATCCATTCCATCGGCCTCGGGGTTGAAATTTGACAACGTAGCAAAATCGTTGCGTGAAGTCGTTGCCGGCGTTGTCTGCACTGCCTTCAGTAATTCCATGAACGTTTTATTCTGGGACTCCAATAGTGTCTGTAACATTTTATCAGAATGCTCCTGTGGCCGGGGCTGTGGTAATTCCACTTCTGATGTAGGAGTACATCATTATTATTATGTGGATGACATATTAGTGGCCAGTTCGGATAAAATCGAGCTTAATAATATCAAACAAAAAATTTCTAATTCATTCCAGATAGCCGACAAAAGCCCTATTAGTAATTTTTTATTATTTTTTTTAAATTTATTTTTATACTTTAACCCTGGACCTAGATTCTGGGCCCATAACCTGTTGAGGAATTATTTGACTTGTAAGAAAGAATACAACGTACGTATTCTTCAAGCGCCAGAATAGAAGAGAAAAATAATAAGTTCAATTCAGATTTTACATTAAAAGTAGTTAACAGTAGTGCATTTCAAAACAGAGTCATATTATTACTTATGTTATTAACATTATATTTTACTCATTACATTGTAACAGATATCATAATTGGCTTAATAAGTTTCATGATTTTAGGAAATTAATGAGCTTGGGTAAATTATCTTTGGAAGGATTGAAGAGGATTGTAAGAGGGTCAAGGTGGCTAAGAGTTTTGATTCTATTTCTATGGAAGAAGTGACAATCAGAGAGAACATGTTTTACTGAGATAGGTGTATTCGAGTTACAGAATTTAGAGATATTGGATGAAGAGTTGGTGCGTTCGAAAAGGTGGGAGTGGGTAAGATTGGTGTGGCCGAGACGTAGCCGAATGATTTTTGAGAGTAAACGACGAGGTATAGGCTGATCAAGTAGTAGTCGACCGTAATCGTAAATGGTGTTTTTTGGAGTGTTGTATAATTTGTAGTGGTTATTAGTGGAAGCAAAGAGTGAGTTTAGTTCTATTTTAAAATGGGTTTTGATGTATTTTATGATATCAGTTATATTGTAATGTTCTTGGAAAATGAGAGGGAATTTGAATGCATCTTTAGGAGCTTTATCTGCTTCTTCGTTGCCGGTGATGTTGCAGTGGCCAGGGGTCCAGACAATTTTGATTTTTGGTTAATTTTTCCAAGAGTCTGCCTGATTGTTAGGGGGTAATATGATTGATTGGAGGTATTGGCTACAGCTTGTAATGAAGAAAGTGAGTCGGTACAAATAGTAGAAGACAAGAAGGTTTGTGCTTGTGTGGCCCCCTGCACTGCGTTTTGAATGGCTATGATTTCCGTTGAGAAAGACGAGATGTACTGGGGAAGGAGGAATTTATCATGTGCTCTATTCATTACTAAACTGAAGGAGGAACCGGAGTCCGACTTGGAACCGTCTGTGTATACGAACACATGAGAGTGTAGGGATTATTTAAGGCGTAGGAATTCTTTTTGGTAAATTACAGGTGGCGTGGAGACTTCGGAAGTTGGTGAAGGTAGGTATTGATGACAGAGGAGTAGAGGTTTAGTGTGATGATAAGTGGGGATGTGCTTTTGATTGTGCTTTTGGAATTTTTTGTGCTGGATTTTAAGATTTAGATATATTTTTGAGAGGTACTGCTAAAGGAGAGTCATTTGAAAGAAGTATTGGTTTAATTAGCATTGCTATCGAAAGCTGCTTACGGGTTTCTATTGGCATTATTTGGGTTTCGAAAAGCATATTGTTTATAGGAGTAGATCTAAAAGCTCCTAGGGCAAATCTAATGCCTGAGTGGTAAAAAAAATATCACAGATAGTTGGTTGCAGTTTTATTTGTATTTTGAGAGACATTTGATTATATTTAGCCTGGAGTTGAGGGAGGTTAAAAGGTTCAAGATGTGATTGTTCCAGTTGTATCTGTAACTGAAGGTGATTTCTAAGATTTTGAGGATTTTGACGTCTGCAATCGGAGCTATAGGGTAGGAGATTTTGACTTCACAGAAATGCTTTCTAGAAATGTGCAAATATTTGCATTTTGAAACCGTGAGAGTTTCACCTGAATAATCACACCAGCAGAGGATATCTGTTATTAATGGATTTATGTTTATTGAGCTACGCTTGTTTATTTTTTTGCAATGACGTAATCATCGGCATAGGCGTAGAAGTTGAAATGTCTATGTTTAAGGATTAATCTATTTAGTTTGTTGTATGCGTTAAGGAACGGAATGACGGAAAGGGGGAGCCTTGCCAAATGCCGTTGAATTGAGGAAGAACTGAAGAGATGGTTGTTTTCATATACTACCATTTTTCTATTAGACATGAAGCTAGTGACATAGTTGATGATTTTAGAGCCAATTTTCAATGAATGTAACTTATCTATGACGGAGTGGATTCCTACCTTGTCAAAGGCTATGGTGAAGTCAAATGAGATGATCGAGAGGTGGTTTTTGGAGGAGAGGGCTGACGTGCGCCACTAGATTATCAGACACCGATTTGCCCCTCTTGAAGCCGGTTTGCCGACTGTTGATTAATTTATTTTGGGACACAAACCACCATATACTGTTATCAATTATTTTGTCTAGAGTTTTGGCGCAGCAAGAGTTTAGCGAAATGGGTCGGTAGTTATTGAGTTCAGTTTGGTCGGAGTTAGGTTTATTTATGGGGATGATTTTGCTCAGTTTATAGTGTTGTGGGAGGAATTTATTGAAGATGTTATTATATTGGTCGAGGAGACGTGATGTGACTGCTGGGTGAAGTTTATTTAGCATGGGGTAGGAGATTCTGTCCAGACCTGGAGTTTTATGTTTTAATTTTGATAGTGCGGATTTTAGTTCAAGAGGAGTAATTGGGGTTTCAATTATTTTTGCTGAGGATGAGGGTGTATAGGGAGTGGGGGTACGGAGTAGGTTGGTTTTGGGTAAGCTATAAGTAGTCGACAAGTTCATGTCGTTTGAACTGTTCGACCAGTTAGTGCCGAATTCTTCTGCTATAAGGTAACTGTCCGTGATTAGGGTTTGTGAGTTGGCGCTATGTATGGCGTGTATAGAGTGTTACGGTTTTAAGCCACAAAAGATACGAATGTTACTCCCAATTTTTGATGTAGATGTGTTTGGGTTTCTTTATGAAGTGTATGTTTCTAGTGAGAGGTGTTAAGAGAATTTTATTTCGCGCTTTAAGAGTGCGTTTGCCTTTCTGAATTTCAAAATATTCTCAGTGGATACATTGCGCTTATGGGCGTAACAATGGCGATTTTTACCATCTTTGAGTTTTTGGAGGTTTGCGTTCCACCAAGGGACTGAACGTTTATGATGTGGGTTGGATGATTTTTATGATATTGGCTGATCCTTGGTTTAAGTTAGTGCTTACTGGGCGTTGAAGGTGATAGATATTTGTGGCTTCTTTATATAGTGTCCAGTTTGCAAAATGAGTTTTGAATTTTGGCGGAGTGTAGGAAGGGAGATGGGAGTGTTCAAAAGGATTTATAATTATTGGGAAGTGATCGCTGGAAAAACGATCATATTCTATTTTCCATGTTGTTTCTAGCGCAAGGGTAGTTGTAGCAAAGGTGAGATCTATATGAGTGATGGTATGATGGGTGCTAAAGTGAGTGGGGGATCAGTCGTTTAAAATGGAGAATGGCGATTGAGCTAAAAATTTGAAAATTGTGTTTCCATTACGATTGTTTGCGGGCGCGCCCCATAAAGAGTGCCAGCTGTTAAAGTCTCCAGAGATTAACGAAGGAGTGTGAGATTATAATATGCATTACGTAGGTTGTTAATAGAGAATGGTTTGTTTGGGGGAATGTATGAGCAGATGACGTTGAACTTAGTTTATGAGTAAACTGTTACACGAATCGAATCAAAACCTAGGGGGAAGATAAAATTTTTGTGCTGTAGAGAGTAATGGATGAGGATGGCAACGCCTCCTGATGAACCAGATGAGGAGTTGTAGGTATAAATTTTATAGTTGATAGGAGTTGGAATATTAAACAATGAGTTAAAATGTGTTTCTTGGATGGTGATGATTTTTGTATTATATTTTTTTATGAGAATTTGTAATTGATCATAATTGTTAGAATACCCATTGCAGTTCCATTGTAAGATCTTAAGAACCATAATAAAGGAAATAAAGGAGAGTAGATTGGAGATAGTGTAGAAATTGTGTGGGTTTGCTCAATTAGTAACGTTGAGTTCTAGCGTGACAGCAAATGAAGGAACCACGCCCATCACTCAAGATTGTGGGAGAGTATGTTGACCAAGCTCAGCCAAAAATTACTATCGGCCTGAAGTGTTGTTAAGTGGATATTTTTGCTGCAGTATCTAGCTATTACATGACGTCCTGCGGATAGGTCGACTGAGGCACAGCTCGGTCTGAGAAAGCATATTAAATTATATTAAGTTTTCTAATATCTCCTCTTTTTTATGATAGGTTTTAGAGGGGGTTTAGATTTTAGCGAGATTTTTCTAACATAATTTGTGGCCTTTGATGAGGCTAAAAGTTTAGCGTCGTCGGCGATGAGGAGTTCAAAGTATCGTCATTTATAGGCTCTGGATTATGTGGGGTGATAGGTGTTTGCTCACTGGTGATGTTGTTAGAAGACAATATCAGCGTAGTTTTGTATTTGACGTTGGATTGGAGTATTGTTGTGGTAAGTGTTTGTTGTTGTCTGGGAAGATCGGGAAATTGCAGAAAAGGATGGTGATGAGGATAGTTGATGGCGATCATTGTATATTTTGTGCGCAGATTTTATGTCAGTTTTTTTGAGGACCCCAATGGCATGAATCTCTTTATGCTTGATAAAGGTAGGGCATTGTCGATCACGAAGGTTGTGGTGGTAATTGTGGACGTTGGTTTCTCTGCAATTAATGCAAGAGTGAAGGTTGGTACATGGTTCCATTGCTTCTAGGTCGACGTGGTCCGGTAACCGCAGTTTAGGCATAGTTTAACGCCTTTGCACGCTTTAGTTGGCTGTCCAAGTCTACCGCAGTTATCGCATCTGAGTGGTAGAGGAATGTATGGTCGTACGAGAATTTTTGGTAGCCAATGTTGATGTCGGATGGTAAGTTTGGAGAGTCGAAAATTATTATAAAAAGTCCAGTTCCTTTATCTTTTTTTAAAATTTTTTTGCACTTCACCTTAAGGAATGTCCCTCAGGTTGTTGCAGTAAATAACACCTTTGAAACTGTTGAGTGAGTAGTGTTCTGTTACTTCGAGTTGTATTTCATTGGTGAGAGAGGTGAGTTTAATAATTTTCTTGGCTTGTGTTACATTTTTCTTTTGATAAAAATTGTTCCGTTACGCAGTGGCTTGAACTATTCAACTTCGCCGTTTCACACATAATTGATGACATTCTTAGGGAGAAAGGGTGAGACGTTAGACAAAGTGTCGTTTCTGTTGCTTCTACTTATAATCAGGTATTTGGGACAGTTTGAATAATTTTTGAGAGATTTACTGTTATCGATTGAGAATTTGAGCTGGTTGTTGGTGTTGTTTGTGTCTTTGTCTGGTGGATCAGACATGGTTTTTGGTGTTTTTAAGCCGAAGGCCTGTGGTTTAACTGTTGTAACTGTTCTTATGTATGGTTGTTGGTATCGTTTTATTTTAATTCTTCTTTATGCACTTTTTTGTTCATTCGGTTTACTGTTATTACTTTGTTGTCGCAAATTACTAGCGATTTTAGCAAGTATAAAGTGACACGTCTTTACTCCTCAAAGTTTAGAGTGGAACTGTGTCAAAACATTATTATATTACAGCACTGTACTAAGTTCTAACATCAAATTTCCGTTAAATGAATTCAAATCTCCGACATATACACCTAACAAATAAACTAAGCTGCCTAGAGAAAAGAACCAAACTTACAAAAAGAAAGTCTAATACTAAGAATAATAAAGAGTATAATACTAATAACTATAATAATACTAACAATAATAATACAAACAATAATTATACTAACAATAAACTATAAAAACTAACTGTCAAGAGAACCAAAGAACTATCCAAACTAACTGCCAATATAACCAAAGAACAAAAAAAATTAGAACCGCAAAAAACATCCTTGGGGTCATTATTCGTCTGAGTCGTGGGCGTGCTTGATTATATTTATTTTGACACAACCTTGCGGCCGAAGCTATCGTTGATTCTTTTTTGGTGTCGCAAAAGTCGATATTTTGTGCATAGAGGCCTTATGTTCGATTGTCTTTTGCTGCGAGAGGGTGAAATTTTATAAGAAGTGCGAAGTGAATGAGTGTGAAAATGTCTTCCATAGTGTGGCCAAAAGAATCAACCGAAGCCTTAATTGTTAAAATGCAAAATTTTGAATGCTTATACAATTTACAAAGCGCGAATTACTTAAATAGGGCCAAAGAGGCTTCTACATTTAAGTCCAACGTAAATCACATTCAAGAACTTCTGCTTAACGTGACCGCATTATGTCGTTTACCGCTTGAAACCCCATTTCGATTTTAACCTACACAAACTACGCACAGAAATAAATGAAAAGAAATGTGAAAATAGTTGTGTGCTGTTTCTTTGCTGAGCATGAATTAACCGTTCTATTGAGAACTTTTTTTTTTTTTTTTTTTTTATTTCCCATATGTCGTGTACATATGTCTTTATTTTTTATTAAGACTATTAGTACATGGTTTAAAAGTTATTTCTGGGTTGTAACTAATTTATGTGAGCAGATCACAAAAGTTTTTTATTTTTGTAAGGATGTAGGGGAAAAAATCAAAATAGTAACAAAAATAATATACATTTAAATTAAATTAATACAATTATAGAGCAAAATATAGTAAAGTAAACATAAATGTAATAAAAATATAAAATACAAAAATAAACACATTAAACAAAAGCAAAGAAAAAAAGTGGTATTGAGATATATATATATATAATTTCGAATTTATTCAACCAGATCCACTGGCCTTGTCCTCTGTAACCTGCGTCTGCATTGTAGTTCCTGTATTGGTAGTAGATTGACACCAACATTTGGGTGTTTGGTAAGCTTGGTCTGGTAGATACGACTTATTTTTGTAATCTCCTCTGTTACTGTTGGAATATTAAGATCACGATGCAGATCATTGTTAGTTATATACCACCCAGCCTTGGTGATCATGCGAATTATTTTTGATTGTTGTCTTTGTATTATGTCTGTATTTGATTTTTTGGCCGTTCCCCAGATTTGTGCTCCGTACGTCCAGATTGGTCTTATAATAGCTTTGTAGATCAGTATTTTGTTTTCTAATGTTAATTTTGATTTGAGCAGCCAATATAATTGACTAATCCTCAGCTTGATTTGATCCCGTTTTTTAAGTATATGGTATTTCCAGTTGAGTTTGTTATCAATATATAATCCTAGGTATTTGACTACGTTTTCAATTTTTTTTTTTTTTCTGATTAGTCCTTTGTGCCAAACTTTGTCGAATGCCTTTTCTACATCTAGAAAAACTCCTATACAGAACTTTTTGTTGTCAAGATCGTTTAAAATTTTATGAGTCACACGATGGATTTGTTGTATGGTCGAGTGTTTTCGTCGAAAGCCAAATTGGTGGTCAGGTATTATATGTTTGCGTTCTATAATAGGTAACAGTCGCTGGCACAGGAGCTTCTCGAATATTCTTGACAGCAGTGGAAGTAAGCTAATTGGTCTATATGATGCTGGATTATATACGTCTTTACCAGGTTTTGGAATTGCAATGACTTCAGCCACTTTCCATACTTTAGGAAAGTAATTTAGTCGAATTATCGCGTTGAAAATATTGCGTATGTATACCACTGCTTGAAGTGGTAGCTCCCTTAAAAGTTTTCCGTCAATTTTGTCATACCCGGGTGCTTTTTTGGGCTTTATGTCGTGCTGTATACATTTGAGTATTTCATTTGTGCATATTTTTTTTAGGCGAGTTGGCTGGGGAGTGACTGTTGAGTTTATATGACAGTCATCTTCGTTGATAGTTTCATCAGCAAATATTTTTTCATAATAATTCGCTAGAACTGTCGCCTTATCTAGGTTCGTTACTGCCCATGATCCATTGTCCATTTTTATAGGTGCCTGGTGTATTGTTTTATTTGTCAGTTTTTTTGTAGCTTTCCACAGGGAGTAGTCGGTAAAACTTGTCGGAGTTAGCCTCTGTAAATACTTCGTTATTTCATAATTTTTCTGATTTTGGAGATATTTTTTAATTTCTTTAGTTGCCTTGTTATATTTATTTTTCGCATCGGGGGATCTGCAAATGGTCCATGCTTTTTTTAGTTTTCGTTTTGTGCATATCAATTTGCGAAGCGCAGGGGGTGTGTATCGCTTTGCATGGTGTATTATCTTGTCCGGAGTTCCTTGCAATACTGCCTTCTCAATGGTATCGTTTAGTTGGACTATAGCTGATTCTACGTTGTCGGGTGATCTCAGTGGAATGTTTGTATTTAAGTTTGTGTTAATGTAGTCTCGATAGGTATCCCAGTCAGTTTTGTTGTTGTGCCATAGTTTGGACTTGGTTGTGTTCACTTCAGTTGAATTAAGTTCGAGTAGTATAGGTGTATGGTCTGACGATAGTTCCAGTCTTGATGTTATGACACATTTATTTAAGTCTATGTCTTTGAGTATATAAAAGTCAATGAGGTCTGGCTTTTTATTTTTGTCTGTTGGCCAATACGTGGGTTCGCCAGTACTAAGATGTTTAGCTTTTGCTAACAGCAGTGCACCCTGTAGGTTTTTACCTTTTTTGTTTGATATTCTGGAGCCCCAGTCTGTATGCTTCGCATTGTAGTCGCCTGCAGCTATAAAACGGTGTCCGAGAGTTTTTAAGAAGTCAAGGTATTGCGACTGCGAGATATTGTGCTTTGGTGGGCTATACACGGCTGTTATTCTTAGTGGTCCGGATGAGTCCAAGATTTGTATGCTTGTCGACTGGATATAGGTTTCTTGGAATGGAAGCAGTACGTTATGTTTAATGTTTTGTT